>JAPYKT020000047.1:455000-1655000 GCA_028749325.2 Caryopteris x clandonensis
ATATCTGCATATTATATATTATTAAAAATATTAAACATATTCGAGTAACTGATTATCTAACAGGTGATACCTAAAATCTACTGGAATCTAATAGGGTTGGATAGAGTATGTAAGCCATTGTGCGTACCCTAACAAATCCATTCGTACCCCACTCTCATATAAATATTTTAGTAAAAAAGAATCATGAAAGTGATATACAGGAGATCTTCTCATCTAGTTCCAACTCTTCCAACAACTAAAAGAACAATTCATGTACATAATGCAATTTCTTACAACTACTACAGGGATTACTAATTGCTGGATCAGATCCCTCAGCCACCACAATCGAATGGGCTATGCACGAAATCTGCAGAAATCCTCGGATTATTGAGAAGGCGAAAGAAGAGCTAGACAGAGTGATCGGAAGAAACAGATGGGTGGAAGAGAAAGATCTGTCCGAACTCCCTTACATAAATGCCATTGCTATGGAGTCATTAAGGTTACATCCAATTGGTACGTTACTGATATCTCACTATGCGATCAAGGACTTGAATGTTGCAGGTTACGACATACCAAAAGGGACGATTGTACGCGTCAACATATGGAGCATAGGCAGAGACCCCAAAACCTGGGAATCGCCGGAAGAGTTCTTGCCGGAGAGGTTTTTGGGCAGAGAAATCGACCTGACAGGAAACGATTTTACGCTGCTGCCATTCGGGTCGGGAAGGAGGAGATGCCCCGGGTACAACCTCGGACTTAAGGTTGTTCGAACAACATTGGCTAATTTGCTGCATGGATTTGAGCTTAAATTGGGTGAAGGGATGAGGGCTGAAGATGTAAGTGTGGAGGAAATGTATGGACTTTCCACACGTCCGAAAGAGCCTATTTCTATCATCATGGAACCTACACTCCCAGACCACCTTTACTAAATGCTGTCTGATTTAAGAATTAAGTATTTACAAGAATGTAATGATGCAGTATACTATCTATAATATGTTGTGAATGCATGTAATAGAGTTAAATTAGTAGATATTTTTATAAGTTGCATGAGTGAACCAACAAAATAATTTGAGAGGTATAAGTGAGAATCAATAGCATTTCACGTGCATTGGGTGGCAAAAAAAAGTTTGTATTAATCTTTTTGGAATGAGTGAAGTATGCGCGATTAAGATTGTAGTCGTGGTTCAATAGGTGTGGATACATCTCCATCAATATAAGACGTGTTTGGTGGTTCCACAAGGAAAATAGTGCGGACTCTAAAAGGCCAAAACGAAGAATATTGTACTGATGATTTGTCTACACAGGCATGGAGTCCAATAGCAGTATCAGAATCAGGCCCAAACTTGATCGGACAGTGAAAGTTCTTATGTAAATGAAGACACCAAGTGGAAATGATGATTGACGACTACAATGTTGTAGGCTATGACATATCTAAGGGAACGATTATCATTATCAACACATGGAGCCTGCACTACCAGCCCATCTTTGCAAAGTTATATGCATTTCCCATTGGATCTGAATCATGAATCACGAACTTGTAAACTTAGGAAATGAAAATTTTACACAAGATTATGTAATAATCCTATTTGCATCAAAAGCATATTTATTATATTTATTCTGTAAGTACTCAAAACTCAGTACAGGTGGGCCAGAAGTGTAGGCTCCATAATAATGGAAAGAGGATGTTTAGGATGTGTCGCAAGTCCATAAACTTCCTCCATGCTAATATCTTCAGCCCTCATCCCTTCAACCAATTTCAACTCAAATCCATGCAGTAAGTTAGCCAACGTTGTTCGAACAATCTTAAGTCCAAGGTTGTATCCAGGGCACCTCCGCCTACCCGACCCAAAAGGCAACAACGCGAAGTTATTTCCAATCATATCGATTTCTTTTCCTAAAAACCTCTCTGGCAAGAATTCTTCAGGTGCATCCCAAGAGGCAGGGTCCCGTCCTATGCTCCATGTGTTGACAATGATTGTCGTCCCCTTTGATATGTTGTAGCCAGCAACGTTGCAGTCCTTAATTGTGTAATGGGGCACTAAAAATGTAGCAAGTGGATGTAACCTGAATGTTTCCTTGATGATGGCATCTATATAAGGCAATTGAAAGAAATCGTGCTCTTCCACCCATCTGTTTCTTCCGATTACCCTGTCTAGCTCTGCTTTTGCCTTTTCCATAATCCGGGGCTGTCTAAAAATTTCGTGTATAGCCCACTCGACTGTGGTAGCTGAGGTATCTGTGCCGCCAGCTAGTAGGTCCTGCAGTTGTTTGTAAGTACAAAAACAAATCAGGATTTCAATTCAAATATTACGTAGAAAATTAATAAAGGTTGAAAGTATAGATTAAAATATGGCTAGAAATACGCAATGATATCGTACGTTTAAGAGTCCCTTTACACAATCTCTTGTAAGTTGAACTTCAAGATTAGGATCCTCAGCCTGTTGTATCAACACATCTACCATGTCTTTAGGTAAGAAGTCCTTTTCTGCAGCCCTTCTAGCTTCATGATCATCAATCACATAGTCGTAAAACTTGTCGAATTTTGCATACAACGCCTTCATTCTCTTAACATATCCCTGCAAATCGAAGAAACTAAGCCATGGAATCCAATCTCCGATGTTGATCACCCCATTGAGCAGAAACTAAGCCATGGAATCCAATAGTCTATGAATTACAAGGGATTATGGATGAGTGGTTCTTGCTCAATGGGGTGATCAACTTCGAAGATTGGGTTCCATGGCTTCGTTTCTTTGATTTGCAGGGATATGTCAAGAGAATGAAGGATTTGCATGCGAAGTTCAACATATTTCACGGCTATGTGATTGATGATCATGAAGCTAGAAGGGCTGCAGAAAAGGACTTCTCACCCAAAGACATGGTAGATGTGTTAATACAACAGGCTTAGACTAATCTTGAAGTTCAACTTGCAAGAGATTGTGTAAAGGGACTTTTACATGTAATAACTATGTTTTTCTATACTTTCAATCCCCATTATTTTCTTCCTTGTATTTAGGAATAAATTGATCTTGGTCTCGTTAGACTAGGGCCAATTCAACAAATTTTGGTTCTAATTTGTTTCAACACGTATGTACTCAACAATTGTAGGACCTAATAGCTGGCGGCACAGATACCTCACCTACCACGATTGAGTGGGCTGTATACGAAATTTTGAGACAACCCTGGGTTATGGAAAAGGCGAAAGAAGAGCTTGACCGGCTAATTGGAAGAAACAGATGGGCAGAAGAGAACAATTTCTCTTATTACCTTACATAGATGTCGTCGTCAAGGAAACATTCAGGTTACATCCACTTCTACATTTTTAGTTGCCATTATGTGATTGAGGACTACAATGTTGCGAGCTACGACATATCAAAGGGGACGACGATCATTGTCAACACATGGAGCATAGGGCGGCACCCTGCCTTATGGGATGCACCCGAAGAATTGTTGCCAGGGAGGTTTCTAGGGAACGAAATTGACATGATTGGAAATAACTTTACACGGTTTCCTTTTGGGTTGGGTAGGTGTAGATGTCCCAAATACAACCTTGCACTTAAGATTGTTCGAACAACGTTGGCTAATTTATTGCACGGATTTAAGTTGAAATTGGTTGAAGATATATGCATGGAGGAAGCTTATGCACTTCCTCTGCAGGGTAGACCGTACCGGACCTCACATCCTTTGGCAACTGGTTCAAAAAAGGGGGTGACATCGGCCAGAAGATCCTCCTCAGCTGCTGTCGATAAGGGAAAGAAGAAAATAAAACCAAAACAGCGCAAGAGAAAAAGCTTGGAAGAAACCGAGCAAGAGGAATCCGAGGAAATTGAATGGGAGAGTGGGAGCAGCTCAGACTGATGTTGGCCTGTTTTATTAATGAATTCTTGTTGAACAATTACTTTGATGTTTTGTATGTTTGTCGAATGGATTAAGACAATGTTACTATTTTGATGGCTTGTTAGGATGCCTGAAGATAATGTTATTGTTTAGTTTTTGTCCGATGAACAATTTTCGAATCATACTATTAAATGCTTGTGTTTGATTGAGCATATTGCGACTCATGGTGTATAGGTCTTCCTATGGTATATGTTTCTTCTTGCAGACTGCAGGATGACTCCGGTCCTGAGATTTTCGAACAACTTGCCAAAGGGGGACATTGATAAGGTAAAGATATTGTCAATTATTCACAAATCTTAATCCATGTATATTTATGTGCATGTCATAAATATTGAAAGGAAAGAAAACAAACAAAGAACAAGATATGCAAAGATATACACAAGATATGAAAGATTCAATTGTCAACCATCTTGAGATATTTGAGGAAGCAAGGACACGGCAGGAACAAGAGAAGAGAGTCTTGAAGGAGATTTGCGAAGCATATCAAGGCTGATATAATGAAGATACCGGAGGACTCAAGATACGCATATTAAAGCTGATTTGATGAAGATATCGGAGGAAGATATGCATATCAAAACAGATTTCTTAAAGATACCGGAGGACTCTTGAGATGGAAGATACACGATTATAAATAAGACCACGGGCTGAAGATGAAGATTATCTCTGTTATATTCCATTACTTTTATACGAGCAGAGAGCAGTAGAGAAGCTGGTGGAGAAGCTATCAGATTCGGGAGAATACGATAGCTCAACAAGTACTCAAAGGCGAACAGACTGTGAACTGCGCAGAGTTCGTACAACACCATTGATCCACCACTGGTTGAATTCGGGAAAGTTCAACAACTTGCAAACGGGAGTTTGTATCAAAATCCATTTAGGGGACTAGATAGTTAAGTAAGGTATTAGAAGAAGTAGTTACTAGGGTAGACTAGTATTTAGGGGGAGCCTAATACTTGTAAGTTCTATTTGTAACATTTGTGGGAACAAATTGTTCTTCTAATAAAAGTACTTGAGAGGAAGAAGGGATTCTTCCTCTGTAAAATCACAAAGTGCATTATAGCTTCCGCAATTTCAATTATAGTTCGAACTACTGCTGAACTAATACACACGCGCAAAGATTTTGATCTATCATATATATATATATATAGATATATATTAACTCAATTAAGAATGATCGATAAGCGTATAAACTCCATACTTGCTTGATGAATGAGAATGATCGGAGTACATAGGATTATCTATAAGGGGCAACATAGTTTGAATGGACCTTCAATTTTATAGAGCTTATGGGCCTGATTATCATTAATTGATATCTTACGAGCCCATTTTAACAACACCCCTATTGACCAACGTACTATCAAAGGCGCAAAGAGCCCAACAATCTAATTGAATTTCTAGCCCAAAACGTATCAGCTGGCTCATTCAAGTGAGGCCTTATATGAAATAGTGTTTTAACGTATGTCAAACTTTATTTATGTGAACTTATTAATTCTTGAAATGTTTGATATGAAATATCAATTTAATGTGTAAAGATAAAAGAGAAAGAAAATTTGGTAAAATGGCATTTGTTATGGGCACCCGAATATGAAGAAATATTCGAAAAACAAACCTTAATTCACTTCTGCTAGATGATGTGGTGCCTGTATAGTCAAAGGTTTCACGGTAGTGGAGTTTAAAAGTAGTTTAGATTAAATTTCATGTTGTTCATAAGAAAATGAATTGATTCTGCTTGGGGTAGGTCGTATTGTGAAAAAGAGTTGCGATAAGTTGTGCATATAAGACATAGTAGCAAATGGGTTATTGTTTATTAGGAAAAAGGTCATGTATGGGTAAAGTAGTCCAAATCACATAAATATCATATTTTACCAAGCTGGTTTTGTCAAATAGAATTTATACAAATACTTCATTCTTATATTAAAGAGGTGAATACTTTAATATGAGAATATGTATAGTATTAGTGGTGGAATATTCAATACCAAATATTGTATTTTTAGTATCCATGATTTTTTTCTGATACCAAATAGTCTATAAAAGTGAATATCAAAATTTTTATGCTATATGAAAGTTATCCAAGAATCGATAATGTGTTTCAACAAAAATAAAATAACATACTATTAAAGAAGGCATGTATACACATGAAAGAGAAGTTATTTGTCTCTAAAATATTATACAATTAGATCAGCTTTCTAACTTTGCTCATCTTATTACAAGTATATGACAATTTATGCTTCTAACACAAAATAACTAGGGCAAAAGCACAGGTAATATTTATGTCTGTTTGTTTCATTATGCATTGACTTCCACAGCTTCATGAACTTTTCCCATCTGTTAGCAAAAAAGTAATCTTCTCTTTAAAGCTTACCAAGAACATGACAGAGAAATTGGAGTTCAGTAGCTAATTGAAAACTTGTTTGCAGGAATCACAGAGTTGTTGCAGACCTGAGAAGGGTACCACCTCTAATGGCCTCCTCACCTGAATCCTAACCTTTCTCCAACTTGTTTGGATCACAAAAAACCAAACAAGAATTTCGGACAGAGATCTCTGCAAAAGCAAAGCAACAGTACACCATGAGGAATGTTTCCATTTTCGAGTAATTGTATATATGATTAACTCCCAGTTGTCTGCCATTATCCATCCCTCTTAAAACTTGCAGTTTCCTCGTAATAGTTTTGTCCAATTTTCAAGAAAGGTGGCATCTGATTATAGAGGTTCAAAACAAGTCCAATTATCATTCCCATGTCTGGCCCACTTATTGTATCTCTACTACGACCATTTCCATATCTTTCCATGGATAAAATATGCTACTTTTTTTTTTTTTTTTTTTAATTGTGTGGGAAGATTATGAGTACTTTATAATATGGAAAGTGGATAATATATATATATATATATATCCTTTTTTTTCTCGATCTTGAATTTTTATTTTGGTTGGTTACAATAAATTCATGGACAGATTCAAGATTTTCGCCATTGTAGGATCTAAATATCCATGGCCATAAACTTGTTTCTCTCTCTCGCTTCTCTCTCTTGCTCTATGTATATATAGAAGCTGTACTCAACTTAAACCCACCATTCTCAGCGCATTTGCAGATCAAGCCAGCAATCTCATATTATCATCATGGCGGTAAGCTGTCTTTATATCTATATCTATATGCGTGTGTGTAATCTTGTGGTTAAAAATCAGCTGATTGGTCTAATTCTGTTAATTTGCAAATCCTTAGAACACCGAAGTTAATCAAAGAGCTGAAGACTTGAACAATTGGCTTCCTATAACGGCATCTCGAAAAGCAAAATGGTGGTACTCAGCTTTCCACAATGTTACAGCTATGGTTGGCGCTGGTGTACTCGGCTTACCGCTTGTCTTGGCTCGGCTCGGCTGGTAATATATACACATATATATATATGTGTGTGTCTGCGTGCGTGCGTGCGTACGAGTAAATCATTTGTGTCATCATTACATATGTGCCACTAAAATCTTAAAATTTTTTACAATTTGTGTACTAATGTAACTAAAATCTCAAAATCTTTTATAATTTTGTACTTCCGTTATAAGAATATATTATTAAATTTTATTCACTCGTTTGTTTTTATCGATCAAAAAAGGTTATTTTATCTTGAATATTCAAGACATACATGATTTAAAAAAAAAAAAAGAGTTATAATAGTTGATAGTTTATCCTCCATATAAGGTAGGATATCTTATCCCCTTACTAAAATATATAAAAATGACAAAAATACTCTCATTCAACCATGCTCACCTTTTTCTTTTTGTTATTATTATTTTTATTGTTGTTGCTATCATTTTTGTTATTATAATTATTATTATTATCATTGTTGTTATTATTATTATTATTATCATCATCTTTATTATTATTATTACTTTTATTTTTTTATCATATTGTTGCTGTTGTTGTTGTTGTTATTATTATTATTATTATTATCATCATCATCGTTGTTATTATCATTATTATGATCATTATTATTATTACTATTTTTTATTATTATAGTTATTATTCTTAGTATTATTAAAAAGGAATTTTTTTAAGGTAAAATTTGAGTTAAAATTCAATAACTTTCAAAAGTAATTAAAAAATTAATGAAGGAAAAGGATATTTGTGAGTTAATTTTTTAAGGGTATTAAAGGTAATTGGTGTTATCTTACAAATGAATACCAATATAGTAATATCAAGAATAAAAATACACATATTATCCATAAAAAATAATATTTAAATATAAACATTGTATAATATATATCAAATCTTTCATCTTTTCTTCCAAATTAAACACAATCTTATGGGTTGCTATTATTCGTGATGAGGGGCTGATTATTTATAAATTAATGTGCATCAAAAAGCGGTCAACAAGAAATTAAGTCTGATTGTTAATCCTTATCTCCGCTTACCCTCCTAAGTAAATGGAGCATTAGGGTGTATGGATAATTTACGCCAAGGAGACACAAAAAACAGTGCAACAACTTTCATTTATTTTTTAGTAACTCTCTAAAGACTATTTGCTATTAATTGATTTATTTATTTTCTTGTTCTATTGATCTCATTTGATTTATAAGAAATAGTCAGTTCTCTGAAAAATAATAAGTTATATAACTAAACTTAATTTTTTAAGGAATAGGACAGGAATAACTTTGAAATACACTAAATTTAACCATTAATACAAATATATTTCCTTGATTGTAATGATCAATCTAAATCCTTTTTTTCTTTTTTTTGTCTTTGTTTTGTAAATTAGGACTGCTGGGATAATATCCATTACCATTTCTTGGATAGTAACATGGTACACACTGTGGCTGCTCGTGCATCTGCATGAGGCCGAGTCGGGAAAAAGGTTCGATCGATTTACAGAGTTGGGAGAACATGCATTTGGTGAGAAGTTAGGATACTGGATTGTGATGCCACAACAGCTGATTGTTCAAGTGGGTTCAAACATAGTATACATGGTGACGGGAGGGAAGTCCCTTAAGAAATGTTTGGGCCTCATAAGCGCACAAGCTGATATTAAGAAGACATATTACATCTTAATTTTTGCAGCTCTTCACTTGGTCCTTTCTCAAGTTCCCAACTTCAATTCCTTGAAAATCATTTCTCTTGCAGCTGCTGTCATGTCAATTAGGTAACACTTTTATTTTTTTATTTTATTTTGATGAGATGGGAGGGACATTCTTTTATTTTAATATTCGGATTTAGGGTGTTTGACTGAATTTATAATCTTTTTAAATTATTTTTTTATAAGATATTTGGTAAATTCTTTGATGTTTTTGAACAGCTACTCGTTTATAGCAACTGGTGCATCTATATCGAAGGGCATCTCACATCACCATCTAGTTGATCATACTATTCAAGTAGAGTCAACAGCTGAGATGATTTTCGGAATCTTTAGCAGCTTGGGTGTGCTTGCTTTTGCCTTCGCTGGACATAGCGTTGCCCTGGAAATTCAAGCAACAATTCCTTCGACACCTGAAAAACCCTCGAAAAATCCAATGTGGAAAGGCGTAATTGTTGCTTATGTTATTGTAGCAATATGTTATTTTCCTGTTGCCATAGCTGGATTTTGGGCTTTTGGTGATACCGTGGATGATGACGTTCTTCTTTCTTTGGAGAAACCAAATTGACTTATTGCACGAAGTATATATGTTGGTAAATTTTCTTAAAACTTTCTATTTATTTATATGTTTAATGTATTAATTATTTAAGATTTTATTATTTGAAATGTAAGCTAAAACTTATAACTTTTTATTTTTTCTATTTAAACATCTAATGTGTTTGTGCAGTTTTCACTGGAATTGTAGCAATTGTGCTTCCATTTTTCGGAGGATTATTAGGCTTTTTCGGCGGGTTGGCATTCTCAACCACATCTTATATTGTGAGTTATATAAATAAATTTTCAATAAAATATCAACTTGTTAAAACTAAATAATTTAATATATAATTTTTTCAATTTTCTGATAATGTAATTTTGTAATTGTAATTAAATTAGATACCATGTGCTGTTTGGCTCTCAGTCCATCAACCTAAACGAGGGAGCTTTCATTGGTTTGCATGTTGGGTAAGTAGACATTATTTATTTATCTTTTTTAATTAAAAAAATGTCTAACACTTTGAAAAATAATTGTTACATATATTTTAATAGAAATAATAATATTTATGTTGTTTCACTTTTAGGTTTCCATCGCAATTGGCGTAATAATTACGACGGTAGCACCAATAGGAGGAGCACATGACATCGTTGTATCATGGAAGGATATAAAATTTTTCAACTAAGAAATTATCTTGTACTATTATTTTTCTTTTAATTAGGCTAGCAATTATAGTATTCGACTTTTTTTTGAAATGCTATAAATTTTAGTTTAGTTAATAAATTAGTTTATTTATTTTGTATTCGCTGAAAATGTAATATATTTTAATTAGCATATTTTACAAATCTGATATTACAATTTGTTTTTAATAATTTCTTAAGCTAATAAATGATATGATTCTAGTTTAGTTGTTATCTCAATCTTATATGCATTCACTTGCACGATACGTCCAATATATATAAGTTTTCTTGCAAATAAAATAAGGCATATTCCTAAAACTTTTTAGAAGTTATGAAATGAGCTAAAATATTATATAAACTTTCTAGAAGGTTTAATCATATTATCTAGTTAGTAAATTACAAGACACAAATAATTTTATATTTTATATGTATGTATAAATACGGTTTATATTAGTAATATTTTTATTTAACTCATAATTTTATTTAACAATAAAGGACACTATTCAAAGTATTAAAAAGTATTAAGTTTGTATTAATTATTTTTATATGTAGTTGTAATTTTAAATATAATAATATAATTCATGATCACAAAATACATAAAGGACCATTTGAAAATATGAAGTTATTGTAAGTTATTATAATTGTTTTCTACTTATATAATAAATGAATAAGATAATTTACAATTATTAGTATGTATGGGCATTATAAAAATTATTACAAAAAGAGAAATTATTTTTCATATTTTAAAAAGAAAGAAAAATGTAGATATTCCAGAAAAGCTGAAAATTCATAAATTTTAATTTTATAATCAAAATAAATTTTAAAAACATGAAAATTTGAAAATTGTCAAAATAAAAAATTTGGAGAAAACCGATGTATTTAATATTCGAAATAATTTTCTAAAATTTTGAAAAATTATTAAAAAAAATGAGAAAGTATAATTTAAAATTATAAATATTGAAAATCTAGAAATCTTAATTACTAAAAAATATTAAAAATTATATTTAAAAAAAAATAAATAAATAAACGCTTTGACATAACACCATACAACATAACCAACACTGTAATGTTACTCCCACAGTTTCAATTGTCCGGGAAAAGCAACGGCCACAACCACCACACAATGCACGCTTCTGCAATTTCTTCCCCAAACCCATCTTTAACTGGTGGAATATTTCATAATGAATCCAATAAAAATGAAAAATCTTCTGCCAAACTTCAATTCCCACTTTCTTGCGTAGTCGGCTTCAAGCCTATATCTACAGCGCACACAGTTTCTTGTAGAAATTATAACAATAATGTGGTTTCTTTCAAAACAAACAGAATTTATGCCAAAAATTCTGTAAATCAAGAAAATGAAGATAATGACAATGGCAGCAGCAGCAGCCCATCAACTAGTTTGCTGTCTTTTCTTTGCCCCTTGCTCAAACTCTTCTCTGTGAGTAATTATGCTGAGAATGAAAGAATTGAATTTAGGGTTTCAGTTGTTGCAAATGGCACTACCTTTGTGCAAGTTATACTCATGTTATTGTCATTTTGCAGGGAGGGGATCCCTCTGCTGAACGAAACTATCTACTGGAGGTATCATACACTTCATATGTGTGTGTGTGTATTTTATATAATGATATTAGAAAATGTGTAATTCTTTTTTAAGACAACAATATAAAATGTGTAATTCTTGGTAATTCTTTGTTCTTGGAATTCCATTACTTCAGTTTCCATAAAGTTTACGAATATAGTTGTAATTTTCCTTCTAGGCATTGAAGTTAACAGAAGAATCGGAAGTATTTTAATGGAAATTTCGTTGCCTACTTAGTTTCTTCAATTGCTTCAGTCTCTGAACCGTTTTGGAGATATTATTTTGAGGTTACAGATTGCTTCTGCCTTTTTTCTTGAATAGGAGGTGACATCTTCATTATCGACTTTAGCACGGTTGCCATGGGGGTCTAAATCACTATCTGATGGCTTAAACAACCAACAGAGAGCTGATCCTCCACTGCGTCTTCAACTTTATGAATTTGGTAAAACAAAAAAAAAAATTAATCAATTCCTCATACGATTAGTAGTTTTGCTTCATGGGAACTATACAAAAATTAGTAATCTAAGTTGTGTAAAATTTGATAGGCCACGTATATAAACTTATCCTTCTTATGGTCTGACCTCGGATTAACTGAAGCATTATAGGAATTGTCAACAGAGGCATGCCCATTCTGCAGGAGGGTTCGGGAGGCCATAACAGAGCTTGATCTATCTGTAGAGGTAATTTATCTGCCTGTGTATATTTATATGTTTATATATCAAAAAGGAGTATTTCGATTTCTCTAGCAACATGCGATTAATTTTATCTACCTCTTTAGAAATTAAAAACTGAAGACTGATGTGATTTTTAATGATTACTGACTCTTCAATTTTGTGCCTCATTCGTGGACAGATCTTTCCATGCCCAAAAGGGTCAGTAAGACACAGGGCAATGGTTAGACAACTTGGTGGGAGGGAACAGTAAGCAGTTTTCCATTTCTTCGTAGTGGTGATTGAGGCGATGCATGCAAATTTCTGCTCTACTAGGCATATATCAATTATTAGTTAAAAGTATCCGTGTTTGGTAAAAATAAAGTGCTTCAGCTAGAATATGGTAATTCTGAGAAAAGGACGGAATTTTTTTGGTTGATTGATTTTGACTTTCAAGAAAATGATAAAAGACATCAACATATATGGAACTGTAACATCAAACAAGTGTTTTCTTAAATATTTATGACAATGTAAAGTGACAGCCAGTTCAGTGGCAATTGAACGGTATTTTGTTTGTAATCACAATCACTCTTGAGTTCTTATGCATTTGTTTTCACTGGTATGCTCGTCAAATCTTAAATATTTAAGTCAAGACTAAAAGTGCCTTCAGTACTTATTAGAAGAAACTCATATTACTTTGCAGGTTTCCCTTTCTTGTAGACCCGAATACTGAAACTTCAATGTATGAAAGCAGTAAGTACGTAAAGCTGAATTTTTTTTTTTTTCCAAATACTCCTTTCTTATGAAATGCATCAAATAGGAAATTTACATAGATGTAGTAGCCATACAACATGATATACACACTGGAATCTGGATGCATCATATTCTAGGCATGTGGCAATCTCAATATATTAGTTGTTCGTATCGTCCTTATATGTCACATATGGTGATTTTTGTAAATGAACAGTGTGTATTTACTAAATTGGCAATATAAAGATTTGAAGGATTTAGTGTTTTGGTGCCTATAAAGATTACATTGCTATCACTTTGTAGTCTAGGTAGTAGTGTCACACATTTTTATAATACTTAGCTATTTGACTACCTGGATTTCGTTTCTAGGTGACATTGTCAAATACTTATTTAAGCAATATGGTGGACAAAGAAGTCCTTCATTTGGCATCTTGGAGAGGTATTCTATCTTTTAGCTTATCTTATTCAAACTAATTTTGAGTAAATGATTCGTACTTTTCTTTTATTTCAACTTAGATATTACAATTGATTCATTTTGGAATTCACTCATGGGGATTTAAAATTGTAGTTTTCCCACCGTTTCAATTGTTTGTTGACTACATTTCAATTGGTTCATTTTGGATATGCAGCACTCTGCTCTCTGGATGGGTGCCAACATTGCTTAGAGCGGGCAGAGGATTGAGTTTGTGGGAAAACTGTACCAAAGAACCACCTCCTCGCAAATTGGAAGTATTCTCCTACGAAAACAATCCTGTAAGAATTGCCATTATCAGAGTTCATTACATCCGTCAAAGCTTATGGTTTTGACAATTTATTTCCAATTTAAGTTAACTAGAATGGTGGTAAACTAATGGGTTAGAGATCTCAGAAAAACTTTGAAGTACAGCATCATAAATCAAGTATAACCTTACCAGTACAAATTCTTGTGGACACACATTTTGTTCCATTATCATGCGATGATAAATTACACGCTTGCCATCATTTTCCTATGTTGGTTCATTGGTTGTAATCACATTCATGGTTGATGTTAGTAGAACTGTTTTCTTGACTTAGATACGAAGATGCGCTGGGATAGTACCCAAACTAGAGTATCTTTTGAGTTGTAGATCCTGAATACTTCTTATCTTTATAACAAGATAATGGAAATTTCATCTACCGCGATTATTTTTATTTTAATAACAGGCATCCGTTGAAAATTGAGAGTATTATTAGTCATTTCTTCATTGTTCTTACATACATCCCTGGACCGGTGCAGTTTGTACAGAAACAAATTTCTGTTCTGGCTAGACCTCAATTAGAAAGATAAATGACTGAAACTCAGGATGTTTCAATTTGATGACTTCCAAAAATTCCACAGGTCATTGTTATTAACACGAGTGTAAGAGATTCAAATATGTAGAAAAACGTCATTAATCTTTTTGTAGATTTATGAAAATTAATTCTCATGAATGAGCTGTACTTCATGAAATGAGATTCAATCAACATAATGCATATTCTTTGCAGTATGCTCGGATTGTTCGTGAAGTGCTTTGTGAATTGGAACTTCCTTATATACTTCAGAGTGTGGGTCAAGGATCAGTACGCGAAGACTTGCTTCACAAGATGTCTGGATCAAAAGAGGTCAGCATATAAAATATTCATATTCGCATTAAACCATTGTATATCAATGAAAACGGGAAACTGGATCTCATTTTGTATATCTCCAAACATTGTCAAATGCTCTAAATCATGGTTTCCCAATCTGAAGGTGCCACCATAAGTTGCATACAGGCTTTATATGTATATTTCCTATATGGTGTACATATAGGTCAAATGTGCCTGTTGTGCATCTATGGATTTGATATAGAACCCAATATCTCGTTTTCTTTATGTTGTTACAAAAAACAACAGGTTGCAAAGTCTTGGTACTTAGCATTGGAGTCGGGCTCCACAAGGAACCCAAACAGGACCGTACACACACAAACACACACACCAATTCTGTTTGATTGTATAACCTTTTATCTACTATTTGATTTACAATGCATCAATATATAGAGCAAAATAGCTCGCTGTTCGACTCTGTGCATTGATTTATGGCCTAAAGTAGTCTGGAAAACTATACAGGTGCCTTACCTTATTGATCACAACACACGCATGGAAATTAGAGACTACAAGAAGATCATTTCGTACTTATGTGAAAGGTATAGTTCTAAGAGTATTCCTGGACATCTCCAGCAGTAACGCTGCCATTTATGGAACTTTCAGCTCTCTGTCTGTTTAGGATCAATGGAATGCAAATAAAATCACATTTCAAATTTCGTTTGGACTTTGGAGTCGACTATCGATTGTCAGTGCTTTGATCGATAGATGGTTCAACGGGAATGCTTAGTTTTTTTAGTACACTAGTGTTCTAAAAGGAGCTGAGGAGCGATACGTGAGCCTAGCCCCTAGGAGGTTTATGCCAAGGCTTGAAATATAGGTGTTTTTTTATCTGTGCACAATAGTAACATATTATGAAGTTCAAAATAATTCTACAATAATATTCCAATAAAATAAAATTATTGTTTAAAATATACTTAAGAGTTATTAGGACAATCATGGTATGTTGGAATATCGGGCCACCAATTCAATGGGCAGAATGGTATGTCGGACCCAAATACCTACAAGCGAACCCATTTAAAATATTAGGATCGGATCTATTTTACAAGCTCTAAATATCATGATATATTATTATGAATAGATTATATTTAGTCTCTTTTGACTAATATGCAATGTCATTTTTCAATGTAGTAAGTTCGTTTTTAATGTCATTATATTACTTATTCAATGGTTGTACGATTTGTGAATAAATTTTCACTATTATTGGTTTTTTTTCTATGCAACTAACTCTCTTTAGACTTTAGCAACACCTCTTGAAAAAAAAAAAAAAAAAAAAAAAAGAAAAACTCTTTTGCAAACCTTACTTTAATATAAAGCACTCAAATATTTATACAAATTGAAAATTGAACATGGAGACCGATACATCATCAGAAAAAAATTGCAAAATACATCTTGTGACTTTTGGATCGTTTCAAATTTATCATGGATCATTTTTTGTGATTTTGTAATTTATCTTTTTAATTGTACAAATTTAATCTTATTTCACTTAAAAATTGAATTTTTATCGGAATGGAAAAATCTTTTATGTGCAGCTCTACATTTTAGTGATTTTTATGTCGATTCAATATGAAAATAATGGGAATATAACAAGAATTATATTTTTAAACTTATATATACTATGTTTGGAAAAGATTGGAGGCCTCCATGACACGCCGGTTGGGGATTGTAAGGTTTTGCTACCACCAAATACACCGTAAAAAGTGGTGTTCGATTGAATTGTGATATATTGGGTTTATGAGGTTATGCTACAACCAAATACATAGTAAAAAGTGGTGTTGTTCATATTGTAATAGGCTTGGGCTGTAAGAAAATACATAGTAAAAAATTCTTTTGGATTAAAATTATATATATATTCCTAATATATAACAATTATATAAAAATTTAAATAACATAAATATATTATTATATTAATATACTAGGTATCCAAAAAAAAGATAGATAATATAAAATAATATATACATAATACATAAAAAAAACAAAAGTAATATATACATATTAATGTGGTGTACATAGTTCATATTGAAAGTATGCATCATCAATATTTAATCGTGTATTATATATAAATATATTAAATATCAATATATTTTATATTTAATAGTAAATTCATTATTATTGAAAATAATAAGAATTTATGAGAAATACGAAATCTGGAAAAATAATAATAATCTATGAAAAATAAAAAAAAATGAAAAATGATAATAATTTAAAATTGAAAAGTAATAATAAAATTTATACTCTTAAAAATAATATATAAACAAAAAAATTTAAATTATATATTGATTATAATATTTAATAATTATTTTTTTAGAAAATATTTTTATCAAATAATGTCATATTTTTATTTTATATAAAAAAATATTTTCTAAAAAAATATATCACCATTAGCTCAACACAAATATTTTATATTTTAAAAAATAATAGTTTATTTTTATATATGATAAATGGATGTCAAAATAAAGATTTTAAAATGGATAATTAATACGGTATATTTATTATAATATTTAAATAATCTTTTTTTTTTCAAATTTATTTATATTTATAATCTCATATTTTTATTTTACATAAAAATATTTTAAATAAAAATATATCACCATTAACTTAACAAAAATATTTTTTATTTAAAAAATAATATTTTATTTGTATATATAATAAATGGATTAAAAATAAAATTTTAGTTGTATATATATGTATATTTTATTTGTATATATAAGAATATAATATATTTTTTTATACAAAAATAAATTTAAAATACAAAAGTTATAAGTAATTACAATTTTGAGAGGAAAAAAAAGTATATTGAGCTGTTTTTTTGGAAATGATAATAGAAATAATAAGAAAAGAGATATAAAGTAAAAAGGATTGTGGGTGAAATAACTAAAACCTACAACCTATAAATAAACACAAATTAAATTGTGCCATAATTGGTGATCGATAGCATACAACTAGTCCAAACATACCCATAAAGCTGATTTAGGTATATATATGGTTTTACCAAATCATTATAACATCTAGTCAGGCAGGGGGCTGTGTGCCTAGCATTTAGGTTAGGCCTTATACTAAATTAGTCCTATAAGGTTAGATGGTGATTGGGATGTTAATTTTTATTTTGTGTTTTATTTTTATTTTAAAATAATCATAGAAAATATGTGTATATAATAATATTATTTATAACACATGTGGTATATTAAATATTTTGAAATAAAAAACGTAACACAAAATAAATAGAGAACCTGAATTCAGCCAAAACAAACATTATAATCTAGATTTATATGTGTGAGTGGGTCCATATCTATAATTAATCTAATTAGTCGTTTCTTGCAAGGTTGTGCCTCTGGTAGGAAAACTCAAACTATCTATATATATAGCTGCAAAATATAAATAATTTTCGTACTTTTTCCTAACTAGTACTTCTATAAATTCACTTTCTTCCCAAACAATTCTTGCATCACTACCTGTTCGACAGTTTGCCTCAATCATGGAAAATTCCTGGGCACTAATCTTAGCCATACTCCATATAGCTGCAATAGCTTTAATCTCAAAAACCATATTCATACGCCAACCAAAACGAAAACTTCCACCAGGCCCAAAACCATGGCCTATAATCGGAAACTTCAACCTTATTGGCCCCCTCCCACATCGGTCCCTGCATTCTTTATCCCAAAAATATGGTGATTTAATGCTACTAAAGCTCGGAAAGTTTCCGGTTTTGGTAGCATCATCACCTGAGATGGCCAAACAAGTCCTAAGGGTACATGACGCAGCCTTTGCTTCAAGGCCTTTGCTTGCTGCTGGTAAATACACCAGCTACGATTATTCAGACTTGGCTTTGGCCCCTTACGGCCCATATTGGAGACAAGTACGTAAAGTTGTCCACTCCGAAGTCTTGACTGAAAAAAGACTCGAATTATCTGAGCGTATTCGCGTTGAGGAGAGGCGTAATTTCCTGTCATGTTTGCATTCTTTATCAGGGAAGCCTGTAAGGATCATAGACCATATATTACGTTATACTGCTTCGAGTATAAGTAGGACGTTGTTCAGTAACAAATACTTTACTGAGTCAGCTCATGATGAGTCTGTTGTGCGGTTGGACGAGCTGCAATGGATGATAGATGAGTGGATTTTGCTCAATGCAGTGTTAAATGTTGGGGATTGGATTCCATGGTTGGGTTTTGCTGACTTGCAGGGATATGGGAAGAGAATGAAGGCTTTGAATGAGAAATTTGATAGGTTTAATGATCATGTTATTGATGATCATTTAGCAAGAAAGGCTGCGTACAAAGAGTTCATACCGAAAGACATGATAGATGTTTTATTGCAAATGGCTGAGGATCCAAATCTCGGAGTCGAGGTGACTAGGGACAACCTCAAGGGAATATTACAGGTATTGTATGAATGATATTACTTCAAGCTCATTTACTATGTAATATTCGAAATTGTTTGGGAGATTTTCTTAGAAATAGGGCAAAGTTTTTAGACCGGCAATCCTGCACCTTTTTGCCCAGAGCTGGCAAAATTGGCCCGACTCAAATGCCCAACAGTAGAAGTCGGATGGGCAGCCTGAAAAAAAGTCGGGCCAGCAAGAATGGACTATTAAGAAAAGGCCTCTGACCCTTGTCCTGGTTGGGTTGGGCTAGGAGGCCCGTTTGTCACCTTTATTTCTATTTGCATTTTGATATTTTTCAACTTATAGAAACATGATAAATTTGCATATGAATCTACTTTTAAATTTATTTATTATTTAATATCGAAAATTGTTGTGGAAATCTTCTTAGAAACCGGACAAAATCTTTGGATCGACAATCTTGTATCTTTGGATAGAAAATCTTCTTAGAAACCGGACAAAATCTTTGTCACCTTTATGCTTTGCTCATGCTACTGGCTTCCCATCATAGCTATGAACTGAAGTGCAAAAACATATATGATTGTGTCGTAAATGAGAGGCTGCAGGGTATTTTTGTCATTTATATTATATTTTATTTTACTCATAAATTTAATATAGTGTAGAAAATAATTTGTATGATGTGTTTAAAAACACTCTAAAAGATATTAGGTATGCCTACGTTGCCCTGCTCCAGTTGGGCTAGGCGGCCTATTTCTTACGTGTATTTTGATATTTTGTTGGCTATAGGGACATAATGGATTTTCATATGAGATCTTTTGTCCCGCTTAATTTCCATGTTTTATTCATTTCACACTAATAAAATTCAATTGAATCGGTGTAATTGAATTTAAGGCAAGTCTTGTCCTAACTTTGTTATGATCATTTGTCCTAGTAATTTTGTGTCCCTAGGAATGTCAGTTTTATCCGTAGAATAAAGTTATTCAATTGGTAAACGAATAATTGAATAGGGTACTATGTGAATCTAATATTTTTTTGATTGAATAGGGTAGGATATGGGTACAAGCTATTAACCGATTACCCTATCCATCTACCAATTTAAAAAAAAAAAAATATTAAGTAAGTTATATATTATATAATTAAAATTTGATCTAATATAGTGTATGTATAATATATTATATAATATAAAAATATTATAAAGTAAAAAATATAATATTTACATGTTATTATATTATATGTGATTTTATTATATAAATTTTTACATTGTATATTTGCATATTATATATTATTAAAAATATTAAATATATTCGAGTAGGATAGAGTAGGATAGAGTATGTAAGCCATTCTACTGAATCTAATAGAGTAGGATAGAGTATGTAAGCCATTGTGCGTACCCTAGCGAAATCCATTCGTACCCCACTCTCATATAAATATTATAGTAAAAAGAATCATGAAAGTGATATACAGGAGATCTTCTCATCTAGTTCCAACTCTTCCAACAACTAAAAGAACAATTCATGTACATAATGCAATTTCTTACAACTACTACAGGGATTACTAATTGCTGGATCAGATCCCTCCGCCACCACAATCGAATGGGCTATGCACGAAATCTGCAGAAATCCTCGGATTATTGAAAAGGCGAAAGAAGAGCTAGACAGAGTGATCGGAAGAAACAGATGGGTGGAAGAGAAAGATCTGTCCGAACTCCCTTACATAAATGCCATTGCTATGGAGTCATTAAGGTTACATCCAATTAGTACGTTACTGATATCTCACTATGCGATCAAGGACTTGAATGTTGCAGGTTACGACGTACCAAAAGGGACGATTGTACGCGTCAACATATGGAGCATAGGCAGAGACCCCAAAACCTGGGAATCGCCGGAAGAGTTCTTGCCGGAGAGGTTTATGGGCAGAGAAATCGACCTGACAGGAAACGATTTTACGCTGCTGCCATTCGGGTCGGGAAGGAGGAGATGCCCCGGGTACAACCTCGGACTTAAGGTTGTTCGAACAATATTGGCTAATTTGCTGCATGGATTTGAACTTAAATTGGGTGAAGGGATGAGGGCTGAAGATGTAAGTGTGGAGGAAATGTATGGACTTTCCACACGTCCGAAAGAGCCTATTTCTGTCTGATTTAAGAATTAAGTATTTACAAGAATGTAATGATGCAGTGTACTATCTATATATGTTGTGAATACATGTAATAGAGTTAAATTAGTAGATATTTTTATAAGTTGCATGAGTGAACCAACAAAATAATTTGAGAGGTATAAGTGAGAATCAATAGCATTTCACGTGCATTGGGTGGCAAAAAAAAGTTTGTATTTATCTTTTTGGAATGAGTGAAGTATGCGCGTAAGATTATAGTCGTGGTTCAATAGGTGTGGATACATCTCCATCAATATAAGACGTGTTTGGTGGTTCCACAAGGAAAATAGTGCGGACTCTAAAAGGCCAAAACGAAGAATATTGTACTGATGATTTGTCTACACAGGCATGGAGTCCAATAGCAGTATCAGAATCAGGCCCAAACTTGATCGGACAGTGAAAGTTCTTATGTAAATGAAGACACCAAGTGGAAATGATGATTGACGACTACAATGTTGTAGGCTATGACATATCTAAGGGAACGATTATCATTATCAACACATGGAGCCTGCACTACCAGCCCATCTTTGCAAAGTTATATGCATTTCCCATTGGATCTGAATCATGAATCACGAACTTGTAAACTTAGGAAATGAAAATTTTACACAAGATTATGTAATAATCCTATTTGCATCAAAAGCATATTTATTATATTTATTCTGTAAGTACTCAAAACTCAGTACAGGTGGGCCAGAAGTGTAGGCTCCATAATAATGGAAAGAGGATGTTTAGGATGTGTCGCAAGTCCATAAACTTCCTCCATGCTAATATCTTCAGCCCTCATCCCTTCAACCAATTTCAACTCAAATCCATGCAGTAAGTTAGCCAACGTTGTTCGAACAATCTTAAGTCCAAGGTTGTATCCAGGGCACCTCCGCCTACCCGACCCAAAAGGCAACAACGCGAAGTTATTTCCAATCATATCGATTTCTTTTCCTAAAAACCTCTCTGGCAAGAATTCTTCAGGTGCATCCCAAGAGGCAGGGTCCCGTCCTATGCTCCATGTGTTGACAATGATTGTCGTCCCCTTTGATATGTTGTAGCCAGCAACGTTGCAGTCCTTAATCGTGTAATGGGGCACTAAAAATGTAGCAAGTGGATGTAACCTGAATGTTTCCTTGATGATGGCATCTATATAAGGCAATTGAAAGAAATCGTGCTCTTCCACCCATCTGTTTTTTCCGATTACCCTGTCTAGCTCTGCTTTTGCCTTTTCCATAATCCGGGGCTGTCTAAAAATTTCGTGTATAGCCCAATCGACTGTGGTAGCTGAGGTATCTGTGCCGCCAGCTAGTAGGTCCTACAGTTGTTTGTAAGTACAAAAACAAATCAGGATTTCAATTCAAATATTACGTAGAAAATTAATAAAGGTTGAAAGTATAGATTAAAATATGGCTAGAAATACGCAATGATATCGTACGTTTAAGAGTCCCTTTACACAATCTCTTGTAAGTTGAACTTCAAGATTAGGATCCTCAGCCTGTTGTATCAACACATCTACCATGTCTTTAGGTAAGAAGTCCTTTTCTGCAGCCCTTCTAGCTTCATGATCATCAATCACATAGTCGTAAAACTTGTCGAATTTTGCATACAACGCCTTCATTCTCTTAACATATCCCTGCAAATCGAAGAAACTAAGCCATGGAATCCAATCTCCGATGTTGATCACCCCATTGAGCAGAAACCACTCATCCAACATCTCTTGTAATTCATCAAGATTGAAAATAGAGTTCTCGTTTTCTTTTTCACTAAAGTATTTATAGCCAAACACCATCCTGCTTATAGTAGAAAGAGTAAGATGCAACAATTGGTCTCTAAGCACGACGGGCTTCCCTGACAGGGAACATAGACGGGAGAGGAAATTACGCCTCTCCTCACCACGAATTTGCTCAAAGAATTCAAGCCTTTTCTCACTAAACACCTCTGAGAGGTAAATTGTGCGGGCCTGTTTCCAGTACGGGCCGTAAGGAGCCCATGCCATGTCCGAGTAATTGTAGGCAGTGTATTTACCAGCAGCAAGTGCAGGCCTGAAGGCAAAGACTGAATCATGCACCCTTAAGAACTGTTTGGCCATCTCAGGTGATGATGCAATTACAACTGGGAACTTTCCAAACTTTAGTAGCATCATTTCACCATATATTTTGGATAAATTGTGAAGGGATTGATGTGGGATGGAGCCAAGAAGGTTCAAGTTGCCAATGACAGGCCATGGTTTCGGGCCAGGTGGGAGTTTTCGTTCGGACCGACGTTGGTTGGTGATTAGTTTTGAGATGAGGGCTAGTGCAGCTGCAAATAGCAAGGCCAAAGAACCAAGGACATGTCCATGAGTGGTGAATACGAAGAATTAAAATGGTTGTTGCAGAGACCATTTTTGGAGCAACAAGTGTATTTATAGTTGAAGATATTTTAATTCGTTTGTATTTCGATCTCGCACTTTATCCCAAATAAACATATGCATTTTTGAAAAATGCCAGAGGTGGTTGCAACATAATATTCAATAATATATCTTATCTTTTGTATTGCCAAGTGGATGCTAAATTCAGCTAAAACTTAATTTCGAGGCATGGGAAAACTGCCAGAAAAGCATTTGCTAGTATCAATGCGGCGCAACATGGATGTTGGATTATCCAGAAGATGGGAATTTTCTTTTGTTTGTTTCTTTTGATAGGACACTTAGAGATCGAACTCCTGATATACACTATTGCTTGCTTGCGTTCTTCTTGACATGTTGTTGATGAAGAGAAAGATAAATAGGTTTCTTGTTGATGAGAGAAAGATAAATAGGTTTCTCTATTGCAATATTATTAGCAATGGCCCCATTTTCATTTATTGAAAGATCCAAATCAAATTTCAGAAATTGATAGTCAGATATTTTATGACTCTCTAACACCAGGCCGACTAGGCAGCGTGTCTCTAATATTTTCGAAATATTGCATATTATAGCTTTCAAAAAAAAGAAGAGTAGTATTGTATTGTGATGTCTGTCTAGATGGTGAAAGTATATAAAAAAAATATAATTTTGTTATATTTTCTATATTTTAAAATAAGAGTCTTGTTTTTATTATAAATTAATTAATTATATTGAAATAAATTATTTATTCAAACAAATTATTGCTTAATATATATTTGTAACCAAATTCAATACAAGTAATCGAATATATATTAATTTGATAAAATTGAAATAATCAACTAAAATATAATTGTATTTTTAGAATCTAATATCTTATTATAATATATGCAAATGAGTGTCAAATTAAAATTATAAAAATTAATTAATTTGATATATTATTATACGTAAAGAACAAATTAAAAATGAAAAGATTATTTATACTTTAACAACAAAATTTAAAATCAAAGATTAACATATTATTGTACAAAACTTGCGTTATGTCTATCGCACATTCATGTGAACAAGACGTGCCAAGTGAACTTCTTATCATTTATGTATATATTAGTTGATGTAGGTATATACTCTTCAGATTTCATTTTCATTTTATAATCAATGGATTGGTTTCTGTTGAGATTTCGTGTAATTGGAAGACACAATTCTTACGGCCAAAAGTGGATCACTCTAATATCACATGTTACCAAATATACTTTCTAAATATTAAAAAAAAAAAAAAAAACATTATTACATCTTATCCTCAGGTTTTCTCATTGTGCCATTATAAAATTAGATTGCTTGTAATTTTTCTTTATACAATTAAAAGTACAATGTTCACATATTTAATTTAAAGAATAATGAATGATGAAATTGATACATTAATTTGGTTAGTTGTAAACCCCAAAAGTTAAACGTATTGTTAAAAAAATTAGGCTATGACATAAAGAGTGATATGTTTTTTTTTTTTGTAAAGGTGAATTGATGTGAACCGTTGGCCTGCTGAACTTAAGTGGGATGAACTGGGCGAGGTCTACTAATGGATATGTGGGCGGGCCCTGCCCGATCATACATTTTGGCCGCACTGACTCAGTCCAGTCCATGTGGTTCTCATGTTCTTAAGTTTTCTCTTTGAAACCATGAACATTAAGAGTCGATATGTCAGATTAGCATTTTTTTAGATTAACTTTTTTTAGTAATTCACTATTAGTATTAGTAAATTATTTTGCTTCTATGACAATCACAAGTTATTTATAATTTGCAGATAATTTCTTTTTGAGTTTGTATATTTTTTCCACTACGTTACTATTATTTTTTTCGAAAGTATTCTTTGAATATTATTACTCAATTTATATCTTTCGTTTTAGCACACACTTTCAATATGGACTTAGTGCTCATCCTAAAGAGCCTATTTCCGTGATTATGGAACCTACACTTGCATCTTATCTTTATTGAATTTGAACTATTTTAACAAATAAATTTGTTCGTAAAATAATGGCTCAAACTATAACAAATTTGTATTTTAGAAGAAAGGCTCAAGATACAATAAATTTTGAATCTTTTTAATATATCTTGAACCTGTTCTCTCGAAGCTTATCCAATAATTTCTTTTTAATTATGATTTTATATTTGTATATATGCAATATGAATATCAAATTGAACATTATGAAAAGATGATTAATTTAATATATTTTTTATAAAAATAGAGTTGAGACGGAAAGAGTTATAAATTGGGGTAAAAAAACAAACCAAAAAAATTTTTGAATGCTAGACTTTATGAAAATAGCAAATAATTTTGGCCGGAAAATTCTAACTTACTATTTTTGTTGTGGTTCTCTTATTATATCGAATAGTATTTTTCGGGTGTGTTGATACCCTAAGTTATTTGAAAATTAGTAAATACATAAATATATAAAATATATTTTTCAATAATATTTTGTTTTAAACAAAAATATGCCACAATTAATCTAAGAAACCTATTTTATATTTTAAAAATTAAGATTTTATTTGTATATATACAACATGGATATCAAATTGTAGTTCATGAAAAGAGGATTAATTGATAAATTTTTCATAAAAAAAATTGAGACGAAAATGTTTTAAACTTTTGAAAATTGTGATGAACAAAAAAACAAAAATAAAAGAAAATCTAACTGACTACCAAACTTTCTTAAAGTAGCGAGTAATTTTGATTGAGTAATTGTTACAATTATATATATATATATATATATATATTGTATGATACTTTTTTTTGTTTTGTCTTTCTATAAAAAACTTTAAATGAGTTTTATTTAGATCAAAATACAAACCGAGCTAAAATAATATGTAGTTTTTTCTTAAAGAAATTTGAAATCATAATTTTTTGTACTGAATAAGCTAAATCCAAATTTGTTCGTCATATATTCAAGTGAGGTTTGTTGGAGCAGTCATGCCCTATAGGACCATTGGGCCACCGAGGTAATGAGTTCGATGGCATTTTAGGCCTAATACCTATGGACAAATTCATTTAAAATATTGGATAGGATTCATTTTGCCAGCCCCATAGAACCATTGGGTCACCAAGTTAATGAGTTCGATGACATTTCAGGCCTAATACTACTTTTGATGTCTCATGTGGCATTATTTTATTGATCATTATAATTAATTATAGGATTTTAAAGATACATATTATATGGATAATTAAGATGACAACCGAAATTTTAGACATGATTTTTTGCTAATTAATGATCCTATATTTGTTTTGAAAATATCAAGAATTTTCAAATCATTAAGATTATTCAATTTTATATATATATATATATATATATATAAGGCAGCAGAAGATAATAATGACGCTATATTTTTTTGCAAGAATAATGATTTCAATTAGATAAATTCATTTTTTTTATGGTTGCCGAAGGTTTATACCTAATTGTTTACTAATCAATGTCCCTAAATTTGTTTAGCAAATGTGAAGATTTATAAAATCATTAGCCATATTAATAGTGTTAATTTTATGATCCATCGTAAATATTTCTACACAATTAGCATATTAGGCATTTAATTACTAACACATTATATATCCTTATATAAGTTATTATGTGGATATAAATTTCCATAAATGACACATGACAAAATCTAATTTGACATTGAAATATATTATTTTCAAATCAGGTAAGTCTAAAGATTAAAAATTAGTGCAATGTGTAAAGTGTTGGAAAAATCAATTTTAGATGGGCCTTGAAAAAAGATATAATTATTAAATCATAATTATATCATTATTAATTTAAACATAGTCAAAGACTTTCTTAAATTAACCACCAAATTTAATGGAATTATTACTTATGACATAATATGAGATATCTTTCATAAATTTAAAGTATAATTAATTGTGTTCAATCAGCGTGATTATTATTATGTGATCCAAAAAATAAATCTTAAAATTAAATCTATAAACACAAGAATTGTGCTACGATAGTTAGCACAAAAAGTAAAGTATGTAGACACACACTACACCGTCTGATCATAGCTATCAACAACAAAATATTAAGTCTACCAATTAATATTATAATGCCTGTTTTTTAATATGTGGGTCCACTAAATATTTAAGCCCTATGGCAATTTTGGATTGTTATGCCATCTTAATTTTAACTATAAATAAATACTCAATTCATCCTGCAATAATTTTATTCATGAGTGTTTATATCTAAATCATATAGAAGAGGATTGAAGATTCACCTCTGTTAAAGACTTCAAAACAACTGAGAATAATATCCTGAAATCTTCTGTCTCTCATTGTCTTTTGGTCGTCATAAATTAATTAAATTCCATTTATACATGCATAATTTATGGAAGTTTATTTAGTATGATAACCTAAATTTTATGCATAATTTTACCTCATCAAAAATGTAATGATGATATGTTTTTTAATAAATCATAATGATTATGTTAATAATTTATTTTTGGAATCTGATTTGGTTGATTATAAGCAATTCTTAATAATAATAATATTAATAATAATAACAATAATAAGTAATAAAAATAATAATAACGAAGGCAGTGAAAATTTTTCTGGTACCAACTCCTATTTATATTGTGTCATATTTCTAATTATTTATTTTAGACACACATAATTGCATATAACAAAGACATCACTATAAATTAAATTGCACAAATTTTGTATAAATTAACTAATATTATCCGCCAAAAATATTAAGATTACATCAATTTAATTTAATATCAAGAACAAATTAGAACTCCACATTTATTATTTTTTTCGTAAATATAATGTTTTTTTTAATTTTTTGAGATAAATATTTATGCCCTTAATTTATACACAATCAGTTGCCCTAAGCGTGTTTTCTGTAGAAGAATTTGTGAATAAATCAACACACTAAAGAAGAATATATGAATAAAAAAGGGAATGGTGTGTGATTAATGAAATGTTGACCGAGCATGTTTGTAGCGACTCCATTTAATGTTGACAGCAGAGATGATTGCATGTTATAGCAACTTAATGGTCAAACCACACTTCATTTATTTTTATTAAATTTTAATTTTAATATTAACAGATCGAAATTATTATTAAATGTAATTAATTGTATAGGAAAAATTATCTATTTATTAAATACGAAGAAATGTGAAATTGATTTTTTTTTATAAAAAATATCCAATTTTGGATACTATTATTAATATTTTAAAAGAATTTTGTTGATTTTATTATATAGAAATATTTTGAATAATTTAAAATAATTATATCTATATATATATATATATTATTTATTTAAGATATATAGATTGATATATAATCTCAATCTCTATACTCTAATTATTAGTTGATCTTAAATCAATCATCAATTAATTATCAATAAAATCAATGCACTAGTTGTTAGTATAAATAGACTCATTTGACCCAACTAGTATCACATAATTTTCATTCGAAATCGTCATTTGTGTTCATTCCAGGTATTAGGAAACAAAAGTTATTTTATAGATAATATGTCAATATTGTTGTGAGATAACTTCTTCTTTTTTATATTCACAGGTATTTGTTGATCTTCACACGATGTCGTCAAACTTTGTTTTATGATAGCATCTCGATCCCAAGTTGTCAAAATTGGCAATTAAATTGCGTTGCACAAGGATTTATGAAGCACCCGCTTATGGTTATAGAAGTAACATTTCAAATCTTGAGTGTCTCTTCCATGATGCTGAGGTATTCCTAGAATGTATAAATTAATATTAATATTGTAAATTTTAAAATATTATTCTAAACTTTTATATATTTTGATTATGTTACATGATACATTGTTAGGGTGTTACAATTCATGGAACTATAAAAGCAGGACAAATTAATGATTTCAAGAAGAAACTATTTGAAGGACGTCTCTACATTGTACGCAATTTTGTTGTAACCAATAACAAAATTCGTTACAAAACAACTCCCAATGAAAAGAAGATTCTTTTCATTTCATCTACTAGATTGACTAAATTCTTTGATAATAATTTTCCATGCTAATTTTAAACCAATTGGAAAACTTTTCTATGGCACTAAGATTGGGGAAGATCTTCTCATTGGTAATATTTTTAGTTTATTGCATCTTTTAAAAGTTATATTTAATAACTATTTAATTTTTTTAATTTGTAATTATTATATCATTAATCCAGATATCATTAGGAGAATTATCACTATTTATGCGTGCCAAATCAAAGATGTAAAGGGCAAGCCTACAAGAATGATGGAGATGACTTTGGAAGATACAGAGTAAATATATTTATTCATATTTTATAATCGTTATTATGTTTGTTTCTGCTCATAAATAATTTTTCTGATTTTATTATTTATGGTGGTGTTATAATAGGGACAATCATCAAAAAGTTATATTTTGGGAGGAGTTTGTTGATGAATTGAAAAATTAATTATTGATGCTGGTCCTGAACCACCGGTTGTTATTCTTAAAATATTACGTCCAAAGCTCTTTGATGGTATGTTCTACATATTTGTTTTATGTATTCAACAAATAATAATTTTTATTTTAAAAAAAAATATTTATCAATATACTATCTTATATATTTTTATGTATATTCTATTTGTAGCCAATGTTTATGTTTCCACTAGCTACCATGCATCAAAGTTGATATACTCTAATGTATCAAAGAAATCGTTGATTTTAAAAGCAGGTATACTGAATTAACGTTATATAATTATTTTTGTTAATTAAGGATAAAGGTATTAAATTTATTTTAATTTCACTTTTTTTTTAAAAAAAATTATGTAATAGGTTTGAGAATTCTGATAGACCAAGAACCTCAATCAGCACTGTCACTTTGGATTCTTGTTCATCAAATGATGATGATTTTGTGAATGGTACACCTAAAGTAAGAACTATTGATCAATTGATCGAAAACCCAGAGGCAAAAATTTAATATATTTTCATTTACAACTTTTGAAATTGATAATGATTACATATATTATGTAAAAGTATTATGTTTTACAGGTGGTAATTATTTAATGTTTCAAATGTTTCATAGATTGGGACTTTTTGGATATTTGGACAAATCGTGGATGTTGAATCTTATGGAGATTGGTTCTATATTTCCTGCAAGCGGTGTATGAAGAAGATTGACAAAGAAGAAGGTTGTTTCTTTTGTCTGAATTGTTCAAAGTATGATATAAGTGGAAATATGAGGTGAGAATTATTTATATGATACATGTTAATAAATATATTTCAAATATTAAAAAAATTACTAATATAAATTTATGCAGGCATAAAGTTCGTGTTTTGGTTTTGGATGCAAGTAGCAATGCATCATTCATTTTGTGGGATACAGTTTGCAATGAATTATTTGGAAAAAATGCAGTCGAGATGTTCGATAATGCATTGGAGGTAATTGACAAAAAAAATATTACATATGTTTCTCATTTATATTATATTTTAATTTATTTTTTGCAAAATTAACTTTTAGAAATATGTTTACAGCATTCTACTGGGGATCGTCCAACAGAGTTTGAAGACATAATTGGAAGAGAGTTATTGTTCAAGGTTCAAGTGAAATCAGAATATATTAATAATTTTAACAACACTTTTAGTGCTGTCAAAATTATTTCTGATGATACTATTATCTGTAAATACTCTGCAATCATGAACTCAAATCAGGTAATATTTCAAATATAATTTTATTTGTTCAAATTTGTTACTGTTTTCTGTATTTTTTATATAATTTTGTAATTTGTATAGGAATCTGACTATCTATCAAAAATTAATATGGAGGATTGTGCTAAAGGTTCAAAGGTAACTATTAATTGTATTTATATTTAATTTATTTTTCTTAATTTATATATTTTGACTTATTAATAAATGTCCAAAAGGTTGATTCTAATGATGATGAAGTTAACTCTCCGGACAAAGATGGTGCTGGTGGAAGGAATGTTGTTGATCTTTATGATAACTCAACAGTTAAGAGGTCGTTGTTTGAAGATTAGTCTTCAATTGTTAACTCGAAAAGGGCAAAAAAGTTATCAATAGTTAAAATTGAGAAGGAGTAATTTTTTCCTTTCGTTTTCTTATTATAAGTATGAGTTCACATTGATTCATAAATCTCAACTTTTGTTGATTGTTTAGTCTGTTTTGAGCTAGATTGTGTTTCTTCATTTTATGTATTTTGATGTAGGTTGGATTTTGAGTATTTTGAAACTCTTATGTCCCTTTTAATCATATCAAAATTTTATAGTTTGAACCATACAAATTATAAATTTTTAAATACTCTATCTTTCAACATACTTTTCAAAATAAGTAACACATTCTTATAATTAGAAAACAAATATATAAATTGTCAAACTTAATTTGATTCTATTAATTATGTGCAACATATACATATATATTCATGGAAGTAAATATAAGAATTTGATTGGCCAAAAAAATGTAGAAAATTCATGGACATAAATAAAATTTGTCTAAGAAAATCTCCAAACAAACACACACACACACACATATGTATATATATATATGTGCATATGAGAGAGAGAGAGAGAGAGAAAGAGAGAGAGAGAGAGAGAGAGAGAGAGAGAGAGAGAGAAAGAGAGTAAAAGCATTAGTGATTAATTACTGATACTTAAAATTATGGTTAACTAAAATATTTAAAGTCAATAGATGGTTTTGTTTTGAGAATATACGAAGGTACACAAGCATCAGCATAAAGTATGTTTGAAGATGAAAAACATAAGACCATTATTTTGTTTTAGTGCAGCTGATAATTAATTTCTTATTTAATCACAAACTGTTGATCAAATAATGTTTATTTATTTATTTATTGCTAATTTTGAAATTGATGCAATTAAATATGTTACAATTAAATACCTGATTAGTGTTAACCTTCAATATGTTCTTAAATTTAGTGCGGCTGATAATTATTAGCTTTCAGAATGAGAATTATAATTTATTGTGTATTAAATAAGTGTAATTATCTTCTAAAATTTACTTTTTAATAACTGAAACTTATAAATTATTTTCATAATTAAAGAATCTTTCAAAATATTTACGAGTAATTGAGAAATTTTAGGATATATTTTGTCCTCAATATTGAGCGTAGTTAATAACAATGGAACCCTGCCTACAACAACATGGTCATATGGTCTGCTTAAGGCCATTACCATTTCAATATTTGTAAATCAACTCACAACCACTCATAGAAAACCCTTTAAATAAATAAATAAATATATATATATATAATTAAAATCTCATGTATTCTGTTTTTTTTCTTTCTAAATTTTATTTGAGTTCTAGGGGAAATCTCATAGTTGGTTAGCTGAAATAATATAATATATAATTAAACATAATATATTGAAAATCTATTTTAAGTAAAAGTGGTTTGAAGATTATGGTTTCTTCTAAGGATAATATTGGAAAAAGTTCAACAAAAATTGTAGTGTTTTATGAAGTTTTCCGAAATGTAGAATCACTTTATTGTTCCAATAAATTTGTTATTTAATTTTATGTATATATATTTTAATTTACGTAAATTATGCAAATTAAATTATTAAATTTAATAAATAATTTACTTATTTTATATTTTATTATAGGGTGTATTTAAAAGGAAATATATCTCAATTGCAAATGTTATAAATGATATATATTATTCAATTCATTTTTATTATAATATATTATATTATAATAATATAAATTATTAAACTTATTCATTTATATAGTTATAGACTAATAATAATATTTTTAATATAAATATGTTGTTTATATTTAAAATTTAATACAAAAAATACTTAAAATATATTAATAAATGATATATACATTTTTAATTAATATTTATATAATATAGGTGCATTACTAGTACCATTAGTATTCAAGGTCAAATCAAGATCATTCAACCACAAAACCAGCTCATATCTGTGAAGTTGAGTGATAGCAACTATCTTTTTGGAGGCACCAAATTCTTGCCACAGTTAAAGGTTACGGGCTAGAAGAATATCTCACTGGGGACATGACCATTCCAACTAAACAGATTGCAGAAGAAGATACAAGAACAATGAAGGTGAATCCAGAATTTCAGGTATACTAAAGACAAGATCAACTATTAGCATCTTAGCTTCTTTCTTTCTTATGTGAAAGTGTTCTAGTTATGATGGTGGGACTTGAAACCACTCATCAACTATGGAAAACAATTGAGACTAATTTCTCTAGTCAAACAAGGCCAGAAAAATTAAGTATAAGATTGAGCTGCAAAATTTAAAGAAAGGAAACATGAGTACGAATGACTACTTAAACAAAATGAAGGCCTGTTGTGATGCTCTAGCATCTACTGGACATATGTTAAATGAAGAAGATCAAATAACGTATGTTTTAGAAGGGTTAAGTGGTGAATATAATCCTATTATAGTTTCTGTTACTTCAAAAATTGATTCCCACTCCTTGAGGGATGTTTGTGCCCTACTGATGAGTTTTGAAAGTAGATTGGAGTCACTATCTAGTGAATCTGAGGAGATAACCATTCCTACTGCAAACATGGCCTCACAAATGACAGATAGAAGAGAACATGTATGTTACTATGCAAGAAGTAGAGGAAATACAAATAGAGGAGGCAGATTTGGAATAGGCTCCACCAAAGGAAGAGGTGGCATGTACAATACTAGGAGACAACAGTGCCAGATCTGTGATATAATAATCATACTACAGATAGATGTTACTACATGATGGATCCAAATTATACAAGGCAGAACATGAATCAGCACAACAGAAACAATCGCCCAGGAGGAGAGGGTAATTTTCTAACACTGAGGAGAGGGTAATTTTAACACTGAGGAGAGGGTAATTTTCTCTCCCGTCTACGTTCCCTATCAGGGAAGCCCGTCATACTTAGAGACCAATTATCTCACCTTTCTCTTTCTACTAAAAGCAGAATGGTATTTAGCAATAAATTCTTCAGCGTAAAAGACAACGAAAACTCTATTTTTAGTCTATGAATTACAAGGGATGATGGATGAGTGGTTCTTGCTCAATGGGGTGATCAACTTCGAAGATTGGGTTCCATGGCTTCGTTTCTTTGATTTGCAGGGATATGTCAAGAGAATGAAGGATTTGCATGCGAAGTTCAACATATTTCACGGCTATGTGATTGATGATCATGAAGCTAGAAGGGCTGCAGAAAAGGACTTCTCACCCAAAGACATGGTAGATGTGTTAATACAACAGGCTTAGACTAATCTTGAAGTTCAACTTGCAAGAGATTGTGTAAAGGGACTTTTACATGTAATAACTATGTTTTTCTATACTTTCAATCCCCATTATTTTCTTCCTTGTATTTAGGAATAAATTCATCTTGGTCTCGTTAGACTAGGGCCAATTCAACAAATTTTGGTTCTAATTTGTTTCAACACGTATGTACTCAACAATTGTAGGACCTAATAGCTGGCGGCACAGATACCTCACCTACCACGATTGAGTGGGCTGTATACGAAATTTTGAGACAACCCTGGGTTATGGAAAAGGCGAAAGAAGAGCTTGACCGGCTAATTGGAAGAAACAGATGGGCAGAAGAGAACAATTTCTCTTATTACCTTACATAGATGTCGTCGTCAAGGAAACATTCAGGTTACATCCACTTCTACATTTTTAGTTGCCATTATGTGATTGAGGACTACAATGTTGCGAGCTACGACATATCAAAGGGGACGACGATCATTGTCAACACATGGAGCATAGGGCGGCACCCTGCCTTATGGGATGCACCCGAAGAATTGTTGCCAGGGAGGTTTCTAGGGAACGAAATTGACATGATTGGAAATAACTTTACAAGGTTTCCTTTTGGGTTGGGTAGGTGTAGATGTCCCAAATACAACCTTGCACTTAAGATTGTTCGAACAACGTTGGCTAATTTATTGCACGGATTTAAGTTGAAATTGGTTGAAGATATATGCATGGAGGAAGCTTATGCACTTCCTCTGCAGGGTAGACCGTACCGGACCTCACATCCTTTGGCAACTGGTTCAAAAAAGGGGGTGACATCGGCCAGAAGATCCTCCTCAGCTGCTGTCGATAAGGGAAAGAAGAAAATAAAACCAAAACAGCGCAAGAGAAAAAGCTTGGAAGAAACCGAGCAAGAGGAATCCGAGGAAATTGAATGGGAGAGTGGGAGCAGCTCAGACTAATGTTGGCCTGTTTTATTAATGAATTCTTGTTGAACAATTACTTTGATGTTTTGTATGTTTGTCGAATGGATTAAGACAATGTTACTATTTTGATGGCTTGTTAGGATGCCAGAAGATAATGTTATTGTTTAGTTTTTGTCCTATGAACAATTTTCGAAACATACTATTAAATGCTTGTGTTTGATTGTGCATATTGCGACTCATGGTGTATAGGTCTTCCTATGGTATATGTTTCTTCTTGCAGACTGCAGGATGACTCCGGTCCTGAGATTTTCGAACAACTTGCCAAAGGGGGACATTGATAAGGTAAACATATTGTCAATTATTCACAAATCTTAATCCATGTATATTTATGTGCATGTCATAAATATTGAAAGGAAAGAAAACAAACAAAGAACAAGATATGCAAAGATATACACAAGATATGAAAGATTCAATTGTCAACCATCTTGAGATATTTGAGGAAGCAAGGCCACGGTTGGAACAAGAGAAGAGAGTCTTGAAGGAGATTTGCGAAGCATATCAAGGCTGATATAATGAAGATACCGGAGGACTCAAGATACACATATTAAAGCTGATTTGATGAAGATATCGGAGGAAGATATGCATATCAAAACAGATTTCTTAAAGATACCGGAGGACTCTTGAGATGGAAGATACACGATTATGAATAAGACCACGGGCTGAAGATGAAGATTATCTCTGTTATATTCCATTACTTTTATACGAGCAGAGAGCAGTAGAGAAGCTGGTGGAGAAGCTATCAGATTCGGGAGAATACGATAGCTCAACAAGTACTCAAAGGCAAACAAACTGTGAACTGCGCAGAGTTCGTACTATCAAAGGCGCAAAGAGCCCAACAATCTAATTGAATTTCTAGCCCAAAACGTATCAGCTGGCTCATTCAAGTGAGGCCTTATATGAAATAGTGTTTTAACGTATGTCAAACTTTATTTATGTGAACTTATTAATTCTTGAAATGTCTGATATGAAATATCAATTTAATGTGTAAAGATAAAAGAGAAAGAAAATTTGGTAAAATGGCATTTGTTATGGGCACCCGAATATGAAGAAATATTCGAAAAACAAACCTTAATTCACTTCTGCTAGATGATGTGGTGCCTGTATAGTCAAAGGTTTCACGGTAGTGGAGTTTAAAAGTAGTTTAGATTAAATTTCATGTTGTTCATAAGAAAATGAATTGATTCTGCTTGGGGTAGGTCGTATTGTGAAAAAGAGTTGCGATAAGTTGTGCATATAAGACATAGTAGCAAATGGGTTATTGTTTATTAGGAAAAAGGTCATGTATGGGTAAAGTAGTCCAAATCACATAAATATCATATTTTACCAAGCTGGTTTTGTCAAATAGAATTTATACAAATACTTCATTCTTATATTAAAGAGGTGAATACTTTAATATGAGAATATGTATAGTATTAGTGGTTGAATATTCAATACCAAATATTGTATTTTTAGTATCCATGATTTTTTTCTGATACCAAATAGTCTATAAAAGTGAATATCAAAATTTTTATGCTATATAAAAGTTATCCAAGAATCGAAAATGTGTTTCAACAAAAATAAAATAACATACTATTAAAGAAGGCATGTATACACATGAAAGAGAAGTTATTTGTCTCTAAAATATTATACAATTAGATCAGCTTTCTAACTTTGCTCATCTTATTACAAGTTATGACAATTTATGCTTCTAACACAAAATAACTAGGGCAAAAGCACAGGTAATATTTATGTCTGTTTGTTTCATTATGCATTGACTTCCACAGCTTCATGAACTTTTCCCATCTGTTAGCAAAAAAGTAATCTTCTCTTTAAAGCTTACCAAGAACATGACAGAGAAATTGGAGTTCAGTAGCTAGTTGAAAACTTGTTTGCAGGAATCACAGAGTTGTTGCAGACCTGAGAAGGGTACCACCTCTAATGGCCTCCTCACCTGAATCCTAACCTTTCTCCAACTTGTTTGGATCACAAAAACCAAACAAGAATTTCGGACAGAGATCTCTGCAAAAGCAAAGCAACAGTAGACCATGAGGAATGTTTCCATTTTCGAGTAATTGTATATATGATTAACTCCCAGTTGTCTGCCATTATCCATCCCTCTTAAAACTTGCAGTTTCCTCGTAATAGTTTTGTCCAATTTTCAAGAAAGGTGGCATCTGATTATAGAGGTTCAAAACAAGTCCAATTATCATTCCCATGTCTGGCCCACTTATTGTATCTCTACTACGACCATTTCCATATCTTTCCATGGATAAAATATGCTACTTTTTTTTTTTTTTTTTTTTTAGTTGTGTGGGAAGATTATGAGTACTTTATAATATGGAAAGTGGATAATATATATATATATATATATATATATCCTTTTTTTTCTCGATCTTGAATTTTTATTTTGGTTGGTTACAATAAATTCATGGACAGATTCAAGATTTTCGCCATTGTAGGATCTCAACATCCATGGCCATAAACTTGTTTCTCTCTCTCCCTTCTCTCTCTTGCTCTATGTATATATAGAAGCTGTACTCAACTTAAACCCACCATTCTCAGCGCATTTGCAGATCAAGCCAGCAATCTCATATTATCATCATGGCGGTAAGCTGTCTTTATATCTATATCTATATGCGTGTGTGTAATCTTGTGGTTAAAAATCAGCTGATTGGTCTAATTCTGTTAATTTGCAAATCCTTAGAACACCGAAGTTAATCAAAGAGCTGAAGACTTGAACAATTGGCTTCCTATAACGGCATCTCGAAAAGCAAAATGGTGGTACTCAGCTTTCCACAATGTTACAGCTATGGTTGGCGCTGGTGTACTCGGCTTACCGCTTGTCTTGGCTCGGCTCGGCTGGTAATATATACACATATATATATATATGTGTGTGTCTGCGTGCGTGCGTGCGTACGAGTAAATCATTTGTGTCATCATTACATATGTGCCACTAAAATCTTAAAACTTTCTACAATTTGTGTACTAATGTAACTAAAATCTCAAAATCTTTTATAATTTTGTACTTCCGTTATAAGAATATATTATTAAATTTTATTCACTCGTTTGTTTTTATCGATCAAAAAAGGTTATTTTATCTTGAATATTCAAGACAGACATGATTTTAAAAAAAAAAAAAAAAAAAGAGTTATAATAGTTGATAGTTTATCCACCATATAAGGTAGGATATCTTATCCCCTTACTAAAATATATAAAAATGACAAAAATACTCTCATTCAACCATGCTCACCTTTTTCTTTTTGTTATTATTATTTTTATTGTTGTTGCTATCATTTTTGTTATTATAATTATTATTATTATCATTGTAGTTATTATTATTATTATTATCATCATCTTTATTATTATTATTACTTTTATTTTTTTTATCATTATTGTTGTGGTTGTTGTTGTTATTATTATTATTATTATTATTATTATTATTATTATTATTATTATTATCATCATCATCATCGTTGTTATTATCATTATTATGATCATTATTATTATTACTATTTTTTATTATTATAGTTATTATTCTTAGTATTATTAAAAAGGAATTTTTTTAAGGTAAAATTTGAGTTAAAATTCAATAACTTTCAAAAGTAATTAAAAAAATTAATGAAGGAAAAGGATATTTGTGAGTTAATTTTTTAAGGGTATTAAAGGTAATTGGTGTTATCTTACAAATGAATACCAATATAGTAATATCAAGAATAAAAATACACATATTATCCATAAAAAATAATATTTAAATATAAACATTGTATAATATATATCAAATCTTTCATCTTTTCTTCCAAATTAAACACAATCTTATGGGTTGCTATTATTTGCTAGTTGGGATTGTGTTAAGAGTAAAAATTATTCGTGATGAGGGGCTGATTATTTATAAATTAATGTGCATCAAACAGCGGTCAACAAGAAATTAAGTCTGATTGTTAATCCTTATCTCCGCTTACCCTCCTAAGTAAATGGAGCATTAGGGTGTATGGATAATTTACGCCAAGGAGACACAAAAAACAGTGCAACAACTTTCATTTATTTTTTAGTAACTCTCTAAAGACTATTTGCTATTAATTGATTTATTTATTTTCTTGTTCTATTGATCTCATTTGATTTATAAGAAATAGTCAGTTCTCTGAAAAATAAAAAGTTATATAAGTAAACTTAATTTTTTAAGGAATAGGACAGGAATAACTTTGAAATACACTAAATTTAAGCATTAATACAAATATATTTCCTTGATTGTAATGATCAATCTAAATCCTTTTTTTCTTTTTTTTTTGTCTTTGTTTTGTAAATTAGGACTGCTGGGATAATATCCATTACCATTTCTTGGATAGTAACATGGTACACACTGTGGCTGCTCGTGCATCTGCATGAGGCCGAGTCGGGAAAAAGGTTCGATCGATTTACAGAGTTGGGAGAACATGCATTTGGTGAGAAGTTAGGATCCTGAATTGTGATGCCACAACAGCTGATTGTTCAAGTGGGTTCAAACATAGTATACATGGTGACGGGAGGGAAGTCCCTTAAGAAATGTTTGGGCCTCATAAGCGCACAAGCTGATATTAAGAAGACATATTACATCTTAATTTTTGCAGCTCTTCACTTGGTCCTTTCTCAAGTTCCCAACTTCAATTCCTTGAAAATCATTTCTCTTGCAGCTGCTGTCATGTCAATTAGGTAACACTTTTATTTTTTTATTTTATTTTGGTGAGATGGGAGGGACATTCTTTTATTTTAATATTCGGATTTAGGGTGTTTGACTGAATTTATAATCTTTTTAAATTATTTTTTTATAAGATATTTGGTAAATTCTTTGATGTTTTTGAACAGCTACTCGTTTATAGCAACCGGTGCATCTATATCGAAGGGCATCTCACATCACCATCTAGTTGATCATACTATTCAAGTAGAGTCAACAGCTGAGATGATTTTCGGAATCTTTAGCAGCTTGGGCGTGCTTGCTTTTGCCTTCGCTGGACATAGAGTTGCCCTGGAAATTCAAGCAACAATTCCTTCGACACCTGAAAAACCCTCGAAAAATCCAATGTGGAAAGGCGTAATTGTTGCTTATGTTATTGTAGCAATATGTTATTTTCCTGTTGCCATAGCTGGATTTTGGGCTTTTGGTGATACCGTGGATGATGACGTTCTTCTTTCTTTGGAGAAACCAAATTGGCTTATAAGTTTAGCCAACTTTATGGTGTTTGTTCACGTTCTGGGAAGCTATCAGGTATGAGAGGGTGATTCTCAAACACTTTTTACACTTTTTTTTTAATCTGTCTTCTAGTTTTTATAATTAATTATTTAATTATTAAATTTTTTTTTTTTTTTTTTTGGCTGTAGGTGCTTGCTATGCCTATTTTTGACAAGATCGAGGGTGCGTTAGTAAAAAAGTGGAACTACACTCCTGGACGACCCCTTCGACTTATTGCACGAAGTATATATGTTGGTAAATTTTCTTAAAACTTTCTATTTATTTATATGTTTAATGTATTCATTATTTAAGATTTTATTATTTGAAATGTAAGCTAAAACTTATAACTTTTTATTTTTTCTATTTAAACATCTAATGTGTTTGTGCAGTTTTCACTGGAATTGTAGCAATTGTGCTTCCATTTTTCGGAGGATTATTAGGCTTTTTCGGCGGGTTGGCATTCTCAACCACATCTTATATTGTGAGTTATATAAATAAATTTTCAATAAAATATCAACCTGTTAAAACTAAATAATTTAATATATAATTTTTTCAATTTTCTGATAATGTAATTTTGTAATTGTAATTAAATTAGATACCATGTGTTGTTTGGCTCTCAGTCCATCAACCTAAACGAGGGAGCTTTCATTGGTTTGCTAAGTAGACATTATTTATTTATCTTTTTTAATTAAAAAAATGTCTAACACTTTGAAATATAATTGTTATATATATTTTAATAGAAATAATAATATTTATGTTGTTTCACTTTTAGGTTTCCATCGCAATTGGCGTAATAATTACGATGGTAGCACCAATAGGAGGAGCACATGACATCGTTGTATCATGGAAGGATATAAAATTTTTCAACTAAGAAATTATCTTATACTATTATTTTTCTTTTAATTAGGCTAGCAATTATAGTATTCGACTTTTTTTTTGAAATGCTATAAATTTTAGTTTAGTTAATAAATTAGTTTATTTATTTTGTATTCGCTGAAAATGTAATATATTTTAATTAGCATATTTTACAAATCTGATATTACAATTTGTTTTTAATAATTTCTTAAGCTAATAAATGATATGATTCTAGTTTAGTTGTTATCTCAATCTTATATGCATTCACTTGCACGATACGTCCAATATATATAAGTTTTCTTGCAAATAAAATAAGGCATATTCCTAAAACTTTTTAGAAGTTATGAAATGAGCTAAAATATTATATAAACTTTCTAGAAGGTTTAATCATATTATCTAGTTAGTAAATTACAAGACACAAATAATTTTATATTTTATATGTATGTATAAATACGGTTTATATTAGTAATATTTTTATTTAACTCATAATTTTATTTAACAATAAAGAACACTATTCAAAGTATTACAAAGTATTAAGTTTGTATTAATTATTTTTATATGTAGTTGTAATTTTAAATATAATAATATAATTCATGATCACAAAATACATAAAGGACCATTTGAAAATATGAAGTTATTGTAAGTTATTATAATTGTTTTCTACTTATATAATAAATGAATAAGATAATTTACAATTATTAGTATGTATGGGCATTATAAAAATAATTACAAAAAGAGAAATTATTTTTCATATTTTAAAAAGAAAGAAAAATGTAGATATTCCAGAAAAGCTGAAAATTCATAAATTTTAATTTTATAATCAAAATAAATTTTAAAAACATGAAAATTTGAAAATTGTAAAAATAAAAAATTTGGAGAAAACCGATGTATTTAATATTCGAAATAATTTTCTAAAATTTTGAAAAATTATTAAAAAAAAAATGAGAAAGCATAATTTAAAATTATAAATATTGAAAATCTAGAAATCTTAATTACTAAAAAATATTAAAAATTATATTTAAAAAAGAAAAAAAAAAAAAAAAAAAAAAAAAACGCTTTGACATAACACCATACAACATAACCAACACTGTAATGTTACTCCCACAGTTTCAATTGTCCGGGAAAAGCAACGGCCACAACCACCACACAATGCACGCTTCTGCAATTTCTTCCCCAAACCCCACTTTAACTGGTGGAATATTTCATAATGAATCCAATAAAAATGAAAAATCTTCTGCCAAACTTCAATTCCCACTTTCTTGCGTAGTCGGCTTCAAGCCTATATCTACAGCGCACACAGTTTCTTGTAGAAATTATAACAATAATGTGGTTTCTTTCAAAACAAACAGAATTTATGCCAAAAATTCTGTAAATCAAGAAAATGAAGATAATGACAATGGCAGCGGTAGCAGCAGCAGCAGCCCATCAACTAGTTTGCTGTCTTTTCTTTGCCCCTTGCTCAAACTCTTCTCTGTGAGTAATTATGCTGAGAATGAAAGAATTGAATTTAGGGTTTCAGTTGTTGCAAATGGCACTACCTTTGTGCAAGTTATACTCATGTTATTGTCATTTTGCAGGGAGGGGATCCCTCTGCTGAACGAAACTATCTACTGGAGGTATCATACACTTCATATGTGTGTGTGTATTTTATATAATGATATTAGAAAATGTGTAATTCTTTTTTAAGACAACAATATAAAATGTGTAATTCTTGGTAATTCTTTGTTCTTGGAATTCCATTACATCAGTTTCCATAAAGTTTACGAATATAGTTGTAATTTTCCTTCTAGGCATTGAAGTTAACAGAAGAATCGGAAGTATTTTAATGGAAATTTCGTTGCCTACTTAGTTTCTTCAATTGCTTCAGTCTCTGAACCGTTTTGGAGATATTATTTTGAGGTTACAGATTGCTTCTGCCTTTTTTCTTGAATAGGAGGTGACATCTTCATTATCGACTTTAGCACGGTTGCCATGGGGGTCTAAATCACTATCTGATGGCTTAAACAACCAACAGAGAGCTGATCCTCCACTGCGTCTTCAACTTTATGAATTTGGTAAAACAAAAAAAAAAGTGCCTTCAGTACTTATTAAATATTTAAGTCAAGACTAAAAGTGCCTTCAGTACTTATTAAAAAGCTGAATTTTTTTTTTTTCCAAATACTCCTTTCTTATGAAATGCATCAAATAGGAAATTTACATAGATGTAGTAGCCATACAACATGATATACACACTGGAATCTGGATGCATCATATTCTAGGCATGTGGCAATCTCAATATATTAGTTGTTCGTATCGTCCGTATATGTCACATATGGTGATTTTTGTAAATGAACAGTGTGTATTTACTAAATTGGCAATATAAAGATTTGAAGGATTTAGTGTTTTGGTGCCTATAAAGATTACATTGCTATCACTTTGTAGTCTAGGTAGTAGTGTCACACATTTTTATAATACTTAGCTATTTGACTACCTGGATTTCGTTTCTAGGTGACATTGTCAAATACTTATTTAAGCAATATGGTGGACAAAGAAGTCCTTCATTTGGCATCTTGGAGAGGTATTCTATCTTTTAGCTTATCTTATTCAAACTAATTTTGAGTAAATGATTCGTACTTTTCTTTTATTTCAACTTAGATATTACAATTGATTCATTTCGGAATTCACTCATGGGGATTTAAAATTGTAGTTTTCCCACCGTTTCAATTGTTTGTTGACTACATTTCAATTGGTTCATTTTGGATATGCAGCACTCTGCTCTCTGGATGGGTGCCAACATTGCTTAGAGCGGGCAGAGGATTGAGTTTGTGGGAAAACTGTACCAAAGAACCACCTCCTCGCAAATTGGAAGTATTCTCCTACGAAAACAATCCTGTAAGAATTGCCATTATCAGAGTTCATTACATCCGTCAAAGCTTATGGTTTTGACAATTTATTTCCAATTTAAGTTAACTAGAATGGTGGTAAACTAATGAAGGTTAGAGATCTCAGAAAAAATTTGAAGTACAGCATCATAAATCAAGTATAACCTTACCAGTACAAATTCTTGTGGGCACACATTTTGTTCCATTATCATGCGATGATAAATTACACGCTTGCCATCATTTTCCTATGTTGGTTCATTGGTTGTAATCACATTCATGGTTGATGTTAGTAGAACTGTTTTCTTGACTTAGATACGAAGATGCGCTGGGATAGTACCCAAACTAGAGTATCTTTTGAGTTGTAGATCCTGAATACTTCTTATCTTTATAACAAGATAATGGAAATTTCATCTACCGCGATTATTTTTATTTTAATAACAGGCATCCGTTGAAAATTGAGAGTATTATTAGTCATTTCTTCATTGTTCTTACATACATCCCTGGACCGGTGCAGTTTGTACAGAAACAAATTTCTGTTCTGGCTAGACCTCAATTAGAAAGATAAATGACTGAAACTCAGGATGTTTCAATTTGATGACTTCCAAAAATTCCACAGGTCATTGTTATTAACACGAGTGTAAGAGATTCAAATATGTAGAAAAACGTCATTAATCTTTTTGTAGATTTATGAAAATTAATTCTCATGAATGAGCTGTACTTCATGAAATGAGATTCAATCAACATAATGCATATTCTTTGCAGTATGCTCGGATTGTTCGTGAAGTGCTTTGTGAATTGGAACTTCCTTATATACTTCAGAGTGTGGGTCAAGGATCAGTACGCGAAGACTTGCTTCACAAGATGTCTGGATCAAAAGAGGTCAGCATATAAAATATTCATATTCGCATTAAACCATTGTATATCAATGAAAACGGGAAACTGGATCTCATTTTGTATATCTCCAAACATTGTCAAATGCTCTAAATCATGGTTTCCCAATCTGAAGGTGCCACCATAAGTTGCATACAGGCTTTATATGTATATTTCCTATATGGTGTACATATAGGTCAAATGTGCCTGTTGTGGATCTATGGATTTGATATAGAACCCAATATCTCGTTTTCTTTATGTTGTTACAAAAAACAACAGGTTGCAAAGTCTTGGTACTTTGCATTGGAGTCGGGCTCCACAAGGAACCCAAAATCGGGTTATATCAGGACCCTACACACACAAACACACACACCAATTCTGTTTGATTGTATAACCTTTTATCTACTATTTGATTTACAATGCATCAATATATAGAGCAAAATAGCTCGCTGTTCGACTTTGTGCATTGATTTATGGCCTAAAGTAGTCTGGAAAACTATACAGGTGCCTTACCTTATTGATCACAACACACGCATGGAAATTAGAGACTACAAGAAGATCGTTTCGTATTTATGTGAAAGGTATAGTTCTAAGAGTATTCCTGGACATCTCCAGCAGTAACGCTGCCATTTATGGAACTTTCAGCTCTCTGTCTGTTTAGGATCAATGGAATGCAAATAAAATCACATTTCAAATTTCGTTTGGACTTTGGAGTCGACTATCGATTGTCAGTGCTTTGATCGATAGATGGTTCAACGGGAATGCTTAGTTTTTTTAGTACACTAGTGTTCTAAAAGGAGCTGAGGAGCGATACGTGAGCCTAGCCCCTAGGAGGTTTAGGCCAAGGCTTGAAATATAGGTGTTTTTATATCTGTGCACAATAGTAACATATTATGAAGTTCAAAATAATTCTACAATAATATTCCAATAAAATAAAATTATTGTTTAAAATATACTTAAGAGTTATTAGGACAATCATGGTATGTTGGAATATCGGGCCACCAATTCAATGGGCAGAATGGTATGTCGGACCCAAATACCTACAAGCGAACCCATTTAAAATATTAGGATCGGATCTATTTTACAAGCTCTAAATATCATGATATATTATTATGAATAGATTATATTTAGTCTCTTTTGACTAATATGCAATGTCATTTTTCAATGTAGTAAGTTCGTTTTTAATGTCATTATATTACTTATTCAATGGTTGTACGATTTGTGAATAAATTTTCACTATTATTGGTTTTTTTTCTATGCAACTAACTCTCTTTAGACTTTAGCAACACCTCTTGAAAAAAAAAAATAAAAAAAAAAACTCTTTTGCAAACCTTACTTTAATATAAAGCACTCAAATATTTATACAAATTGAAAATTGAACATGGAGACCGATACATCATCAGAAAAAAATTGCAAAATACATCTTGTGACTTTTGGATCGTTTCAAATTTATCATGGATCATTTTTTTTGATTTTGTAATTTATCTTTTTAATTGTACAAATTTAATCTTATTTCACTTAAAAATTGAATTTTTATCGGAATGGAAAAATCTTTTATGTGCAACTCTACATTTTAGTGATTTTTATGTCGATTCAATATGAAAATAATGGGAATATAACAAGAATTATATTTTTAAACTTATATATGCTATGTTTGGAAAAGATTGGAGGCCTCCATGACACGCCGGTTGGGGATTGTAAGGTTTTGCTACTACCAAATACACCGTAAAAAGTGGTGTTCGATTGAATTGTGATATATTGGGTTTGTGAGGTTATGCTACAACCAAATACATAGTAAAAAGTGGTGTTGTTCATATTGTAATAGGCTTGGGCTGTAAGAAAATACATAGTAAAAAATTCTTTTGGATTAAAATTATATATATATTCCTAATATATAACAATTATATAAAACTTTAAATAACATAAATATATTATTATATTAATATACTAGGTATCCAAAAAAAAAGATAGATAATATAAAATAATATATACATAATACATAAAAAAACAAAAGTAATATATACATATTAATGTGGTGTACATAGTTCATATTGAAAGTATGCATCATCAATATTTAATCGTGTATTATATATAAATATATTAAATATCAATATATTTTATATTTAATAGTAAATTCATTATTATTGAAAATAATAAGAATTTATGAGAAATACGAAATCTGGAAAAATAATAATAATCTATGAAAAATAAAAAAAATGAAAAATGATAATAATTTAAAATTGAAAAGTAATAATAAAATTTATACTCTTAAAAATAATATATAAACAAAAAAATTTAAATTATATATTGATTATAATATTTAATAATTATTTTTTTAGAAAATATTTTTATCAAATAATGTCATATTTTTATTTTATATAAAAAAATATTTTCTAAAAAAATATATCACCATTAGCTCAACACAAATATTTTATATTTTAAAAAATAATAGTTTATTTTTATATATGATAAATGGATGTCAAAATAAAGATTTTAAAATGGATAATTAATACGGTATATTTATTATAATATTTAAATAATCTTTTTTTTTCAAATTTATTTATATTTATAATCTCATATTTTTATTTTACATAAAAATATTTTAAATAAAAATATATCACCATTAACTTAACAAAAATATTTTTTATTTCAAAAATAATATTTTATTTGTATATATAATAAATGGATTAAAAATAAAATTTTAGTTGTATATATATGTATATTTTATTTGTATATATAAGAATATAATATATTTTTTTATACAAAAATAAATTTAAAATACAAAAGTTATAAGTAATTACAATTTTGAGAGGAAAAAAAAGTATATTGAGCTGTTTTTTTGGAAATGATAATAGAAATAATAAGAAAAGAGATATAAAGTAAATAGGATTGTGGGTGAAATAACTAAAACCTACAACCTATAAATAAACACAAATTAAATTGTGCCATAATTGGTGATCGATAGCATACAACTAGTCCAAACATACCCATAAAGCTGATTTAGGTATATATATGGTTTTACCAAATCATTATAACATCTAGTGAGGCAGGGGGCTGTGTGCCTAGCATTTAGGTTAGGCCTTATACTAAATTAGTCCTATAAGGTTAGAGAGGTTAGATGGTGATTGGGATGTTAATTTTTATTTTGTGTTTTATTTTTATTTTAAAATAATCATAGAAAATATGTGTATATAATAATATTATTTATAACACATGTGGTATATTAAATATTTTGAAATAAAAAACGTAACACAAAATAAATAGAGAACCTGAATTCAGCCAAAACAAACATTATAATCTAGATTTATATGTGTGAGTGGGTCCATATCTATAATTAATCTAATTAGTCGTTTCTTGCAAGGTTGTGCCTCTGGTAGGAAAACTCAAACTATCTATATATATAGCTGCAAAATATAAATAATTTTCGTACTTTTTCCTAACTAGTACTTCTATAAATTCACTTTCTTCCCAAACAATTCTTGCATCACTACCTGTTCGACAGTTTGCCTCAATCATGGAAAATTCCTGGGCACTAATCTTAGCCATACTCCATATAGCTGCAATAGGTTTAATCTCAAAAACCATATTCATACGCCAACCAAAACGAAAACTTCCACCAGGCCCAAAACCATGGCCTATAATCGGCAACTTCAACCTTATTGGCCCCCTCCCACATCGGTCCCTGCATTCTTTATCCCAAAAATATGGTGATTTAATGCTACTAAAGCTCGGAAAGTTTCCGGTTTTGGTAGCATCATCACCTGAGATGGCCAAACAAGTCCTAAGGGTACATGACGCAGCCTTTGCTTCAAGGCCTTTGCTTGCTGCTGGTAAATACACCAGCTACGATTATTCAGACTTGGCTTTGGCCCCTTACGGCCCATATTGGAGACAAGTACGTAAAGTTGTCCACTCCGAAGTCTTGACTGAAAAAAGACTCGAATTATCTGAGCGTATTCGCGTTGAGGAGAGGCGTAATTTCCTGTCATGTTTGCATTCTTTATCAGGGAAGCCTGTAAGGATCAGAGACCATATATTACGTTATACTGTTTCGAGTATAAGTAGGACGTTGTTCAGTAACAAATACTTTACTGAGTCAGCTCATGATGAGTCTGTTGTGCGGTTGGACGAGCTGCAATGGATGATAGATGAGTGGATTTTGCTCAATGCAGTGTTAAATGTTGGGGATTGGATTCCATGGTTGGGTTTTGCTGACTTGCAGGGATATGGGAAGAGAATGAAGGCTTTGAATGAGAAATTTGATAGGTTTAATGATCATGTTATTGATGATCATTTAGCAAGAAAGGCTGCGGACAAAGAGTTCATACCGAAAGATATGATAGATGTTTTATTGCAAATGGCTGAGGATCCAAATCTCGGAGTCGAGGTGACTAGGGACAACCTCAAGGGAATATTACAGGTATTGTATGAATGATATGTCTCTACTTCAAGCTCATTTACTATGTAATATTCGAAATTGTTTGGGAGATTTTCTTAGAAATAGGGCAAAGTTTTTAGACCGGCAATCCTGCACCTTTTTGCCCAGAACTCAAATGCCCAACAGTAGAAGTCGGATGGGCTGCCTGAAAAAAAGTCGGGCCAGCAAGAATGGACTATTAAGAAAAGGCCTCTGACCCTTGTCCTGGTTGGGTTGGGCTAGGAGGCCCGTTTGTCACCTTTATTTCTATTTGCATTTTGATATTTTTCAACTTATAGAAACATGATAAATTTGCATATGAATCTACTTTCAAATTTATTTATTATTTAATATCGAAAATTGTTGTGGAAATCTTCTTAGAAACCGGACAAAATCTTTGGATCGACAATCTTGTATCTTTGGATAGAAAATCTTCTTAGAAACCGGACAAAATCTTTGTCACCTTTATGCTTTGCTCATGCTACTGGCTTCCCATCATAGCTATGAACTGAAGTGCAAAAACATATATGATTGTGCCGTAAATGAGAGGCTGCAGGGTATTTTTGTCATTTATATTATATTTTATTTTACTCATAAATTTAATATAGTGTAGAAAATAATTTGTATGATGTGTTTAAAAACACTCTAAAAGATATTAGGTATGCCTACGTTGCCCTGCTCCAGTTGGGCTAGGCGGCCTATTTCTTACGTGTATTTTGATATTTTGTTGGCTATAGGGACATAATGGATTTTCATATGAGATCTTTTGTCCCGCTTAATTTCCATGTTTTATTCATTTCACACTAATAAAATTCAATTGAATCGGTGTAATTGAATTTAAGGCAAGTCTTGTCCTAACTTTGTTATGATCATTTGTCCTAGTAATTTTGTGTCCCTAGGAATGTCAGTTTTATCCGTAGAATAAAGTTATTCAATTGGTAAACGAATAATTGAATAGGGTACTATGTGAATCTAATATTTTTTTGATTGAATAGGGTAGGATATGGGTACAAGCTATTAACCGATTACCCTATCCATCTACCAATTTTAAAAAAAAAAAAATATTATGTAAGTTATATATTATATAATTAAAATTTGATCTAATATAGTGTATATATAATATATTATATAATATAAAAATATTATAAAGTAAAAAATATAATATTTACATGTTATTATATTATATGTGATTTTATTATATAAATTTTTACATTGTATATTTGCATATTATATATTATTAAAAATATTAAATATATTCGAGTAACCTGATTATCTGACAGGTGATACCATTTTACTGAATCTAATAGAGTAGGATAGAGTATGTAAGCCATTGTGCGTACCCTAGCCAAATCCATTCGTACCCCACTCTCATATAAATATTATAGTAAAAAGAATCATGAAAGTGATATACAGGAGATCTTCTCATCTAGTTCCAACTCTTCCAACAACTAAAAGAACAATTCATGTACATAATGCAATTTCTTACAACTACTACAGGGATTACTAATTGCTGGATCAGATCCCTCCGCCACCACAATCGAATGGGCTATGCACGAAATCTGCAGAAATCCTCGGATTATTGAAAAGGCGAAAGAAGAGCTAGACAGAGTGATCGGAAGAAACAGATGGGTGGAAGAGAAAGATCTGTCCGAACTCCCTTACATAAATGCCATTGCTATGGAGTCATTAAGGTTACATCCAATTAGTACGTTACTGATATCTCACTATGCGATCAAGGACTTGAATGTTGCAGGTTACGACATACCAAAAGGGACGATTGTACGCGTCAACATATGGAGCATAGGCAGAGACCCCAAAACCTGGGAATCGCCGGAAGAGTTCTTGCCGGAGAGGTTTATGGGCAGAGAAATCGACCTGACAGGAAACGATTTTACGCTGCTGCCATTCGGGTCGGGAAGGAGGAGATGCCCCGGGTACAACCTCGGACTTAAGGTTGTTCGAACAACATTGGCTAATTTGCTGCATGGATTTGAGCTTAAATTGGGTGAAGGGATGAGGGCTGAAGATGTAAGTGTGGAGGAAATGTATGGACTTTCCACACGTCCGAAAGAGCCTATTTCTATCATCATGGAACCTACACTCCCAGACCACCTTTACTAAATGCTGTCTGATTTAAGAATTAAGTATTTACAAGAATGTAATGATGCAGTGTACTATCTATATATGTTGTGAATGCATGTAATAGAGTTAAATTAGTAGATATTTTTATAAGTTGCATGAGTGAACCAACAAAATAATTTGAGAGGTATAAGTGAGAATCAATAGCATTTCACGTGCATTGGGTGGCAAAAAAAAGTTTGTATTTATCTTTTTGGAATGAGTGAAGTATGCGCGATTAAGATTATAGTCGTGGTTCAATAGGTGTGGATACATCTCCATCAATATAAGACGTGTTTGGTGGTTCCACAAGGAAAATAGTGCGGACTCTATAAGGCCAAAACGAAGAATATTGTACTGATGATTTGTCTACACAGGCATGGAGTCCAATAGCAGTATCAGAATCAGGCCCAAACTTGATCGGACAGTGAAAGTTCTTATGGAAATGAAGACACCAAGTGGAAATGATGATTGACGACTACAATGTTGTAGGCTATGACATATCTAAGGGAACGATTATCATTATCAACACATAGAGCCTGCACTACCAGCCCATCTTTGCAAAGTTATATGTATTTCCCATTGGATCTGAATCATGAATCACGAACTTGTAAACTTAGGAAATGAAAATTTTACACAAGATTATGTAATAATCCTATGTGCATCAAAAGCATATTTATTATATTTATTCTGTAAGTACTCAAAACTCAGTACAGGTGGGCCAGAAGTGTAGGCTCCATAATAATGGAAAGAGGATGTTTAGGATGTGTCGCAAGTCCATAAACTTCCTCCATGCTAATATCTTCAGCCCTCATCCCTTCAACCAATTTCAACTCAAATCCATGCAGTAAGTTAGCCAACGTTGTTCGAACAATCTTAAGTCCAAGGTTGTATCCAGGGCACCTCCGCCTACCCGACCCAAAAGGCAACAACGCGAAGTTATTTCCAATCATATCGATTTCTTTTCCTAAAAACCTCTCTGGCAAGAATTCTTCAGGTGCATCCCAAGAGGCAGGGTCCCGCCCTATGCTCCATGTGTTGACAATGATTGTCGTCCCCTTTGATATGTTGTAGCCAGCAACGTTGCAGTCCTTAATCGCGTAATGGGGCACTAAAAATGTAGCAAGTGGATGTAACCTGAATGTTTCCTTGATGATGGCATCTATATAAGGCAATTGAAAGAAATCGTGCTCTTCCACCCATCTGTTTCTTCCGATTACCCTGTCTAGCTCTGCTTTCGCCTTTTCCATAATCCGGGGCTGTCTAAAAATTTCGTGTATAGCCCACTCGACTGTGGTAGCTGAGGTATCTGTGCCGCCAGCTAGTAGGTTGTTGTTTGTAAGTACAAAAACAAATCAGGATTTCAATTCAAATATTACGTAGAAAATTAATAAAGGTTGAAAGTATAGATTAAAATATGGCTAGAAATACGCAATGATATCGTACGTTTAAGAGTCCCTTTACACAAGATTAGGATCCTCAGCCTGTTGTATCAACACATCTACCATGTCTTTAGGTAAGAAGTCCTTTTCTGCAGCCCTTCTAGCTTCATGATCATCAATCACATAGTCGTAAAACTTGTCGAATTTTGCATACAACGCCTTCATTCTCTTAACATATCCCTGCAAATCGAAGAAACTAAGCCATGGAATCCAATCTCCGATGTTGATCACCCCATTGAGCACAAACCACTCATCCAACATCTCTTGTAATTCATCAAGATTGAAAATAGAGTTCTCGTTTTCTTTTTCACTAAAGTATTTATAGCCAAACACCATCCTGCTTATAGAAGAAAGAGTAAGATGCAACAATTGGTCTCTAAGCACGACGGGCTTCCCTGACAGGGAACATAGACGGGAGAGGAAATTACGCCTCTCCTCACCACGAATTTGCTCAAAGAATTCAAGCCTTTTCGCACTAAACACCTCTGAGAGGTAAATTTTGCGGGCCTGTTTCCAGTACGGGCCGTAAGGAGCCCATGCCATGTCCGAGTAATTGTAGGCAGTGTATTTACCAGCAGCAAGTGCAGGCCTGAAGGCAAAGACTGAATCATGCACCCTTAAGAACTGTTTGGCCATCTCAGGTGATGATGCAATTACAACTGGGAACTTTCCAAACTTTAGTAGCATCATTTCACCATATATTTTGGATAAATTGTGAAGGGATTGATGTGGGATGGAGCCAAGAAGGTTCAAGTTGCCAATGACAGGCCATGGTTTCGGGCCAGGTGGGAGTTTTCGTTCGGACCGACGTTGGTTGGTGATTAGTTTTGAGATGAGGGCTAGTGCAGCTGCAAATAGCAAGGCCAAAAGAACCAAGGACATGTCCATGAGTGGTGAATACGAAGAATTAAAATGGTTGTTGCAGAGACCATTTTTGGAGCAACAAGTGTATTTATAGTTGAAGATATTTTAATTCGTTTGTATTTCGATCTCGCACTTTATCCCAAATAAACATATGCATTTTTGAAAAATGCCTGAGGTGGTTGCAACATAATATTCAATAATATATCTTATCTTTTGTATTGCCAAGTGGATGCTAAATTCAGCTAAAACTTAATTTCGAGGCATGGGAAAACTGCCAGAAAAGCATTTGCTAGTATCAATGCGGCGCAACATGGATGTTGGATTATCCAGAAGATGGGAATTTTCTTTTGTTTGTTTCTTTTGATAGGACATTTAGAGATCGAACTCCTGATATACACTATTGCTTGCTTGCGTTCTTCTTGACATGTTGTTGATGAAGAGAAAGATAAATAGGTTTCTTGTTGATGAGAGAAAGATAAATAGGTTTCTCTATTGCAATATTATTAGCAATGGCCCCATTTTCATTTATTGAAAGATCCAAATCAAATTTCAGAAATTGATAGTCAGATATTTTATGACTCTCTAACACCAGGCCGACTAGGCAGCGTGTCTCTAATATTTTCGAAATATTGCATATTATAGCTTTCAAAAAAAAGAAGAGTAGTATTGTATTGTGATGTCTGTCTAGATGGTGAAAGTATATAAAAAAAATATAATTTTGTTATATTTTCTATATTTTAAAATAAGAGTCTTGTTTTTATAATAAATTAATTAATTATATTGAAATAAATTATTTATTCAAAAAAATTATTGCTTAATATATATTTGTAACCAAATTCAATACAAGTAATCGAATATATATTAATTTGATAAAATTGAAATAATCAACTAAAATATAATTGTATTTTTAGAATCTAATATCTTATTATAATATATGCAAATGAGTGTCAAATTAAAATTATAAAAATTAATTAATTTGATATATTATTATACGTAAAGAACAAATTAAAAATGAAAAGATTATTTATACTTTAACAACAAAATTTAAAATCAAAGATTAACATATTATTGTACAAAACTGGCGTTATGTCTATCGCACATTCATGTGAACAAGACGTGCCAAGTGAACTTCTTATCATTTATGTATATATTAGTTGATGTAGGTATATACTCTTTAGATGTCATTTTCATTTTATAATCAATGGATTGGTTTCTGTTGAGATTTCGTGTAATTGGAAGACACAATTCTTACGGCCAAAAGTGGATCACTCTAATATCACATGTTACCAAATATACTTTCTAAATATTAAAAAAAAAAAATTATTACATCTTATCCTCAGGTTTTCTCATTGTGCCATTATAAAATTAGATTGCTTGTAATTTTTCTTTATACAATTAAAAGTACAATGTTCACATATTTAATTTAAAGAATAATGAATGATGAAATTGATACATTAATTTGGTTAGTTGTAAACCCCAAAAGTTAAACGTATTGTTAAAAAAATTAGGCTATGACATAAAGAGTGATAAGTTTTTTTTTTGTAAAGGTGAATTGATGTGAACCGCTGGCCCGCTGAACTTAAGTGGGATGAACTGGGCGAGGTCTACTAATGGATATGTGGGCGGGCCCTGCCCGATCATACATTTTGGCCGCACTGACTCAGTCCAGTCCATGTGGTTCTCATGTTCTTAAGTTTTCTCTTTGAAACCATGAACATTAAGAGTCGATATGTCAGATTAGCATTTTTTTAGATTAATTTTTTTTAGTAATTCACTATTAGTATTAGTAAATTATTTTGCTTCTATGACAATCACAAGTTATTTATAATTTGCAGATAATTTCTTTTTGAGTTTGTATATTTTTTCCACTACGTTACTATTATTTTTTTCGAAAGTATTCTTTGAATATTATTACTCAATTTATATCTTTCGTTTTAGCACACACTTTCAATATGGACTTAGTGCTCATCCTAAAGAGCCTATTTCCGTGATTATGGAACCTACACTTGCATCTTATCTTTATTGAATTTGAACTATTTTAACAAATAAATTTGTTCGTAAAATAATGGCTCAAACTATAACAAATTTGTATTTTAGAAGAAAGGCTCAAGATACAATAAATTTTGAATCTTTTTAATATATCTTGAACCTGTTCTCTCGAAGCTTATCCAATAATTTCTTTTTAATTATGATTTTATATTTGTATATATGCAATATGAATATCAAATTGAATATTATGAAAAGATGATTAATTTAATATATTTTTTATAAAAATAGAGTTGAGATGGAAAGAGTTATAAATTGGGGAAAAAAAACAAACCAAAAAATTTTTTGAATGCTAGACTTTATGAAAATAGCAAATAATTTTGGCCGGAAAATTCTAACTTACTATTTTTGTTGTGGTTCTCTTATTATATCGAATAGTATTTTTCGGGTGTGTTGATACCCTAAGTTATTTGAAAATTAGTAAATACATAAATACATAAAATATATTTTTCAATAATATTTTGTTTTAAACAAAAATATGCCACAATTAATCTAAGAAACCTATTTTATATTTTAAAAATTAAGATTTTATTTGTATATATACAACATGGATATCAAATTGTAGTTCATGAAAAGAGGATTAATTGATAAATTTTTCATAAAAAAAATTGAGACGAAAATGTTTTAAACTTTTGAAAATTGTGATGAACAAAAAAACAAAAATAAAAGAAAATCTAACTGACTACCAAACTTTCTTAAAGTAGCGAGTAATTTTGATTGAGTAATTGTTACAATTATATATATATATATATATATATATTGTATGATACTTTTTTTTGTTTTGTCTTTCTATAAAAAACTTTAAATGAGTTTTATTTAGATCAAAATACAAACCGAGCTAAAATAATATGTAGTTTTTTCTTAAAGAAATTTGAAATCATAATTTTTTGTACTGAATAAGCTAAATCCAAATTTGTTCGTCATATATTCAAGTGAGGTTTGTTGGAGCAGTCATGCCCTATAGGACCATTGGGCCACCGAGGTAATGAGTTCGATGGCATTTTAGGCCTAATACCATGGACAAATTCATTTAAAATATTGGATAGGATTCATTTTGCCAGCCCCATAGAACCATTGGGTCACCAAGTTAATGAGTTCGATGACATTTCAGGCCTAATACTACTTTTGATGTCTCATGTGGCATTATTTTATTGATCATTATAATTAATTATAGGATTTTAAAGATACATATTATATGGATAATTAAGATGACAACTGAAATTTTAGACATGATTTTTTGCTAATTAATGATCCGATATTTGTTTTGAAAATATCAAGAATTTTCAAATCATTAAGATTTTTCAATTATATATATATATATATATATATATGGCAGCAGAAGGTAATAATGATGCTATATTTTTTTGCAAGAATAATGATTTCAATTAGATAAATTCATTTTTTTTATGGTTGCCGAAGGTTTATACCTAATTGTTTACTAATCAATGTCCCTAAATTTGTTTAGCAAATGTGAAGATTTATAAAATCATTAGCCATATTAATAGTGTTAATTTTATGATCCATCGTAAATATTTCTACACAATTAGCATATTAGGCATTTAATTACTAACACATTATATATCCTTATATAAGTTATTATGTGGATATAAATTTCCATAAATGACACATGACAAAATCTAATTTGACATTGAAATATATTATTTTCAAATCAGGTAAGTTTAAAGATTAAAAATTAGTGCAATGGGTAAAGTGTTGGAAAAATCAATTTTAGATGGGCCTTGAAAAAAGATATAATTATTAAATTATAATTATATCATTATTAATTTAAACATAGTCAAAGACTTTCTTAAATTAACCACCGAATTTAATGGAATTATTACTTATGACATAATATGAGATATCTTTCATAAATTTAAAGCATAATTAATTGTGTTCAATCAGCGTGATTATTATTATGTGATCCAAAAAATAAATCTTAAAATTAAATCTATAAACACAAGAATTGTGCTACGATAGTTAGCAGAAAAAGTAAAGTATGTAGACACACACTACACCGTCTGATCATAGCTATCAACAACAAAATATTAAGTCTACCAATTAATATTAAAATGCCTGTTTTTTAATATGTGGGTCCACTAAATATTTAAGCCCTATGGCAATTTTGGATTGTTATGCCATCTTAATTTTAACTATAAATAAATACTCAATTCATCCTGCAATAATTTTATTCATGAGTGTTTATATCTAAATCATATAGAAGAGGATTGAAGATTCACCTCTGTTAAAGACTTCAAAACAACTGAGAATAATATTCTGAAATCTCCTGTCTCTCATTGTCTTTTGGTCGTCATAAATTAATTAAATTCCATTTATACATGCATAATCTATGGAAGTTTATTTAGTATGATAACCTAAATTTTATGCATAATTTTACCTCATCAAAAATGTAATGATGATATGTTTTTTAATAAATCATAATGATTATGTTAATAATTTATTTTTGGAATCTGATTTGGTTGATTATAAGCAATTCTTAATAATAATAATATTAATAATAATAACAATAATAAGTGATAAAAATAATAATAACGAAGGCAGTGAAAATTTTTCTGGTACCAACTCCTATTTATATTGTGTCATATTTCTAATTATTTATTTTAGACACACATAATTGCATATAACAAAGACATCGCTATAAATTAAATTGCACAAATTTTGTATAAATTAACTAATATTATCCGCCAAAAATATTAAGATTACATCAATTTAATTTAATATCAAGAACAAATTAGAACTCCACATTTATTATTTTTTTCGTAAATATAATGTTTTTTTAATTTTTTGAGATAAATTTTTATGCCCTTAATTTATACACAATCAGTTGCCCTAAGCGTGTTTTCTGTAGAAGAATTTGTGAATAAATCAACACACTAAAGAAGAATATATGAATAAAAAAGGGAATGGTGTGTGATTAATGAAATGTTGACCGAGCATGTTTGTAGCAACTCCATTTAATGTTGACAGCAGAGATGATTGCATGTTATAGCAACTTAATGGTCAAACCACACTTCATTTATTTTTATTAAATTTTAATTTTAATATTAACAGATCGAAATTATTATTAAATGTAATTAATTGTATAGGAAAAATTATCTATTTATTAAATACGAAGAAATGTGAAATTGATTTTTTTTTATAAAAAATATCCAATTTTGGATACTATTATTAATATTTTAAAAGAATTTTGTTGATTTTATTATATAGAAATATTTTGAATAATTTAAAATAATTATATCTATCTATATATATATATATATATTATTTATTTAAGATATATAGATTGATATATAATCTCAATCTCTATACTCTAATTATTAGTTGATCTTAAATCAATCATCAATTAATTATCAATAAAATCAATGTACTAGTTGTTAGTATAAATAGACTCATTTGACCCAACTAGTATCACATAATTTTCATTCGAAATCGTCATTTGTGTTCATTCCAGGTATTAGGAAACAAAAGTTATTTTATAGATAATATGTTAATATTGTTGTGAGATAACTTCTTCTTTTTTATATTCACAGGTATTTGTTGATCTTTACACGATGTCGTCAAACTTTGTTTTATGATAGCATCTCGATCCCAAGTTGTCAAAATTGGCAATTAAATTGCGTTGCACAAGGATTTATGAAGCACCCGCTTATGGTTATAGAAGTAACATTTCAAATCTTGAGTGTCTCTTCCATGATGCTGAGGTATTCCTAGAATGTATAAATTAATATTAATATTGTAAATTTTAAAATATTATTCTAAACTTTTATATATTTTGATTATGTTACATGATACATTGTTAGGGTGTTACAATTCATGGAACTATAAAAGCAGGACAAATTAATGATTTCAAGAAGAAACTATTTGAAGGACGTCTCTACATTGTACGCAATTTTGTTGTAACCAATAACAAAATTCGTTACAAAACAACTCCCAATGAAAAGAAGATTCTTTTCATTTCATCTACTAGATTGACTAAATTCTTTGATAATAATTTTCCATGCTAATTTTAAACCAATTGGAAAACTCTTCTCTGGCACTAAGATTGGGGAAGATCTTCTCATTGGTAATATTTTTAGTTTATTGCATCTTTTAAAAGTTATATTTAATAACTATTTAATTTTTTTAATTTGTAATTATTATATCATTAATCCAGATATCATTAAGAGAATTATCACTATTTATGCGTGCCAAATCAAAGATGTAAAGGGCAAGCCTACAAGAATGATGGAGATGACTTTGGAAGATACAGAGTAAATATATTTATTCATATTTTATAATCGTTATTATGTTTGATTCTGCTCATAAATAAATTTTCTGATTTTATTATTTATGGTGGTGTTATAATAGGGACAATCATCAAAAAGTTATATTTTGGGAGGAGTTTGTTGATGAATTGAAAAATTAATTATTGATGCTGGTCCTGAACCACCGGTTGTTATTCTTAAAATATTACGTCCAAAGCTCTTTGATGGTATGTTCTACATATTTGTTTTATGTATTCAACAAATAATAATTTTTATTTTTAAAAAAAATATTTATCAATGTACTATCTTATATATTTTTATGTATATTCTATTGGTAGCCAATGTTTATGTTTCCACTAGCTACCATGCATCAAAGTTGATATACTCTAATGTATCAAAGAAATCGTTGATTTTAAAAGCAGGTATACTGCATTAACGTTATATAATTATTTTTGTTAATTAAGGATAAAGGTATTAAATTTATTTTAATTTCACTTTTTTTTTTAAAAATTATGTAATAGGTTTGAGAATTCTGATAGACCAAGAACCTCAATCAGCACTGTCACTTTGGATTCTTGTTCATCAAATGATGATGATTTTGTGAATGGTACACCTAAAGTAAGAACTATTGATCAATTGATCGAAAACCCAGAGGCAAAAATTTAATATATTTTCATTTACAACTTTTGAAATTGATAATGATTACATATATTATGTAAAAGTATTATGTTTTACAGGTGGTAATTATTTAATGTTTCAAATGTTTCATAGATTGGGACTTTTTGGATATTTGGACAAATCGTGGATGTTGAATCTTATGGAGATTGGTTCTATATTTCCTGCAAGCGGTGTATGAAGAAGATTGACAAAGAAGAAGGTTGTTTCTTTTTGTCTGAATTGTTCAAAGTATGATATAAGTGGAAATATGAGGTGAGAATTATTTATATGATACATGTTAATAAATATATTTCAAATATTAAAAAAATTACTAATATAAATTTATGCAGGTATAAAGTTCGTGTTTTGGTTTTGGATGCAAGTAGCAATGCATCATTCATTTTGTGGGATACAGTTTGCAATGAATTATTTGGAAAAAATGCAGTCGAGATGTTCGATAATGCATTGGAGGTAATTGACAAAAAAAATATTACATTTGTTTCTCATTTATATTATATTTTAATTTATTTTTTGCAAAATTAACTTTTAGAAATATGTTTACAGCATTCTACTGGGGATCGTCCAACAGAGTTTGAAGACATAATTGGAAGAGAGTTATTGTTCAAGGTTCAAGTGAAATCAGAATATATTAATAATTTTAACAACACTTTTAGTGCTGTCAAAATTATTTCTGATGATACTATTATCTGTAAATACTCTGCAATCATGAACTCAAATCAGGTAATATTTCAAATATAATTTTATTTGTTCAAATTTGTTACTGTTTTCTGTATTTTTTATATAATTTTGTAATTTGTATAGGAATCTGACTATCTATCAAAAATTAATATGGAGGATTGTGCTAAAGGTTCAAAGGTAACTATTAATTGTATTTATATTTAATTTATTTTTCTTAATTTATATATTTTGACTTATTAATAAATGTCCAAAAAGGTTGATTCTAATGATGATGAAGTTAACTCTCCGGACAAAGATTGTGCTGGTGGAAGGAATGTTGTTGATCTTTATGATAACTCAACAGTTAAGAGGTCGTTGTTTGAAGATTAGTCTTCAAGTGTTAACTCGAAAAGGGCAAAAAAGTTATCAATAGTTAAAATTGAGAAGGAGTAATTTTTTCCTTTCGTTTTCTTATTATAAGTATGAGTTCACATTGATTCATAAATCTCAACTTTTGTTGATTGTTTAGTCTGTTTTGAGCTAGATTGTGTTTCTTCATTTTATGTATTTTGATGTAGGTTGGATTTTGAGTATTTTGAAACTCTTATGTCCCTTTTAATCATATCAAAATTTTATAGTTTGAACCATACAAATTATAAATTTTTAAATACTCTATCTTTCAACATACTTTTCAAAATAAGTAACACATTCTTATAATTAGAAAACAAATATATAAATTGTCAAACTTAATTTGATTCTATTAATTATGTGCAACATATACATATATATTCATGGAAGTAAATATAAGAATTTGATTGGCCAAAAAAATGTAGAAAATTCATGGACATAAATAAAATTTGTCTAAGAAAATCTCCAAACAAACACACACACACACACACATATGTATATATATATATATATGTGCATATGAGAGAGAGAGAGAGAGAGATAGAGAGAGAGAGAGATAGAGAGAGAGAGAGAAAGAGAGAGATAGAAAGAGAGTAAAAGCATTAGTGATTAATTACTGATACTTAAAATTATGGTTAACTAAAATATTTAAAGTCAATAGATGGTTTTGTTTTGAGAATATACGAAGGTACACAAGCATCAGCATAAAGTATGTTTGAAGATGAAAAACATAAGACCATTATTTTGTTTTAGTGCAGCTGATAATTAATTTCTTATTTAATCACAAACTGTTGATCAAATAATGTTTATTTATTTATTTATTGCTAATTTTGAAATTGATGCAATTAAATATGTTACAATTAAATACCTGATTAGTGTTAACCTTCAATATGTTCTTAAATTTAGTGCGGCTGATAATTATTAGCTTTCAGAATGAGAATTATAATTTATTGTGTATTAAATAAGTGTAATTATCTTCTAAAATTTACTTTTTAATAACTGAAACTTATAAATTATTTTCATAATTAAAGAATCTTTCAAAATATTTACGAGTAATTGAGAAATTTTAGGATATATTTTGTCCTCAATATTGAGCGTAGTTAATAACAATGGAACCCTGCCTACAACAACATGGTCATATGGTCTGCTTAAGGCCATTACCATTTCATTGAATAAGGTTTATTAGTTATATTTGTAAATCAACTCACAACCACTCATAGAAAACCCTTTAAATAAATAAATAAATATATATATATAATTAAAATCTTATGTATTCTGTTTTTTTTCTTTCTAAATTTTATTTGAGTTCTAGGGGAAATCTCATAGTTGGTTAGCTGAAATAATATAATATATAATTAAACATAATATATTGAAAATCTATTTTAAGTAAAAGTAGTTTGAAGATTATGGTTTCTTCTAAGGATAATATTGGAAAAAGTTCAACAAAAATTGTAGTGTTTTATGAAGTTTTCCGAAATGTAGAATCACTTTATTGTTTCAATAAATTTGTTATTTAATTTTATGTATATATATTTTAATTTACGCAAATTATGCATATTAAATTATTAAATTTAATAAATAATTTACTTATTTTATATTTTATTATAGGGTGTATTTAAAAGGAAATATATCTCAATTGCAAATGTTATAAATGATGTATATTATTCAATTCATTTTTATTATAATATATTATATTATAATAATATAAATTATTAAACTTATTCATTTATATAGTTATAGACTAATAATAATATTTTTAATATAAATATGTTGTTTATATTTAAAATTTAATACAAAAAATACTTAAAATATATTAATAAATGATATATACATTTTTAATTAATATTTATATAATATACCGTGCAATGCACGGGTGCATTACTAGTACCATTAGTATTCAAGGTCAAATCAAGATCATTCAACCACAAAACCAGCTCATATCTGTGAAGTTGAGTGATAGCAACTATCTTTTTGGAGGCACCAAATTCTTGCCACAGTTAAAGGTTACGGGCTAGAAGAATATCTCACTGGGGACATGACCATTCCAACTAAACAGATTGCAGAAGAAGATACAAGAACAATGAAGGTGAATCCAGAATTTCAGGTATACTAAAGACAAGATCAACTATTAGCATCTTAGCTTCTTTCTTTCTTATGTGAAAGTGTTCTAGTTATGATGGTGGGACTTGAAACCACTCATCAACTATGGAAAACTATTGAGACTAATTTCTCTAGTCAAACAAGGCCAGAAAAATTAAGTATAAGATTGAGCTGCAAAATTTAAAGAAAGGAAACATGAGTACGAATGACTACTTAAACAAAATGAAGGCCTGTTGTGATGCTCTAGCATCTACTGGACATATGTTAAATGAAGAAGATCAAATAACGTATGTTTTAGAAGGGTTAAGTGGTGAATATAATCCTATTATAGTTTCTGTTACTTCAAAAATTGATTCCCACTCCTTGAGGGATGTTTGTGCCCTACTGATGAGTTTTGAAAGTAGATTGGAGTCACTATCTAGTGAATCTGAGGAGATAACCATTCCTACTGCAAACATGGCCTCACAAATGACAGATAGAAGAGAACATGTATGTTACTATGCAAGAAGTAGAGGAAATACAAATAGAGGAGGCAGATTTGGAATAGGCTCCACCAAAGGAAGAGGTGGCATGTACAATACTAGGAGACAACAGTGCCAGATCTGTGATATAATAATCATACTACAGATAGATGTTACTACATGATGGATCCAAATTATACAAGGCAGAACATGAATCAGCACAACAGAAACAATCGCCCAGGAGGAGAGGGCAATTTTCTAACACTGAGGAGAGGGTAATTTTAACACTGAGGAGAGGGTAATTTTCTCTCCCGTCTACGTTCCCTATCAGGGAAGCCCGTCATACTTAGAGACCAATTATCTCACCTTTCTCTTTCTACTAAAAGCAGAATGGTATTTAGCAATAAATTCTTCAGCGTAAAAGACAACGAAAACTCTATTTTTAGTCTATGAATTACAAGGGATGATGGATGAGTGGTTCTTGCTCAATGGGGTGATCAACTTCGAAGATTGGGTTCCATGGCTTCGTTTCTTTGATTTGCAGGGATATGTCAAGAGAATGAAGGATTTGCATGCGAAGTTCAACATATTTCACGGCTATGTGATTGATGATCATGAAGCTAGAAGGGCTGCAGAAAAGGACTTCTCACCCAAAGACATGGTAGATGTGTTAATACAACAGGCTTAGACTAATCTTGAAGTTCAACTTGCAAGAGATTGTGTAAAGGGACTTTTACATGTAATAACTATGTTTTTCTATACTTTCAATCCCCATTATTTTCTTCCTTGTATTTAGGAATAAATTCATCTTGGTCTCGTTAGACTAGGGCCAATTCAACAAATTTTGGTTCTAATTTGTTTCAACACGTATGTACTCAACAATTGTAGGACCTAATAGCTGGCGGCACAGATACCTCACCTACCACGATTGAGTGGGCTGTATACGAAATTTTGAGACAACCCTGGGTTATGGAAAAGGCGAAAGAAGAGCTTGACCGGCTAATTGGAAGAAACAGATGGGCAGAAGAGAACAATTTCTCTTATTACCTTACATAGATGTCGTCGTCAAGGAAACATTCAGGTTACATCCACTTCTACATTTTCAGTTGCCATTATGTGATTGAGGACTACAATGTTGCGAGCTACGACATATCAAAGGGGACGACGATCATTGTCAACACATGGAGCATAGGGCGGCACCCTGCCTTATGGGATGCACCCGAAGAATTGTTGCCAGGGAGGTTTCTAGGGAACGAAATTGACATGATTGGAAATAACTTTACACGGTTTCCTTTTGGGTTGGGTAGGTGTAGATGTCCCAAATACAACCTTGCACTTAAGATTGTTCGAACAACGTTGGCTAATTTATTGCACGGATTTAAGTTGAAATTGGTTGAAGATATATGCATGGAGGAAGCTTATGCACTTCCTCTGCAGGGTAGACCGTACCGGACCTCACATCCTTTGGCAACTGGTTCAAAAAAGGGGGTGACATCGGCCAGAAGATCATCCTCAGCTGCTGTCGATAAGGGAAAGAAGAAAATAAAACCAAAACAGCGCAAGAGAAAAAGCTTGGAAGAAACCGAGCAAGAGGAATCCGAGGAAATTGAATGGGAGAGTGGGAGCAGCTCAGACTGATGTTGGCCTGTTTTATTAATGAATTCTTGTTGAACAATTACTTTGATGTTTTGTATGTTTGTCGAATGGATTAAGACAATGTTACTATTTTGATGGCTTGTTAGGATGCCAGAAGATAATGTTATTGTTTAGTTTTTGTCCTATGAACAATTTTCGAATCATACTATTAAATGCTTGTGTTTGATTGAGCATATTGCGACTCATGGTGTATAGGTCTTCCTATGGTATATGTTTCTTCTTGCAGACTGCAGGATGACTCCGATCCTGAGATTTTCGAACAACTTGCCAAAGGGGGACATTGATAAGGTAAAGATATTGTCAATTATTCACAAATCTTAATCCATGTATATTTATGTGCATGTCATAAATATTGAAAGGAAAGAAAACAAACAAAGAACAAGATATGCAAAGATATACACAAGATATGAAAGATTCAATTGTCAACCATCTTGAGATATTTGAGGAAGCAAGGCCACGGCTGGAACAAGAGAAGAGAGTCTTGAAGGAGATTTGCGAAGCATATCAAGGCTGATATAATGAAGATACCGGAGGACTCAAGATACGCATATTAAAGCTGATTTGATGAAGATATCGGAGGAAGATATGCATATCAAAACAGATTTCTTAAAGATACCGGATGACTCTTGAGATGGAAGATACACGATTATAAATAAGACCACGGGCTGAAGATGAAGATTATCTCTGTTATATTCCATTACTTTTATACGAGCAGAGAGCAGTAGAGAAGCTGGTGGAGAAGCTATCAGATTCGGGAGAATACGATAGCTCAACAAGTACTCAAAGGCGAACAGACTGTGAACTGCGCAGAGTTCGTACAACACCATTGATCCACCACTGGTTGAATTCGGGAAAGTTCAACAACTTGCAAACGGGAGTTTGTATCAAAATCCATTTAGGGGACTAGAGAGGAAGAAGGGATTCTTCCGCTGTAAAATCACAAAGTGCATTATAGCTTCCGCAATTTCAATTATAGTTCGAACTACTGCTGAACTAATACACACGCGCACAGATTTTGATCTATCATATATATATATATATATAGATATATATTAACTCAATTAAGAATGATCTATAAGCGTATAAACTCCATACTTGCTTGATGAATGAGAAGGATCGGAGTACATAGGATTATCTATAAGGGGACACATAGTTTGAATGGACCTTCAATTTTATAGAGCTTATGGGCCTGATTATCATTAATTGATATCTTACGAGCCCATTTTAACAACACCCCTATTGACCAACGTACTATCAAAGGCGCAAAGAGCCCAACAATCTAATTGAATTTCTAGCCCAAAACGTATCAGCTGGCTCATTCAAGTGAGGCCTTATATGAAATAGTGTTTTAACGTATGTCAAACTTTATTTATGTGAACTTATTAATTCTTGAAATGTCTGATATGAAATATCAATTTAATGTGTAAAGATAAAAGAGAAAGAAAATTTGGTAAAATGGCATTTGTTATGGGCACCCGAATATGAAGAAATATTCGAAAAACAAACCTTAATTCACTTCTGCTAGATGATGTGGTGCCTGTATAGTCAAAGGTTTCACGGTAGTGGAGTTTAAAAGTAGTTTAGATTAAATTTCATGTTGTTCATAAGAAAATGAATTGATTCTGCTTGGGGTAGGTCGTATTGTGAAAAAGAGTTGCGATAAGTTGTGCATATAAGACATAGTAGCAAATGGGTTATTGTTTATTAGGAAAAAGGTCATGTATGGGTAAAGTAGTCCAAATCACATAAATATCATATTTTACCAAGCTGGTTTTGTCAAATAGAATTTATACAAATACTTCATTCTTATATTAAAGAGGTGAATACTTTAATATGAGAATATGTATAGTATTAGTGGTTGAATATTCAATACCAAATATTGTATTTTTAGTATCCATGATTTTTTTCTGATACCAAATAGTCTATAAAAGTGAATATCAAAATTTTTATGCTATATAAAAGTTATCCAAGAATCGAAAATGTGTTTCAACAAAAATAAAATAACATACTATTAAAGAAGGCATGTATACACATGAAAGAGAAGTTATTTGTCTCTAAAATATTATACAATTAGATCAGCTTTCTAACTTTGCTCATCTTATTACAAGTTATGACAATTTATGCTTCTAACACAAAATAACTAGGGCAAAAGCACAGGTAATATTTATGTCTGTTTGTTTCATTATGCATTGACTTCCACAGCTTCATGAACTTTTCCCATCTGTTAGCAAAAAAGTAATCTTCTCTTTAAAGCTTACCAAGAACATGACAGAGAAATTGGAGTTCAGTAGCTAGTTGAAAACTTGTTTGCAGGAATCACAGAGTTGTTGCAGACCTGAGAAGGGTACCACCTCTAATGGCCTCCTCACCTGAATCCTAACCTTTCTCCAACTTGTTTGGATCACAAAAACCAAACAAGAATTTCGGACAGAGATCTCTGCAAAAGCAAAGCAACAGTAGACCATGAGGAATGTTTCCATTTTCGAGTAATTGTATATATGATTAACTCCCAGTTGTCTGCCATTATCCATCCCTCTTAAAACTTGCAGTTTCCTCGTAATAGTTTTGTCCAATTTTCAAGAAAGGTGGCATCTGATTATAGAGGTTCAAAACAAGTCCAATTATCATTCCCATGTCTGGCCCACTTATTGTATCTCTACTACGACCATTTCCATATCTTTCCATGGATAAAATATGCTACTTTTTTTTTTTTTTTTTTTTTAGTTGTGTGGGAAGATTATGAGTACTTTATAATATGGAAAGTGGATAATATATATATATATATATATATATATCCTTTTTTTTCTCGATCTTGAATTTTTATTTTGGTTGGTTACAATAAATTCATGGACAGATTCAAGATTTTCGCCATTGTAGGATCTCAACATCCATGGCCATAAACTTGTTTCTCTCTCTCCCTTCTCTCTCTTGCTCTATGTATATATAGAAGCTGTACTCAACTTAAACCCACCATTCTCAGCGCATTTGCAGATCAAGCCAGCAATCTCATATTATCATCATGGCGGTAAGCTGTCTTTATATCTATATCTATATGCGTGTGTGTAATCTTGTGGTTAAAAATCAGCTGATTGGTCTAATTCTGTTAATTTGCAAATCCTTAGAACACCGAAGTTAATCAAAGAGCTGAAGACTTGAACAATTGGCTTCCTATAACGGCATCTCGAAAAGCAAAATGGTGGTACTCAGCTTTCCACAATGTTACAGCTATGGTTGGCGCTGGTGTACTCAGCTTACCGCTTGTCTTGGCTCGGCTCGGCTGGTAATATATACACATATATATATATATATATGTGTGTGTCTGCGTGCGTGCGTGCGTACGAGTAAATCATTTGTGTCATCATTACATATGTGCCACTGAAATCTTAAAACTTTTTACAATTTGTGTACTAATGTAACTAAAATCTCAAAATCTTTTATAATTTTGTACTTCCGTTATAAGAATATATTATTAAATTTTATTCACTCGTTTGTTTTTATCGATCAAAAAAGGTTATTTTATCTTGAATATTCAAGACAGACATGATTTTAAAAAAAAAAAAAAAAAAAAAGAGTTATAATAGTTGATAGTTTATCCTCCATATAAGGTAGGATATCTTATCCCCTTACTAAAATATATAAAAATGACAAAAATACTCTCATTCAACCATGCTCACCTTTTTCTTTTTGTTATTATTATTTTATTGTTGTTGCTATCATTTTTGTTATTATAATTATTATTATTATCATTGTAGTTATTATTATTATTATTATCATCATCTTTATTATTATTATTACTTTTATTTTTTTTATCATTATTGTTGCGGTTGTTGTTGTTATTATTATTATTATTATTATTATTATTATTATTATCATCATCATCATCGTTGTTATTATCATTATTATGATCATTATTATTATTACTATTTTTTATTATTATAGTTATTATTCTTAGTATTATTAAAAAGGAATTTTTTTAAGGTAAAATTTGAGTTAAAATTCAATAACTTTCAAAAGTAATTAAAAAAATTAATGAAGGAAAAGGATATTTGTGAGTTAATTTTTTAAGGGTATTAAAGGTAATTGGTGTTATCTTACAAATGAATACCAATATAGTAATATCAAGAATAAAAATACACATATTATCCATAAAAAATAATATTTAAATATAAACATTGTATAATATATATCAAATCTTTCATCTTTTCTTCCAAATTAAACACAATCTTATGGGTTGCTATTATTTGCTAGTTGGGATTGTGTTAAGAGTAAAAATTATTCGTGATGAGGGGCTGATTATTTATAAATTAATGTGCATCAAAAAGCGGTCAACAAGAAATTAAGTCTGATTGTTAAACCTTATCTCCGCTTACCCTCCTAAGTAAATGGAGCATTAGGGTGTATGGATAATTTACGCCAAGGAGACACAAAAAAAAGTGCAACAACTTTCATTTATTTTTTAGTAACTCTCTAAAGACTATTTGCTATTAATTGATTTATTTATTTTCTTGGATAGTAACATGGTACACACTGTGGCTGCTCGTGCATCTGCATGAGGCCGAGTCGGGAAAAAGGTTCGATCGATTTACAGAGTTGGGAGAACATGCATTTGGTGAGAAGTTAGGATACTGGATTGTGATGCCACAACAGCTGATTGTTCAAGTGGGTTCAAACATAGTATACATGGTGACGGGAGGGAAGTCCCTTAAGAAATGTTTGGGCCTCATAAGCGCACAAGCTGATATTAAGAAGACATATTACATCTTAATTTTTGCAGCTCTTCACTTGGTCCTTTCTCAATTTCCCAACTTCAATTCCTTGAAAATCATTTCTCTTGCAGCTGCTGTCATGTCAATTAGGTAAGACTTTTATTTTTTTATTTTATTTTGGTGAGATGGGAGGGACATTCTTTTATTTTAATATTCGGATTTAGGGTGTTTGACTGAATTTATAATCTTTTTAAATTATTTTTTTATAAGATATTTGGTAAATTCTTTGATGTTTTTGAACAGCTACTCGTTTATAGCAACTGGTGCATCTATATCGAAGGGAATCTCACATCACCATCTAGTTGATCATACTATTCAAGTAGAGTCAACAGCTGAGATGATTTTCGGAATCTTTACCAGCTTGGGCGTGCTTGCTTTTGCCTTCGCTGGACATAGCGTTGCCCTGGAAATTCAAGCAACAATTCCTTCGACACCTGAAAAACCCTCGAAAAATCCAATGTGGAAAGGCGTAATTGTTGCTTATGTTATTGTAGCAATATGTTATTTTCCTGTTGCCATAGCTGGATTTTGGGCTTTTGGTGATACCGTGGATGATGACGTTCTTCTTTCTTTGGAGAAACCAAATTGGCTTATAAGTTTAGCCAACTTTATGGTGTTTGTTCACGTTCTGGGAAGCTATCAGGTATGAGAGGGTGATTCTCAAACACTTTTTACACTTTTTTTTTTTTAATCTGTCTTCTAGTTTTTATAATTAATTATTTAATTATTAAATTTTTTTTTTTTGGCTGTAGGTGTTTGCTATGCCTATTTTTGACAAGATCGAGGGTGCGTTAGTAAAAAAGTGGAACTACACTCCTGGACGACCCCTTCGACTTATTGCACGAAGTATATATGTTGGTAAATTTTCTTAAAACTTTCTATTTATTTATATGTTTAATGTATTCATTATTTAAGATTTTATTATTTGAAATGTAAGCTAAAACTTATAACTTTTTATTTTTTCTATTTAAACATCTAATGTGTTTGTGCAGTTTTCACTGAAATTGTAGCAATTGTGCTTCCATTTTTCGGAGGATTATTAGGCTTTTTCGGCGGGTTGGCATTCTCAACCACATCTTATATTGTGAGTTATATAAATAAATTTTCAATAAAATATCAACCTGTTAAAACTAAATAATTTAATATATAATTTTTTCAATTTTCTGATAATGTAATTTTGTAATTGTAATTAAATTAGATACCATGTGCTGTTTGGCTCTCAGTCCATCAACCTAAACGAGGGAGCTTTCATTGGTTTGCATGTTGGGTAAGTAGACATTATTTATTTATCTTTTTTAATTAAAAAAAGTCTAACACTTTGAAATATAATTGTTACATATATTTTAATAGAAATAATAATATTTATGTTGCTTCACTTTTAGGTTTCCATCGCAATTGGCGTAATAATTACGACGGTAGCACCAATAGGAGGAGCACATGACATCGTTGTATCATGGAAGGATATAAAATTTTTCAACTAAGAAATTATCTTGTACTATTATTTTTCTTTTAATTAGGCTAGCAATTATAGTATTCGACTTTTTTTTTTTAAATGCTATAAATTTTAGTTTAGTTAATAAATTAGTTTATTTATTTTGTATTCGCTGAAAATGTAATATATTTTAATTAGCATATTTTACAAATCTGATATTACAATTTGTTTTTAATAATTTCTTAAGCTAATAAATGATATGATTCTAGTTTAGTTGTTATCTCAATCTTATATGCATTCACTTGCACGACGTCCAATATATATAAGTTTTCTTGCAAATAAAATAAGGCATATTCCTAAAACTTTTTAGAAGTTATGAAATGAGCTAAAATATTATATAAACTTTCTAGAAGGTTTAATCATATTATCTAGTTAGTAAATTACAAGACAAATAATTTTATATTTTATATGTATGTATAAATACGGTTTATATTAGTAATATTTTTATTTAACTCATAATTTTATTTAACAATAAAGGACACTATTCAAAGTATTAAAAAGTATTAAGTTTGTATTAATTATTTTTATATGTAGTTGTAATTTTAAATATAATAATATAATTCATGATCACAAAATACATAAAGGACCATTTGAAAATATGAAGTTATTGTAAGTTATTATAATTGTTTTCTACTTATATAATAAATGAATAAGATAATTTACAATTATTAGTATGTATGGGCATTATAAAAATAATTACAAAAAGAGAAATTATTTTTCATATTTTAAAAAGAAAGAAAAATGTAGATATTCCAGAAAAGCTGAAAATTCATAAATTTTAATTTTATAATCAAAATAAATTTTAAAAACATGAAAATTTGAAAATTGTCAAAATAAAAAATTTGGAGAAAACCGATGTATTTAATATTCGAAATAATTTTCTAAAATTTTGAAAAATTATTAAAAAAAATGAGAAAGTATAATTTAAAATTATAAATATTGAAAATCTAGAAATCTTAATTACTAAAAAATATTAAAAATTATATTTAAAAAAAAATAAATAAATAAACGCTTTGACATAACACCATACAACATAACCAACACTGTAATGTTACTCCCACAGTTTCAATTGTCCGGGAAAAGCAACGGCCACAACCACCACACAATGCACGCTTCTGCAATTTCTTCCCCAAACCCATCTTTAACTGGTGGAATATTTCATAATGAATCCAATAAAAATGAAAAATCTTCTGCCAAACTTCAATTCCCACTTTCTTGCGTAGTCGGCTTCAAGCCTATATCTACAGCGCACACAGTTTCTTGTAGAAATTATAACAATAATGTGGTTTCTTTCAAAACAAACAGAATTTATGCCAAAAATTCTGTAAATCAAGAAAATGAAGATAATGACAATGGCAGCAGCAGCAGCCCATCAACTAGTTTGCTGTCTTTTCTTTGCCCCTTGCTCAAACTCTTCTCTGTGAGTAATTATGCTGAGAATGAAAGAATTGAATTTAGGGTTTCAGTTGTTGCAAATGGCACTACCTTTGTGCAAGTTATACTCATGTTATTGTCATTTTGCAGGGAGGGGATCCCTCTGCTGAACGAAACTATCTACTGGAGGTATCATACACTTCATATGTGTGTGTGTGTATTTTATATAATGATATTAGAAAATGTGTAATTCTTTTTTAAGACAACAATATAAAATGTGTAATTCTTGGTAATTCTTTGTTCTTGGAATTCCATTACTTCAGTTTCCATAAAGTTTACGAATATAGTTGTAATTTTCCTTCTAGGCATTGAAGTTAACAGAAGAATCGGAAGTATTTTAATGGAAATTTCGTTGCCTACTTAGTTTCTTCAATTGCTTCAGTCTCTGAACCGTTTTGGAGATATTATTTTGAGGTTACAGATTGCTTCTGCCTTTTTTCTTGAATAGGAGGTGACATCTTCATTATCGACTTTAGCACGGTTGCCATGGGGGTCTAAATCACTATCTGATGGCTTAAACAACCAACAGAGAGCTGATCCTCCACTGCGTCTTCAACTTTATGAATTTGGTAAAACAAAAAAAAAAATTAATCAATTCCTCATACGATTAGTAGTTTTGCTTCATGGGAACTATACAAAAATTAGTAATCTAAGTTGTGTAAAATTTGATAGGCCACGTATATAAACTTATCCTTCTTATGGTCTGACCTCGGATTAACTGAAGCATTATAGGAATTGTCAACAGAGGCATGCCCATTCTGCAGGAGGGTTCGGGAGGCCATAACAGAGCTTGATCTATCTGTAGAGGTAATTTATCTGCCTGTGTATATTTATATGTTTATATATCAAAAAGGAGTATTTCGATTTCTCTAGCAACATGCGATTAATTTTATCTACCTCTTTAGAAATTAAAAACTGAAGACTGATGTGATTTTTAATGATTACTGACTCTTCAATTTTGTGCCTCATTCGTGGACAGATCTTTCCATGCCCAAAAGGGTCAGTAAGACACAGGGCAATGGTTAGACAACTTGGTGGGAGGGAACAGTAAGCAGTTTTCCATTTCTTCGTAGTGGTGATTGAGGCGATGCATGCAAATTTCTGCTCTACTAGGCATATATCAATTATTAGTTAAAAGTATCCGTGTTTGGTAAAAATAAAGTGCTTCAGCTAGAATATGGTAATTCTGAGAAAAGGACGGAATTTTTTTGGTTGATTGATTTTGACTTTCAAGAAAATGATAAAAGACATCAACATATATGGAACTGTAACATCAAACAAGTGTTTTCTTAAATATTTATGACAATGTAAAGTGACAGCCAGTTCAGTGGCAATTGAACGGTATTTTGTTTGTAATCACAATCACTCTTGAGTTCTTATGCATTTGTTTTCACTGGTATGCTCGTCAAATCTTAAATATTTAAGTCAAGACTAAAAGTGCCTTCAGTACTTATTAGAAGAAACTCATATTACTTTGCAGGTTTCCCTTTCTTGTAGACCCGAATACTGAAACTTCAATGTACTTACTCGTCACTGAATTTTTTTTTTTTCCAAATACTCCTTTCTTATGAAATGCATCAAATAGGAAATTTACATAGATTTAGTAGCCATACAACATGATACTACACACTGGAATCTGGATGCATCATATTCTAGGCATGTGGCAATCTCAATATATTAGTTGTTCGTATCGTCCTTATATGTCACATATGGTGATTTTTGTAAATGAACAGTGTGTATTTACTAAACTAATGAAGGTTAGAGATCTCAGAAAAACTTTGAAGTACAGCATCATAAATCAAGTATAACCTTATCAACAAATTCTTGTGGACAAACATTTTGTTCCATTATCATGCGATGATAAATTACACGCTTGCCATCATTTTCCTATGTTGGTTCACTGGTTGTAATCACATTCATGGTTGATGTTAGTAGAACTGTTTTCTTGACTTAGATACGAAGATGCGCTGGGATAGTACCCAAACTAGAGTATCTTTTGAGTTGTAGATCCTGAATACTTCTTATCTTTATAACAAGATAATGGAAATTTCATCTACCGCGATTATTTTTATTTTAATAACAGGCATCCGTTGAAAATTGAGAGTATTATTAGTCATTTCTTCATTGTTCTTACATACATCCCTAGGCCGGTGCAGTTTGTACAGAAACAAATTTCTGTTCTGGCTAGACCTCAATTAGAAAGATAAATGACTGAAACTCAGGATGTTTCAATTTGATGACTTCCAAAAAATTCCACAGGTCATTGTTATTAACACGAGTGTAAGAGATTCAAATATGTAGAAAAACGTCATTTATCTTTTTGTAGATTTATGAAAATTAATTCTCATGAATGAGCTGTACTTCATGAAATGAGATTCAATCAACATAATGCATATTCTTTGCAGTATGCTCGGATTGTTCGTGAAGTGCTTTGTGAATTGGAACTTCCTTATATACTTCAGAGTGTGGGTCAAGGATCAGTACGCGAAGACTTGCTTCACAAGATGTCTGGATCAAAAGAGGTCAGCATATAAAATATTCATATTCGCATTAAACCATTGTATATCAATGAAAACGGGAAACTGGATCTCATTTTGTATATCTCCAAACATTGTCAAATGCTCTAAATCATGGTTTCCCAATCTGAAGGTGCCACCATAAGTTGCATACAGGCTTTATATGTATATTTCCTATATGGTGTACATATAGGTCAAATGTGCCTGTTGTGCATCTATGGATTTGATATAGAACCCAATATCTCGTTTTCTTTATGTTGTTACAAAAATCAACAGGTTGCAAAGTCTTGGTACTTAGCATTGGAGTCGGGCTCCACAAGGAACCCAAACAGGACCCTACACACACAAACACACACACCAATTCTGTTTGATTGTATAACCTTTTATCTACTATTTGATTTACAATGCATCAATATATAGAGCAAAATAGCTCGCTGTTCGAATTTGTGCATTGATTTATGGCCTAAAGTAGTCTGGAAAACTATACAGGTGCCTTACCTTATTGATCACAACACACGCATGGAAATTAGAGACTACAAGAAGATCGTTTCGTACTTATGTGAAAGGTATAGTTCTAAGAGTATTCCTGGACATCTCCAGCAGTAACGCTGCCATTTATGGAACTTTCAGCTCTCTGTCTGTTTAGGATCAATGGAATGCAAATAAAATCACATTTCAAATTTCGTTTGGACTTTGGAGTCGACTATCGATTGTCAGTGCTTTGATCGATAGATGGTTCAACGGGAATGCTTAGTTTTTTTAGTACACTAGTGTTCTAAAAGGAGCTGAGGAGCGATACGTGAGCCTAGCCCCTAGGAGGTTTAGGCCAAGGCTTGAAATATAGGTGTTTATATCTGTGCACAATAGTAACATATTATGAAGTTCAAAATAATTCTACAATAATATTCCAATAAAATAAAATTATTGTTTAAAATATACTTAAGAGTTATTAGGACAATCATGGTATGTTGGAATATCGGGCCACCAATTCAATGGGCAGAATGGTATGTCGGACCCAAATACCTACAAGCGAACCCATTTAAAATATTATGATCGGATCTATTTTACAAGCTCTAAATATCATGATATATTATTATGAATAGATTATATTTAGTCTCTTTTGACTAATACGCAATGTCATTTTTCAATGTAGTAAGTTCGTTTTTAATGTCATTATATTACTTATTCAATGGTTGTACGATTTGTGAATAAATTTTCACTATTATTGGTTTTTTTTCTATGCAACTAACTCTCTTTAGACTTTAGCAACACCTCTTGAAAAAAAAATAATAAAAAAAAAATAAAAAAAATAAAACTCTTTTGCAAACCTTACTTTAATATAAAGCACTCAAATATTTATACAAATTGAAAATTGAACATGGAGACCGATACATCATCAGAAAAAAATTGCAAAATACATCTTGTGACTTTTGGATCGTTTCAAATTTATCATGGATCATTTTTTGTGATTTTGTAATTTATCTTTTTAATTGTACAAATTTAATCTTATTTCACTTAAAAATTGAATTTTTATCGGAATGGAAAAATCTTTTATGTGCAGCTCTACATTTTAGTGATTTTTATGTCGATTCAATATGAAAATAATGGGAATATAACAAGAATTATATTTTTAAACTTATATATGCTATGTTTGGAAAAGATTGGAGGCCTCCATGACACGCCGGTTGGGGATTGTAAGGTTTTGCTACTACCAAATACACCGTAAAAAGTGGTGTTCGATTGAATTGTGATATATTGGGTTTGTGAGGTTATGCTACAACCAAATACATAGTAAAAAGTGGTGTTGTTCATATTGTAATAGGCTTGGGCTGTAAGAAAATACATAGTAAAAAATTCTTTTGGATTAAAATTATATATATATTCCTAATATATATAAAAATTTAAATAACATAAATATATTATTATATTAATATACTAGGTATCCAAAAAAAAGATAGATAATATAAAATAATATATACATAATACATAAAAAAACAAAAGTAATATATACATATTAATGTGGTGTACATAGTTCATATTGAAAGTATGCATCATCAATATTTAATCGTGTATTATATATAAATATATTAAATATCAATATATTTTATATTTAATAGTAAATTCATTATTATTGAAAATAATAAGAATTTATGAGAAATACGAAATCTGGAAAAATAATAATAATCTATGAAAAATAAAAAAAATGAAAAATGATAATAATTTAAAATTGAAAAGTAATAATAAAATTTATACTCTTAAAAATAATATATAAACAAAAAAATTTAAATTATATATTGATTATAATATTTAATAATTATTTTTTTAGAAAATATTTTTATCAAATAATGTCATATTTTTATTTTATATACAAAAATATTTTCTAAAAAAATATATCACCATTAGCTCAACACAAATATTTTATATTTTAAAAAATAATAGTTTATTTTTATATATGATAAATGGATGTCAAAATAAAGATTTTAAAATGGATAATTAATACGGTATATTTATTATAATATTTAAATAATCTTTTTTTTTCAAATTTATTTATATTTATAATCTCATATTTTTATTTTACATAAAAATATTTTAAATAAAAATATATCACCATTAACTTAACAAAAATATTTTTTATTTCAAAAATAATATTTTATTTGTATATATAATAAATGGATTAAAAATAAAATTTTAGTTGTATATATATGTATATTTTATTTGTATATATAAGAATATAATATATTTTTTTATACAAAAATAAATTTAAAATACAAAAGTTATAAGTAATTACAATTTTGAGAGGAAAAAAAAGTATATTGAGTTGTTTTTTTGGAAATGATAATAGAAATAATAAGAAAAGAGATATAAAGTAAATAGGATTGTGGGTGAAATAACTAAAACCTACAACCTATAAATAAACACAAATTAAATTGTGCCATAATTGGTGATCGATAGCATACAACTAGTCCAAACATACCCATAAAGCTGATTTAGGTATATATATGGTTTTACCAAATCATTATAACATCTAGTCAGGCAGGGGGCTGTGTGCCTAGCATTTAGGTTAGGCCTTATACTAAATTAGTCCTATAAGGTTAGAGAGGTTAGATGGTGATTGGGATGTTAATTTTTATTTTGTGTTTTATTTTTATTTTAAAATAATCATAGAAAATATGTGTATATAATAATATTATTTATAACACATGTGGTATATTAAATATTTTGAAATAAAAAACGTAACACAAAATAAATAGAGAACCTGAATTCAGCCAAAACAAACATTATAATCTAGATTTATATGTGTGAGTGGGTCCATATCTATAATTAATCTAATTAGTCGTTTCTTGCAAGGTTGTGCCTCTGGTAGGAAAACTCAAACTATCTATATATATAGCTGCAAAATATAAATAATTTTCGTACTTTTTCCTAACTAGTACTTCTATAAATTCACTTTCTTCCCAAACAATTCTTGCATCACTACCTGTTCGACAGTTTGCCTCAATCATGGAAAATTCCTGGGCACTAATCTTAGCCATACTCCATATAGCTGCAATAGCTTTAATCTCAAAAACCATATTCATACGCCAACCAAAACGAAAACTTCCACCAGGCCCAAAACCATGGCCTATAATCGGCAACTTCAACCTTATTGGCCCCCTCCCACATCGGTCCCTGCATTCTTTATCCCAAAAATATGGTGATTTAATGCTACTAAAGCTCGGAAAGTTTCCGGTTTTGGTAGCATCATCACCTGAGATGGCCAAACAAGTCCTAAGGGTACATGACGCAGCCTTTGCTTCAAGGCCTTTGCTTGCTGCTGGTAAATACACCAGCTACGATTATTCAGACTTGGCTTTGGCCCCTTACGGCCCATATTGGAGACAAGTACGTAAAGTTGTCCACTCCGAAGTCTTGACTGAAAAAAGACTCGAATTATCTGAGCGTATTCGCGTTGAGGAGAGGCGTAATTTCCTGTCATGTTTGCATTCTTTATCAGGGAAGCCTGTAAGGATCAGAGACCATATATTACGTTATACTGCTTCGAGTATAAGTAGGACGTTGTTCAGTAACAAATACTTTACTGAGTCAGCTCATGATGAGTCTGTTGTGCGGTTGGACGAGCTGCAATGGATGATAGATGAGTGGATTTTGCTCAATGCAGTGTTAAATGTTGGGGATTGGATTCCATGGTTGGGTTTTGCTGACTTGCAGGGATATGGGAAGAGAATGAAGGCTTTGAATGAGAAATTTGATAGGTTTAATGAGACATGATAGATGTTTTATTGCAAATGGCTGAGGATCCAAATCTCGGAGTCGAGGTGACTAGGGACAACCTCAAGGGAATATTACAGGTATTGTATGAATGATATTACTTCAAGCTCATTTACTATGTAATATTCGAAATTGTTTGGGAGATTTTCTTAGAAATAGGGCAAAGTTTTTAGACCGGCAATCCTGCACCTTTTTGCCCAGAACTCAAATGCCCAACAGTAGAAGTCGGATGGGCTGCCTGAAAAAAAGTCGGGCCAGCGAGAATCGACTATTAAGAAAAGGCCTCTGACCCTTGTCCTGGTTGGGTTGGGCTAGGCGGCCCATTGTCACCTTTATTTCTATTTGGATTTTGATATTTTTCCACTTATAGGAACACATGATAAATTTGCATATGAATCTACTTTCAATCTTATTTATTATTTAATATCAAAAATTGTTATGGAATTCTTCTTAGAAACCGGACAGAATCTTTGGATCGACAATCTTGTATCTTTGGATAGAAATTCTTCTTAGAAACCGGACAAAATCTTTGTCACCTTCATGCTTTGCTCATGCTACCGGCTTCCCATGCTATGAACTGATGTGCAAGAAAAATATATGATTGTGCGATAAATGAGAGGCTGCAGGGTATTATTGTCATTTCTATTATATCTTATTTTATTCATAAATTTAATGTGGTGTAGAAAGCAATTTGTGTGGTGTTTAGAAACATCCTAAAAGATATTAGGTATACCTACGCTTCCCTGCTCCAGTTGGGCTAGGCGGCCTATTTCTTGCCTTTAGTTTTACGTCTATTTTGATATTTTGTTGGCTATAGGGACATAATTGATTTTCATATGAGATATTTTGTCCCGCTTAATTTCCATGTTTTATTCATTTCACACTAATAAAATTCAATTGAATCGGTGTAATTGAATTTAAGGCAAGTCTTGTCCTAACTTTGTTATGATCATTTGTCCTAGTAATTTTGTGTCCCTAGGAATGTCAGTTTTATCCGTAGAATAAAGTTATTCAATTGGTAAACGAATAATTGAATAGGGTACTATGTGAATCTAATATTTTTTTGATTGAATAGGGTAGGATATGGGTACAGGCTATTAACCGATTACCCTATCCATCTACCAATTTAAAAAAAAAATATTATGTAAGTTATATATTATATAATTAAAATTTGATCTAATATAGTGTATATATAATATATTATATAATATAAAAATATTATAAAGTAAAAAATATAATATTTACATGTTATTATATTATATGTGATTTTATTATATAAATTTTTACATTGTATATTTGTATATTATATATTATTAAAAATATTAAATATATTCGAGTAACCTGATTATCTGTCAGGTGATACCATTTTATTGAATCTAATAGAGTAGGATAGAGTATGTAAGCCATTGTGCATACCCTAGCCCAATCCATTCGTACCCCACTCTCATATAAATATTATAGTAAAAAGAATCATGAAAGTGATATACAGGAGATCTTCTCATCTAGTTCCAACTCTTCCAACAACTAAAAGAACAATTCATGTACATAATGCAATTTCTTACAACTACTACAGGGATTACTAATTGCTGGATCAGATCCCTCCGCCACCACAATCGAATGGGCTATGCACGAAATCTGCAGAAATCCTCGGATTATTGAAAAGGCGAAAGAAGAGCTAGACAGAGTGATCGGAAGAAACAGATGGGTGGAAGAGAAAGATCTGTCCGAACTCCCTTACATAAATGCCATTGCTATGGAGTCATTAAGGTTACATCCAATTAGTACGTTACTGATATCTCACTATGCGATCAAGGACTTGAATGTTGCAGGTTACGACATACCAAAAGGGACGATTGTACGCGTCAACATATGGAGCATAGGCAGAGACCCCAAAACCTGGGAATCGCCGGAAGAGTTCTTGCCGGAGAGGTTTATGGGCAGAGAAATCGACCTGACAGGAAACGATTTTACGCTGCTGCCATTGGGGTCGGGAAGGAGGAGATGCCCCGGGTACAACCTCGGACTTAAGGTTGTTCGAACAATATTGGCTAATTTGCTGCATGGATTTGAGCTTAAATTGGGTGAAGGGATGAGGGCTGAAGATGTAAGTGTGGAGGAAATGTATGGACTTTCCACACGTCCGAAAGAGCCTATTTCTATCATCATGGAACCTACACTCCCAGACCACCTTTACTAAATGCTGTCTGATTTAAGAATTAAGTATTTACAAGAATGTAATGATGCAGTATACTATCTATATATGTTGTGAATGCATGTAATAGAGTTAAATTAGTAGATATTTTTATAAGTTGCATGAGTGAACCAACAAAATAATTTGAGAGGTATAAGTGAGAATCAATAGCATTTCACGTGCATTGGGTGGCAAAAAAAAGTTTGTATTTATCCTTTTGGAATGAGTGAAGTATGCGCGATTAAGATTATAGTCGTGGTTCAATAGGTGTGGATACATCTCCATCAATATAAGACGTGTTTGGTGGTTCCACAAGGAAAATAGTGCGGACTCTAAAAGGCCAAAACGAAGAATATTGTACTGATGATTTGTCTACACAGGCATGGAGTCCAATAGCAGTATCAGAATCAGGCCCAAACTTGATCGGACAGTGAAAGTTCTTTTGTAAATGAAGACACCAAGTGGAAATGATGATTGACGACTACAATGTTGTAGGCTATGACATATCTAAGGGAACGATTATCATTATCAACACATGGAGCCTGCACTACCAGCCCATCTTTGCAAAGTTATATGTATTTCCCATTGGATCTGAATCATGAATCACGAACTTGTAAACTTAGGAAATGAAAATTTTACACAAGATTATGTAATAATCCTATTTGCATCAAAAGCATATTTATTATATTTATTCTGTAAGTACTCAAAACTCAGTACAGGTGGGCCAGAAGTGTAGGCTCCATAATAATGGAAAGAGGATGTTTAGGATGTGTCACAAGTCCATAAACTTCCTCCATGCTAATATCTTCAGCCCTCATCCCTTCAACCAATTTCAACTCAAATCCATGCAGTAAGTTAGCCAACGTTGTTCGAACAATCTTAAGTCCAAGGTTGTATCCAGGGCACCTCCGCCTACCCGACCCAAAAGGCAACAACGCGAAGTTATTTCCAATCATATCGATTTCTTTTCCTAAAAACCTCTCTGGCAAGAATTCTTCAGGTGCATCCCAAGAGGCAGGGTCCCGCCCTATGCTCCATGTGTTGACAATGATTGTCGTCCCCTTTGATATGTTGTAGCCAGCAACGTTGCAGTCCTTAATCGCGTAATGGGGCACTAAAAATGTAGCAAGTGGATGTAACCTGAATGTTTCCTTGATGATGGCATCTATATAAGGCAATTGAAAGAAATCGTGCTCTTCCACCCATCTGTTTCTTCCGATTACCCTGTCTAGCTCTGCTTTCGCCTTTTCCATAATCCGGGGCTGTCTAAAAATTTCGTGTATAGCCCACTCGACTGTGGTAGCTGAGGTATCTGTGCCGCCAGCTAGTAGGTCCTACAGTTGTTGTTTGTAAGTACAGAAACAAATCAGGATTTCAATTCAAATATTACGTAGAAAATTAATAAAGGTTGAAAGTATAGATTAAAATATGGCTAGAAATACGCAATGATATCGTACGTTTAAGAGTCCCTTTACACAATCTCTTGTAAGTTGAACTTCAAGATTAGGATCCTCAGCCTGTTGTATCAACACATCTACCATGTCTTTAGGTAAGAAGTCCTTTTCTGCAGTCCTTCTAGCTTCATGATCATCAATCACATTGTCGTAAAACTTGTCGAATTTTGCATACAACGCCTTCATTCTCTTAACATATCCCTGCAAATCGAAGAAACTAAGCCATGGAATCCAATCTCCGATGTTGATCACCCCATTGAGCACAAACCACTCATCCAACATCTCTTGTAATTCATCAAGATTGAAAACAGAGTTCTCGTTTTCTTTTTCACTAAAGTATTTATAGCCAAACACCATCCTGCTTATAGTAGAAAGAGTAAGATGCGTTAATTGTTCTCTAAGCACGACGGGCTTCCCTGACAGGGAACACAGACGGGAGAGGAAATTACGCCTCTCCTCACCACGAATTTGCTCAAAGAATTCAAGCCTTTTCGCACTAAACACCTCTGAGAGGTAAATTGTGCGGGCCTGTTTCCAGTACGGGCCGTAAGGAGCCCATGCCATGTCCGAGTAATTGTAGGCAGTGTATTTACCAGCAGCAAGTGCAGGCCTGAAGGCAAAGACTGAATCATGCACCCTTAAGAACTGTTTGGCCATCTCAGGTGATGATGCAATTACAACTGGGAACTTTCCAAACTTTAGTAGCATCATTTCACCATATATTTTGGATAAATTGTGAAGGGATTGATGTGGGATGGAGCCAAGAAGGTTCAAGTTGCCAATGACAGGCCATGGTTTCGGGCCAGGTGGGAGTTTTCGTTCGGACCGACGTTGGTTGGTGATTAGTTTTGAGATGAGGGCTAGTGCAGCTGCAAATAGCAAGGCCAAAAGAACCAAGGACATGTCCATGAGTGGTGAATACGAAGAATTAAAATGGTTGTTGCAGAGACCATTTTTGGAGCAACAAGTGTATTTATAGTTGAAGATATTTTAATTCGTTTGTATTTCGATCTCGCACTTTATCCCAAATAAACATATGCATTTTTGAAAAATGCCAGAGGTGGTTGCAACATAATATTCAATAATATATCTTATCTTTTGTATTGCCAAGTGGATGCTGAATTCAGCTAAAACTTAATTTCGAGGCATGGGAAAACTGCCAGAAAAGCATTTGCTAGTATCAATGCGGCGCAACATGGATGTTGGATTATCCAGAAGATGGGAATTTTCTTTTGTTTGTTTCTTTTGATAGGACATTTAGAGATCGAACTCCTGATATACACTATTGCTTGCTTGCGTTCTTCTTGACATGTTGTCGAGGAAGAGAAATATAAATAGGTTTCTTGTTGATGAGAGAAAGATAAATTGGTTTCTCTATTGCAATATTATTAGCAATGGCCCCATTTTCATTTATTGAAAGATCCAAATCAAATTTCAGAAATTGATAGTTAGATATTTTATGACTCTCTAACACCAAGCCGACTAGGCAGCATGTCTCTAATATTTTCGAAATATTGTATATTATAGCTTTCAAAAAAAAGAAGAGTAGTATTGTATTGTGATGTCTGTCTAGATGGTGAAAGTATATAAAAAAATATAATTTTGTTATATTTTCTATATTTTAAAATAAGAGTCTTGTTTTTATAATAAATTAATTAATTATATTGAAATAAATTATTTATTCAAACAAATTATTGCTTAATATATATTTGTAACCAAATTCAATACAAGTAATCGAATATATATTAATTTGATAAAATTGAAATAATCAACTAAAATATAATTGTATTTTTGGAATCTAATATCTTATTATAATATATGCGATATGAGTGTCAAATTAAAATTATAAAAATTAATTAATTTGATATATTATTATACATAAAGAACAAATTAAAAATGAAAAGATTATTTATACTTTAACAACAAAATTTAAAATCAAAGATTAACATATTATTGTACAAAACTGGCGTTATGTCTATCGCACATTCATGTGAACAAGACGTGCCAAGTGAACTTCTTATCATTTGTGTATATATTAGTAGATGTAGGTATATACTCTTTAGATGTCATTTTCATTTTATAATCAATGGATTGGTTTCTGTTGAGATTTCGTGTAATTGGAAGACACAATTCTTACGGCCAAAAGTGGATCACTCTAATATCACATGTTACCAAATATACTTTCTAAATATTAAAAAAAAAAAAATTATTACATCTTATCCTCAGGTTTTCTCATTGTGCCATTATAAAATTAGATTGCTTGTAATTTTTCTTTATACAATTAAAAGTACAATGTTCACATATTTAATTTAAAGAATAATGAATGATGAAATTGATACATTAATTTGGTATTGTTAAAAAAATTAGGCTATGACATAAAGAGTGATAAGTTTTTTTTTTTTTGTAAAGGTGAATTGATGTGAACCGTTGGCCCGCTGAACTTAAGTGAGATGAACTGGGTGAGGTCTACTAATGGATATGTGGGCGGGCCCTGCCCGATCATACATTTTGGCCGCACTGACTCAATCCAGTCCATGTGGTTCTCATGTTCTTAAATTTCCTCTTTGAAACCAAGAACATTAAGAGTCGATATGTCATATTAGCATTTTTTTAGATTAATTTTTTTTGCAATTCACTATTAGTATTAGTAAATTATTTTGCTTCTATAACAATCACAAGTTATTTATAATTTGCGGATAATTTCTTTTTGAGTTTGTATTTTTTTTCCACTACGTTACTATTATTTTTTTCAAAAGTATTCTTTGAATATTTTTACTCAATTTATATCTTTCGTTTTAGCACTCACTTTCAATATGGACTTAGAGCTCATCCTAAAGAGCCTATTTCCGTGATTATGGAACCTACACTTGCATCTTATCTTTATTGCATTTGAACTATTTTAACAAATAAATTTGTTTGTAAAATAATGGCTCAAACTATAACAAATTTGTATTTTAGAAGAAAGGCTCAAGATACAATAAATTTTGAATCTTTTTAATATATCTTGAACCTGTTCTCTCGAAGCTTATCCAATAATTTCTTTTTAATTATGATTTTATATTTGTATATATGCAATATGAATATCAAATTGAACATTATGAAAAGATGATTAATTTAATATATTTTTCATAAAAATAGAGTTGAGACGGAAAGAGTTATAAATTGGGGTAAAAAAACAAACCAAAAAAAAAAAAATTTGAATGCCAGACTTTATGAAAATAGCAAATAATTTTGGCCGGAAAATTCTAACTTACTATTCTTGTTGTGGTTCTCTTATTATATCGAATAGTATTTTTCTGGTGTGTTGATACCCTAAGTTATTTGAAAATTAGTAAATACATAAATATATAAAATATATTTTTCAATAATATTTTGTTTAAACTATAATATGCCACAATTAATCTAAGAAACATATTTTATATTTTAAAAATTAAGGTTTTATTTGTATATATACAACATGGATATCAAATTGTAGTTCATGAAAAGAGGATTAATTGATAAATTTTTCATAAAAAAATTGAGACGAAAATGTTTTAAACTTTTGAAAATTGTGATGAACGAAAAAACAAAAATAAAAAGAAAATCTAATTGACTACCAAACTTTCTTAAAGTAGCGAGTAATTTTGATTGAGTAATTGTTACTATTATAAATATATATATATATATATATTGTATGAACTTTTTTTGTTTTGTCTTTCTATAAAAAACTTTAAATGAGTTTTATTTAGATCAAAATACAAACCGAACTAAAATAATATGTAGTTTTTTCTTAAAGAAATTTGAAATCATAATTTTTTGTACTGTATAAGCTAAATCCTAATTTGTTCGTCATTTATTCAAGTGAGGTTTGTTGGAGCAGTCATGCCCTATAGGACCATTGGGCCACCGAGGTAATGAGTTCGATGGCATTTTAGGCCTAATACCTATGGACAAATTCATTTAAAATATTGGATAGGATTCATTTTGCCAGCCCCATAGAACCATTGGGTCACCAAGTTAATGAGTTTGATGACATTTCAGGCCTAATACTACTTTTGATGTCTCATGTGGCATTATTTTATTGATCATTATAATTAATTATAGGATTTTAAAGATACATATTATATGGATAATTAAGATGACAACCAGAATTTTAGACATGATTTTTTACTAATCAATGATCCTATATTTGTTTTGAAAATATCAAGAATTTTCAAATCATTAAGATTATTCAATTAAATATATATATATATATATACACACACATATGGCAGCAGAAGGTAATAATGAATAATGATGTTATATTTTTTTGCAAGAAGAATGATTTCAATTAGATAAATTCATTTTTTTTATGGTTGCCGAAGGTTTATACCTAATTGTTTACTAATCAATGTCCCTAAATTTTTTTAGCAAATGTGAAGATTTATAAAATCATTAGCCATATTAATAGTGTTAATTTTATGATCCATCGTAAATATTTCTACACAATTAGCATATTAGGCATTTAATTACTAACACATTATATATCCTTATATAAGTTATTAAGTGGATATAAATTTCCATAAATGACACATGACAAAATCTAATTTGACATTGAAATATATTATTTTCAAATCAGGTAAGTTTAAAGATTAAAAATTAGTGCAATGTGTAAAGTGTTGGAAAAATCAGTTTTAGATGGGCCTTGAAAAATGATATAATTATTAAATCATAATTATATCATTATTAATTTAAACATAGTCAAAGACTTTCTTAAATTAACCACTGAATTTAATGGAATTATTAATTATGACATAATATGAGATATCTTTCATAAATTTAAAGCATAATTAATTGTGTTCAATCACCGTGATTATTATTATGTGATCCAAAAAATAAATCTTAAAATTAAATCTATAAACACAAGAATTGTGCTACGATAGTTAGCAGAAAAGGTAAAGGATGTAGACACACACTACACCGTCTGATGATGGCTATCAATAATAAAATATTAAGTCTACCAATTAATATTATAATGCCTATTTTTTAATATGTGGGTCCACTAATAATTTTATTCATGAGTGTTTGTATCTAAATCATATAGAAGAGGATTGAAGATTCACCTCTGTGAAAGACTTCAAAACAACTGAGAATAATATCCTGAAATCTTCTGTCTCTCATTGTCTTTTGGTCGTCATAAATTAATTAAATTCCATTTATACATGCATAATTTATGGAAGTTTTTTTAGTATGATAACCTAAATTTTATGCATAATTTTACCTCATCAAAAATTTAATGATGATATGTTTTTTAATAAATCATAATGATTATGTTAATAATTTATTTTTGGAATCTGATTTGGTTGATTATAAGCAATTCTTAATAATAATAATATTAATAATAATAACAATAATAAGTAATAAAAATAATAATAACGAAGGCTGTGAAAATTTTTCTGGTACCAACTCCTATTTATATTGTGTCATATTTCTATTTATTTATTTTAGACACACATAATTGCATATAACAAAGACATCACTAGAAATTAAATTGCACAAATTTTGTATAAATTAACAAATATTATCCGCCAAAAATATTAAGATTACATCAATTTATTTTAATATAAAGAACAAATTAGAACTCCACATTTATTATTTTTTCGTAAATATAATGTTTTTTTTAATTTTTTGAGATAAATATTTATGCCCTTAATTTATACACAATCAGTTGCCCTAAGCGTGTTTTCTGTAGAAGAATTTGTGAATAAATCAACACACCAAAGAAGAATATATGAATGAAAAAGGAATGGTGTGTGATTAATGAAATGTTGACCGAGCATGTTTGTAGCAACTCCATTTAATGTTGACAGCAGAGATGATTGCATGTTATAGCAACTTAATGGTCAAACCACACTTCATTTATTTTTATTAAATTTTAATTTTAATATTAACAGATTGAAATTATTATTAAATGTAATTAATTGTATAGGAAAAATTATCTATTTATTAAATACGAAGAAATGTGAAATTGATTTATTTTTTTTTTGATAAAAAATATCCAATTTTGGATACTATTATTAATATTTTATAAAAATTTTGTTGATTTTATTATATAGAAATATTTTGAATAATTTAAAATAATTATATCTATATATATATATTATTTATTTAAGATATATAGATTGATATATAATCTCAATCTCTATACTCTAAATATTAGTTGATCTTAAATCAATCATCAATTATTTATCAATAAAATCAATGCACTAGTTGTTAGTATAAATAGACTCATTTGACCTAACTAGTATCACATAATTTTCATTCAAAATCGTCATTTGTGTTCATTCCAGGTATTAGGAAACAAAAGTTATTTTATAGATAATATGTTAATATTGTTGTAATATAACTTCTTCTTTTTTATATTCACAGGTATTTGTTGATCTTCACACGATGTCGTCAAACTTTGTTTTATGAAAGGATCTCGATCCCAAGTAGTCAAAATTGGCAATTAAATTGCGTTGCACAAGGATTTATGAAGCACCCGCTTATGGTTATAGAAGTAACATTTCAAATCTTGAGTGTCTCTTCCATGATGCTGAGGTATTCCTAGAATGTATAAATTAATATTAATATTGTAAATTTTAAAATATTATTCTAAACTTTTATATATTTTGATTATGTTACATGATACATTGTTAGGGTGTTACAATTCATGGAACTATAAAAGCAGGACAAATTAATGATTTCAAGAAGAAACTATTTGAAGGACTTCTCTACATTGTACGCAATTTTGTTGTAACCAATAACAAAATTCGTTACGAAACAACTCCCAATGAAAAGAAGATTCTTTTCATTTCATCTACTAGATTGACTAAATTCTTTGATAATAATTTTCCATGCTAATTTCAAACCAATTGGAGAACTTATCTCTGGCAATAAGGTTGGGGAAGATCTTCTCATTGGTAATATTTTTAGTTTATTGCATCTTTTAAAAGTTATATTTAATAACTATTTAATCTTTTTAATTTGTAATTATTATATCATTAATCCAGATATCATTGGGAGAATTGTCACTATTTATCCGTGCCAAATCAAAGATGTAAAGGGCAAGCCTACAAGAATGATGGAGATGACTTTGGAAGATACAGAGTAAATATATTTATTCATATTTTATAATCGTTATTATGTTTGATTCTGCTCATAAATAAATTTTCTGATTTTATTGTTTATGGTGGTGTTATAATAGGGACAATCATCAAAAAGTTATATTTTGGGAGGAGTTTGTTGATGAATTGAAAAATTAATTATTGATGCTGGTCCTGAACCACCGGTTGTTATTTTTAAAATGTTTCGTCCAAAGCTCTTTGATGGTATGTTCTACATATTTGTTTTATGTATTCAACAAATAATAATTTTTATTTTAAAAAAAATATATATCAATATACTATCTTATATATTTTTATGTATATTCTATTTGTAGCCAATGTTTATGTTTCCACTAGCTACCATGCATCAAAGTTGATATACTCTAATGTATCAAAGAAATTGTTGATTTTTAAAGCAGGTATACTGAATTAACGTTATATAATTATTTTTGTTAATTAAGGATAAAGGTATTAAATTTATTTTAATTTAACTTTTTTTTTTTAAAATTATGTAATAGGTTTGAGAATTCTGATAGTCCAAGAACCTCAATCAGCACTGTCACTTTGGATTCTGGTTCATCAAATGAAGATGATTTTGTGAATGGTACACCTAAAGTAAGAAATATTGATCAATTGATCGAAAACCAAGAGGCAAAAATTTAATATATTTTCATTTACAACGTTTGAAATTGATAATGATTATATATATTATGTAAAAGTATTATGTTTTACAGGTGGTAATTATTTAATGTTTCAAATATTTCATAGATTGGGACTTTTTGGATATTTGGACAAATCGTGGATGTTGAATCTTGTGGAGATTGGTTCTATATTTCCTGCAAGCGGTGTATGAAGAAGATTGACAAAGAAGAAGGTTGTTTCTTTTGTCTGAATTGTTCAAAGTATGATATAAGTGGAAATATGAGGTGAGAATTATTTATATGATACATGTTAATAAATATATTTCAAATATTAAAAAAATTACTAATATAAATTTATGCAGGTATAAAGTTCGTGTTTTGGTTTTGGATGCAAGTAGCAATGCATCATTCATTTATTGGGATACAGTTTGCAATGAATTATTTGGAAAAAATACAGTCGAGATGTTCGATAATGCATTGGAGGTAATTGACAAAAAAAATATTACATATGTTTCTCAATTATATTATATTTTAATTTATTTTTTGCAAAATTAACTTTTAGAAATATGTTTATAGCATTCTACTGGGGATCGTCCAACAGAGTTTGAAGACATAATTGGAAGAGAGTTATTGTTCAAGGTTCAAGTGAAATCAGAATATATTAACAATTTTAACAACACTTTTAGTGTTGTCAAAATTATTTCTGATGATACTATTATCTGTAAATACTCTGCAATCATGAACTCAAATCAGGTAATATTTCAAATATAATTTTATTTGTTCAAATTTGTTACTGTTTTCTGTATTTTTTATATAATTTTGTAATTTGTATAGGAATCTAACTATCTATCAAAAATTAATATGGAGGATTGTGCTAAAGGTTCAAAGGTAACTATTAATTGTATTTATATTTAATTTATTTTTCTTAATTTATATATTTTGACTTATTAATAAATGTCCAAAAGGTTGATTCTAATGATGATGAAGTTAACTCTCCGGACAAAGATGGTGCTGGTGGAAGGAATGTTGTTGATCTTTCAGATAACTCAACAGTTAAGAGGTCGTTGTTTGAAGATTAGTCTTCAAGTGTTAACTCGAAAAGGGCAAAAAAAGTTATCAATAGTTAAAATTGAGAAGGTGTAATTTTTTCCTTTTGTTTTCTTATTGTAAGTATGAGTTCACATTGATTCATAAATTTCAACTTTTGTTGATTGTTTAGTCTGTTTTGAGCTACATTGTGTTTCTTCATTTTATGTATTTTGATGTGGGTTGAATTTTGAGTATTTTGAAACTCTTATGTCCCTTTTAATCATATCAAAATTTTATAGTTTGAACCATACAAATTATAAATTTTTAAATACTCTATCTTTCAACATACTTTTCAAAATAAGTAACACATTCTTATAATTAGAAAACAAATATATAAATTGTCAAACTTAATTTGATTCTATTAATTATGTGCAACATATATATATGTATATATATATTCATGGAAGTAAATATAAGAATTTGATCGGCCAAAAAATGTAGAAAATTCTTGGACATAAATAAAATTTGTCTAAGAAAATCTCCAAACAAACACACAAACACACACACATATGTATATATATATATATATGCATATGAGAGAGAGAGAGAGAGAGAGAGAGAGAGAGAGAGAGAGTAAAAGCATTAGTGATTAATTGCTGATACTTAAAATTATCGTAAACTAAAATATTTAAAGTCAATAGATGGTTTTGTTTTGAGAATATAGGAAGGTACACAAGCATCAGCATAAAGTATGTTTGAAGATGAAAAACATATGACCATTATTTTGTTTTAGTGCAGCTGATAATTAATTTCTTATTTAATCACAAACTGTTGATAATTATTTGCTTTCAGAATGAGGATTAAATACCTGATTAGTGTTAACCTTCAATATGTTCTTAAATTTAGTGCGGCTGATAATTATTTGCTTTCAGAATGAGGATAATAATTTATTGTGTATTAAATAAGTGTAATTATCTTCTAAATTTTACTTTTTAATAACTGAAACTTATAAATTATTTTCATAATTAAAGAATCTTTCAAAATATTTACGAGTAATTGAGAAATTTTAGGATATATTTTGTCCGCAATATTGAGCGTAGTTAATAACAATGGAACCCTGCCTACAACAACATGGTCATATGGTCTGCTTAAGGCCATTACCATTTCATTGAATAAGGTTTATTAGTTATATTTGTAAATCAACTCACAACCACTCATAGAAAACCCTTGAAATAAATAAATAAATATATATATAATTAAAATCTCATGTATTCTGTTTTTTTTTCTTTCTAAATTTTATTTGAGTTCTAGGGGAAATCTCATAGTTGGTTAGCTGAAATAATATAATATATAATTAAACATAATATATTGAAAATCTATTTTAAGTAAAAGTGGTTTGAAGATTATGGTTTCTTCTAAGGATAATATTGGAAAAAGTTCAACAAAAATTGTAGTGTTTTATGAAGTTTTCCGAAATGTATAATCACTTTATTGTTTCAATAAATTTGTTATTTAATTTTATGTATATATATTTTAATTTACGCAAATTATGCATATTAAATTATTAGATTTAATAAATAATTTACTTATTTTATATTTTATTATAGGGTGTATTTAAAAGGAAATATATATCAATTGCAAATGTTATAAATGATATATATTATTCAATTCATTTTTATTATAATATATTATATTATAATAATATAAATTATTAAACTTATTCATTTATATAGTTATAGACTAATAATAATATTTTTAATATAAATATGTTGTTTATATTTAAAATTTAATACAAAAAATACTTAAAATATATTAATAAATGATATATACCTTTTTAATTAATATTTATATAATATACCGTGCAATGCACGGGTGCATTACTAGTACCATTAGTATTCAAGGTCAAATCAAGATCATTCAACCACAAAACCAGCTCATATCTGTGAAGTTGAGTGATAGCAACTATCTTTTTGGAGGCACCAAATTCTTGCCACAGTTAAAGGTTACGGGCTAGAAGAATATCTCACTGGGGACATGACCATTCCAACTAAACAGATTGCAGAAGAAGATACAAGAACAATGAAGGTGAATCCAGAATTTCAGGTATACTAAAGACAAGATCAACTATTAGCATCTTAGCTTCTTTCTTTCTTATGTGAAAGTGTTCTAGTTATGATGGTGGGACTTGAAACCACTCATCAACTATGGAAAACTATTGAGACTAATTTCTCTAGTCAAACAAGGCCAGAAAAATTAAGTATAAGATTGAGCTGCAAAATTTAAAGAAAGGAAACATGAGTACGAATGACTACTTAAACAAAATGAAGGCCTGTTGTGATGCTCTAGCATCTACTGGACATATGTTAAATGAAGAAGATCAAACAACGTATGTTTTAGAAGGGTTAAGTAGTGAATATAATCCTATTATAGTTTCTGTTACTTCAAATATTGATTCCCACTCCTTGAGGGATGTTTGAGTTTTGAAAGTAGATCTGAGGAGATAACCATTCCTACTGCAAACATGGCCTCACAAATGACAGATAGAAGAGAACATGTATGTTACTATGCAAGAAGTAGAGGAAATACAAATAGAGGAGGCAAATTTGGAATAGGCTCCACCAAAGGAAGAGGTGGCATGTACAATACTAGGAGACAACAGTGCCAGATCTGTGATATAATAATCATACTACAGATAGATGTTACTACATGATGGATCCAAATTATACAAGGCAGAACATGAATCAGCACAACAGAAACAATCGCCCAGGAGGAGAGGGTAATTTTCTAACACTGAGGAGAGGGTAATTTTAACACTGAGGGGAGGGTAATTTTCTCTCCCGTCTACGTTCCCTATCAGGGAAGCCCGTCATACTTAGAGACCAATTATCTCACCTTTCTCTTTCTACTAAAAGCAGGATGGTATTTAGCAATAAATTCTTCAGCGTAAAAGACAACGAAAACTCTATTTTTAGTCTTTATGAATTACAAGGGATGATGGATGAGTGGTTCTTGCTCAATGGGGTGATCAACTTCGAAGATTGGGTTCCATGGCTTCGTTTCTTTGATTTGCAGGGATATGTCAAGAGAATGAAGGATTTGCATGCGAAGTTCAACATATTTCACGGCTATGTGATTGATGATCATGAAGCTAGAAGGGCTGCAGAAAAGGACTTCTCACCCAAAGACATGGTAGATGTGTTAATACAACAGGCTTAGACTAATCTTGAAGTTCAACTTGCAAGAGATTGTGTAAAGGGACTTTTACATGTAATAACTACGTTTTTCTATACTTTCAATCCCCATTATTTTCTTCCTTGTATTTAGGAATAAATTCATCTTGGTCTCGTTAGACTAGGGCCAATTCAACAAATTTTGGTTCTAATTTGTTTCAACACGTATGTACAAACAACAATTGTAGGACCTAATAGCTGGCGGCACAGATACCTCACCTACCACGATTGAGTGGGCTGTATACGAAATTTTGAGACAACCCCGGGTTATGGAAAAGGCGAAAGAAGAGCTTGACCGGCTAATTGGAAGAAACAGATGGGCAGAAGAGAACAATTTCTCTTATTACCTTACATAGATGTCGTCGTCAAGGAAACATTCAGGTTACATCCACTTCTACATTTTTAGTTGCCATTATGCGATTGAGGACTGCAATGTTGTGAGCTACGACATATCAAAGGGGACGACGATCATTGTCAACACATGGAGCATAGGGCGGCACCCTGCCTTATGGGATGCACCCGAAGAATTGTTGCCAGGGAGGTTTCTAGGGAACGAAATTGACATGATTGGAAATAACTTTACACGGTTTCCTTTTGGGTCAGGTAGGTGTAGATGTCCCAAATATAACCTTGCACTTAAGATTGTTCGAACAAAGTTGACTAATTTATTGCACGGATTTAAGTTGAAATTGGTTGAAGATATATGTATGGAGGAAGCTTATGCACTTACCACACATCCTTAACAGCCTCTTTCCATTGTTAAGAAGCCTACACTTATGGCCCACCTCTACTGAGTTCTTATTACATACTGAATAAATGTAATAAATATGCTTTTGATGCACATAGGATTATTATATAATCTTCTGTAAGGTTACTAATTCCATTTCCTAAATTTACGAGTTATGATTCATGGTTCAAAATAAAATTTACGAGACGCCTATTTTTATCAACCATTTTTTTTAAAGAGAAGAAGGGACTGATGTGGGATGCAAACAAGAAGGTTCAAGTTGCCAATTCCAGGCCATGGTTTCAGACCAGGTGGGAGTTTTTGTTTGGGCTGGCGTCGGTTGGTGGTTACTTTTGAGATGAGGGCTAGTGCTACTTATAGTAAGGCCACCAGTACCAAGGACCCAAATATCATAAGTAAACATTGTTAATACAACTCACAATCATGCATCTGCCAACTCAGCAACACAACCAAATCAGCAAAGGAAAAGAAGAGATTCCAGAAAGATCAGCCAACAATTTATCAGCTCAAGTGATAAGCCTGTGCAATTATCAGATTCCCATTGCTTGTGTGATGGACAAGTGTAGCACACATATTAGTTATAGTACATGTTTGTTAGGAATAATTCAGAGTTGTTTTTGTATTGGTTAAAAAGTATGAGCTGTATATAATCTGCCTATATATACCTGATGTAAATGAATGAATGTAATCAAGGAAATACATCATATTTCTCACAAAACAAGTTTTATATTTTATCAGCTATGGCCATCATTTTGAGTTCAACTCTTATTTCTATCATGGTATCAGAGCAGGTTTAATCCCTGGTTTGTCTTTTCTTTTTCCTTTTTTTTACTTTATATCTGTTTCATCCTTTATATATATGGCTACACGAATAGATGTTATAGTTTCACCCATCACAAGTGTGATTGCTTTACCTCATCAGCTTATTTCCATTAAGCTTGATGACAACAACTATCTTGTGTGGAGATAGCAGGTCCTTATCACCATCAATGGATATGAACTTGAGTCATATCTTGATACCAATGAAAAAGCACCAGATCAGTTCATCATTTGTGAAAATACTCAGCATCAATCTATTAACCAGCTTATATCGCCTGGAAAAGACAAGATAAGCTTCTTGCTTCTTGGCTCCTTGCCTCCTTGTCTGAAAACATTCTCATACAAATCGTTGGTTTTCAAACTGCAAATGATATTTGGAATGAATTAGATAACAATTATGCATCCCAAACAGCTGCTAAGCTAATGTAGTACAAGTATAAACTACAGACAATGAAAAAGGAAAATCTCTCTATCAGAGAATACCTTAACAAAATTAAGGAGTGTTCTGATTTTTTTTTGCCTCAGTTGGTCATCCTGTGAAAGAAATAGATCAGATCCTGCATATTATCGGTGGCTTGGGCAGTGAATAGGATGTTGTGATGGTCTCTAACACCTCTAGAATTGAGCCATGGACTGTGCCTGAGGTCCAATCTTTTCTTTTAAGTTATGAAAACAGGTTGGAAACATGTTTACGACATGTGATCAATTATGAAGGATCACAACCAAAGCTCAACATCATCACTAAAAACCAATCCCAAAACTATAGAAATCAATCCAATACTTTCAATAATTCTCAAAGAGGAAGAGGTGGAAGATACAGTAGAGGAAGAGGTTTTAGAGGAGAAAGAGATGGCAGATTTCACAGATCCACACTTATGTGTTAATTTGCTGTTCACACAGCTGACAGATGCTGGTACAGGAATGAAAACCTCACTCAAAATCCTACCACTCCCATCCAAACTTATGATGTTGCCGATTATTATTTACATAGAAGTACTCATAATAGATCTTTCTATAATAGAAATTTGCTGCATGTTCCCACTATCACAAAATTTTCTGAGTGTTTCACAATTTGCTCTTGATAACAAAATTTGCTGCATGTTCCCACTAGTTATATCATTTTTATAATAAAATACATAACTATATAAAATATGTTGTTTTAATAAAATTTTGTTTTAAATAAAAATATGAATGATTTTATTTTACATAAAAATATTCTAATATCAAAATATACCACAACTAATCTAAGAAAAAATATTTTATATTTAAAAATTAAGATTTTATTTGTATATATACAATATGGATATCAAATTGAAGATAACGAAGTGAATATTAATTTTATATATTTTTCATAAAAAAAATGAGCTAAGACAAAAATGTTCTAAACTTTTGAAAACTAAAGTGAAAAAGTAAAACAAAGAGAATAAAATCTAATTGACTCCCAAACTTTCTTAAAATAGCAAGTAATTTTGACCAGAAATTGCAACATACTAACTGGTACCACTTGAAAGTGTGGTACCAATAGAAAACAGTAGTGGAAGATAAAAATAACACCGAGGGTAAAATTTTCACAAGTCAATAATGACTTGTGATGCTGTCAGGGCGAAATGAATTCAGTAATTGATGGTGAATTACTAAAAGAATCAAATGATAACTCTACGATCCTTAACGTACTTGAAATTCAAGATGAATTCCAAGACGACTAAACACAACTAAGAAAGTAAACATAGAGTAACAATCTTCACTCACTAACACACTCATAGAGTCTTGTACAACATGATTGGAAAGATCTGCTGCACAAAAATATAGAATGTTGGAGTATGAGTGAAAATAACTGAGTAGGAGTGAAAACAACTTTCTCAATAATATTGTTGTCTGATATACATTAGATACTATTGTTCAGCTTCTCTACTTCTTCCGATCTTTCATTGTAGAATCTGGCAGTTTTCATCCATTCTTCTCCCATCTTGTATGTAGGTTCCTGCAATTGATAAAAGAAAAAACCGACAAAACAATAACTCTATAAGTTCGGCAATTCGAACTTCAACATATGTATATTTATTAAATAGGTGTGAATACAATCTTCATTAATATCAGATATTTTGAGTGGTTCCACAAGAGACATAGGCTTGAGAAGTTCAATAAAAATATCAAAATCAGCCCAAAAGATAAATTTCTTGTTGGATTTGAACCATGAATTATGAACCCGTAAACTTAGGAAATGAAAATTTGACACAAGATTATGAAATAATCCTATTTGCATCAAGACCATATTTATTATATTTATTCTATAAGTACTCAAAACTCAATACAGTTGGGCCGGAAGTGTAGGCTCCATAACAATGGAAAGAGGATGTTTAGGATGTGTGGCAAGTCCATAAACTTCCTCCATGCTAATATCTTCAGCCCTCATCCCTTCAACCAATTTCAACTCAAATCCATGCAGCAAGTTAGCCAAAGTTGTTCGAACAATCTTAAGTCCGAGGCTGTATCCAGGGCATCTCCGCCAACCCGATCCGAAAGGCAACAGCGCAAAGTTATTTCCAATCATATCGATGTCTTTTCCTAAAAACCTCTCTGGCAAGAATTCTTCGGGTGCATCCCATGAGGCAGGGTCCCGCCCTATGCTCCATGTGTTGACAATGATCGTCGTCCCCTTTGATATGTCGTAGCCTGCAACGTTGCAGTCCTCAATCGCGTAATGGGGCACTAAAAACGTAGCAAGTGCATATAACCTGAATGTTTCCTTGATGATGGCATCTATATAAGGTAATTGAGAGAAATCGTGCTCTTCCACCCATCTATTTCTCCCGATTACCCTGTCTAGCTCTGCTTTCGCCTTTTCCATAATCCAGGGCTGTCTGAGAATTTCATGTATAGCCCACTCGACCGTGGTAGCTGAGGTATCTGTGCCGCCAGCTAGTAGGTCCTACACTTGTTATTTGTACGTACGTACTGAAACAAATTAGAACCAAAATTTGTTGAATTGGCCCTAGTCTAACGAGACCAAGATGAATTTATTCCTAAATACAAGGAAGAAAATAATAGAGATTGAATGTATAGAATAACATAGCTCTTACGTGTAAAAGTCCCTTTTCACAATCTCTTGTGAGTTGAACCTCAAGATTAGGATCCTCAGCCTGTTGTATCAACACATCTACCATGTCTTTGGGTGAGAAGTCCTTTTGTGCAGCCCTTCTAGCTTCATGATCATCAATCACATAGTCATAAAACTTGTCGAATTTCACGTACAACGCCTTCATTCTCTTAACATATCCCTGCAAATCGAAGAAACTAAGCCATGGAATCCAATCTCCGATGTTGATCACCCCATTGAGCAGAAACCACTCATCCAACATCCCTTGTAATCCATCAAGATTGAAAATAGAGTTCTCGTTTTCTTTTTCACCGAAGTATTTATAGCCAACTACCATCCTGCTTATAGTAGAAAGAGTAAGATGCGTTGTTAAGGATCCCACATCAGTTGAGGTAAGTGGCTTGGGTAGGCTTATAAGCATGGGCAATCCTCTCACTTATAACCACCTCAACTGATGTGGGATACTAAACATCCTCCCTCACTGCGAGCCCTCACGTCTTACTCGTGAGTGATGGCTTGGGCATGGCAGTGTTGGCTCGGGAAGAGCGAGGTGAGAGGATTGCCCATGCTTATAAGCCTACCCAAGACACTTACCTCAACTGATGTGGGATACTTAACAGAAACTACGCCTCTCCTCACCACGAATTTGCTCAAAGAATTCGAGCCTTTTCACACTGAACACCTCTGAGAGGTAAATTGTGCGGGCCTGTTTCCAGTACGGGCCGTAAGGAGCCCATGTCATGTCCGAGTAATTGTAGGCAGTGTATTTACCAGCAGCAAGTGCAGGCCTGAAGGCAAAGACTATATCATGCACCCTTAAGAACTGTTTGGCCATCTCAGGTGATGATGCAATTACAACTGGGAACTTTCCAAACTTTAGTAGCATCATTTCACCATATATTTTGGATAAATTGTGAAGGGATTGATGTGGGATAGAGCCAAGAAGGTTCAAGTTGCCAATGACAGGCCATGGTTTCGGGCCAGGTGGGAGTTTTCGTTCGGACCGACGTTGGTTGGTGATTAGTTTTGAGATGAGGGCTAGTGCAGCTGCAAATAGTAAGGCCAGAAGAACCAAGGACATCTCAATGAGTGGTGAATACAAATAATTAAAATGGTTGTTGCAGAGACCTTTATGGAGCATATAGTTGCAGATACGGACCCGATTTGAAGATATTTTAATTTGTTGTATTTTGATCTCCTATTTTATTCCAAATAAATATATGCATTTATAAAAAATGCCAAATGTGGTAGCAACATAATATTCAATAATATTTCTTATCTTGTATGTGTGCATGTGGATGCTAAATTCACCCCAAAATTCATTTCAAGGAATGGGAAAACTGCCAAAAAAGCATTTGCTGGCATCAGTTATGGGATGTTGGATTATCCAAAAGATGAGACTTTTCTTTTTGTTTGTTTCTTTTGAAAGGACATTTAGTGACCGAATTCGTGGTATACACTATTACTTCCATTGTTGTTGACATGTGACAGAATATGTACAGCACATAATTGAGAATTGAGAGAAGATTGGAAAAATCACCGTGAGAACTGGTGAGAGTATATTCACATATATATACACGTATGTGTAGTTACAACAATATCATATAATTAAGGAAAAGATATGGTCAAGGTATACCTAAAATACAGGATAGACACAAATCAAATCAAATCAAATCAAATCAATATTTACAACTAATTCAAATCAATTGGTATTATCTCTATTACCCCCGTCAAGCGCTGCGTGGGGTGAAGACACACGCAAAGCTTGGACCGTAGAAACTCAAATGCCGGACGAGGAAGACTCTTCGTGAAAATATCCGCAAGCTGAAGATGAGAGGGAACAAATTCAGTGGAAATGCGCCCAGATGAGACCAATTCACGAACAAAGTGATAATCCAAATCAATGTGTTTAGCTCGCTTGTGTGCAACAGGATTCTGACTCAAGAAAATGGCACTCTTGTTATCACACAACAGAACTGGCCTAGTAGGAGGAAGAGCCCACAATTCCCGAAGAAGATTAGTAACCCAAATAAGTTCAGCAGCTGCATTGGCCAGGGCCCGATACTCAGACTCACAGCTGGAACGAGCAACAGTTGGTTGTTTCTTTGCACTCTAAGAAACAAGATTACCCCCAAGAAATATAGAGTACCCATAAGTTGAGCGATGGGTCTCAACACAACGAGCCCAATCCGCATCAGAGTATCCCAAGATGGAAGAGTCAGGACGCTTAGTGAACGAGAGACCAAAATGGAGAGTACCCTTCACATAGCGAAGGATACGCTTAACAGCCAAAAAATGATCTTCAGTAGGCGACTGAAGAAACTGACTAACAGAGCTGACAGCATAGGATAAATTTGGTCTAGTGATGGTCAAGTACTGCAAAGCACCAACCAGAGATCTGTATAATGTGGGGTCCTTGAAAGCAGGACCTGTACTGACAAGAGATTCACCTGTCGCCAATGGGGTGGAAACAGGTTTCGCCTCAACCAAGTCTGCACGCTCAAGAATATCAAGTGCATACTTGGCCTGACCAACAAACAACCCAGTATCGGTGTGAGAGACCTCAAGACCAAGAAAATAGCTCAAGGAGCCCAGATCCTTGATGGCAAACTCATCTCCAGTATCAGCTATGAACTGGCGAAGGGCAACAAGATCATTGCCTGTGACAATAATATCATCAACATACAAGAGAAGATATATAATGGTCTTACCCTGATGCAGATGAAATAGAGACGAATCAGAACGACTCTGTGAAAAACCTAGACTGAAGAGAAACGAGCTGAAACGCTGGTACCAGGAAAGGGGAGCCTGGCGAAGACCATAAAGTGCCTTCTTCAGTCGACAGACATGATCAGGGTACTGAGGATCAACAAAGCCAGGGGGCTGGGCCATGAAGACAGGCTTGTGAAGAACCCCATTCAGGAAGGCATTCTTAACATCAAGCTGGTGAAGAGGCCAGCCACGCTGAACAGATAAGGCCAGAACAACCCTAACTGTGGCCGCCTTCACAACAGGGCTGAATGTATGATGGAAATCCAAACCAGGAACCTGAGTAAAACCCTGAGCCACTAAACGAGCATTGTGACGTTCGATTGACCCATCTGCAAGAAACTTTGTACGAAAGACCCACTTGGAGCCAACAATATTAGTACCAGAAGGTCGAGGCACTAAATCCCAACTCGAGTTTGAGCGAAGAGCATCAATCTCTTCTTGCATGGCAGCAAGCCACTGAGGAAGCTTAACAGCAGACTTGAAGCCACGGGGCTCAGAGGTGACAACAAGAGCTGATAGAAGGGCAGAAGATGCTATATCAACCTGATAGCGCGGCTTGAAAATACCAGCACGAGCTCGAGTGATCATATGATGAGTGGGATGAGGAGCCTGGGGTGGTTCTGGAGCTGGAGGCTCAATGTCCTGGGGTGGTTCTGGAGCTGGAGGCTCAATGTCGGGAACAGGAAGCACGACAGGATCAATAGTAGGCGGCTCCAAAGGAGGTTCATCGAGAACCAAGGATGGTGAACGAGCATCGTTATCAACCGAAAAACAATGTGGAGGACGAACAGGAGCCGAGACAGGAGCCATAGAAGAGTTAGATGAGATATCGAGAAATGTCGAGATATCTAGATCAGTAACTTTCGTAACAGACGGTACCCGTGAGAAAGGAAAGTGGAGCTCATCAAACTGAGCATGGCGAGTGATAAAAACTCGAGAAGAGTCCGGATCAAAACAACGAAAACCCTTCTGCATGCTGCTATAACCCAGAAAGATGCAAGGCCGACTGCGAGGTTCCAATTTATTAGCTGCATAGTCACGAAGATACGGATAGACACGGCAACCAAAGGGCTTAAAAGTATCATAACTAGGCGGATAACCAAATAACACCTGAAAGGGAGAAATGTCATCAAGTATCACAGAGGGTAGCCTATTAATGACATAAACGGCAGTGGCAAAAGCATCAAACCAAAGGGAAGCTGGCGCCTGAGCATGAAATAACATAGATAAACCAGATTCAGAGATATGATGATGTTTACGTTCGGCCCTGCCATTTTGCTGTGGTGTATAAGCACAAGAAATCCGGTGATGTATACCATGCAGATGCATAAAATCACGAACCCTTCCATTTATAAACTCAGTACCCCCATCAGACTGAAATGTTTTAATAGTTCGAGAAAATTGATTGCAGACGAAAGCATGAAACCGAACAAACACATCATAAAACTCGGACTTAGCACGCAAAGGATATATCCACGAAAATCGAGAAAAATCATCCACAAAAGCCACATAATATTTAAAGCCATCAGAAGTGGAAACGGGTGCAGGACCCCACAAATCACAATGAATTAAGTCAAGAACAGCAGTAGCACGTTTGTCATTCAATGAAAATGGTAAACGCTTGCTCTTGGCCAACTGGCAAGAAGAGCAGAGGCTAGGGTTTGGTAAAACTGAAGTAACAGATAAACAACCCTGCTTATTTAACAATGAAATAACAGAAGATGGAACATGCCCCAGACGTAAATGCCACAAATCAAAGCTTGCTTTCAACCTCTTGACCCGAATAGCTGCAACCAAAGCTGGAATACCCCGATCAAGTAAATAAAGTCCCTGATTACACCTTCCCTGAGCCAGGATTTTCTTTGTGAGCCGGTTCTGAATGGCGAAGAACTTATCAGAGAAAATAACATCCACAGGATAATCCGCAGTTAATTTACTTATAGACAGAAGGTTCTTTGTGATATGAGGGACGACAAGTACATCTAACAATTTAACATCCTCAGAAATTTTAGTATTGCCAATATGCGAGATATTTAAAACATTTCCATTACGAACTATAACAGAACCGTTACCAGAATAGGACTCATGAGTGTCAAGAGCTGAAAGTTGGTTCGTCATATGAGCCGAGGCACCCGAATCAAGATACCAATCAAGAGTTTGATCCGAGACATTGCAAGTGGACGTGAACGCCTGAGCAAGGTGGGCAGCTGAGTTGGAGTTCAGAGCATTCAAGTATTTAGAGCACTTATCAGCGTAGTGCTCCCCACGGCATATTTGGCATCTAGGCGTACGACGAAACCCACCTCCACCAGAATTGTCACGACGACCAGAATTAAATGAAGCACCTAAACCTGAACCATTGTTACCATAATTAAAATTACCTCCTGAGCGAGAAGAGTGCTGCTGCTGAGAGGTACGAGATGATGGTCGAGATGACGGCTTAGGGGCAGCCGTCTGAAAATTCTGGCGAACGGCGGAGAAGGCAGGAGAGGGAGACGAACCCTCCATGGATTTAAGCATCATATCAAATTGTACAGCCTGGTGGAGGAGATCACGGAGAGGCGGAACTGGAGAGATAGCCATCCTAGTGTCGGCAAAACCTGCAAATTGAACCCCCAACCCGCGGAGGAACCAGTGCCGTTTATCGTCGGCGTCAATGGGACGGCCGATGGCCTGCAGCTGATCACAGAGATGTTTAAACTTCTTGCCATAGTCTACAACGGACAGATCTCCTCGGCGAAATGATAACAACTCCTCCCGGAGTTGATGAGAACGGGACGCAGAGGCATAGACACTCTCAAGCGCCTCCCACGCTTGATTGGCGGATGTGCAATCGATGACCTCCGAGGCCGCGTCGGCAGAGAGAAAGGTATATATGACACTGAGAAGGCGTTTATCCTTCAGACGCCAAGTCGTGTAAGCCGGGTTTGCAGTGGCAGCGCCGCTCTCCAGCGTGATCGTGGAAGACGGCGCTGGAGTCGTACCGTCGAGATGGTCCAAAATATCAAAACACTCAGCCATGTGTATTGTTTGGCGGCGCCACATCAAATATGTGGAGGCTTCAAGTTTAATTTGCATCATATTTATCATTGTGGTAACAGGGAGAGGATCATTAGCAGAGTTCGACATGATGATGACGAAACTGAGATTTGGCGATGGCGGATACCGACCAATATCACCGAAACAAGAGAAGAGGAGAGCCGGATGTAAACACCGGCGAGGTAGAGAAGGAGGACGGCGGAAGAATTTAGGGTTTAGGAATGAGTTAGGCTGATACCATGACAGAATATGTACAGCACATAATTGAGAATTGAGAGAAGATTGGAAAAATCACCGTGAGAACTGGTGAGAGTATATTCACATATATATACACGTATGTGTAGTTACAACAATATCCTATAATTAAGGAAAAGATATGGTCAAGGTATACCTAAAATACAGGATAGACACAAATCAAATCAATATTTACAACTAATTCAAATCAATTGGTATTATCTCTATTAACATGTTATTGAGGGAGAAAGACGAATAGGTTTCTTTTTTTAGAAAGATAAATAGGTTTGTCAATTGGAATATTTAATTCACAACTGGATAAGAATACAATTATAAATATAAGCAAAATTATATGAAATTTGTAATATTTTAAGGGTACATATAACCAAAGTTATACAATATTTCCCTGTTATAGTAATCATGTTTCGATCGGAAAATATTAATACTTCTCTTTATATATATATATATATATATATATATGTAGATAGATTTTAACAAATTATTATATTATATTATTTTTGGAAGAAATTAAAAAAAATCAGAATAATTGAGGCATCATTTTTTATATATTCTAGAATTAATATTTAATCCATAATTCCAAAATTTATGTTAATTAACTTCATAATTGTAAAATTACTTCCAACTTTTTAGTGTGAGATTAACTTTTTTTAATTTACGATAAAATTAATTATTTACTAATAATAATATTGTTCAATAATTAAAAAATATTATTATGGTTTTAAAATAGAATATATGCAAATTTACAAATCTATTTTAGCTGGTATTTTTCTTTTTATATATATATATATTGATACATATCTTTTATATGTTATATATTATATTATATTATTTGCTAGACTGTAAAGCAAATTACGGGATTTTTAAAAAAAATTCACAACAACTATATTCTAGCAAATTATGAAATTCTCTAAAAAAATCTTAAGAAACAACCGTGGTATTTAATATTATAATAAATAAAAATTAATAAAATAAAAAAATTAGTATTTTAATGAATTAAAAAGGCAGGAATAGTAACACATTATACAAATAGATTGGAGAAAAATTATTTTTACGGGCAAAAGGGATCACTCTTATCACCACGAAACCCAATAAGCTTTTTCAGACCCAAGATGGACTAATTACTATATTAAATTATTTTGTTACCAACTGTACTTTCTAAAATTAGATTGCTTGTAATTCTTCTAGTACAATCTTCTCATGTTTAATCTTTTGTTATTATTGGGTAAAATATTTGTAATTTTTTTTTTTTTTTTTTTGTATATACAACTTGAATATTACATTGAAACTCAAGAACAGAAGATTAATTGATATATTTTTCATAAAAAAAAAAAATTGAGACGAAAATGTCAAAAAGTTTTGAAAATTGTGGTGACAAAACAAAACAAAAAGAAGAAGAGTGAGTCTCCTGTGAAACGGTTGCACGTATGACACGATTTAAGGTATTACATGTGTAATTATAAAGTATTACTTGTTTAATTATAAAGTATCATTATTTTTATGGTAACTAATTAGCACTAATATACTTAAAAAGATACTGACACTTTATAGTTAAACAAGTAATACCTTAAATCGTGTCACACGTGCAACTGTTTCACAGAAGTTTTTGCGAAAGAAAAAATTCTAATTGACTGTCAGACTTTCTTAAAATAGCTAGTAATATTGATGAACAAAATGTAACTTATTATTTTTATTGTGATTCTCTTATTATATATCTATATATATATATATATATGTTATATGATATTTCTTTGTTTTTTCTTTCTATAAAAAGACTTTAAATGAGTTTTATTTAGATCTAAATATCAACTGAGCAAAATAATATATAGTTTTTTCTTAAAGAAATATGAATTTCATAATTTTTTGTACCCAATAAGCTAAATCCAATTTTGTCCATCATATATTCAAGAAGATTTATTGGGACAGCCATGCCCCGTTGGACCATTAGGCCACCGAGTTAATGGATTCGATGGCATTTCAAGCCCAATAACTATAGTCAAATATGAATAACTTTCCATTAATTTTGATTTTCAAGACAGCCAACTCTGTTTAGACTTTAACAGACATTTCAAAAAAATAAAAATTAAATAACTAAATAAATAAACAAGTAAAATTCTTTAGCAAAACTTACTTCAATATAAAACATTGAAATATTTATAAGAATTTGAAAATGAACATAGAATCTGACAAATGATGAGAGAAAATTGCAAAGTACATATTGCACTTTGGGGCTATTCCATAACTTGAAAAGTATCTTTTTTTTATTTTTACAAGTTCATTATTGATCTTTTTAATACTCCTATTTAACTCTGAAATTTAATTTTTATCGAAATGAAAAAGTTCCGTGCGCAGCTCGGATTTAGGCAGGCTTTTGACTAATTATTCTGAGTAGCCTTTTGTCTCTTTTAAGCTGCAAGAGATTGTGTAAAATGACTTTTACACGTAAGAACTATGCTATTCTATACTTTCAATCTATATTATTTCTTCCTTGTATTTAGGAATAAATTCATCTTGATCTCGTTAGACTAGGGCCTATTCAACAAATTTTGTTCTAATTTGTTTCAGTACGTACGTACAAACAACAATTGTAGGACCTACTAGCTGGCAGCACAGATACCGCACCTACCACAGTCGAGTGGGTTGTATACGAAATTTTGAGACAACCCCGGGTTATGGAAAAGGCGAAAGAAGAGCTTGATAGGTTATTGGAAGAAACAGATGGGTAGAAGAGAACAATTTCTCTCTATTGTCTTACATAGATGCCATCGTCAAGAAAACATTCAGGTTACATCAACTTTCTACATTTTTAGTGCCCCATTATGCGATTAAGGTCTGCAATGTAGCAGGCTACGACATATCAAAAGGGTCAACAATCATTGTCAACACATGGAGCATAGGGCGGCACCCTGCCTCAAGGGATGCACCCATAGAATTCTTGCCAGAGAGGTTTCTAGGGAAAGGAATTGACATGATTGGAAATAACTTCACACTGTTGCCTTTTGGGTCAGGTAGGCGGAGATGCCCCGGATAAAACCTTGGACTTAAGATTGTACGAACAACGTTGGCTAATTTATTGCTTGGATTTGAGTTGAAATTGGTTGAAGGGCTGAGGGCTGAGGGCTGAGGGCTGAAGGCTGAAGATATATGCATGGAGGAAGCTTATGGACTTACCACACATCCTAAACAGCCTCTTTCCATCGTTATGGAGCCTACACTTCTGGCCCACCTCTATTGAGTTATGATTACTAACAGAATAAATGTAATAAATATGGTCTGAATGCAAATAGGATTAATATTACATAATCTTGTGTGAGGTTACTAATTCCATTTCCTAAATTTACAAGTTAATGATTCATGGTTTAGAGTAAAAAAAACCAACAACAACAAATATAGTCACAAATAAAAACAAAATTTAGTTGCATTTAACACCACAATAGTGTTCTTACAATTTGTTTAGGCAGCCGCTTAGGTGCTAAGGCCACACTAATTTTTACATATTCAGCTATTTTTGAGGTGTCGGCTTCATTATGCGGTTTTAGGCTCCCCTAGGTGAGACAAGGCGGCCATTAGGTGCCTATTTTTAGCAGCAGTATGTCACCATATTTTTTGAAAGAGAAGAAGGGACTGATGCGGGATACAGCCAAGAAGGTTCAAGTTGTCAATGTCGGGCCATGGTTTCAGACCGGGTGGGAGTTATGGTTCGGGCTGGCGTCGGTTGGTGGTTAGTTTTGAGATGAGGGCTAGTGCAGCTAATAGTAAGGCCGCCGGTACCAAGGACCCAAATATCATAAGTTAACATATTTTTTAGCGACTTTATAATAATACATATATTTTTGCCACTCTTTCAAGATGGTATATACATCTTTCATGAGCTTCAAAATATGCTTGTAGATATTTTGTTGATTTAGGGATATGAATGCTTAGTTCGAATTAACAAATCTTTACAATAATTATAAAATTCGATATAGAGGATAATTGAACCGTGAATCGAAAATTCTTCTCATGTTTTTCTTAAAATTATTTTGCTATATTGCTTCCCAACCAGGTGAAAGTATGGATTTACAATAATATAAACTCCGTCTTCACTAAATACCCCTACTTGTCTCACGCACACTTCCCCTAATAACAAGTTCGACAACTTAGTCCCCTGAATGGATTTTACACACGTATCCCTACGGTGTTGTTCTAAGACTGCTAGACCGTTTGAGTTCCAACTGGACGTAGGACTCAAATCGTTGAAACACAATAAAATAAAATGATCTCTCTCGGCCGATCTCTCTCAAAATAAACTAAACAAACTAACTCTAATGGTTGTGGATTGTCCCCTTTATATGCCAGTCATGGACAACCCTTCAACCGAGTTTAAAAGGTAAGAATCTTCAAAGATCAATGCTTGCATATTTTCAAGATATGTTTCTTCTTTTTAGCTCTACCATATCTTTTCATATCTTCTATGTGATCTTGGCTGATGTGAATTCAATGGTCATTAATGGTCCTGGATCAATGGATTCCTTGATAGATATCATTTCCTTAATGGTTTATGGATTCCTTGATAGATATCATTTACTTAATGCCTTAGAGAATCTTCCTTCGATTTGTCTTGAATCTCCTTGATATCTACGTTGATTTTGTTCCATGATTTTCTTGTGTCTTGATAATCTACAAAGATATGAATCTTTGTAAATCTTCCAAGTATCTAATTTTTACAAAATGTGCACATGGACACAAGATTACGTTAAATCTAGCGACATCCCGGACTTTGTCCGTTTTTGTCCAATGTCAATACTTAGAAAACTCATAATTGAGTTCTTACATCATCTATTATTTATAATATTAGTAAAAAAATAATAATTATACGTAATATCTAAGTTATTAATTTTTATATTTGATTATGAATTTATTTAAAAATCCAAGTCAAGACCATCAAATTATGAATTGAATTTGAGTTTATCTACTTACAATTTAAATTCAAAATGGAACTTTGTATTGAATTAATAAAATTATAATTTAAAATTCAAATATTATATATATGAATTGTTTCATCTAAAAAAATTAATATATAAAATTTAATATACCAAAATTAATCAAAATTTATGCTAAAATTAATATTACATTTATATGAAGATATTTGGGTAGTTTCATAGTAGATTTGAAGATTAAATTGTAACAAAAAATTCGAAGTAAGGTGATATTATTTTAGTTCTCCATTATTTGGTTTTAAATGAACCAAATCTACTCCAAATTTCAATATTGATTTGTTTTAGAGAATCTAAATATTGATTAGAAATGTAATAAAAATTTGTTGTAAATCCAATATTCATGGCTAAAATCATTTGATATCTTTAATCAGAATATTAAAGAATAAAGAATATACATTGCTTTTTCTATTTTAGATAACATTCAGTTGAGAAAATAAATTGAAAAACATACATTCTTATATATATATTCTTTATTTACAATATAGATATATATATAATATTGATGTCTAATATATATATATACACACACACACACCTAATATACATAGATATATAGTCGGATTCCTAATATAAAATAATAATTATTTATATGGAGAGAGAGATTTTTTTTTTCCATCAACTAAATTTTCAATCAAAATTTCACATGTTCCTAATTATTAGAGATTCAATGCTATGTCTTTCCAATAATTTAACATGATTTTTTATGCTTTAATAATATACGGAGAATGTTTTAATAACAATATAAATGCAAAAATATGAAACAACAATAGGGCGGAAAAACTAAAGTGGAAACATGCATTTTACCTTTATATAAATATATATATATATATAATACACAAATATATAATATATATTTTGTTAATAATATTTTATTTCAAATAAAAATATATCACTTTTTTTTGTTTTATATCAAAATATTTTACATATCAAAATATAGCACAAGTAATCTAAGAAAAATATTTTATATTTCAAAAATTAAATTTTATATTTATATACATGAAGTATGAATATTAAATTAGAGATCATGAAAAGATAATTAATTTAATATATTTTTCGAAAAAAATTACAAGCTTTCTAAAATTTAGGTTCTAAAAGAAAGAATTTGATTGCTAGACTTTCCGAGAACAGTGAATAAGTTTAGCTGAAAATTTCAAACTTACTATTTTTTTGTTGTGGTTCTCTTATTTTTTATATATATACACACATACACACACAATAATAAGTTAAGTTATTTAAAAAATAGTTATATAATTTTTAAAATAAAATACATAACTATATAAAATATGTTGTTTTAATATATTTTATTTTAAATAAAAATATCTCACAATTTTATTTTACATAAACATATTCAAATATCAAAATATACCACAACTAATCTAATAAAAATATTTTATATTTAAAAATTAAGATTTTATTTGTATATATACAATATGGATACAAAGTTGAAGATCACAAAAAGATGATTAATTTGATATATTTTTATAAAAAATTAGCTAAGACAAAAATGTTATAAACGTGGTGAAAAAGCAAAACAAAAAGAAGAAAATCTAATCATATTATTATTATTATTATTATTATTATTATTATTATTATTATTATTATTATTATTATTATTATTATTATATTGTATGGTATTTTTTTTTCAATATAAAACTTTAAATGAGTTTTATGTAGATCTAAATACAAATCGAGCTAAGTTAAAAAATATGAACTTCATAATTTTATGTACCGAGTAAGTTGAATGCAAATTTGTTGGTCATATATTCAAGTAAGATATATTCAGACTGCCATGGCCTGTTGGACCATCAGGCCACCGATTTAGTGGGTTCGATGCCATTTTGGGCCTTCATACATACATATCAATCCATCTTAAATATATTGCCAGCTCTAAACAATCCTATTTGCATCAAGACCATATTTATTATATTTATTCTGCAAGTACTCAGAACTCAGTACAGGTGGGCCGGAAGTGTAGGCTCCATTACAATGGAAAGAGGATGTTTAGGATGTGTGGCAAGTCCATAAATTTCCTCCATGCTAATATCTTCAGCCTTCATCCCTTCAACCAATTTCAACTCAAATCCATGCAGCAAGTTAGCCAACGTTGTTCGAACAATCTTAAGTCCGAGGCTGTATCCAGGGCATCTCCGCCTACCCGATCCAAAAGGCAACAGCGCAAAGTCATTTCCAATCATATCGATGTCTTTTCCTAAAAACCTCTCTGGCAAGAATTCTTCGGGTGCATCCCATGAGGCAGGGTCCCGCCCTATGCTCCATGTGTTGACAATGATCGTCGTCCCCTTTGATATGTCGTAGCCTGCAACGTTGCAGTCCTCAATCGCGTAATGGGGTGCTAAAATCGTAGCAAGTGGATGTAACCTAAATGTTTCCTTGATGATGGCATCTATGTAAGGCAATTGAGAGAAATCGTGCTCTTCCGCCCATCTGTTTCTTCCAATTACCCTGTCTAGCTCTGCTTTCGCCTTTATCATAATCCGGGGTTGTCTGAGAATTGCAAGTATAGACCACTCGACCACAGTAGCTGAGGTATCTGTGCCGCCAGCTAGTAGGTCCTACAATTGTTGTGTGTACGTACACAAAAATAAATTAGAACATAGAATTGTAAATCAGGATTTCAAATAAAATATTACGAAGAAAATTAATAGAGCATGAAAATATAGATAAAAATTGGCTAGAAATACGCAATAGCTGTATGTAATCGTACGTTTAAGAGTCCCTTTACACAATCTCTTGTAAGTTGAACTTCAAGATTAGGATCCTCAGCCTGCTGTATCAACACATCTACCATGTCTTTGGGTGAGAAGTCCTTTTCTGCAGCCTTTCTAGCTTCATGATCATCAATCACATAGTCGTAAATCTTGTCGAATTTCACGTACAATGCCTTCATTCTCTTAACATATCCCTGCAAATCGAAGAAACTAAGCCATGGAATCCAATCTCCAACGTTGATCACTCCATTGAGCAGAAACCACTCATGCAACATCCCTTGTAATTCATCAAGATTGAAAATAGAGTTCCCGTCTTCCTTTTCACTGAAGTATTTATAGCCAAATACCATCCTGCTTATAGTAGAAAGAGTAAGATGCGACAATTGGTCTCTAAGCACAACGGGCTTCCCTGACAGGGAACATAGACGGGAGAGGAAATTACGCCTCTCCTCACCACGAATTTGCTCAAAGAATTCGAGCCTTTTCACACTGAACACCTCTGTGAGGTAAATTGTGCGAGCCTGTTTCCAGTACGGGCCGTAAGGAGCCCATGCCATGTCCGAGTAATTGAAAGCAGTGTATTTACCAGCAGCAAGTGCGGGCCTGGAAGCAAAGACTGAATCATGCACCCTTAAGAATTGTTTGGCCATCTCAGGTGATGATGCGACCACAACTGGGAACTTTCCAAACTTTAGTAGCATCATTTCACCATATTTTTTGGATAAATTGTGAAGGGATTGATGTGGGTTGGAGCCAAGAAGGTTCAAGTTGCCAATTACGGGCCATGGTTTTGGGCCTGGTGGGAGTTTTCGTTCAGGACGACGTTGGTTGGTGATTAGTTTTGAGATCAGGGCTAGTGCAGCTGCATACAGCAAGGCCAGTAGTACCACGGACATCTCCATTAGTGGTGAATACAAAGAATTAAAATGATTGTCGCAGAGAATATATTTGGATCAACAAATGCATTTATAGTTGAAGATATATAGCAGATTTGAAGATATGTTTTAATTCTTCTGAAAAATGACAAAGGTGGATCTAATTGATTCAGTATTCCAAAGTATTTACCATAATATTAAATAAAATATCTCATATATAAAAGTAGATCCTAATAGGGATGATAGTAGGGTAAGCGGGTAGTTGAAGATCCAAATCCAAAAAATCTGTAAATGGAACGGGACGGGCCGGCCCACAACGGATCATGGGATGGGGTCGGCCGACACATTCTAAATTAAATTATTGTGCTATTAATGCATAGTAATATTTTTAAAATTTGATTATAAACTTAATATTTTAAATAAAAAATAAATATATGATATTAGAAGTATGTTTATAAATTTATTTTCACCCTTTATAGATGTTGATATGAATTAGAATTGTTAATTACAATATCACATTGTATGTTTCATTATGGTTTAATAATATAAGTTGCTTAAAAAATATTTATAAAGTTATATTATTATTATTAATGTTATATATAGTAAATCTTAAAATATACAGTATACGTTATATTTAACTGTATATAAGTTATATATAATATATACATATATATTAAAATATAATAATATATATGGGTTAGAACAGGTGGATCAGGGTGGGATAGAAAAGGTATTCAGACCCCCTCGCCCCATGTAGGTCGGTACGCTCCAAACGCAGCAGGTCAAGGGGGCAAGTTGTAGAGCAGACCATATTGTCATCTCTAGATGCTAAATTCAACTCGAAATTAATTTCAAGATTTTGGAAAACTTCTAGAAAAGCATTTACTAGTATCAGTGCGAGCCAAGGGCGAACGTCAAATGTTGGATTATCCAAAGATGAGATTTCTTTTTTTTCTTTTGAATATAAATTAAGAGATCGAATTTCTGATAGACACTGTTTGCATTGTTCTTGGCATGTTCTTGACAAGAGAAAGATGAATAGGTTTCTTGTCGAGAGAAAGATGAATAGGTTTCTCTATTGCAACATTAATAGCCCATTTATGTCCCCAATCCATTCTCATCCCTTCATTTATTGAAAGATCCAAATCAGGATTGCAGAAACTAAAGATTTGTAATCGAACATTTTAAGATCACGTAACGCCTAAGCAGCCGACTACTATATCATTTTTTATCTATTTTTCACATTTTATTCCTTTTATCATATCTCTAATATCTTCAAAATATTATATAGTTTAATGCATAATTTAACATTTCATTATATATAGGATTTTATAAAAAAATTAAAGAAATATAAAAAATACAAAACATGACTTCATTTTTTTAAATGAATGAAGTATACAAGATCACAATCATAATCGTGATTTTGAAATATAAGAGTCTTATTTTTATAATAAACTAGATGTCCGTCCGTGCAATGTATGATATATAATATATATTTTTTATATTAAAAATTTATAAAAAGATTAGATTTATTATTGTTATAAAAATGTACATAACCCATTATATATATTAATTATATAAATAATATTCAATTTGGAATACAGTCTGTAATATTACATCGTATTTTTATTTCTATGAGATTAATTTCATTAAATAATAAATTGTACGATATTTTGAATTGAATTTTGCATTGTTCCTGAATTGAAAATAAATATTTTAATTTATTAATAACTATTGATGTTAAACAAAAAAAATTAATATCATATAAATTTAATATTATAATATTTTTATTTTATTAAAAAATAATATATATATTTTTTTAGCTTATATCCATTTAAAAAATTGATATACTATTATTCAAATCCATTATATATATCAAAATTTAAGAAATAATAATTTAATCCATAAAAAGTTATATTTCATATTTTAAATATAATTATTTATTTTCATACATACAATATTGATGTTAAATTAAAGATCAAAAAAGAAGATTAATTTGATATATCATATATAAAATATGGATGTAAAACGAAAAAGATATTTTGAATATTTTAGTTTTAGTAAAAAGTACAAATAGAAAAGAGAGAGAGAAGAAGACACATGTCACTTAATTGTAGAGTGAGCATATCAAGAGGAGGACTGTGTTTATTATATTTATTTTACTATATTTTAAAAATTGTTGAAATTTTCTAAAGATGACTGTGTTTTTTAGCATATTTTTAAGGATTTTTTAATTTATATTAATTATAATTTTTTTGTGGTAATGACATATAACAAATTCCTACTTTTCAACGTTCCTACCTTTATATTAAGTAAGGAACCAAGGAAATAATAAGGATAAGGATAAATTAATTTTATTAAAAATAATTATTATATATATTTTTCAAAATTATTGGTTAATATATATTTATAATCAAATTCAATACAAGTAATCAAATATATATTTAATATACAAATTTAATCCAAATAAGCATCCAAAAACTAATTGTATTTTCAGAATTTAATATTTTGTTTTAATATCTGCAATATGCAAGTTAAATTAAAAATCATGAAAAATAATTAATTTTAATATATTATACGTCAAAAATAGATTGAAAATAAAACAAACTACTTATATTTTGGCAAATTTGAATAAATATTTCTAATAAAATTCAGTAACTCAAAGATTTGCGCATAATTACACAAAAGCTAGCACTAATACTTGCCTCACGTGCATGTGAACAACACGCGTCAACTGAACTCTTTATCATTTCTCCATACGTTAGGTTTCTTATCGTTATATATATATATATATATATATATATTAGTTGTTGTACGTATCTACTCCTAGATCTCATTCTTATTTTATAATCAATTGATTGTTTTGTTGAGATTTCGTGCAATTGTAGAAAAATAATTGTTACTGACCATAGTGGATCACTCTAATATCACGACGAAACCCAATAAGACTTTTAAGGCGCAAATCCAGACCCACTGTGATGGACTAATTACTTTTAAATTATTTTGTAACTAAATATACTTTCTAAATATATAATGAAAAATTACTAAATCTTATCCTGAGATTTGGTTTAAATACAAAAAATATCCAAACATTTTCTATATCTTAAAAATATCTTCTAAGATTCGTTTCACATGCTGTGCAATGTCAATTGGCCTGACAAGAAATATTGAAAAGAATATTTTTGAAGTGTTGGGCTGTATAAATTACTAGTATTTCTTCAGTGCATGATACAATTTATAATATAATAATATAATAAAAAATAGTAATATCATGTTTTAAATAAAATACATAATTATATAAAATATATTTTTAATAAAAAAATTTAAAAGAAAAATATCTCACAATATAAAAATATAGTAAATATTAAGATATATCCCAATTAATCTGTGATAAAACCATATTTGAATTAATAATTTATTTTTATATGTACAATATGGATATCAAATTGAAGATCATGAAAATATGATTAATTTGATATATTTTTCATAAAAATGGAGTTTTGATGAAAAAGTTATAAGCATTTGAAAATTAGAGTAAAAAAACAAAAAACAAAAATCTAATTGGATAATATACTAAAAATAGAAAGGAGATTTAGGCATGAAAATAACAATCATGTAAATATTTCCAACTATTCTGCTATTATATAGATATAGATTGTCTCTTTATAAGAGTCGACTATTAGCATGTTTAATATAGAAATGTTATTGTGAATATAATAAATTATTTTAAAAATTGAAGTATAATTTTTTAAAATAAAATACATAATTATAGAAAATATATATTTCTTAAAAAATTTAAAATAAAAACTCTTACAATATAAAAATATATTAAATATTAAAATATACCACAATTAATCTATAAAATATATTTTATATTTAAAAATTAATATTTTATTTTTATATATATAATATGGATATCAAATTGAAGATCATGAAAAGATGATTAAGTTGATATATTTTTAATAAAAAAATAGAATTGAGATAAACAAGTTATAAACCTTTGAAAATTTATATATATAATAGTAAACTGACTATTTCTATATTTGTTATTATTATTTTTCCAGCCCATTTTTCTTTCAACAAATGGAAAGATGGATTTTTAGAAAATGTTGTTATATTTCTTACATATAAGCATTCATTTTAATATATTTATATTTTCATGATTTTCAGGAAATTTTGTTATATTTGATTTAGTAATATTACAAGATTTGGAACGTTAACTTATCAATTCTCACAACAATATATTCATATATGTAACATATCTTTTTTTTTTTCTCCCACAAATGGACATATGGATTTTTAGAAAATGTTATTATATTTCTAACCAATAAGCATTTATTTTAATATATTTATAATATATTTATATTTTTAGGATTTTCAGAAAATTTTGTTATATTTTTTAGTAATATTATAAGATTTGGAATGTTGATTTTAACTTATCAATTCCCAATAAATAATTCATATATGTAACATATCTCATATCTAAATAACTTTCACGATAGAATACCGATATGCACGGTTCTGTTGAACTGATTCCGATATATAATATATCTCATATCTAAATAATTTGCACCATAAAATGTCGATATATACTGATGTATTGAACTGATTCCTAGATTTTTCAACAATACCTAACTATCTATTGAACTGAATTTTTATTATAAATAATGTATCATTTTGTGTCGTCAATATTGTGCACTCTCACTATTCATATGTTTGTTTACCTTCCTTTTGTTCACTCTCACTATTCATTAGCTATTTTTACCTTCCTTTATTGATCTGTAGTGTCGATAATTTTCAGTTTTGTGAAAGATGTTCACCCGAAGAAAAGGGATTGGACTCCTAGACTTCGTCTGGTGCGCGCTTATGATGTACCTATATTTGCGAACAAAAATTAGATCTTCAATGATAAACAGGTATCGTCAAAAAATAAATTTCATAATAAACATGATAATAGGTAGAAGGAAACATGCAATATTTAATATTTTAATTTTATTATTTTTGCTGGGTGATACTATTCGTGGTCAAATAAGAAGTTCACACATCAATAGTCGTAAAAAACTATTATTTTAGGAAAAATTATATATTATGATATCATGGTGTCAACTGACAAATTTAAATTCAAAACAGCAAGTCATGGATATAAGTTCAATTTTTATAGCAAAATAAAGGCTCACGAGTTTAGGGACTCATTGTTTCCTCTGAACATATTCAACTTCAAATTATTCTATTGGATATATGATCTAAAGAAGAAAGATGAAACCCTTTTGTTTGATACTCTATTTTTTATTTATTATAGTTTTAATTATTTATAATTTTTCTATGTTCTATTCTAATCAGATATATTAATTTCTTGTGTTGATTTATAAGATATGGTTGGTCGAGTTTACGGAATGCAGCCACCTAGATCCATGCCAACGAAGAATGGCCCGAAGAGACTCATGGAGATAACTCTTGAAGATGACATGTATTCTAAATTTTCTAGATTATATAATATAATATATAATATATTAATTTTTCAATTTAAATTTAAATGTAAGATTCAAAATTATTGTTAATAGTGGTATATTTTTTATTTTTTTGAAGCAATAATAAACTGATAATGGCCTTATGAGATAAATTTATTGAGAAAATGATGCCTTATCACTGTTTTTTTATTTTTCCGGCCAATTTTTCTTTCCACAAATGAAAAGACGGATTTTAGAAAATGTTGTTATATTGCCAACCAATAAGCATTCATTTTAATTTTTTATATTTTTATTGTTAAAATTGGTAATGTTACTAATTTTATAAAAATTAATAAAAAATTATATATCTTCATAATTTCTTGATTTTAACAAATCAATTATGAATTTGTGGCAGATTCGATGCTATATATAATAAAAAAATATTCACATTGATATAACAGATTTTATTCAATTTCTTGATTTCAAAAGAAAATACTATATATTTGGTAATTTGATGACTGAATTTTATAAATAAAATTCATTAATGTTCACATATGATTTTATATATAATATTTATATCCTTTTTATAATCATGGTGCATACATAAATTTTTCAACACAATTATATATATATATATATATATATTTAAAATATTAATTTTATGTATTTTTGAAATTTAATAATAATATACTATAATAATATGTCCTGCATCACACGGGAGAACATACTAGTTAGAATGAAAAGGCAATGAAAAAAATTGATTATTTATCATACTTTTATATAGTTATAAATTTTAGTTATAATCGTGTTTAAACCGTTTAACTAAAAAAATGTACTTAAAAAGCAATCATGTTTGATACACTTCAATACTATATTATTTTATAATGGGTGCAAGTACAAGAGATTGAAAATACTCAGTTGGAATTCTATATTTTATTTTTGTGTTTTAATTTTATATTATATAATTTTTATTTTTTTATTTTGATTCATTATATACATCTGGCATCTAAGTACCATAGCGTAGGCGATATTAGTAATTTTCAAACATCAAGCTTGAACGAAATTGAACCAAAAGTTCTTTCATGGTAGCACTTGTTAGCATACATGGGACTATTTAAAAATTGTATATAATCTCTTATTTTGATTTAATTAATATATTATTGTATTTAAAATTAAATTATTAATAAATACATAGCGTTTTTTGTGAAATTAGAACGAATGATGAAAGATGTGTAAAAAAAAACATGAGCTTTATTTTTCACCATGGGTACTCTATTATGATAAAAGAATTTTCAGCATTAGTTATTTATTTATTTGATATTTCTTAAGGTGCTAAGTCAATCAAACCTATCCCATCACTATGTTTTTGCAATTTGTAACAAGAGTACAAAAACTCCCTTCAATTCAAAATTAGTGTTATTTTTTAAACATTAACATGTATTAAAAAATAAATCAAATACCTAATACACTCTCTTAATTAATGAAAATTTCACATTACTGATCAGTCCGTTAATAATATGAGCAAATAAAACATTATAATTATATTTAGAAATAATATTAAGAATAAATTAGGAAGAAATATTAATCAGTATCTTAAAAATTGTAAAGCATCATGATTCGACCCAATTCCTTGTTAGATCAACAAGAGAAGCGTTGAGCCAAATCCAACTCAAGTATTGGTTTCAATTATTAGATATAAGCACAAATACTAGCATGCAGGGAATGAATGAAGAAAATGCATGAGATTTTTCTTTATTGGAGTTGATATTCACTCGAAGAGTTTAATTTTCCTTCTTTCTTCTACACTTTCTTGGGAGTTCGCACAAATTCGAATTTGTGCTAGTTAAGTCGTAACATTGGTGCTCTCATTGAAAAAGGGCGTCAATTTCTATTGACAATGTCAAAATCCGAGATAATTGTTTCATAGGATGATCTACGGGCTTCAAGTGAAAATTATTGCCCTCAGACATCAATCACTCCAATTCACAATTTAAGTGGTATTAAGTACTGAGAAATTTAGCTCGGAAATCAAAGATCTCATGGACTGTCGCCAAATTTCTCCCATGTTGTTCAACGGATATAAAGTCTAGTGTTTCGATCCAACAATAAATTGAAGATAGCGCTATCCACATCAACCTAGGTTTATGAAGTGTGATGTTTAGCTTCGCAGAAGCTAAACAGATACGACATTCCAAAAACCCACTTTGAAAACTAAAGATAATTCGTTGTTTTGGGAGATATGCTCCAATTCATCGTTGCGCCAACAAAAGAATAGTTGAGCCTAAATCCAACCCAAGTATTGATCTCAATTACTCAAGTCGTATCCCTATCCAAAAAATTAAACTTGCACTCTAAGAAATAGTGAGAATTCTTGATCGATCCCATGATCCTAAACCGATCTTACCTAGGATCGCAAATCCCAAGTTTGTCTATGAAGAGAAGATCTTGTCTGTTTGATAGGTCCGATTCAAGTGTTTTCCTTTATCAATGATTCTACCAATTGATATCTTTTAGATATACGTAATAAAAGTTCATATTTAATATATTTTGTGTTAGCAACCTAAAAACTATTGGCCAATCTAAAGGCTGCACCAATAAAAGGTTACTTGACCTCATTTATTTTCACAAGTTTCAACTATAAATATCCTTATCCTTCAAAAAATTCGTTATCATTTACCACTAATGGATAGTTTCTGTTACTATATGTAGCTGCACTAGCCTTGATAATCTAAAAAATAATCACCAGCCCACGTCGGCCCAAACAGAAACTTCCACCAGGCCCAAAATCATGGCCCATAATCGGCAACTTGAACCATCTTGGACCCATCCCACATCAATTGCCCTTTTTTTTTTTTTTTTCTCTCTCTCTCTCTCTCTCTCTGAAATGTACAGTGAATTAATGCTGCTAAATTTTGGAAAATTTTCGGTTGTGGTTGCATCATCACCTGAGATGGCCTAATAGATCCTAAGGACACACGACACCGTCTTTGCCTCCAGGCCCGCACTTGCAGCCGGTAAATACACCAACTACAATTACTCAGACTTGGTTTGGGCCCCTTATGGCCCGTACTGGAGACAAGCCCGTAAAAGTTATCTCTCGGAGATATTCTATGCAAAAGAACTCAAATTCTTCGAGAAAATCATAAATTCATATTTATACAACTACTTTTCTCTGTTAATTTGAATTAATTAATTTTAGATAACTTGTTTGTGAAATAAAAACTTTCAAATTATTACTTTGAGTAATAAAATGAGACATTGACTTTTGAATTATAATATTTTTTTTTGGAACAAAAAGTTTATTTTAAACAAAAATAATTTCTTAGGACAAAAGAAATATTTTGTAGGTTCTTAGGAGTTTTTATATTTTTACTTATATTAGCATAACCATAATAACTGAATCATTATACTTTCATTTGTATTAAAATTCGGTCCCTATGAAAATCAAAATACAAGGACCAAATTCATACAAAATTGAAAGTATGTAGGACGGTCAATTAAAAAAAAAAATATTACAACTACTCGATATTGTAAATGAAAGTATATAGAGCTAGTGCAACAAAATTAGAAGTTCAAGACTCATCGTTTAATCCATCTTCTTCGGCCAAATTCTTGACCTCTAAATGAATTTCTCTTATGCTTATTATCGAACCTACTAGTTGGTGGCACCGATATCTCATCCACAACAGTCAAATGGGTTACACACAAAATTCTCAGACAACCTTGGATAATGGAAAGGAGGAAACATAACTTAATGGGGTAATTAACCGAAACAAAGGGGTAGAAAAGAACAACTTATCTGAATTACCATACATAGATGTTGTTATCAAGGAAACATTCATGTTACATCCAGTAGCACATTATTAGTCCCTCATTACGCCATTGACGAATGCAGAATATCAATCACGGCATATAAAAAGAGGACGACGATCATCATCAACACATGGAGCATAAGGAGGGAGCCAAAGTATTCTTGCCCGAGAGGTTTATGGAGAATGAGGTTGATATATTGGATAGTAATTTTGCTATGTTGCCGTTTGGTTTGGGTAGGTGGAGATGGCCGTGGTACAATCTTTGACTTAAGGTTTTTCGAACAATGTTGGCTAATTTGTTGATTGGGTTTGACTTGAATTTGGTTGAATAAATGTAGCCTCAAGATGTATGAATTGACGAAGAAGAGTATGGACTCAATACTCATCCTAAAGAGCCTACTTCCATAATTACGGAACCTATGCTTCCATCCCATCTTTATCGAATTTGATATGTTTTAGCAAATAATTTTTTTTTTTTTATAGAAGAAAGCCTCCGGATAAATTTGAATCTCTTTGACATATATTCAACCTAATGAGCTTCGATAATATCTCATAACCCATTCAACAATTTTAGAAAATTATAAGCTTAGAGATATAATATCTCAAAGCTCATGCTACTTATTGACCTTTGAACACATAAGTCTCAAGTAAAGAACATATTTCAAAATTTAGATATGTTGCTACTTAAGTTTTGAGATACACGTAAACTCCAAGATGTGATAAAATATTATTTATTTTTATCAAGTAATTAAAAAATATTTTTACTTATGGGTAATGATTATTTTTGTTATTTGATGACTAACTTCATAATATAAATTATTCTGGAAAATACATAGATTATAATAACACGTTAGGAATGTAAGTTCCACTATTTTTTTTTTATGTGTGTGTGCGTGTGTTCTTTTTTAATAAAAAATATTAAATGAGTTTTATTTAAATCTAAATAAATATCAAGCTAAAGTATTATACATTTTTTCTTAAAAAATATGAATTTTATTATTTTTGATATATTGGGTGAATCCTTTTAATTCTTATGAAACAAAAAGAATATTCAAATTTGTTCATATCTAACAAACCCATAAACATTAATTTCTAAGCTTGACCTTAAATAATGTGTGGAAATTGAATCAATTCCTACCTTCTAAACTTCCTTATTAAGTATATAAAGTTTGACTTGATCAAACTCTTCAACCCAAGAGGCACGCCGACGACGCCATTACTCTTGTCACGGTCAAAAAGCTATTGAGAGCCTTCACAAAAACGTTGACTAAAGTTTTATAATATTCAAAACTAATAATTTAGATCTTATGTCATTTTGTATAATTCATTGTTTGGATATGGATTAAGTAATTACATAGATATCGATCAAAATTTTGGAAAATAATAGACAACATAATACAAGGATCATTGGAACTCTTGATTATAATTTTTATAATAGGGCGAGTCTTTATATATATCGAATGTACTGTATTGTTTGTTTAACTAAAGAAATAAAGTGTTTACTTGAAAAATATTATTATTATTATTATTATTATTATTATTTTAATGTTACAATCAATAGTAATACTTTTTAAATAAATAATTAATATTTTTTACTTAAATAAGTAATATTGTAAAATTAGATTGTACAATTCACTTGATGTACAAATTTATTTGTGTCTATAATAGGATCTCCTATGAAATTTTTAATAAACAATTAAGTTCCCATATTTAATAGCCTAGCGTATTGGGTTGCCATTATTTGATAAAGGTTAGTCGTTCGATTATGAAATTTCGCCTAAAAAAGAGCTTAAACACAATACAAAAAAAAATGTCAACTTCTTGAAATTCAAATAGTTGTACTGCATGAAACATGTTGTAAGTTGTTCAAGGAATTCTCCATTTCAAATAGGGTTTGTTCCATTTGGGTTTATTTTGTATTAATTTTCCAATCCGATTATTATTATAATTATTTTTTTGTGATTTTTATATTTGAATTGTACAGTCACGCAACATTATTAAGACTAATTATTACATATTATTTCTCATAATATAATAATACACAAACACGAGCTCTTACTCATTGCTTTGAAATTTACAATGACAATTATGCATATAAAACATACATTTAAGTCTTTTTTTGTTTAAATTAATTGATATTTTAGAAGCTTTATTTTTGGCATAATAAATGATGTTTTACAGCTTTGAAGGTGAGCTGTAATAATTTTTTTCCTAATTTATCCTTAATTGTAAATGTAAATATCATATTATGTCATTTTTCTACTGATCATTAATGTTTCTTTTTAATTAATAAATGATATTCTCAATATTTAATATGTGTAAGAATTTTTGAAAAAACATTTATTTTAAATAGAATGAAATAAATATTAGAATACACAACAAATTTTTTTATAATTCAGATTTAGCCCAAAAGAAACACCTCCTTAAAGTCAATATAAATAAAATAAATCGTAAAAAATATAAATTAAAATGCAATTACTTTATTTGGATTTTGAATTTATAATGGCCATACAAAGATAACTATTTCAAGGAGAGAGTATAGTTTCCTTTAAAATTTCAAACTTCATCGCGTCACCAGTTCACCACCACCCCAACACTTCTTGCAACCATTGTCATTTTCCCCAAATTTCGAAGTTTAAACTTCCTACTCTGAAGCCCTAAATCTCTACAATTTGTATATGATAATTTAGATACAATATACATATTACTCGTTATTTCACTTGATCTCCTCCCATTCTGTTGGATCTGCGGTTATCGGTGCTTCGATCCAGTGGTTTAGTGAAACACATCGTTTATTCTATCTTGGCAGTTCGTTTTCTGGGGGAGGTGACTGATTTGAATCCATGGAGGCTATTGAGGAATTGTCGCAGCTCTCTGATTCGATGCGGCAGGCGTCGGCGCTGCTTGCCGATGAAGATGTGGATGAGACGGCGTCGTCTGCATCCTCCAAGCGTGCCTCCACTTTCCTCAATGTTGTTGCTCTTGGAAACACTGTGAGTACATCTCAATCAGAGCGTTGTTTGAAGATATTTATTGATTCGTTTCGTTTGTGGTTATTGTTTAGTGCTTATTTTTCTCCCGGATCTGAATTTTGATTTAGTTTTTTAAATTGCAGTTTCTGTGATCTCTGTGTTGTTCTTTATGTTAGTAGTTTTGTCTTTTGATGAATTCTACTGGTTAGAAAACTAATGCAGATCAATTAATTTGATTAATTAAATGGTCCGAAGAATTGGATTTGATTTTGGGTTTGTTTTGTGATTAAGTAGTACGGCAAGTAAAGCAGATCACGGACATTGTGTATTGTGTTTTACTTTTGAAGGTGGCTGCAATTGGATTAACTTTGAGCTTGATGAGCTTAAATTGCAAGACGAAGCACATAGCAAACATTTTGCATTTGTTTTTTGTTTTTTGTTTTGTTTTGTAGCTGGCTGCAATTGAACTAAGTTTGAGAGTGATAACTTGAAGGGCAATACCTTAGTAATCAGAAATGCTATATAGTATAATAGGATTTAAACCCTTCTATGAAAAGTCTCTAATTTTCCTTGTTTCCCCATTATCTTGTAACTTTTCCAGTAATTGCTATGATACAGTAGAAGCAAGTTAAAAGCTAGCCAAATTCATGCTGCGATGCTTTTGCTACTTCTGTGATTAGCTCTATCTTTCACACTGACTTGCAATGTCAACAGTTATCTTGAAGAATTGATTATGATTTGCATTGTAATTTCTGAAATGGTTCCTTATTGATATTTTCACTTTTTTACTTTCAACTCTTGTTTTGCGTGGAAATGTGCTCACAATTATCATTGTTTTGTAATATCTTTTTAAATATATATATATATATATATATATATTAAATTGTAAACCATCCAAAAATACTAACTGATTGACAGTGGTGACACTGACTTCTTATGCCTAGTGGAGGCAACTTTATTGGAATCTAAAAGGTTTTGAAATGTGGATAATTGTAGTAAGGAGATGACCATCTCTAATAGAAGCTTAGATGGCAGTTTGTTTTTTTTAAATATGTAGAAAAATATTAATTTTTTGACCATTATACCTAAAGAAAGAGCTTTAGCTTAGAGCTAACAGGTTGGTTGTAGATTGGTTTTGCCCTCGATGTCCTGGAGAAATAATTTCATGCTGTTTTTTCTTTTTATAATGTTTATTAGTAGCTGGAATCTTGGGCCTCATAAGTATTCATGATTATGAAAGTCTTATCCTCTAAGCGGACGATATTTAAGGACCTGTATCCCCTGGAATGTAAAACCAAAGAAATGGTGCAAGCTTGCTTTTCAATTGAGCACTGAATACATGCTTTCATATCTATCTGCTTCTGAAGCTGTATTATAACTAGTTATGGGGTATTGTGAGTGATGCATGAGGTCTATGTATTTGAAGAATCTGTGTAAGCAGGCATCTTGTGTACGTTCAGATGTCCTAATTGAGTAACATGTTTTTGTTCACTTTGATTTACTATTCTCTTTATCATGAAGGAATATGTTTACCATTTGCTGTATTTTAAGAAGACTTTAATTGTTTCATATTGTGAATCTTTTCTTCAGGGTGCAGGTAAGTCAGCGGTACTCAATAGTTTAATCGGGCATCCTGTGTTGGTAAGCATGCCATTTCATAGATTATATATAGAAGTATGAGTTAACCTGTTTAACTAATCAACCAATTTCTAAAATGCTTTGCAGCCAACTGGTGAAGGTGGTGTAACACGTGCTCCAATATGTGTTGATTTATTAAGGGATGGTTCCCTAAGCAGTAAATCAATTATTTTGCAGATTGACAGTAAATCTCAATCAGTTAATGCAAGTGAGGCCTCTGACTGAACTTTAATCCTAAAGCAGAGAATATGGATCTAATTAAATCCTATTATCTCTGTCACTTGGTGTTCTAATTTAATGGATTCTGTTTCTTGCTATCCCTGTCCTGTCATAGGTTCTCTTCGGCATTCATTACAAGAAAGATTGAGCAAAATATCCGGCAAGAGTCGTGATGAGATAAATTTGAAGCTCCGTACAAGTACAGGTGTGTGTGCTTTACGAGTTGATTTTATTTTCTTAATTGACAAATAGCTTCTGAGGTCTGTTTAAGCTTTTGTCCTTACCTGAGGATTGAGATATCTAAAGAAATCTTTTTCTTTCTTTATTTCCGAGGGTAGGGGTTGAGTTGGAAATAGAGTAGGGAAGATTAAAATGTAGTTCACCATAAGTATCTTATCAAATCATATTTGTTGCTGCTAGTTCTGTAACATTCTGAACTGTATTGTTAAAGATGAATTTTGGAGATGTTTCGATGGATACTTTAAAGAGCTGATGCTACACTTAGTGACTTAGATAGTCACAATGACATTCTTTTTTTATATTAAGCTTCCAACACTATGTGTTGGCTTGTTTTCTTTTCCCTCTTTACAGGTGTTCTGAGAGCACCATATAGTTAAATATGTCATCTCGAAAAATGACTTTATTTTTTATTTCTTTTTTTCCCCAATTTGTTGGTTAGTTTTATAACTTCAATATCCATGTTTTGCAGGTCCACCATTGAAATTGATCGATTTGCCTGGAGTAGATAAGGGCCATCTTGATGATTCATTGGTGAGTGGTTTCTGAACATTTGGTCTGAAGTCTTTGTTTAAAAAAAAAAAAAAACAAATTAGTATGGCTAGTTGCAAAAATTGTGACTCTTGCTTAAAGCTAGTTCTAACTGGTTCGGTCATGCTAGATTGAATCCAAATTTGAGACAGAGTGCAACCAAACTGGGAAGCTGTTACATTAATGCTAAATAGTTGAACATTGTGGGCCACCTTGATCTTGCTATACTTTTGTCATTTTCTACGCTGACTGAATTGATAATAATGTCTGTCAATATGCCCTAGGACCAACAATATATGATTTTTTCAGCTGTGTGATAGCCTTTCTCCTCATTACAGAGTCAATATGCCGAACGCAGTGATGCAATATTGCTGGTTGTAATTCCTGCTGCCCAAGCTCCAGAAGTTGCTTCAGCAAAAGCTATTAGAATTGCGAAGGAGTTAGATGGAGAATGTGGGTTTGCTGTATTCATTTTCATGATTTATTACTTTAAAAAAAAAAAAAAAGAAAGAAATAGGAAGATATCTTCTGCATATTCATGTATCAAAATTTGAATATGTATGTGAATAACTTATATTAACTTCTGTTTGGTAGGTACAAGAACTGTTGGAGTGATTAGCAAGATAGATCAAGCATCATCAGAACCAAAGGTCCTTGCTGCTGTGCAGGCTCTTTTGTTAAATCAAGGACCTAGAAGTACATCCGACATCCCGTGGGTTGCCTTAATTGGTCAATCGGTTTCTATAGCATCTGCTCAGTCAGGAAGTGTTGGAGCTGACAATTCATTAGAAACTGCGTGGCGAGCAGAGAGTGAGAGTTTGAAATCTATACTGACAGGAGCCCCTCAAAGCAAGCTGGGTAGGTTAGCTTTGGTGGAGACCCTTGCTCAACAGATCCGAAGTCGCATGAAAATCAGGCTGCCAAATCTCCTCTCAGGGTATGTTCCCTCTTCAAGTTTCTTGCCTTCTGGTTTCACGTCCGACTCCTTCTGGAAGAGAATGATGTGCTCTGTGCATTATAAAGTATCATTCTCGGTAATCCTTTTCATTTTAACATATTTCCTACCTCTTTTGTAAGATGCTTTTCCCATTCTTCGTGCTGGAGAATATGATCACAAATCACTATTCACCTGCTGGATTTGTGTTTCCATATTTTTAGTTTTGCTGAAATGATATGCTGTTTGTTCCCCCAAGACTTATGACAAATTAAATATGTGCCACCATCTTGGGCAGGTCTTCCTTGTGCATAGTAACTAAAGACCAGAAACAAGTACAATAGCGTCTCCTTTGGTACAATTGCAGTGCCACATAGATGTTTTGTCTTTTTCTTCTCTAGTTTCATGTTTTTTTTCTCATTCTATAAGTTCAGCCTGCTGCTTGATATGTTGTTATGTTTGTTCAGTTGTTAAATGCCTGTCATTTTATTATATCATCTTCGGAATGCTTAAGTATTAAATACATTTATTACCTTTCATTTATTGATTTTCTAAATGCTGCAGGCTTCAGGGAAAGTCCCAGGTAGTGCATGATGAACTTTTCAGACTTGGTGAACAGATGGTTCAAAGTTCTGAGGGTACAAGAGCTTTAGCTTTGGAGCTTTGCCGTGAATTTGAGGACAAGTTCCTCCAGCATATCACAACGGGAGAGGTGATGCTCTTAACTCAAGGAGATCGTAGTTGCAAGTTATATATTAGTCTCCATTATGGATTGGCCTCATGAGTTCCTTTTGAACTCTACATGTTAAACTTCTTGTATATCTTTCTCTGTTGCCTCTCATTGTATATCATTGTTGGAAGTAGTATCTCTCCCACATTGTCCTTGCACATCACAATCACAACTGTACTGACTGATATAGGTATGTGGTTCGGGTAGCTTCTCCCTTTGAGCAAGCTTTTGGGAACCCATTTAACATGGTATATTAGAACCACTTCTACAGAATGATCATGTTTTTTAACCTACGCCCATTTATTGGAAATTTCCATGTGCAAGACTTTAATACAAAGTGAGCATACATAGTAAGTAGCCTGCACGTGAGGGGGAGTTGATGAGATAATAATTTGTTAAAAAGTGACTCTTTCTAAGCTTTTAGATAAGGTGCTTCAGCAATTATCATTGCAATTGCTACTATCCTTCATCTGGAAATCTCTGCAGGATGTCATTTTTATGTATAGTTGTTTTGTGGATGGTTGCACATGCTTGTTTGAGCTCTACGCTACTGCAGTGCGTTTAGATTCTGAATTATCCTACTTGTCCAGGGTGGTGGATGGAAAGTGGTTGCCAGTTTTGAAGGCAATTTCCCAAACAGAATCAAGCAACTACCTTTAGATAGACATTTTGACATTAATAATGTTAAGAGGGTATGTATCTTCTGTCATTGTGGCATCTCTGACTTCTGAAATCTTAATGCTTTTCTCTGATGTTTCAACTTGATATCAGATTGTGCTGGAAGCTGATGGTTATCAACCTTACCTTATCTCTCCTGAGAAAGGGCTGAGGTCATTAATTAAAGGTGTTTTAGAGCTGGCAAAAGAACCTTCACGTCTCTGTGTTGATGAGGTAAAATTGTGTTGATTTTCTTAGCCACTTGTGTTTCTCTAAACAATCTTGATTTTTCCTGTATAGGTGCACCGGGTACTTATTGATATTGTCTCATCTGCTGCGAATGCCACACCAGGCCTTGGAAGATATCCTCCTTTCAAGCGAGAGGTGAACATGAAAGTGGCTTTAATTTCAATCATTCAATGAAACATGTGAGATATTTTTGTCATTAGATCTTCATGGCATATTTATCTGCTGAAATTTATGTAGGTTGTAGCAATTGCCACAACTGCTTTGGAAGGATTTAAAAATGATGCTAAAAACATGGTAGTTGCACTAGTTGACATGGAACGTGCATTTGTTCCACCACAACATTTTATACGCTTGGTGCAAAGACGGTATGCATCACAACTGGTTTTGTTTTAGATTCCCAGTCTTCTCATATTTGTTCTTTTACAGCTCTTGTCTGTGATGATTTTTGCCAGGATGGACAGACAACGCCGTGAAGAGGAGTTGAAAGGTCGATCTTCCAAAAAGGCTTCTGATGCGGAGCAATCCATATTAAATCGGGTATAGCATATTTAAGTTGTATTTATTTCTTTATGAGTAATATTTGTTAGTCCCTCATAGAACGTATGTGAATGATCACCTAATTTCTTTTGTAATTATATCATTTAGTTTTTTCTGTTTAATGTTGTTTGCCTTTAAGTCACTTTTTCCTACTTTCAGGCGACTAGTCCACAAACTGGGGGAAGCTTAAAATCGATGAAGGATAACAAATCCAATCCTCAAGATAAAGATAAAGAGAAAGATGCGCAAGAAGGATCTGCACTGAAGACTGCAGGACCAGAAGGGGAAATAACAGCAGGTTCATACTGGACAATCCCATATCACCTGTAGTTTTTATTGGCATAGATACATTTATCTCTTGGTATAGGACATCTAGTAGAAGAAATAGGAACTTATTGTCACTTGATAGGCGATTGTTTCTGGTTAGAATGCGATTGGTACTGAAGAATCCAGGACTTCTTTTAATATACTCACAAGCATGGTATTTGCCTCTTTGGTTTATCTTACTATTGATACTTTTCATTTGGTTGGCCCATTACTAATGTCTTTTCCGTTGTTGTGCTCTGTGGTGGATGTAGCTTTTTTGGAACCTTCTGTCAATTAGTGGACCATAAACTTGGATTAGAAATGTAACTGACATGATCCTGGATGAATTATTTTTAAAAGTTGCTTATTCTACCTTTCCCTTATGTCCACATTAGGATATCATGCTGATATATAACTTTCTATCTTTTCTGCAGGTTTTCTATTGAAGAGAAGTGCAAAAACCAATGGTTGGAGTCGAAGGTGGTTTGTCTTGAATGAGAAAACAGGAAAAGTGAGCAGCTCAAACTTTTGTAATATACTGGAACAAGAGAATGTCTTTTCAAAGTTTTTATCTAATTGAACTGTGGTTGGCCTTCGTTTTCTGGTTTGGAATATTCTTGTTTGTGTTCTGGAAAATGTTCTGGCTCTGATTTCTTCTGTAGCTCTTGTGTGAATGTCCTTCTATTTTGATTTCTCTGTTCTGATGTTCAAATATTTTTATCCGCACACTCTGTAATCTTGATAATTATCGAACTTGACTCTGTATCCTTCTAGGTCTGTTATAATGTTTGATATTGTAGATTTTAGGACAGCCCTCTTAGTGGTTTACTGAAGAGTTAACATGATGATGATGTTAAAAATGTGTGTGGAGAATGTCTCATTTTTTGACATAATAAGCGAACTCTTGTTCACTGTTCATTGGTTTTGCATGATTCTTTTAAATTAATCTCATCTGTGCTGACATTTTGTTTTGGTGAAATATTATTACCTCTGCAGCTAGGATACACGAAGAAGCAAGAAGAGAAACACTTTCGTGGTGTTATTACTTTGGAGGTATTTATTGGATATGTATTGTATGTTCTATTCCTGCATATTCGTCCCTGAAATTACATATGTATATATATTCTCGACATATAGGTTGGACATCACTAGCAACATTTTTGGACAAACATTTGATGCAAATTAGCATGCGGTCATGATTCTGGAGAAATACTTCTTTTGCTGTATCATTCTGTCTAAAGTGAAACAAAATTTATGTAAAAAAGCTTGAATGTAGTTCTGATGTGAGAGGAGGCAGGAATTGGAGATGATGGAAGTTTCAGTTGTCTCAGCAATATGTAGAAGAAGCATACAGAAATCATGGAAACTACACCCGAGCTATGCTAGCCTGATGAAATATTTTCTCTCTGCCAAAAAGCCTTGAATATTAACATGACAAATATTAGACTACTCATGTGATGTCTAGATAATGCAAAATAAGCAGTGGAGCTCCAGTTGTTTCCCCAACTTCATAGCCGTTCTATTCGATCCTGAGTGTAATGACATAGTGGAGATATAGGACATTGAGTAGACCCACACAAAACATACTTTGCGAAAACACTACTAAAATATGAAATTAATCCACCATTGAGACATTTCCTTAGCAAAATTGTCCTTCAATAGTCTGGGATCCTTAATTTGATCATATCTTAAATTGGTTCTTTGTTCTTTAACTTGCTATTTCTTGTTCCTAATCCTTGATCTTTATCTCTTTTTAGGTAATTTAAAATTTTAGGAATAATTTTCTAGTAATAAGAAGATAAAAAAATACACTGGAGGGGACAGGATTTCCACACAAATATTAAGACAACTAGAAAATTCCAGTTTCTAATGATTTTATTCACAAATAAGCCCTTGAATTTTTGGCATTATAAATTCATGATTCCCCAAACTTTTCCATAGATATCCTTCATAGGCTGCTGAATGGCTTAAAAATTCTCCTATTGCGTTACAACCAAATGGTGCTGGAAAAATCATGGACAATAATCCTCCGTAGTACTGCCCTTTTTTGCTGATGCAATGCATATTCAAGGAAGACTTCACATGTGCTTGGAATAGCTTGTGTGTTTGGGTTAAAAAAGAAACAGACATTAATTTTTCTGATGATGCTTAAGTGTTGGTTTCAACCAACCATTGAGAGAAACAAATTCACCTTAGGAAACTTTCTCTTTCTGATCTCATTTCTATTGTACTTTTCATTTTCTATAATGCTGTGTTTATATCGTTAATAATGTCTCTAGGTTTCGAAAACTGTTAAAATTAATTGATATGGGTGCAAAAATTGCTTCTCAGATTAAACAAGTTTCCTATTTGTGGTTGCAATTATCAGGAATGTAATCTGGAAGAAGTGGAGGATGAAGAAGCTCCTCCAAAGAGTTCTAAAGATAAGAAAGCAAATGGTCCAGATGTGGGAAAAGGACCAAGTCTTCTATTCAAGATTACAAGCAGGGTTCCATATAAGACTGTTCTAAAAGGTATTACAAATGTTTGCTCCCCTTCATTGCTTGAAGTTTTTATTTTCATTTTAATTTACATGCTAACGAGAAGGTTTCTGATACCTGCAGCCCATAGTGCTGTTGTTTTGAAGGCTGAAAGTGCAGCAGACAAGACAGAATGGCTGAATAAATTAAGAATTGTTATCAGTTCTAAAGGAGGCCAAGTGAAGGGTGGTGAATCAGGTCCTGCAATGCGTCAAAGCCATTCTGATGGTTCTCTTGTAAATCCATTAACTTCCTATACTTGCCAATTCGTTTTATTTTCAGTTTGTTCTTATTGCTATGCATTTGATCCACACTTAATTTCGGAATAATTACAAAGCCATCCATAAGTTTTAGCTTAATTATGAACTAAAAATGAATTTTGTTTTATACAATACATCCAGTATTAAAAACAGCCCCTCTAGGTTTGTAAATTTTTTCTTACACTCCCCTCAATTGGTGCCATTGTGATGAAACAATGTTATGCATTTTTTTATAAATAAATAAGGCTAAACCTCTAGGTTATGATTTGTAATTATTCCTTTAGTTTGGTGGGTTGACTTGTATGGTACTTTTTGCATGTAAATATGGACTTGCATGTACTCACTGTTGGTGATTGCATCTAGGATACAATGACCCGAAGACCTATGGATCCAGAAGAGGAACTTCGATGGATGTCTCAGGAAGTACGTGGTTATGTTGAAGCTGTTCTAAACAGTCTTGCAGCCAATGTCCCAAAGGTAACAATATAATGGCTAACAACGTACTTTTCATTGTGTTAAGTTGAAGCCACATTTTCATCTATGATGTATATAATTACAGGCAGTTGTTCTTTGCCAAGTTGAGAAGGCAAAAGAAGACATGCTCAATAAGCTATACAGTTCCATCAGGTTAGTTTCATTCCATGCATCCAATAGGGTATTGCTATTTATAGCTTGTGTTTCTTCGCCATGAAAATTTCACACGATAATATCAAAATGTATTAGAGTTTTTTTTTGGTTGTAAATAGGCAGAATCTGAAGGGTCTTTTTTTAATCCAAACATTTATCTCCTAGTAAACGAGATGTGTCTTACACCTCGTTTGTTTTTCATTACATGATTCCATCTAATTTGGAATGATAGTGCCCAAAGCATGGCAAGAATAGAAGAGCTGCTTCAAGAAGACCAAAATGTAAAGCGTAGGAGAGAGCGTTATCAGAAACAATCCTCTCTTCTTTCCAAGCTTACCAGACAACTAAGTATTCATGACAATCGGGCAGCTGCAGCATCCAGCTTCTCAAATGGTGCCGGAGCAGGTAATTATTGTAGAGGATATATTATCTCCAAATATATTGGATATCTAAGGCTTTAAACCAGTATTGTGTTACCCTATACTTGCTTAGCCTGATCCTTTTTTATTATTTCAGCCACTAACCACTATGGATTGAACAAGATTTATAACTCTAGAATAGAGTGACAACCTAGGGAGGTTAAGCCATCTTTCCAAATCATTAATTTTATGGCAAGTATAAGATAGATGCAAAAATGTCTAGTAGCTTTATGTACTTAATCGTTTACTTAGCTCATGTAGGGTACTAAACAAATTATAGTTCCTAAAATCCGGATTTTTTAGTACCATAGCGAGGAGCTGAAAAAAAAAAAAGATCCGTTCAGCTCAACTCTATTCTAGATGTGGGTATTGGAGCCAACTATTTCATTTCGAAAAAAATCTTATCAACAGGCCAAGATAAGTTAATTAGCTGACTGACAATGATAGTACAGACATTATTAGTATCCTCAAGGACATATTTGAATCCAGAGTCTCTTCTATATATCTGAACAATCCGTTGACCTTAGAAACGAAAAGCTCAAGTATTGTGGGTTTATTCTTTTTCTTTCTAATTTCTTACACTTTGAGATGATAAATAGGAACTTTGCTTCCTTGATTGGTAACATGTCCTTTTACATATCTCCTCATTCCATGGTGTTGAAATGAGTACATACACACCAAGTGGGTGACGTAAAATGTGTGGTGCTTTTCACTTGTGGGCTAATATTTTCTTATCATATAAATCAGAAAGCAGCCCAACTGCTGCTGGCCCATCCTCTGGCGATGATTGGAGATCTGCATTTGATGCTGCTGCCAACGGCCCTACCGATTCATATGATTCTCGATCTAATGGTCACAACCGTCGTAATAGCGACCCTTCCCAAAATGGTGATGTAAGCTACGGGGCAAACTCGGGCAGTCGACGCACACCTAACCGTTTGCCCCCTGCTCCCCCCTCATCTGGCTCTGGTTCTAGATTCTAGAAGAGATGTATAATTTTGACAATTGATTCTTGCAATTCTTGTCGGGTGGTTGATCGGTTTCTTGAGCTCTGTTCGAGCTCAAAAATTGTTATAGTAGCTCTGGAGGATCTATATATACATCCTTGTATATAAATATCATGTTAATGTTTGTCGCCCCTTCTGTCAACTATGTAGAACTTTGCTGGATTTCTTTTTTCTCATGTATCGGCAGAATTCCTCGGGGGCTTGTTTTTATCATGTCCTGTTAACTTTTATTCTTTTTGACGGAAATGCTATTCTTTTAGACTTTGTATTATATCATTTTATTTTCTTAAATTTAATTCTCTTGTCCCAGGTAGAAACGTTGGCAATCTAAAGCTAATGATATAATTATAGTTCGCTGTAATTTTGGTGCATCTGCTTGTAAGATATTTAAGGTCCTTTTGCTGTGTTGCCATTATGGAAGCTGCAGTCTTATAAGCGTTTAAGTCTCACTTCTAACTGTGTTTCAATCTCATATTTTATTTTATTTTATAATGTTAGAGCTTTTACAGCGTGGGCCTTTGGCCATGTGAATAGAATATTTACTGATGTTTATTCTAGATGATCCCTATTGCCAAATACACCCTAAAAATGCATATTTCACCAACTAAGCTGAACAGATGTCTCCTCCTTTTATGGTTTTTAGTACATCCACATTTATACTATTGCCCCTTGCTAGCTTGACCGACTGTCCTGGGCCAAATCCATGCATTTTATTCATCAAAGAAGAATCATTAAACCAAGTTCTTGACATTAGAGTTCTAAATTGATGGCATTTGCTTACATGGTACATGTTACCTCACAAACAAAACCAAATTCTATTAATTAAATGTAGAAGAAGACTATTAAAAAATTGATTAGTTATTCTAGCCACATGTATGACAGATAATTTGCATATATGTTTGAAATGAAATATGTTACTCAGCCTAAATATTTCTTGAGCAGCTTCAGAATCGAACTCCTAACTTATAACATTATTTGATGAGACAAAACTACCAAATTATCCGAGCTGGAGCTATCAACCAATATTTTATTATCTAGTAGAAAGTCACCTATTATTCTAAATTATTGACATACTACTACCATGTAATAATAATATATCCAGCATTAGGAGACCTTTCAATTCCAGTTCACTTATATGATTGGATATAACCACCTTGGTTCCACCTAATATCAGACCTACTTTTTTACTTAAAAGAGGCCAAAAGAATTGATCACCAAACATAGAGGAAACTCTCTGTCTTGCAAGACTAGGATCATCATTAGTTTCGTTGTCCCCATCAACACTCATCTCCTTGCTTCATTTCTAAGAGAGAGAGATAGAGAGAGAGAGAGAGAGAGATCTGAATATTTATCAAGCAACTCTAGTCTTCAAAATCTTCACAACTTTTGCTCAAGCTTTCCAAGAACAAAAAAGAAGATCAAACATGAGAGGGAAATCTCAGTACCCCATCAATCTGAAAACACTTCTAATTTGCTTCTTCTCTCTCTTCCTTCTCTTTCTGATTCTCAGGTCAAGCTTCTCATCTTCCCAACAGAATCCTCCACAAAATCACCCCACAAACTCATCACATTACTCCCAACAAGTACCACTCACGAACCCCACAAACTGCCCTTCTCTCCCAACATGCACCAAAATTTCACCTTCACTAGCACACGCTCTGGTCCACTACGCGACCCTAAACATCACCCCGCAACAGACCCTCAAAGAGATCTCCGTATCCCTCAAAGTACTCGAAAAGAAGTCCCCGTGCAACTTCCTCGTCTTTGGCCTAGGCCATGACAGCCTCATGTGGACATCACTCAACCATGGTGGAAGAACAGTCTTTCTAGAAGAAAGCAAGTCTTGGATTGAAAAAATCCAGAACCAAATCCCATCCCTCGAATCATACCATGTTTTCTATGACACTAAGGTGACACAAGCCGACGAGCTTCTAGAAATTGGGATGCAAGAAGATTGCAGAACAGTGAGTGATCCAAGATTCTCCAAATGCCAACTTGCTCTTAAGGGCTTGCCCAGTGAGATTTATGATATAGATTGGGATTTGATCATGGTGGATGCTCCAACAGGGTACTTCGACGATGCACCGGGAAGAATGAGCGCCATATATACGGCAGGATTGATGGCGAGGAACAGGGAAAATGGGGACACTGATGTTTTTGTGCATGATGTGGATCGGGTGGTGGAGGATAAATTTTCTAAGGCATTGTTGTGTGAAGGTTACTTGGTTGAACAAGAAGGGAGGATTAGGCATTTTAATATCCCAAGTCATAGAGCTCGTTTAGGCAGATCTTTCTGCCCTTAGATGTGTATGCATTTGATTTATCAGAATAAGTTTTTTCCCTCCATTTTCATTACTGGTGTAGATGATTATTGCCAGGTGAAGGAAGGGGGCATTGGTTTTTTAATTTTATCGTTTGGTTTTTTTGGGCTATCATTTATGTATACAATTGTTTCATTTGTACCATTTTTGAAATAAATTGAAATATTTGGAATACAAGGTCTGCACTGCATATGCAGAAGGGACTTGTTGCAAATCTGGGTAGTGTTTCCAATCCCAATGCCCTTTTCAGGCATTGTTGATTGGGATTCCCGAATTTTATTTATATTACTTCGATAGTTTAAATGGATCAATTAGCCCGTGAGCTACATAATGTTACTTTTATTTGATGTATCATGGGATGTCTATCTTTAAAAAAAACAAAAACGAAGTTACTTAATGCAAATGACCCTCAGTTGTAAATTGTGATTATATAATGTATTCGTAATTTGTATTAATAGTGTTGAAACAAAAGATGAAAATTGGTAAATGAAATGTTTTGAGGGAAATGGAAAAAGAATGAAGAAAGTCAATTTAGGGAGATATTTATCCTCCATCCCTACCAGGGATAATTACATTGACAATCCAATTTCCTGAAATCCAAATTTACAGAATTGAAGACTGCATAATTTGTAAATAAATGATAGATGATAGCTTAAGAGAAGAAAATAAATATTATATGTTTTTTTATTATATATATGCAAGTAACGACTGCTTGAGACCCGTGTCAAATTGTGGGTAACTCAGTTTTTCATTCAAACTTCTTCTAAATTTTTAGCAAAAATGTAAATTATAATCAATGATGATTTCACTTATCAAAACATAATTGGAGTGATTCCAACTAATTTTAATCTTAATTGATCAAAATAATTCTGCTCATATTTGTGTATTTTTGCTAATTTACTTTGAAATGGAGGCTTCCATTAATTTAGACAAATAGATTACCATAAAATTCATTTATTTATTAATTCATTTATTTGAAGTCATATTTTTGTAGTTATTTCTTTGACAAATCTCTCATTATACATAGGAATTTGGAGACACCCCTTGAATCAATTGTTTAAAACTCAGGGGAGTTCTTATAATTTTGAAAAGCTAAAGGATGAATTTGCAAAATCTTGAAGAAAGGAAATTAACAAATGTAATACGGCGTCGTACTGGTAAGGCCACAGCTCTTGTTCTATGCTATCCATATTCAAAGGCTTAAGCCACACAGCTATCTTCCTCTTCCAATTCTCCAATATCTCTGCCGAACAATAACAGATAGAGAAGCGTAATTCAATCCAGTAATGGCGAAAACGAAGAAAGAGCTGCTGGCCTCAGCACCGTGGAGGGCGGGTCCACAAGATGATGACAAATTCAAAGACGCGAGGATGAAAGTGACGTCGCAGCCAGGTACAACACCCACAATGCACGTCCCTGGCAAGAAGAAGTATAACTCCAAAAACGACGCCGTTGGAGAAGATTCTCTCACCGAAATCGATCCTGAATTACGCTACAGTTTCCAGCGCAATTTCCAGGTGATTCAGTTTCTTAATTTTTTGAGCTTAGTCTTCTTGTGCGCATTTGTTCTGCGCGTACTTTTCGATTTGAGTTGAATATGTTAGGACCGTTCTGGTTGAAGGCAGTGGCTTTCGTGGTTCCTTGTGGTTGTGTTGTGTTCTTGAGAGAGAAAAAAGGAACAATCTTTGAGGCGTGGGAACAACTAGGTCCTGCTTTATGGGCTTTTGGCTATCTTTGATTTGCTTGAATGCCGCCTTGAAACAGTTCTTTCCTTTTTTTGATCTAGTAAGAGAGTTGTTTTTATCCAAGAATTGGACATGAGATGTTTTATATGAGGTTTATTGAGCTCTTGTTTGATGGCCAGTATCTTCTTCTATATTGCATTTTTTGAGGGTTTTTCTGTTTTGTTTTTGTTTACGATAAATCCCCTCCGAAATGCAATTATTGATAAAGATGCTTGTGGTTCTAAAATAAAAGGCATGAGGCCATATTTAGAGAGAATGGATTATATACTTCTTTCTCTCGTTGATTTATGATTAAATTTCAAAATCTTGAAATATGTTTTTTGGTTCTCTCTTATGTTGCATTTGGAGGTGGTTTCCTGTTATCGAGGTACTTGACGGGTGTGAGCGATAATTTACTTCCATAATGCTATTCGACATGCTTAAGGTTCTGAAGTGCACCGAGGTTTTGCATTTGTAGTTGGGGCATGAGGTTGTAAGTTAAGGGTGAAAAGACCCTGTAATTTTATGCTACTTGTCCTCTTTGACTGTGTTGTTTACTGCACTTGAGAGCTACTTAATTTAAGGTCATATTATCAAATGGTGAAAATATGTTCTGTGGTTAGGGCAGCTACTGTCTTAGTATGTCTTCTTGTTGAAGTTAACTGTTCTTTGAGCTGTAAAAATTGGTAATTAGTATGTTGAGGAATTGATTCTGTCGTGCTGAGATGTGTTGTACCCTGATATCTATTATTAGCATCTATCTCTAGTCTCAACGAGAAATATATGAAGAATTGAAGAAACGAATATGTTTCCCTAAATTGCGGTTGTGGGTATGACCTATTATGCTCTGTAATGTCGTGTTGTAGCCTATTTAGTTATGTGCAAAAACAGTGATAAAAATAAGTGATTTAGCTTTCTCATGTTTCTGCAGTTCCTTCAACGTGTCTTTAGCATTGATACAGTCGTCAAACCACTTCCCCCTGCAATGGCGTACAATGTTTCACGCAATTTGACCTTCTTCACAAGGATCTTCACTCAATTCTTTGGTGAGTTTGAATTCTCTTCTTCGTAGCCTCATCTGCTTTCTCTGTTATTTTTTTGTGGGCAGGTGACAAGCAAGCTTGTTGCCTTTCTATTGCATTCCTCGCAGCCTGTTGGTAGTAGTTAAATCTTCTTTCATTTTGATGAATCTGCATCATTTGATCAATCTCAATCCTGCTTTTTGTAAATCATAATGTTTAATCGTGTTTGAATGCTTTAATCGGATCAAACCAAACGACTGCTCGTTGCCACCAGCCGGCATCTTTGAAAGTATTTTGTCATTCTTAATTACTGAAATATGTTCTTCCTCAACTTTTCACCTCATAAACTGTCTGCATCTTTCTTGCTGGTTTGCCTTCTTAATATTGTTGTTTGCTTGGACAGATCCTGAAGGCATAGCAGATGCGCAAAAATCGCTTGGTTTGGGGCAGGAAGAGAAAGTTCGTAAAGTCCGTTAAACTTCGAATTCGATACCATTAAATTTTTGAATGAGGACTTTGCAGATCCTGGGATTAGAAATAGCCAAACTACTGTAGTGTGACCTCCCACAATGAGGATGTAGATTCAGTTCCATTACAAATTCTGCGTTTTAAACCTGAATATTGTCTACCTGTCCTGACAATGAATCATTAAACTTGATCAAGAGTTTGCTACATTGCAGTAGACTTTGGCGAATTTCTTACCTTTCGTTAAAATCTTCAATTTTCGATGCATTTAAGGTAGCTCTACTAATATATTATTAAGGTTAAGGGCGGTATAATATTTGCTAATATGGGATTTTTATGATAAATTATTGGAAAGAGTGTCGAATCCCATAATTTTGTATCGTGTTGATGTTCGTCAATGTGTCGTGCCTCAATTTGTCACCTCTCACATACAAAAACCGACAAGAATTGTTGCAGCAACAAAATCAATTATGGAGCACTGTACATTTATCAGCTCGTACTAGCTTAATCTATTTTCAACATTTAGCATGAGCAAAAACAATTACTACTAACAACAATTATGGGTAAATCTAAAAAGAAAAAAAAAATGGAAAAGACAGCATAGAAGAATATCTCTATTGAGGTGAACCTCCACGCCAGTAGCCCCAGTTGCTCATTCCACATTCTGCAAGGAACTTCTGATAATCACCTTCAAGCTTTGTAAAATCATGAGATACATCTTCAAACTGTAACTGTTCCTGGTCATCCGACAATGCCTGTAATAGAAAGAGGAGAGAGAGAGAGAGAGAGGACATACATATGTAAGAAAGACTGTAAGTCTGATAGAGCTGAGCAGACGCAATACGACTTACATCAGAATCTGGTTTAGATTCAGCATTCAATGAGTCTGGATTCCCCAAGTCACTAAGAGCAGTTCTCCATCTTACACCATGAGACCTGTGATGATGCAATTTCGATTTTTTTGCAGCTTGACGTCTCCAGTTTTCGGCAACTATACTTTGAAAAGCGCACATTATGCATCCGATGCAAAAGGCGATAAGAGGAACCAGTAGTATATAAGAACCAGTAGTCTTAGCCTGATGATATCATCAAGAAGTTTGTTCAGACTTCAACTAGACTTTTCAGACAAATGAAAATGCGTATAGGGAAGGATAGATGGGAGCGTGCTTACAAGTGGCAATCGATGAGACAATTGCACAGTGAATATCTGATTCCATTGTCTCCTAAGAAACTTCAAATTTGGAGATGCATTAGCCTGATGACAACATTCACAAGTTTTTTCAGATTGCAACCAGAATTTTCAGACAAAGATTTAATGATCACATGAGAATACAGTACTAGGGAAAGGCGTAGATGAAAATGCGTATGAAGAAGGATCAATACGATGGGAGCGTGCTTACAAGTGGCAGCCGAGGAGATAGTTGCACGGTTAAGATCTGATTCCATTGTCTCCTGAGAAACCTTAAATTTGGAGATGCATTATATAATAGGCATTTACGCAACTTGTTTCCCTCAGATTGGCACTGACAATACAGAGAAGTTTGATAAGAAAACTAAACTAAATAGAAACAAGAACATTTGATAATCAGAGAAATATAGGACATTTTTTATTCAACCTGCCTTTTTATAAGAAAATACAGAAACCAAGCTGCAAGAACTACAAATCCATCAGTCACCAATCACATGTTCTCGAATTTTGGCATTAAAGCTATATATTTCTAGTATTTCATTATAGAATGTATTATCTTGGCAATGAGTGATCTTATAGCAGCAAAGGAGGACAAGATTCTTGAAAATCTAGTTCTAAGTCGTCGCTCGGATAAGCAATCAGGAAACAAGCACGGGTACACACACCGCTTACCAGTTGAGCATCTCCATCATTGGCAGAAGGGATGTTAAGGTGTTGCCCTTCATAAACAAGATCAGCATCAGCAATCTCCTCATTAGCAGAAGCAATTTCAGGAATTGGAACCCCATACAAGTTTGAAATGGAACTCAGAGTTTCACCTCTATCATTGTAAAAACATCAAAATCACAGGTAAATACAGGCATACTCAAATAGATAGCATATAAACATAAGAAAAAAAAAAAAAAATCTCAATTGCCAATATTATAAACATAATAAATAACTAAAAAAAAAAAATATAGTTTCTTGAAAATCTAACTTACTCTTTGACCACATGAACCAAGATTTTCTTGCTCACGCTCTGGTCCTTCCAAGAAATTCTTTGAATATCAATCTTCCATTTCTTTATCAATAAACCCACAAAGAGTTAGCTGAATTTTAAAATAATTCATCCAGTAATCCTCCCACAGTCCTTAGTAGACAAGTAAAATTGCATGAATTTGAAAGAAAACCCGATATTTTCCCACTAGCTTTCTCCGGAAAAATGGCAAAAAAAAGACAGTGAGAGAAACAGAGAGAAGAAATGTACCTGAACAAGTAGAGTAAAATGCTTAGGAAAAAAGGAAGAGGAATTAAAGATGGCGCTTGGAAGAGAAGATTGGCTGAGCTTCAGTTCCATTGACCATTATTTAGTTTTTGTTTTCCTTTAATGGTAGATTCATGATTGCAAAATGTTCGGATGGCCTCTCTCTCTCTCTCTCTCTCTCGTTTTTCCTCTCTTTAATTGGAGTATTTTACCTACAAAAACTATTGAGTGTAAGTTACCCATTTGTTTGGGCCATGAATTTTTGGCCCCAGTTCTAGCTCACTACCCACGACATTATTAATTATTATTATTATTATTAATTATTATTATTATTATTATTATTATTATTATTATAATTTTGTATTTTTTACACAAAAAACTCTTAATATACTAGATTAGTGCAACCAATTTTCATTAGTGTAGGTTCCAAAAGATAGGTTAACCATTAATTCGAGATCTCAAACATAAAAATGATCAAATTTAAAATTTGAAAGACAAATCCATCAATAAAAAAATAAAAAACCTAAGATATTTGTTTGGCATCCTACTTCACACGTGGAGAAGCTATGCGATGATCATAGGTACTTTCCCAAAAAATATATGAAAATAAATTCATAGATTATTGTTGAAATATGTCTTGAGTTTGATGATACCCTTTGGTTGAAATAGCACGGGATCTTGCTGTTCGGTTAGTGAGTTGGGGTCCAGAACGACGTTGCCCCTAAAACTAGCGACATTTGTTATATTAGGCGTGGGAGTTTATTCTGGGTCAATGTTTTGGTCATTGATGTCTTTCTTATTTGGTAGTAGTATATAAACTACTTACTCTTTAACCTAGAAAATTTGTACTTTGAATATCATCAAAGCAATAAAAGTTTTCTTCTCCTTTGCTCGTCGATGTGACCAACACATTATTAGCGAACCATGTAAATCTTCACATTCATTGTTAATCTTTTACTTCAATTTTCTATTTTTTCATACATTTGGTTATACCAATTATAATACTAAACAATTTAAAAATATTCCCTAAAAACAAAATAACAATAGCTTTTGGAAAGAGAATAGAGCAAGGCCTAAATAATTAATGTACAATATGATGTTGGATGTGCCGGGAATATACACACATGTATGGGGTGTGTCTGTGTCTGTCGTGGGAAGAGGATGTGATGGACATATTGTAGAATATGAACCCACTACAATATAAAATAACAAGTAAAAAAAAAGAACAATAAATTAAAGCTCATTTTCCACAATTAATTCAAATATAAGATAATGCTCACATTCTAAAATTATTGTCAATACAAAAGTAGGTGATGTTCATGCAAAAAGAGCCCCATTATTCAACGAGATATACACACACACAAATATATATATATAATGTTTCTTTTTAGCTACTACAAACAATCTCACACGAACACTTGCTTTGATTATTTCCAACATCCACACAATGAATTTTGGAGGGCATCTGGCTTGCTACATAACGCCCAAAAATTATTAAGAGGCATTCTTTGTTTCTATTTGTACCACATGCACCATTTCTTGGAATATCTAGGGCCGGACTTTATTTGTTCTAATAAAATCCACACACAAAAAACATTAATAAACATGTTTAAATAATATACAAAGTTACAAAAGAAATATAAATAACATATATTTGATTGTTTGCTTCCAATCAAATAATAATAATATATTATTTTATGGATCAAATTGCAAAATTAGTCCCATAGCTATAGGACATTCTATTTTAGTCCTATTTAAATGCAAATTTGCAATTATGTCCTATAACAATTTTAGTTTTGTGAATTTAGTCCTAATTGTAGGGGAAATTAGAAATTTTGTTGGTGCCTTTTTTTCGGCAAAACTTTTCTGATGTCTCTTTTAAATTTTCACACAACCTACAAAAAAAAAAAAAACCATACAATAAAAAAAGTCACATAAACAAAATAAAAAATTAAAATAATTTAAAACAAAATGATTGTCTTCTTAAATGAACAATTTGTAAGTAATCAAATGTAAATGCTCTATGATTTTTGATTATTTACGGGTTATTCCTCTAAAGAAGACATGCGTTTTCTTTTAAATTATTTTTGTTTATGTGACATTTTCTTTTATTGTGTGGCATTCTTTTTGCAGGTTGTGTGGAAATTTAAAAGCCACGCCAGCAAAGTTTTGTCGGAAAAAAGACACGCGAGACGCATATGTCAAATTCCAGCAAAATTAGGACTAATTTCTCGATATTAAAATTGATACAGGACATAATTACAAATTTACATTTGAACATAAAGTAAAATTGCAAATGCCCTATAATTATGGGACTAATTTGCAATTTGCTCCATTTTATGACATAGATATTCATTGTATGTAGAATATTTATTTTACCTAGAGACGGAGTGCATAGACCTAATATGGCTGCTAAGCACAACATGAAGATTAAAGCAAACTTTTTCATTTTTATTTTTATTCTTTGAACTTCAAATATATATATTTCTTAAAGACTATGATTTGTTCAAGTTTGATCACACCTCACACGTTTATAGGTGTTTTGCTAGCCTTCACATGGTATGCTCGACAACTTGCGATTGATTCACTTTCCAAGATTAAAAAAATAAGATTATACGCTATCTATCTATTTATGAGATATAATATGATTGTACTTTTGAGTTACCAATTAAATAATATGATTTGACTTATCCAAATTGTGTATGTATATGATTAAGCAAATATAGTTTATATAATTTGATTTTGCCGAAATTGGATTTTTGAGATTTGATTCGATTATTTGAATGGGCTACACATTTTTTGGTCGAATTCTAGTTATTATAAGAAGCAGGTAAGTTAAGTAGAGATTGAGGAGAGTAAAGTAAAACTTAACGAGCCATTACTAATTAGGTGAAAAAATAAGTTGGATTGTATATGAGACTTGTAAATCACAATAGGCTTTTTTGTAGTTAAAAGAGTTCGTCGACTTTGGCCAAAAAAATGTGATTATTTTTAGGGATCTAAAACTTTTAACACAATACACACACACACACACACACACACACACACACACACACATATATATATATATTAATATATTTGTTTTCGTTCCAAAGTTTTTTCTCTTTTTTATTTTATTTTATGAAATAATGGAATATAAGATGAAATCTTAATTAATTAAATTGCACGCATACACAACAAATAATATTCGACAAAAACTAAAGAGAGAAACAAAAACTATTTTGTTAGTTGAACGATAAATTTGTTGTAATTAAGTAATTATTTTGAGCTTTTATATCGTGCTACTTTATTTATATAATAAAAGTTTCTTAGATTAATATTTCTTATTGTTTATTGGTTTCTTAGTTCATATAAAAAAAGTTAGAGGTCCATTTAAAATCTCGACTAAGGTCAAATAATTGTTAGGTATGATCCTACTTGTAGACCATCAAAACAAAAACTACCTAAAGAACTATTTCTCTAATACCAGTAAGATAAGCTTTCTTGTTATACATAACACACGACTTTATTAGACTAAATATGATGCTGCTCGGTTTAAAAAAAAAGCTATGTTTCAAGAATATTCTTATTTCAATAAAATAGTATTGTTTTGAAAGTCACGGTCTTATTTTATTATTAAACATAAGAAAATGAAATTATTTTCATAAAATAAATTAAATATGATTGAATGAGTCGAATGAACAAACAAAAAAAGTCATGCAAATTATAATTTTCAAAAGGTTGTACCTTCATGAAATTAAGAAGGTATAAAAAGTTGTAATTTTATTAAACATGACCCTTTTTGGAATTGATGTATTATTATTTTATTTAATTAAATAAGTTCACAATATTAGGTGGCCTATTATAATGAATATAATAAAAATATACATTTAATTAAAATTAGAATATTTTATGAGAAGCTTGTTGCTTATAGATGATACATATGACTTTATTAGAATAAATATTTTACTTAGTATTTAAATTTGATTTAAATAAGTCCTGAATATTGTTTTTGCTAAATTAGACTACAAATAATTTCACAAGACCATTTGCTTTGATTATTTTCAATATTTACACAATGAATTTTAGAGGGCATCTGACTTGCTCCATAGTAATTCAAAACGGTTAAGAAGCAGTCTTTGTTTCCATTTGTACCATATGCACCATTTCTAGAAATATTTGGAGTTAGAAATTTTTTTATTTGTTCTAATAAAATCCACACAAATAAAATTAATAAATATATATAAATACAAAGTTAGGAAAGAAAAATAGATAACTAAATGTTCAAAATAATTTTTATATAAATATATATTTACATTATATATTTCTACATTTATCTTATATTGATTTAGATTCAAGTGTTTCTTCTAAATTAAAAATATTATGTGCAATCAAATATAGATATTTGAAAATTAAATTATATCTCATGTAAATATAAGAAATTTTATTTCTAAGAAGATTGTTCGATAGAGGGTTATTATTATTTTAAAAATTAAAGAAATAAAAATATATGGTCCAATGTTTTAAAAAGAATTATTATCTTCATATATGCATATAGTAATATGATAAATTAGCAATGGTAGAATGTGTGTGTGTATATATATATATATTTAAGTAGAATTTATAATTGATGAAATAATTAAAACATATGTGTGCAATATATATATATATATATATATATATATATATGTGTGTGTGTGTGTGTGTGTGTGTGTGTGTGTCTGTGGGTGGGTATTATAAAATATGAGAATATGAGATCATAACGATGTAAAAAAAGAAAAAAAGAGAGGTTCAATTTTCCACAATCAATTCAAATTTCAAATACAGGATAATGGTCACATTTTAAAATTATTCTCAATACAATAGTGGGGAATGATCATGTAAAAGCCCTTATTATTCAATGATATATAATTATATATATATATATATATATATATATATATTAGTCCTACTTAATCAGCTACTACAAACAATTTCACAAGAGCATTTGCTTTGATTATTTCCAATATCCACACAACGAATTTTGGAGGGCATCTGACTTGCTCCATAGTGCCCCAAAACTGTTAACAGACAATCTTTATTTCCATTTGCGCCACATGCACCATTTCTTGGAATATCTGGAGCCGGACAAAATTTGATTTGTCCTAAAAAAATCGGCACACAAAAAAAAATTAATAAACATATTTAAATATAATACAAAGTTAGAGAAAAATGTAAATAACTTATATTTTATTGTTTGTCTCCAATAAAATAATAATAACATATCATTTTATGACATAAATATTCATTGTATGTAGACTATTTATTTTACCTAGAGACGGAGTGCATAGACCTAGTATAACTGCCAAACACAACATGAAGATCACACCAAAATTTTTCATTTTTTTTCTTTTTGAACTTCAAATTTAAATATTTCTTAGAGACTATGATTTGTTCAAGTTTGATAATGCCTCTCAGTTTTATAGGTATTTTGTTAGGCTTCACATGGTAAGCTCCATAATTTACAATTGATTCACTTTCCAAGACTAAAAAGATTAGATTACAACTTATAATAAAAATTGATTTACCCAGATTGTGATTAAGCACATATAGTCTATATAATCAAAATGCTGATTTTCATTTATTTTCTGAATAATCCGCGAGTGGAATATTTAGTTAATATAGAATATTGATTATGCCCAAATTGGATTTTAGAGATTGACTTTGTTGAACTATATCCATAAATAGCAAGACTAATTAGGTAAAATAAACATTCGTTATCATTAGGTTTGATTTGAGACGTGTAGACCATCGAATCACGAACTAACTAAAAACTTTTGTATAAAATTTTAATATTATAAAATTACTTTTTTGTTTTTTATTTTAATTCCGATGCTTTTAATACATATTGCATAGCTTGATTATACGATGTTAATTGATAACATAACTAAGATGAGACACAATTTAAAATGGAAAGATTTAGTACCACTAATAAATCGACACATCATTCTTTTTGTTTAATTAGAAATTTAGGTTTTCGAACCACCTAAAATCTACATGGCTATGTAAACTTGATATTTTATGGATTATAATGTTTCATTAGATTTTTGTCACCTTATTTCACAAAAAAGTTTTTTTTTTTTTTACTTATATATGATGTTACATTATTATCTGTCAAAGTAAAAAACTAATTTGTTTTATTTTTCACAAACAAATTATATATGATTGAATAAAACACTTCAACAAATAAAACAAGTTGAACAAATGCAATTTTATAACTTTTTCAGAGATTTTACCATTATCAAAGTAGCAAAATAATTTTTTTTTGAGTTGCCAATTAAATTATAGTAAGATTTTACCTCATTTTGTTGTCTCGGTATGTTAGGAGGATAGTATTCACATAATAAAAAGGCATAATTAATTTTTTTTTTAAATTAATGCATGTCGTAATATGATGAATTCAGAGAGGTGGAGTCAATTTATATATTTAAGTAGATTAATAATTGGCTAAGTATTAACATAGTTGTGCAATATATATATATATATATATATATATATATATATATATTTAAAATGATTTTCGTAGGAAAACTATGTTGATCTTAGGTACTTCCCATGAAAGCGTATGAAAATAACTTTACGTATCAAGGCCTAAATAATTACCTTTTACATTATAATATTGGATGTGTCGAAAATATACACACATATGTGTGGGTATGTCGTGTTTATTGACTGATGTGATGAACATATTATATGAACCCACGACAATATAAAATAACATGTAAGAAAGAAAAAAACAAATCAAAGTTCAGTTTCCACAATCATTTAATATATAAGGTAATGCTTAAATTCTAAAATCATTGTCAATACAAAAGTTGGGATGATCATGAAAAAACACACATTATTCAATTATATATATATATATATATATATATATATATATATTTATGCTTAATTAGCTACTACAAACAATCTCACAAGAACATTTGCTTTGATTATTTCCAACATCCACACAGCGAACTTTGGAGGGCATCTGACTTGCTCCAAAGTTCCCCAAAACTCTTAAGAGACAATCTTTGTATCCAGTTGTGCCACATGCATCATTTTTTAGAATATCTGGAGCCGGACAATATTTTATTTGTCCTAATAAAATCAACACAAAAAAACATTAATAAACATATACAAAGTGAGGAAATATATAAATAATTTAAATTGCATAGTTTTCTTCCAATAAAATAATAATATCATATCATTTTATGACATAGATAATTGTATGTAGAACATTTATTTACCTAGAGATGGGGTGCATAGACCAAGTATAACTGCGGAGAATAACATGAAGATCACAACAAAATTTCTCATTTTTTTTTTAATTTTCTTAAACTTTAAATTCAATTATTTCCTATAGACTATAACTTGTTCAACTTGGATCACATTTTACAGTTTTATAGGTGTTTTGCTAGCCTTTACATGGTAAGTTGGATAATTTCCAAGTGATTTACTTTCCAAGATTGGGAAATAAGATTACAACTTATATGTAATTAACACACTTGTTATTTATAAGATAAAATATTATTTATATAATCACAATGCATATTCTGTGTGTTGGTTATTTGTTTATGTAGGATTAAGCGTATATTATTTATATAATCACAATGTTTATTTTGGAGGTTGGTTGTATTTTTATGTAGGATTAAGCGTATATTATTTACTTAATCACAATGCCTATTCGGCTATGTAGGATTAAGCGAATATTATTATATAATCACAATGCATATTCGATATGTTGGTTGTATAGTGTAAATTCAAAACATAAATAAGATGAGACATAATTTGAAGTGATGTACCAATAATGATATTAAATAAAAATAATTCCTCCTATACGGACACAAAAGTCGATTGTATATAATGTTTCTTTCATTCTTTTTTATTTGTCTCGTATTATATTTTATATGTTTTATGAAACATTTTTCTAGATTTTAATATTTTTCCTATTATTTCTATGTAACATATAATTTTTAATTGAGATCATTATTACTAATTATTCTTATATAAATATTTATCAACTTTTATATCAAGATTTTTCTATTTATTACATAATGTATTTGTCTTGTTTTCTATTTCAAATTTTCTTGAAATAATATTTTAATTTTCTATTATTTATATATATATTTCATCTTTAGTTATAATTTTAAATTAAGTTAAACACAAAGTTTAAATAAACAGGATAAAATTGCAAAAACGTAAAAGATTGTGATTAAATTGTATATTTTAAATTACCAAATTATCAAAAGGTTGGACGGAAAAATGAAATAGAGATATAATTGATTTTGTTTTCTTATCTGTTGTAAATTTTGGAATATATTTGTAAAATTTGCCCAAAAATAAATAAATATACACTTAGCTAACGTTATAAATATTTTATGACATGTTTGCCGCTTATACGCGATGCATGTTACTTTACTATAATAAATGTTATACTTAGTAATTTAATTTAATAAATTTAAAATATTCGTAGCCTATTATTATAACAAAAATAGTTTAGAGATACAAGCAATGTAGATCAAACTACTTAAGACTCTAAACATTACTAGATGTTTTACATCATTTTTAATATAAATATAAATGTGCATTATATATATGTATTTATTGTCTTATATTGAATTAGTTTAAAGAATTTCTTCTAAATTAAAAATAGTATACACAACGGGATATAGATGTGTGAAACTGAAATTATATCTCATGTAAATATAATAATTTTTATGTTTAAAGACGATTGTTCAATAGAGGGTAATTATTACTTTAAAATTAAAGAAATAAAAATATGTATGGTTCTCTGTTTTAAAACAAACTAGATGGCTGCATGTGCAATACATGGAACATAATATATGTTTTTATATTAATAATTTATGATAAAATAATATCATTATTATTTATAAAAATCTACATAATAACTATTTATGTTAATTATATTTATATAAATATTATGCAATTTTATTTTTTTATTATATTATATTTCATTGTTATTCTCTAAAAATGCATTTTTATTAAATAATAAATTGCACGACCTTTCAAAAATTTTTTTAGAGTGTTCTCAACTGTATACAAAATTTTCAAACTCACTAAAACCTATTAAGGTGGAGGAATAAATTATATGGTGCGTTTATTCATACCTCCAAAATCTCTAAACATACCCCATAATAATTATGACAAAATTAGATATAAATAAGTTGACTAAAATACCCTTATATTTTTATATATTTAAAAGTAATTTAATTTTATTCTTTTTATTTTTTATTTTTTTATTTTCTTCTTATTCTCAGCTCCAGAACCCCCAATCCTCAATCACGTTTCTTTCTTTTTCTTCTTCTTCTCCATGTTTCTTGAATATAGAAATATAAAGTTATTCTGGAATTGCAAGTTCATACTTGTTAGTTTTACTTTTATTGTCTTATTCTTCTCCACGTTTCTTGAATATAGAAATACAAAATTATTCTCCACGTTTCTTCGATATAGAAATATAAAACTTCAATTGCAGATTCATTCATGATTTTTTTGAGGCTTGACTCCAAATCTGGAGCCTTTCACCATGAAGCTCTAAACGAAAAGCAGTCTAAACTAATTTTCCACAATTTCCCCTTCATCTCCATGCCATTCATCTGACCAAATCTCTTTTGATTTGCCGATTGTTCTGCAACAAAATTGCCAGAATCTCAGAAGCATATATATATATATATATAGCGCTAGAATGTGATGAAATAAATATTTATTTATTAAAAATAAAATTTGTGTATGTTTTTAATTTTTAAATAAGAATATTTATGTTATTTACATTATATCTAATTTTATGAGTAAAATTAATGTGGTGTGTAAAACAAATTTAGTGGTGGCTTTAGAAACACCCTATATATATATATAGTGCTAGAATGTGATGGAATTATTTCATAAGAAACATAATTTTTCCTGTTAATCTTCTTATGTTATACTAATATTCTTTAGAAAATACTTATCTGAGAAACATAAAAGAGATATAAATAATGAGAAAAGTGAAAGAAATATAATTTTTTGTTTTGATATTTTTTTGGGTTTTTGGGTAGAGAAGAGAGGAGGTGGAGGTTAAAAGGGGAATACAGCTATGGTAGATTAAAGGATAGAAAAATTGCTGAGAGAAATTTTTTTTTTTTGGGTTTTTTTTTTCTATTTTGATTTGTGAATTTTTGTTTGGAAATTGCGGATACTGATTTGTTTTCTTATTCTTCTCCATGTTTCTTGAATATAGAAATACAAAATTATTCTCCTTATTTCTTCGATATAGAAATATAAAACTGAAATTGCAGATTCATTCATGATTTTTTTAGGCTTGGCTCCAAATCTAAAGCCTTTCACCGCGAAGCTCTAAACGAAAAGTAGTCTAAACTAATTTTCCACAAATTCCTCTTCATCTCCATGCCATTCATCTGACCAAACCTCTTTTGATTTGCCGCACTGTTCTGCAACAAAATAGCTAGAATATGAGAAGCATATATATATATATATATAGTGCTAGAATGTGATGAAATAAATATTTATTTATTAAAAAATAAATTTGTGTATGTTTTTTATTTTTAAATAAGAATATTTATGTTATTTACATTATATATAAGTTTATGAGTAAAATTAATGTGGTGTGCAAAATAAATTTAATGGTGGCTTTAGAAACACCATATATATATAGTGCTAGAATGTGATGGAATTATTTCATAAGAAACATAATTTTTCCTGCTAATCTTCGTGTGTTATACTAATATTATTTTGAAAATACTTATCTAAGAAACAGAACAGAGATATAAATAATGAGAAAAGTGAAAGAAATCGATTTTTTTTTCTTTTTTAGGATTTTGGGTAGAGAAGAGAGGAGGTTGAGGCTAAAAGGGAAATACATCTATGGTAGATTAAAGGATAGAAACATTGTTGAGAGAAAATTGTTTTTGAGGTTTTTTTCTATTTTGATTTGTGAATTTGTGTTTGGAAATTGCGGATACTGATTTGTTTTTTATTTTTTTAATAAAAAAGGTATAATGGCTATAAATGAGATATATTTCATAAAAAGAAAAGACTTATTAATTTTACTTGGAGTGTATTTAGATTGCCGGGTATGTTTAGAGTATTCAGACTGTGGGGTATGTTTAGATGTTCCGAGGTATAAATAGCTCACCCTAAATTATAATCTATTCTATATAAAAGGAGAATGTTGAGATTTTTTCTCTTCTTGTAACATGTGTCCCACAATTAATTGACACTTGTCTTCTATTTTTTTTCACTCAAATTTTAAAAGTTAAATAAGTTTTTCGTTTTAAATCTATTTTTAACATATGATATATAAAATTAATATTCTTTTTGTGATAATTATTTTGACATCAATGTTATATATGTTAAAATAAATAATTACTTTTGAAGCATGGAATATAGTTTTTATTGATGAAATAAATTTTGTATTAACTGAATTATAAATTTTTAAATTTTGATATATGTGTTGGATTTGAATAAATAATATACTAATTTTTATATAATTTAATCTACAAAATATATATAATTGTTTTTATAAAAATAAAAAAGTTGTACTATTAATTAATATAATGTTATAATTTTTTGTTTAACCTCAATAGTTTTTAGTAAGTTAAAATATCTATATTTAGTTTGGGAACAATAAAATATTTACTTCAAAATATATAACAATTTATTATTTAATAAAGCTAAGTTTAGAAAATTCAATTTAATATAGCAAAGTATATTTCAAATTGATGTATAGTTATATATATAAATATAATTGATATAATATAATACATTATGTTTATTTTTATGATAAAATGTATTACATCCAGTGCATTGCAGGGGCGGACAACTTGTATTATATAAAATTAATAGTTTAAATTGTTTTACAAAAAAATATTTTATATTTATAGATGTATTATTAATTCAAATCCAACACATATATCAAAATAAAAATAATAATTCAATCCATAAAAAAATATATTATATCCATAAAAAATTAAATATCACATTTTAAATAAAATTATTTATTTAAAATATGCAATAATTATGTGAATGACATGTGTCAATTAATTGTGAGACACATGTCGAATGAAGAGAAAAAATCTCTAATCTTCTTCTTTTATATAGAGTATAAAAATATATTCCATAATTTTAAATATAATTATTTATTTCAATTATACAATATTGGTGGTATATGAAAGATAACAAAAAGAAGATTTATTTGATATATCATATATTAAAAAAGGTCTTTAAAAGAAAAAGTTACTTGAATTTTTAAATTTTAGTAAAAAAATTAACATATGAGAGAGAAAAAAAAAGAGAGACGAGTACATGTCAATTTATATTAAGTATATATTTTAAAATTAATAATTTAATGTATAAAATTTTATGTTTTATCAATAAAAGTTATATTTCATAATTTTAAATATAATTATTTATTTCAATATATAAAATATTGGTGTCAAATTAAAAATCACAGAAAGAAGAAGAATTTGTATAAAATTTTAATATTATATGTGTGTGTGTATATATATATATATTAATTTTCATACTTTAAATACATTTTATGCCGTCACACAAGTCTATTGCATACAATATTTCATTAGATTTCTTTCTCCTTTTTCAACAGTAGTGAATTACTATCCTTCCAAAAAAGTCCCGTACTTTTTTGCACGAGTTGTTTATTGTATTCATAATACATGACTCTATAGACTAAATATGATACTTCGTCCATCCCAAAAAAATGAGTAGTATTTAAAAAAAAAAAAATTTGTCTCAAAAAAAAAAAAAAAAATAAAAAATAAAAAAAATTAATGCCTTATTTTATAAGTTAAAGTGAAAAGCTGTTTTTTTTTTTTTTTGAATAAATTAAATCAACGAATAAAAATTGAATAAATGTGAAATTATATTTTTTAAAATGATGTACCTTCATCAAATTAACAAAAAATAAAGAGTTGTACTCTTAGAAAACAAGATTCTCAGTTTTTGAATGGATGGAGTATTTTATAATTTAATTAAATAAATTTATATTATTAGATAGCCACTTATACTAAAAATATGGTAAATTTTTATAAATACATCCCAACATTTCACGATTTAACAATTCTATTACAATATTTCAACAATTGTTAATTAATTCACAACCTATCAAAAACATCAATTCTATCATCCGTCAATTTTTCCATGCGACTCATTGTAATTTGAACCAATTAAAAATATACAATTTAATCTCAATCTTTTATATATCTACATAAAATTCCATTCATTCCAAAGTATTTTAAATCTTAATTAAGAATTATTAATCAAATAGGCAAAAATATGAAATAATAAAAAACAAAAATAGTATGTCTAAATTTGAGAAATATAAAAGAAAATAAACTGTGAAAATTATGAAATAAACTGTGAAATCAATTTATATAAATATTAATAAAAATTAAGCTTGGAATAATGATATTAAATAATATATATACTTTCTGCAAAACTTATATATAAATTTGGGAATTTGATAAGAATTTTCATTCGCTGTACTAAAACCTTGAAAATTAATATACAACAAATTAAAATATTTTTAAGTTATATTTCACAACATTTTAACTAGCTTAAATGGTTGAAATTTTTTATCTATCTCATTTTATATTATATATATATATATATATTTAATTTTTGATGAAATATTTTTCTAGATTTTAAGTTTTGTTTCTATAATTTTCATGCAACATATAATTTTTAGTTAGTATCATCACTATTAAATATGCTTATTAAAATGATTATCAAAATTTATTTCAATATTTTTTCTCTTTATTAAGTATGTTATTTGTCTTGTTTTCTATTTCTCAAAATGTTGAAATATTAATTTAATTTCTATCACACATATTTTTCATATTTTAATTATAATTTTTAATTAAGTTAAACATAAATTTGGAAGGAATGGGATAAAAATAAAAAATGTTGAGGGTTGAGATTAAATTAAATATGTTTTATAGATTAAAATTATTGCATTAACGAAAGATTAAACGAAAAAATATACAAAGGATAGAATTGATGTTTGCTTACTAGTTGACAATGAATCGTTGGGCTAGAATTGTTAATATTGTGAATGTTGGGATATTTTCGTAATAATTGCCTTAAAATAATTAAATACACAATGAATTAAAATTATTATATTTTATGACACAACCTTTATGTGATATATTTGACCTTATTATGATTTTTTTACCTAGTAATTTAATTTAATAAATATAAATATTAGACAGCCTCACATAACAAAAATAATTTCAACATACAAGTAATTTAGATTATTATTTTACAAATTAAAGAAATGAAAATATGCAGGTCCTCTCTTTTAAAACGAGTTATTTTCTGTAGGATAAATTCGCAATGGTGGAGACATCATTACATTGGATGTGTAAGAAATATATATATATATATATACACACACACATACGTATATATGTGTGTGTCAGTATTTATGATGAACGGACTATAGAATATGAGACAAAGAACAATGTAAAATACATGAATAAATAAATAATTGAAAAAAAAAAATCAAATGTCCACAATTAATTCAAATATATGATAATTCTCACATTTTAAAATTATTCTTCATATAAAAATTAGGGACGATCGTGTTAAAAGCCTCCATTATTTTGTCTATTCTTCTTTATTATCTATTACAAATAATCTCACAAGAGCATTTGCTTTGATTATTTCCAACGTCCACTCAACGAATTTTAGAGGGCATTTGGCTTGTTTCATCGCGCCCCAAAATTGTTAAGAGGCAATCTTTATTTCCATTTGTATCACATGCACCATTTCTTGGAATATCTGGTGCTGGACAAAATTTTATTTGTCCTAATAAAATTCACACAAAAAAAACATTAATAAACATGTTAAAATAATATACAAAGTTAGAAAAGAAATGTAAATAACCTATATTTCATTGTTTGTATCATATCATTTTATGACATATAATATCATTTCTTCTGTGCGAAGCACGATTTATAATATAATATTATAATAAGTTATTTTAAAATAGTTATATAATTTTTTAAAATAAAATACATACTTATATAAAATATTTTAAAAAAAATATTGTTTAAAATTAAAATATCTAACAATTAAAATATATTCAATATTAAAATATACCAAAATTAATGTATACAAAAATATTTATATTTAAATATTGATATTTTATTTTTATATATGCAAAATGAATATTATATTGAAGATCACAAAAAGATGATTAATTCCATATATTTTTCATAAAAAATGAAGTTGAGATGAAAAAATTATAAGTTATTAAAATTAAAATTAAACAAAATGAAAAGGAAAATTTTGTTTGGGTAATATAATTTCTAAAAATAAGAAAATATTTTTTGTCGGGAAAATGAAATTTCTATAATTTCTTCAACTGTTCTGCTTTTATATAATTATAGATTTAAAATTGTCCCGCTTTTATATAATTATAGATTTAATTAAATAAATTTATAATATTAGGTGGCCTATTATAATAAAACTATACAATTAATTAAAATTAGAATATTTTATGACAAGCTTGTTGCTTATACATGATACATACGACTTTATTAGAATAAATATTTTACGTAGTAATTTAATTTAATTGAAGTAAGTCTTGAATCCTACTTTTGCTGAATTAGCTCTACAAATAGTTTCACAAAAGCATTTGTTTTAATTATTTTTAACACCCGCACAGCAAATTTTGGAGTGCATCTAACTTGCTCTATAGTGTTCCAAAACTGTTGAGAGACTATCTTTGTTTTCATTTGTACCACATGCACCATTTTTTAAATATTTGGAGTCGGACAAAATTTTATTTGTTCTACTAACAGAAAAACACATATAAATAATATACAAAGATAGGAAAGAAATATATATTTGAAATTATTTTGATAGTAAAACTGAGTTATGATCAAAGGTATTTCCAATAAAGTCATATGAAAAAAACTAAAAATTTTATAAGATTAAACCATTAGAATATATTCCTTAAGAATGAATATAAAAAATATTTTTGGAAATAGGATTAAACAAAGCCTATTATTTGCTACGTTATTATATTTGATGTGCAGGAAATATGTACACACACGTGTGTGTCTATGTCTCAGTATTTAAAATATGGGAAAATGAGATCGTATATAAAATACGTGAAAGGAAAGTTCATTTTTTCGCAATTAATTCAAATTTCAAATATATGATAATGCTCACATTTTAAAATATATGATAATGCGCACATTTTGAAATTATTTTTAATATAAAAGTTGGGGATGATCATCCAAAAAGCCCCTATTATTCAATGATATATATATATATATACATATATTTATAGATTTTTTTTGTTATCCTTAATTAGCTACTACAAATAATTTCACAAGAACATTTACTTTGATTATTTTCAATATCTACACATCGAATTTTGGAGGACATTTGACTTGCTTCATAGCTTCTCAAAAATTTGAAGAGACAATATTTATTTCCATCAGTACGACACAGCACCATTTCTTGGAATATCTGAAGCCAGAAAAGGTTTGATTTGTCCTATAAACTTCACACACAACAAGGATTAATATAAATATTTACATAATATACAAAGTTAGAAGAGAAATGTAAATGACCTATATTTCATTGTTTGCTTTCAATAAAATAAAAATAACATAGCATTTTATGACATAGATATTCATTGTATGTAGACAGTTTATATTTTATCTATAGGCGGAGTGCATAGACCTAGTATAACCACCAAGCACAATGTGAAGATGACAGCAAAGCTTTTCATTTTTCTTCTTTATTCAACTTAAAATTTAAATAATTTTTAGAGACTATAATTTGTTCAAGTTTAATCAGGTCTTCAAAAGTTAAAGGTGTTTTGCTTGGTAAGCTCGATAATTTACAATTGATTCACTTTCCAAGACTAAAAAGATTAGATTACAACTTATAATAAAAATTGATTTACCCAGATTGTGTATATATGATTAAGCACATATAGTCTATATAATCAAAATGCTGACTTTCATTTGTTTTCTGAATAATCCACGAGTGGAATATTTAGTTAATAAAGAATATTGATTATGGCCAAATTGGATTTTAGAGATTGACTTCAATTACATGAATGGGCTAGATATTTCTTTGTTGAATTATATCCATAATATCGAGCAATTAAGTTAGGTAGAGATCGTAAGTCTTATCATGCAATTACTTATTAGGTAAAATAAACATTCGTTATCATTAAATTTGATTATGTTTATAGACCATCGAACAAGAACTACCTAAAAATAATTTGTATAGAATTTTAATATTATAATCTTTTTTTTTAATAAATTCTTATACTTTTAATACATATAGCATGGCCTGATTATACAATGTTAATTGATAACATAACTAAGATTAGACGCAATATAAAATAGACGATTTAGTACGAATAATAGATTGATGAGAAAAAAATCCTCCTATGTCGACACACAAGATAATCGCAGATTATGTTTCTTTCATTATTTTTGTTTAATTACAAATCTAGTTTTTCGGGTCACCTAAAATCCACGTTTGTATGTAAACTTGATACTTTATTGATTATAATGTTTCATTAGTTTTTTCTCTCCTTCTTTCACAAATAAGTTTTTTTTACTAGAGTTGTTTATTATATATAATGCTTCATTATTACTTTTCAAAGTAAAAAGCTAATTTGTTTTATTTTTCATAAATAAATTAAATAAATTAAGGAAATAAAAATATATATGGTCTTCTGTTTAAAAATAAATTTTTTTCTTAATATATGCATATAATAATATCATAAATATACAATGATGGAGTCTATTTCTATATTTAAATTGATTTTATAAATGGCGAAATATTTGAAAAATAGCTCTAAATATATATATATAGTTGATGAATAATTTAATTTATAGAATATGAAACTATAACAATACAAAAGACATAAATAAAAAGTTCAAATTTCAACGATTAACTCAAATGTATGGTAATTCACACATTTTAAAATTATTCTTCATACAAATGTGGGGGATGATCAAGTAAAAGTCCCCATTATATATATATATATATATATATATATATATATATATATCTTTTCCTTTTTTTTTTCATTCTATTTTTCTTAATTAGCTACTGCAAACAATCTCACAAGAGCATTTGCTTTGATTATTTCCAACATCCACACAACGAATTTTGGATGGCATTTGGCTTGCTCCATAGTGCCCCAAAACTAGTAAGAGACAGTCATTGTTTCCATTTGTACCACATGCACCTTTTCTTGGAATATCCGGAGCCGGACAATATTTTATTTGTCCTAATAAAATCCACACACAAAAAATTGTTAATAAATATGTTTAAATAATATACAAAGTTAGAAAAGAAATGTAAATAACCCATATTTCATTGTTTGCTTCCAATAAAATCATAATAACATAGCATTTTATGACATATATATCCATTGTATGTAGACTGTTTATTTTACATAGAGAAGGAGTGAATAGACCAAGTATAACTGCTAAACACAACATGAAGATCACACCAAGATTTTTCATTTTTTGTTATTTTGGTAACTTGAAAATCAAATATTCTGAGATACTTTGATTTATTCAAGTTTGATCAAGCCTTACGGTTTTATAGGTGTTTTGCTTGGATTCACTTGGTAAGTTGGACAACTTTTAATTGATTCACTTTCCAAGACTAGGAAAATTAGATTACAACTTATAATTAATTGACACACTACCTATATATTTATCAATAAAATATGATTGAAGTTTTGAGTTACCAATTAAATCATAATAAGATTTGACTTACCCGGTTTGAGCATATACGACTAAGAACATGTAGTTTATATAATCAAAATGCAGATCATCCTTTATTTTCTTAATAATCCACCACTGGAATATTTAATTTATAAGAAAACTTGATTATGCCCAAATTGAATATTAAAGACTGAGTTCAACAAATAAATGTGTAGCTCATTCAGGTGATCGAACTCAATCCCTATTATCAAGAAATTATGTTAGGTAGTGAGTGAAGAGAGTAAAGTAAAATTTAACGAGCAGTTACAAATAGTTTATAGAAACATTTGTATAAGATTTATAATTTTAATCATTAAGTTTGATTGTGCGTGTTTATCCATGTAGGACTAAGTGTATATTATTTATATAATCATAATGCATATTTTGGGGGTTGGTTGTTTATCTCTGTGTGTTGGTTGTTTGTTTATGTAGGACTAAGCGCATATTATTTATATAATCACAATGCATATTATGTGTATTGGTTGTATCTTGTAAATAAAAAATATAGATAAGATGAGACATATTTTCAAATAAAATATTGTGTACCAATTATAAAATTAAACAAATAAAATTCTTCTTATACGGATACACAAGTCTATTGTATATAATGTTTCTTTCATTCTTTTTGTTTAATTACAAAACTTTGGTATTCTAACCATCTAAAATCCACGTGTGTATGTGGACTTGATATTTGGTTGCATACATTGTTTCCTTAGATTTTTGTCTCTCTATTCAACAACAGTGGATTGCTAACCTTTTAAAAGAAGTCTTGTTCTTTTTTACACGAGTTGTTCATTGTGTGTGTATATAGATATATAATTTTCTTGTTTCCTCATCTACTTGTACTAAGATAATTTTCCCAATCATACATAAGATATGATTTTATTAGACTATATATTTCAAAAAGAAATTATTCAAAAAAGATTGTTATCTTTCGAAAGTTAAGTTTTTATTATATTATAGTATAGAAGGCGAATTTTTTTTTTTTTGGTGCACAAACAAGTTATATATTATTTAATAAGTTTAATAAATGAATAAATAAAGTCGTATTAAAAGTGAATATCTAGTTGTTCTAAGATTATATCTTCATCAAATTTACAAAAAATAAAAAGTTGTAATCTTATGAAACACAACTTTTTTTATTGAATAGATGGAGTATTTTGTAATTTAATTAAATAAATTTACATTTTTAGATGACATATTGTAGTAAAATATGGCAAAATTTTAAAAAATGTCAGAACGTTTCACAATTTAACAAATTTTCAATAATTGTTAATTAATTTACAACTTATCATTACATTATCAATTATATTCTTGTCCATTTTTCAATCACATTGTAATTTTAATATATGAAAAATATATAATTTAATCTCAATTTTTTATATATTTAAATTTCTATTGCCGAAATTTAATATTAATGTTTCTTAATTAAGAATTATAAATAAAATATGCAAGAACATAAAAAATTGGAGAAATCTTCAAAGTCGTGTTATTTGGGCTTCGTTAAGTGAGAGAGCACTTGATCAAGTAGAATAGCTCGGTTGAGCGCCCTGTCACTCAACCCATCCAAAATGAATAGATCATTGGCCATCACTCTCGTCTGTCAGTCAAGTGACGGGCCACTCGGCCTGTTGCAAATGTTGGGCATGAATCCATTCAATCGGGTGGCTTCTACTTGATCAAGATCCACCCTTCCATTGTCGTTTTCTGCTTTATTTGACTTCTAACACCCACAGCTCAAGACAATTCATTCCTTCATAGGTTGTGACCTATTTCTTCCAGTTCATTCCCGTATTAGTTCATTCTTCTCTTCATATTTACTCCAAAAGTAGAATAAAATTGATGCAGCGAAGGCTATACAGAAAATACTCAAGTGAGAGTGTGTTCACACAGAACACAAAAACCGGCACTGAGAAAAGGATGGGATACCCTATTTTTTCTTATTAATTTCCTGAGCCTACGCAAGATAACAGAAAAAATCCCTTATAAATACTATCACTAGTTTCCTACAAAACTTAAAAAGGGCCATATGCAAGCCATTCACAAAAATATGGAAATAAAATCAATAAAATCAATAAAACTCAGGAAATCAAATATCATCTACATTCTGCCAAATTAATCAATAACCAACAAATCATTCTTCCCTAGAAAAACAACGCAGTCTCATTGCAATAAAATGACTAAAGAAAGAACAAACACATAATATTCAATCGATATTAGAGAATTGAGTATACATGATACAATTTTACACATTCTGGTACACAAAATATGTCTAAAATCAGATCAAAATGCATGTATAAATTCCATACTTTTTTCATTAATTTATTGATTCAAAATTTTTTATTTGTCATGTTTAATATTTTTTATGAAATATTTTTATAGATTATAATATTTTTCCTATTATTTTTGTCTTCTTTTCTATTTTTCAAATTTTTTTGATACAATATTTTAATTTATTATTTACATATTGTTCATCTCTAGATATGATTTAAATAAATTTAAGTAAATGAGAGAAAATTGTAATAAGATAGAAGATCGTAATAAAAATTTATATTTCAAATAACTGCATTGATAAAAAGTAGGATGGAAAAATGGACTAGGGATAAAATTGATTTTGTTTTCTTATAGATTGTAGATTTTGGAATATATTTATAAATTTTGTGCATTATATATATATATATATTCATTTATCTTATATTGAAATTTGTTTCAAGTATTTCTTCTAAGTTAAAAACACTATACACAAAGGAATATAGATATGTGAAACTGAAATTATATCTCATGTAAATATAATAACTTTTATGTCTAAAGACTATTGTTCAATAGAGGGTAATTATTACTTTAAAAATTAAGGATATAAAAATATGTATGGTCTATTGTTTAAAAATAAATTTTTTTCTTAATATATGCATATACTAATATCATAAATTCACAATGATGGAGTCTATTTATATATTTTAGTTGATTTTATAATTGGTGCAATAATAGAAAAATAGCTGTGAATATATATATATATATATATATAAATATGTAGTTGATGAATAATTTAATTTATAAAATATGAATCTAACAATACAAAAGGCATAAATAAAAAGTTAAATTTCCACGATTAACTCAAATGTATGGTAATGCACACATTTTAAAATTATTCTTCATACAAATGTGGGGGATGATCATGTAAAAGCCCCCATTATATATGTAGATAACTATAAATATATATATATATATATATATATATATATATATTTCTCTTTCCTTTTTCTTCTTCTTCTATTTTTCTTAATTTGCTACTACAAACAATCTCACAAGAGCATTTACTTTGATTATTTCTAACATCCACACAACGAATTTTGGATGGCATTTGGCTTGCTCCATAGTGCCCCAAAACTATTAAGAGACAGTCGTTGTTTCCATTTGAACCACATGCACCTTCCTTTTCTTGGAATATCTCGAGCCGGACAATATTTTATTTGTCCTAATATGATCCACACACAAAAAAATGTTAATAAATATTATTAAATAATATAAAAAGTTAGAAAATAAATGTAAATAACCCATATTTCATTGTTTGCTTCCAATAAAATAATAATAACGTAGCATTTCCTGACATAGATAACCATTGTATATAGAATGTTTATTTTACCTAGAGATGGAGTGAACAGACCAAGTATAACTGCTAAACACAACATGAAGATCACACCAAGATTTTTCATTTTTTGTTATTTTTGTGACTTGAATTTCAAATATTTCCATGGTACTTTGATTTGTATAAGTTTGATCAGGACTTACGGTTTTATAGATGTTTTGCTTGGATTCACATGGTAAGTTGGACAACTTACAATTGATTCACTTTCCAGACTAAGAAAATTAGAGTTCAACTTATAATTAATTGAGGCACGACCTATATATTTATCAATAAAATATGATTGAAGTTTTGATTTACCAATTAAATCATAATAAGATTTGACTTGCCCGGATTGAGCATATAGGAATTAAGAGCATGTAGTTTATATAATAAAAATGCAGAACATTATTTATTTTCTTAATAATCCACTAGTGGAATATTTAATTTATAAGGAAACTTGATTATGCTCAAATTGAATATTAAAGACTGAGTTTGACAAATAAATGTGTAGCTCATTCAGGGGATTGAACTCAATCCATATTATCAAGAAATTAAGTTAGGTTGTGATAGAAAAGAGTAAAGTAAAATTTAATGAGCAGTTACCAATTAGTTTATAGAAACATTTGTATAATTTTTATAATTTTAATCATTAAGTTTGATTGTGCGTGTTTGTCCATGTAGGACTAAGTGTATTTTATTTATATAATTATAATGCATATTTTAGGGGTTGGTTGTTTATCTCTGTGTGTTGGTTGTTTGTTTATGTAGGACTAAGCGCATATTATTTATATAATCACAATGAATATTATGTGTATTGGTTATATGGTGTAAATAAAAAACATAAATAAAAGGAGACATATATTGAAATAAAATATTTTGTACCAATGATAAAATTATATAAAACAAATTCTTCCTATACGGACACACAAGTCTATTGTATATAATGTTTCTTTCATTCTTTTTGTTTAATTACAAAACTTTGATTTTCTAACCATCTAAAATCCATGTGTGTATGTGGACTTGATATTTTATTGCATATATTGTTTCCTTAGATTTTTGTCTCTCTACTCAACAACAGTGGATTGCTAACATTCGAAAGAAGTCTTGTTGTTTTTCACACGGGTTGTTTATTGTGTGTGTATATATAGATATATAAATTTCTTATTTCGTCCTCTACTAGTAGTAAGATAAGTTTCATATTCATACATAAAATATGATTTTATTAGACTATATATGATGCTTTCCTTGTTTCAAAAGAAGAGTTATATTTCAAAAAGAAATTATTCCAAAAATATTGTTATCTTTCGAAAGTCAAGTTCTTATTTTACTCAAATAATGTGTGGAATCTACTATAAAAATATCAAGAAATTAAATTTCATGAAAAATTACGATTTTTTCCCTATAGGGGAAAAAACAGAGTATTTGTTAAATTTTATAATATTTCATCAAAAATTAGACAACAGATTGGTTAAATTAATGAATTTATTAGTAAATGATCGAATTTTAAGCAATGTATGCATCAAAAATATGATTTTTGAACCACATTACGCGTAAGAAAATTTTACTTGTTAAATTTTATAATATTTCATCAAACATTAGATTACAGATTGATTAAATTAATAAATTTATTAGTAAATGATCGAATTCTAAGCAATGTATGCATCAAAAATATGATTTTTGAACCACATTACGCGTAAGAAAATTTCACGTTAAAATTTAACTTTATTGACGAAAAATTCACCCTAACTCTTACACATTTGATCAGAACACTTTGAAATTTGGAGAATATCACTAAAATATTGTGTGGAATCTACAATAAAAACTTTAACAAAAATTAAATTTCATGAAAAATTACGATTTTGCCCCTATAGGATAAAAAAACTGAGTATTTGTTAAATTTTATAATAATTCATCATAGATTAGATTACAGATTGATTAAATTAATGAATTTATTAGTAATGATCTAATTCTAAGCAATGTATATATCAAAAATATGATTTTTGAATCGTATGACGCGTAAGAAAATTTCAAGTTAAAATTTAACTTTATTGACGAAAAATGTACCGTATCTCTTATACCTTTGGTCAGAACACTTTGAAATTTGGAGAATATTTCTAAACTAATCTGTGGAATCTACTTCAAGAATTTCAAGAAAAATTAAATTTTATGAAAAATTATAATTTTGCCCCTATAGGGTAAAAAAATGAGTATTTGTTAAATTTTATAATATTTAATCAAACAGTATATTACATATTGATTAAATTAATGAATTTACAAGTAAATTATCTAATTATAATCAATGTATCTATTAAAAATATGGTTTTTGACCATATTACGCGTAAAAAAACTTCACATTAAAATTTAACTTTATTGACGAAAAATGCACCATAACTCTTACAAATTTTATGAGAACACTTTGTAATTTTGAGAATATCACAAAAGTAATGTGTGGAATCTACTATAAAAATTTTAAGAAAAATTTAAATTTAATGAAAAATTATGATTTTGTCCCTATAGGGTAAAAATATAGAGTATTTGTTAAATATTATAATATTTCATCAAACATTAGATTATATATTGATTAAATTAATGTGTTTATTAGTAAATGATCGAATTCTAAGCAATGTATGGATCAAAAATATGATTTTTGAACCACATTAAGCGTAAAAAAAATTCACTTGTTAAATTTTAAAATATTTCATCAAACATAATATTACAGATTGATTAAGTTAATGAATTTATTAGTAAATGATCGAGTTCTAAGCAATGTATGCATAAAAAATATGATTTTTGAACTATATTACGCGTAACAAAATTTCACATTTAAATTTTAACTTTATTGACAAAAAATGCACCATAACTCTTACACCTTTGGTCAGAACACATTAAAATTTGGAGAATATCACTAAAATAATGTGTGGAATCTACTGTAGAAATTTCAAGAAAAAATAAATTTCATGAAAACTTACGATTTGCCCCTATAGGGTAAAAACACTAAGTATTTGCAAAATTTTATAATATTTCATGAAACATTAGATTACAAATTAATCAAATTAATAAACTTATTAGTAAATGATCTAATTCTAAGCAATCTATGCATCAAAAATATGATTTTTGAACCACATTACGTGAAAGGAAATTTCAAGTTAAAATTTAACTTTATTAATGAAAATATACCATAACTCTTGCACCTTTGGTCTAAACAATTTGAAATTTGTAGAATATCACTAAAATAATGTGTGAAATCTACCGTAAAACTTTCTAGAAAAATTAAATTTCATGAAAATTACGATTTTTCCCCTATAGGGTGAAAAAAACCAAGTATTTGTAAAATATTATAATATTTAATCAAACATTAGATTACATATTGATTAAATTAATGAATTTTTTAGTAAATAATCTAATTCTAAACAATGCATGCATCAAAAATATAATTTTTGAACCACATTACGCGTAAGAAAATTTCATGTTAAAATTTAACTTTATTGATAAAAAATGCACCATAACTCTTACACCTTTGGTTAGAAAACTTTGAAATTTGGAGAATATCACTAAAATAATGTGTGCAATCTACAGTAAAAATTTCAACAAAAATTAAATTTCATAAAAAAATACGATTTTGCCTCTATAGGGTAAAAAAACTCAGTATTTGTTAAATTTCATAATATTTCATCAAACATTAGATTATAGATTGATTAAATTAATGAATTTATTAGTAAATGATCGAATTCTAAGCAATGTATGCATCAAAATTATGATTTTTGAACCACATTACGCGTAAGAAAATTTTACTTGTTAAATTTTATAATATTTCATCAAACATTAGATTACAGATTGATTAAATTAATGAATTTATTACTAAATGATCTAATTCTAAGCAATGTGTGCATTCAAAATATGATTTTTGAACCACATTACGTGTAAGGAATTTCACATTAAAATTTTACTTTATTGACGAAAAATGTACATAACTCTTATACCTTTGGTTAGAACACTTTCAAATTTGGAGAATATCACTCAAATAATGTGTGGAATCTACTGTGAAAATTTTAAGAAAAATTAAATTTCATTAAAAATTACGATTTTGCCCCTATAAGATAAAAAAACTGAGTATTTGTTAAATTTTATAATAATTCATCAAAGATTAGATTACAGATTGATTAAATTAATGAATTTATTAGTAATGATCTAATTCTAAGCAATGTATATATCAAAAATATAATTTTTCAACCACATGATGCGTAAGAAAATTTCACGTTAAAATTTAACTTTATTCACGAAAAATGCACCACAACTCTTACACCTTTGGTCAGAAAACTTTGAAATTTGGAGAATATTTCTAAACTAATCTGTGGAATCTACTGCAAGAATTTCTAAAAAAATTAAACTTTATAAAAAATTACAATTTTGCCTCTATAGGGTAAAAATCTGAGTATTTGTTAAATTTTAAAATATTTCATCAAACAGTATATTACATAATGATTAAATTAATGAATTTACAAGTAAATTATCTAATTTTAAGCAATGTATGCATTAAAAAATATGATTTTTGAACCATATTACGCGTAAAGAAATTTCACGTTAAAATTTACTTTATTGAGGAAAAATGTATCATAACTCTTACACCTTTGGTCAGAACACTTTGTAATTTTGAGAATACCACAAAAATAATGTATGGAATCAATTGTAAAAATTTCAAGAAAAATTAAATTTCATGAACAATTACGATTTTACCCCATAGGGTAAAAAAACAGAGTATTTGTTAAATTTGATAATATTTCATCAAACATTAGATTACAGATTGATTAAATTAATGAATTTATTAGTAAATGATCGAATTCTAAGCAATATATGCATCAGAAATATGATTTTTGAACTACATTATGCGTAAGAAAATTTCAGTAGTTAAATTTTATAATATTTCATCAAACATTAGATTACATATTGATTAACTTCATGAATTTATTAGTAAATGATCAATTCTAAGCAATGTATGCATCAAAAATATGATTTTTGAACCATATTACGCATAAGAAAATCTCACGTTAAAATTTTAACTTTATTGACAAAAAATGCACCATAACTCTTACACCTTAGGTTAGAACACTTTGAAATTTGGTGAATATCACTAAAATAATGCGTCGAATCCACTGTAAAAATTTCAAGTAAAATTAAATTTTATGAAAAATTACGATTTTGTCCCTATGGGGTAAAAAAACTGAGTATTTGTTGTTAAATTTTATAATATTTCTTCAAACATTACATTAAAAATTGATTAAATTAATGAATTTATTAGTAATTGATCTAATTCTAAGTAATGTATGCATCAAAAATATGATTTTTGAACCACATGATGAGTTAGAAAATTTCATGTTAAAATTTAAATTTATTGTCAAAAAATGCACCATAACTCTTACACCTTTAGTGAGAACATTTTGAAAATTGGAGAATATTTCTAAAATAATATGTGGAATCTATTGCAAAAATTTCAAGAAAAATTGAATTTCATTAACAATTACAATTTTGCCTCTATAAGATAAAAAAACTGAGTATTTGTTAAATTTTATAATATTTAACCAAACATTAGATTACACATTGATTAAATTAATGAATTTATTAGTAAATGATCTAATTCTAAGCAATGTATGCATCAAAAATATGATTTTTGAACCACATTACGCGTAAGGAAATTTCACGTTAAGATTTAACTTTATTGATGAAAAATGCACCATAACTCTTACACCTTTGGTTAGAAAACTTTGAAATTTGGAGAATATCACTAAAATAATGTGTGGAATCAACTATAAAAATTTTAAGAAAAATTAAATTTCATGAAAAATTACGAGTTTGCCTCTATAGGGTAAAAAACTGAGTATTTGCTAAATTTATAATATTTTATCAAACATTAGATTACAGATTGATTAAATTAATGAATTTATTTTTAAATGATTGAATTCTAAGCAATGTATGTATCAAAAATATGATTTTTGAACCACTTTACGTGAAAAGAAATTTCACGTTAAAATTTAACTTTATTGACGAAAAATACACCATAATTCTTACACTTTTAGTCAGAACACATTGAAATTTTAAAAATATCACTAAAATAATGTGTGGAATCTACCGTAAAACTTTCTAGAAAAGTTAAATGTCATGAAAAATTATGATTTTGCCCCTATAGGGTAAAAAAAATGAGTATTTGTTAAATTTTATAATATTTCAACAAACATTAGATTACAGATTGATTAAATTAATGAATTTATTACTAAATGATCTAATTCTAAGCAATGTATGCGTCAAAAGTATGATTTTTGAACCACATTACGCGAATGGAAATTTTACGTTAAAATTTAACTTTATTGAAAAAAAATACACCATAACTCTTACACCTTTGTTTGATGAAATATTATAAAATTCAACAACAAATACTCAGGTTTTTTATCTTATAGGGGCAAAATCATAATTTTTAATGAAATTAAATTTTTTTTTTAAATTTTTACATTAGATTCCTCACATTATTTTAGTGATATTCTCAGAATTTCAAATTGTTCTCACCAAAGGTGTAAGAGTTATGGTCTATTTTTCGTCAATAAAGTTAAATTTTAATGTGAAATTTCCTTTCGCGTAATGTGGTTGAAAATTCATATTTTTGATGGATACATTGCTTATAATTAGATCATTTACTAATAGATTTAATAATTTAATCAATCTGTAATCTAATGCTTGATGCAATATTATAAAATTTAACAAATATTCAGTTTTTTGTTGTATAGGAGCAAAATTGTAACTTTTCATGAAATTTAATTATTCTTTTAATTTTTACAGTAGATTCCACAAATTATTTTAGTGTATTCTCCAAATAACAATGTGTTATGACCAAAGGTGTAAGAGTTAAGGTATATTCTTCGTCAATAAAGTTAAATTTTAACGTGAAATTTCCTTTCGCGTAATGTGGTTCAAAAATCATATTTTTGATGCATACATTGCTTAGAATTAGATCATTTATTAATAAATTCATTAACTTAATCAATCTATAATCTAATGTTCGATGAAATATTATTACATTTAAAATATACTCACTTTCTTACCCTATAGGGGCAAAATCATAATTTTTCTTGAAATTTAATTTTTCTTGAAATTTTTACGGTAGATTCCACACATTATTTTAGTTATATTCTCCAAATTTCAAAGTGTTCTCACTAAAGGTGTAAGACTTATGGTGCATTTTTCGTGAATAAAGTTAAATTTTAACGTGAAATTTTCTTACGCGTAATGTGGTTCAAAAATTATATTTTTGATGCATACATTGCTTAGAATTAGATCATTTACTAATAAATTCACTAATTTAATCAATATGTAATCTAATGTTTGATGAAATATTATAAAATTCAATAAATACTCAGTTTTTTAACATATAGGGGAAAAATTGTAATTTTTCATGAAGTTTAATTTTTTTTGAAATTTTTATAGTAGATTCCACACATTATTTTAGTGATATTCTCTAAATTTCAAAGTGTTCTGACCAAAGGTGTAAGAGTTATGGTACATTTTTCGTCAATAAAGTGAAATTTTAACGTGAAATTTCCTTTTGTGTAATTTGGTTCAAAAAATGTAATTTTTGATGCATACATTACTTAGAATTAGATCATTTAGTAATTTTAATTTAATCAATATGCAATCTAATGTTTGATGAAATATTATAAAATTTAACAAATACGCAGTTTCTTTACCCTATAGGGGCAAAATTGTAATTTTTCATAAAATTTAATTTTTCTTGAAATTTTTTACATTAGATTCCGCACTTTAATTTAGTGATATTCTTCAAATTTCAAAGTGTTCTGACCAAAGGTGTAAGAGTTGTGGTGCATTTTTCGTCAATAAAATTAAATTTTAACGTGAAATTTTCTTACGCGTAATGTAGTTCAAAAATCATATTTTTGATGCATACGTTGCTTAGAATTAGATCATTTACTAATAAATTCATTAATTTAATCAATCTGTAATCTAATGTTCGATGAATTATTGTAAAATTTAACAAATACTCAGTTTTTAACCCCATAGGGGTAAAAGCGTAATTTTTCATGAAATTTAATTTGTCTTTAAATTTTTAGATAGATTTCACGCATTATTTTTTGAGATATTCGGAAAATTAAAAAGTGTTCTGACCAAAGTTGTATGAGTTGTGGTGCATTTTTCGTCAAGAATGTTAAATTTTAAAGTGAAATTTCTTTACACGTAATATGGTCCAATAATCATATTTTTAATGCATACATTTATTAGAATTAGATAATTTACTAATACATTCATTAATCTAATCATTCTATAATCTACTATTTGATAAAATATTCTAAAATTTAATCAATACTCAGTTTTTTTACCCTATAAGGGCAAAATTGTAATTTTTCATGAAATTTATTTTTTCTTAAAATTTTAACAGTAGATTCCACACATTATTTTAGTGATATTCTCCAAATTACAAAGTGTTCTGACCAATGGTGTAAGAGTTATGGTGTATTTCTCGTCAATAAAGTTTAATTTTAACGTAAAATTTCCTTTCGCATAATGTGGTTCAAAAATGATATTTTTGATGCATACATTGCTAAGAATTAGATCATTTACTAAGAAATTCATTAATTTAAGCAATCTATAATATAATTTTTGATGAAATATTATGAAATTTAACAAATACTCAATTTCTTACCCTATAGGGGCAAAATCTTAATTTTTCATGAAATTTTATTTTTTTTTTAAATTTTTACAGTAGATTCCACACATAATTTTAGTGATATTATCCAAATTATAAAGTGTTCTGACCAAAGGTGTAAGAGTTATGGTGTATTTTTTGTCAATAAAGTTCAATTTTTACGTGAAATTTCCTTAGACGTAATGTGGTTCAAAAATCATATTTTTGATTCATACATTGCTTAGAATTAGATCATTTATTAATAAATTCATTAATTTAATCAATCAGTAACTAATGTTTGGTGAAATATTATAAAATTTAACAAATACATAGCTTATTACCTTATAGGGCAAATTCATAATTTTTGTTGAATTTCTTATAGTAGATTCCAAACATTATTTTAGTGGTATTCTCCAAATAACAAAGTGTTCTTACCAAGGTATAAGGGTTATGGTGTATTTTTTGTCAATGAAGTTAAATTTTAACGTGAAATATCCTTTCGCGTAATGTGGTTTAAAAATCATATTTTTGATGCATACATTGCTTAGAATTAAATTATTTACTAATAATTCATTAATTTAATTAATCAGTTATCTAATGTTTGATGAAATATTATAAAATTTAACAAATACTCAGTTTCTTACCCCGTATGGGCAAAATTGTAATTTTTCACAAAATTTAATTTTTTTTTTAAATTTTTACACTAGATTCCACACATTATTTTACTGATATTCTCCAAATTACAAAGTGTATAAATCAAAGGTGTAAGATTTATGGTGTATTTTTCGTCAATAAAGTTTAATTTTAACGTGAAATTTCCTTTCGCGTAATGTAGTTCAAAAATCATATTTTTGATCCATACATTGCTTCGAATTAGATCATTTACTAATAAATACATTAATTTAATCAATCTGTAAACTAATGTTTGGTGAAATATTATAAAATTTAACAAATACTCGGTTTTTTACCCTATAGGGCAAAATCATAATTTATCATTAAATTTAATTTTTCTTAAAATTGTTACAATAGTTTCCACACATTATTTTAGTGATATTCTCTAAATTACAAGGTGTTCTGACCAGAGGTGTAAGAGTTATGGTGTATTTTTCGTCAATAAAGTTAAATTTTAACGTGAAATTTCCTTTCGCGTAATGTAGTTCAAAACACATTTTTTTGATGCATACATTGCTATGAATTAGATCATTTACTAATAAATTTATTTAATTTAATAAATCTGTAATATAATGTATGATGAAATATTATAAAATTTAACAAATACTCAGTTTTTTACCCTATAGGGGCAAAATCGTAATTTTGAATGAAATTTAATTTTTCTTGAAATTTTTACAGTGTATTCCACTGATTATTTTAGTGATATACTCCAAATTACAAAGTGTTCTAACCAAAGGGGTAAGAGTTATGGTGCATTTTTCGTCAATAAAGTTAAATATTAACGTGAAAGTTCCTTTCGTGTAATGCGGGTCAAAATTCATATTTTATGCATACATTGCTTAGACTTAGATAATTTACTAATAAATTCATTAATTTAATCAATCAGCAATCTATGGTTAATGAAATACTAGTGTGGAACTTGTGTGATGCACAGAAGATATTTTTTTTATATTTTGTAATATAATCATATATTCAAGTTATATGGGTATATTGCAGAAGGTGTAGATTTGTAATTCAATGATTATTTTTTGTATAATGAGTAGAATGTTTTTGTAATTTTATGTTTTGTCATTTCTTCTATTAGAATTAGGCTTGTTCACAAATTGATACGCATGATATCCACAATTTATAGAAGGTTGAATCAAATTAAATAAAAAAATAGCGATATCAGCAGATTAAAGAAAATAAATATTTGTACAGATCTCATAAAATTTTCCAATTATATAGTCAAATTAAGGACAAAAATATTTTGCAAATTGCTAATTAAATGTAATAATATTACAAAAATTTGAAATTTGATAGAAGCAAGTACTTTGAAAGCTAATGAAAAATCGCACGGTTCTTATATGTCGAAATAATTAGCAGATCTCAACAGAAAATCACAAGAATAATCAAACAAAACATGAAAGAGATGGACAAACTTTTTGTTTAAAAATAAGAAAGAAAAATAGTTAAGAAAATTAAATATGTTTATGATAAATTGAAACCAATAGGTGAATAAAAAAATCTAAAAATAAAATAAACCTAAAAATAATATTTTGAAGAGTGTAGGCTTTTGTGAGAACAACCCAACCCACAAGTAAGGCCTATCGAAAAGGCTATTGAAATATGACACATATTATCATACATGTCTTACCATTTATTTTATCAAAACTAAAAACGCAAAAGACTTCAAAAGGAGGGAGAACAAAAAAGAGAAACCTTAAAATATTTAGTAATAATCTTGTTAAAATATATAGAAAGAAGAGAGGGACAAAAATGAGAAATGATTTTGAATTATGGTAAGATTGTTGAAAATTTAATTTCATATTTTACAAAATCAAATTTTATCTATGTGATTGGGTGATTTTGAATAATTGATAGCTTAATTATAGGAAAATTGTTAATGATTTTTCATAATATAATAAAACTACAATGATTTCATGTCCCTAAAAAATTTATTTCTTATTTTAAATATATTATGAGTTAACAAAAAAAATTTAAGTTCGAATTTATTTATGTTGAACAACATAAACTAAGTGAATCCTGAAGATTGTTGATATTAATTTCTTCAATTAAATTTTAATAATGTATCTTAAAAGAGTTCCATAAATATATATAATTTTACATTTATATGGTTGAAATTTAGGCCGAAAAAATAAAATTTAAAAAAGTTATTTTAATTATATATATATAGATTTTGTTTAATAAAATGAATCTAGAAAATTGAGTCATATATTTGTTAGATTTCATATATTTTTTGAATTTCATAGTTTAGTGATTTGATTAATATTCGAAAAAATATCTAGAAAAAATATCTAGATTTCGAATCATATATCAAATATTGTTGTATATTCATCTTGATATCATCTAATTTTGAAACACCTAAATTTGTTAAATAATTTAGGTTTTGAAATCGAATCAAAATCTCCAAAATAAAAATGTCTAATTTTAATTTAATAATAATAAAATAATTCTAAATAAGTAATAAAGCTTAGGCGGAAAAACGGAATTGGAAAAAAGTCATTTTGTTTATCTATATATATATATATTTCTTATTTTAAATGTATTATGAGTTAACAAAACAATTTTAAAATTTGAATTTATTTATGCTGAACAACAGAAACTAAGCGAATCTCGAAGATTGTTGATATTAATCTATTCAATTAAATTTTAATAATTTATCTTAAAAGAGTTCCATAAATATATATAATTTTACATTTATATGGTTGAAATTTAGGCCGAAAAAATAAAATTTAAAAAATTCATTTTAATTATATATATATAGATTTTGTTTGACAAAATGAATCGAGAAAATTGAGTCATATATTTGTTAGATTTAATATATTTTTTGAATTTCATATGTCAATGATTTGATTAATATTCAAAAAAATATCTAGATTTCGAATTATGTATCAAATATTGCAGTATATTCATCTTAATATCATCTAAGTTTGAAACACCTAAATTTGTGGAATAATTTAGATTTTGAAATCCAATCAAAATCTCCAAAATAAAAATGTCTAATTTTAATTTAATAATAATATAATTATTCTAAATAAGTAATGATGTTTAGGCGGAAAACAGAATTGGAAAAAAGTCATTTTGTTTATATATATATATATATATATATATATATATATATATATATATTATAAAATTTAACAAATACTCAGCTTTTTTACCCTATAAGGGCAAAATCGTAATTTTTCATGAAATTTAATTTTACTTGAATTTATACAGTAGATTGCGCACATTTGTTTAGTAATATTTCACAAAATATTAGATTAAAGATTGATTAAATTAATAAATTTATTAGTAAATGATCTAATTGTAAGAAATGTATGCATTAAAATATGATTTTTGAACCACATTACGTGTAAGGAAATTTAATGCTAAAATTAAACTTTATTGACGAAAAATGCACCCTAACTCTTAGACCTTTGGTCAGAACACTTTGAAATTTGGAGAGCATCACTAAAATAATGTGTGGAATCTACTGTGAGAATTTCAAGAAAAATTAAATTTCATCAAAAATTATAATTTTGCCCCAATATGGTAAAAAAAATGAGTATTTGTTAAATTTAATAATATTTCATAATACAGTAGATTACAGATTGATTAAATTAATGTGTTTATTAGTAAATGATCTAATTCTAAGCAATGTATGCATCAAAAATATAATTTTGAACCACATTAAGCGAAAGGAAATTTCCCGTTAAAATTAAACTTTATTGACGAAAAATACACCATAACTCTTACACCTTTGGTCAGAACACTTTGTAATTTGGAGAATATCACAAAAATAATGTGTTAAATCTACTGTAAAAAATTTTAAAAAAAATTAAATTTCATGAAAAATTATGACTTTTTCTGTATAGGGTAAAAAATTGAGTGTTTGTTAAATTTTATAATATGTCATCAAAAATTAGATTACAGATTGATTAAATTAACAAATTTATTAGTAAATCATCTGATTCTAAGCATTGTATGCATCAAAAATATGATTTTTGAACCACATTACGCGAAAAAAAAATTCACGTTAAAATTTAACTTAATTGACGAAAAATACACCACTCTTACACCTTTGGTCAGAACACTTTGTAATTTGGAGGTTATCACAAAAATAATGTGTTGAATCTACAGTAAAAAATTAAAAAAAAATTAAATTTCATGAAAAATTATGATTTTTTCTCTATAGGGTAAAAAACTAAGTATTTGTTAAATTTTATTATATTTCATAAAACAGTAGATTATAGATTGATTAAATTAATGAATTTATTAGTAAATGATCTAATTCTAAGCAATGTATGCATCAAAAATATGAATTTTGAACCACATTACGCGAAAGGAAATTTCTAGTTAAAATTTAACTTTATTGACGAAAAATACACCATAACTCTTACACCTTTGATCAAAACACTTTGTTATTTGATGAAAATCACTAAAATAATGTGTGGAATCTACTGTAGAAATTTCAAGAAAAATTAAATTTCATGAAAAAATACGATTTTGCCCCTATAAGGTAAAAAACAGAGTATTTGTTAAAGTTATTAATATTTCATCAAACATTAAATTAGAGATTGATTAAATTAATGAATTATTAGTAAATAATCTAATTCTAAGCAATGTATGCATCAAAAAATTATTTTTGAACCACATTACGCGTAAGAAAATTTCATGTTAAAATTTAACGTTATTGAAAAAATTGCACCATAACTCCTACACCATTGGTCAGAACACTTTGAAATTTGGAGAATATCACTAAAATAATGTGTGAAATCTACTGTAAAAATTTCAAAAAAAATTAAATTTCAGGAAAATTTTTTATTTTGCCCTTATAGGGTAAAAAAGCTGAGTATTTGTTATATTTTATAATATTTCACCAAACATTAGATTAAATATTGATTAAATTAATAAATTTATTAGTAAATGATCTAATTGTAAGCAATGTATGCATCAAAAATATGATTTTTGAACCACATTACGTGTAAGAAAATTTCACGTTAAAATTTAACTTTATTGACGAAAAATGCACCATAACTCTTAGACCTTTGGTTAGAGCACTTTGAAATTTAGAGAATATCATTATAATAATGTGTGGAATATACTGTGAAAATTTAAAGAAAAATTAAATTTCATGAAAAATTACAATTTCGCCCCCATAGGGTAAAAAAATTGAATTTTGTAATATTCCATAATACAGTAGATTACAGATTGATTAAATTAATGTATTTATTAGTAAATGATCTAATTCAAACAAATGTATGCTTCAAAAATATAATTTTTGAACCACATTACGAAAAAGGAAATTTCACGTTAAAATTAAACTTTATTGACGAAACATACACCAAAACTCTTACACCTTTGGTCAGAACACTTTATAATTTGGAGAATATTACTAAAATAATGTGTTGAATCTACTGTAAAAATTTAAAAAAAAATTAAGTTTCACGAAAAATTTCAATTTTTCCCCTAGAGGGTAAAAAACTGAGTATTTGGTAATTTTTATAATATTTCACAATACATTAGATTAAAGATTGATTAAATTAATTAATTTATTAGTAAATGATCTAATTCTAAGCAATGTATGTATCAAAAATATGAATTTTGAACCACATTACGCGAAAGGAAATTTCTCGTTAAAATTTAACTTTAATGACGAAAAATACATCATAACTCTTACACCTTTGGTTAGAACACTTTGTTATTTGGAGAATATAACTAAAATAATGTGTGGAATCTATTGTTAAAATTTCCAGAAAAATTAAATTTCATGAAAAAATACGATTTTGCCCCTATAAGGTAAAAAACAGAGTATTTATTAAATTTTATAATATTTCATCAAATATTAAATTACAGATTGATTAAATTAATGAATTATTAGTAAATAATCTAATTCAAAGCAATGTATGCATCAAAAAAATGATTTTTGAACCACATTACGTGTAAGGAAATTTCATGTTAAAATTTAACATTATTGACAAAAAATGTACCATAACTTTTACACCATTGGTCAGAACACTTTGAAATTTGGAGAATATCACTATAATAATGTGTGGAATCTAATGTAAAAATTTTCAAGAAAAATTGAATTTCATGACGAAATACGATTTTGCCCCTATAGGGTAAAAACTGAGTATTTGTTAAATTTTATAATATTTCATTATACATTAGATTACAGATTGATTAAACTAATGAATTTATTAGTAAATGATCTAATTCTAAGCAATGTATGCATTATAAATTTGAATTTAAAACCACATTACGCGATAAGAAATTTCACGTTAAAAAATTTAACTTTATTGACGAAAAATACACCATAAGTCTTACACCTTGGGTTAGAACACTTAGTTATTTGGAGAATATCACTAAAATAATGTGTGGAATATACTATAAAAAGGTTCGGAGGACGAGCCCCACCCAACAGTCAGGGTGCAATTTTAAGAAAAATTAAATTTCATCAAAAATTACGATTTTGCCCCTATAAGGTGAAAAACTGAGCATTTGTTAAATTCTATAATATTTTAATCAGCTATTAGATTACAGATTGATTAAATTTATGAATTTATTAGTAAATGATCTAATTCTAAGAAATGTATTCATCAAAATTATAATTTTCCAACCACATTATGCAATTTCACGTTAAAATTTAACTTTATTGACGAAAAAGACACAATAAATCTGACACCTTTAGTGAGAACACTTTGAAATTCAGAGAATATCACTAAAATAATGTGTGGAATCTAATGTAAAAATTTCAAGAAAAATTAAATTTCATGAAAATTACGATTTTCCCCCTATAAGGTAAAAAACTGAGTATTTGTTAATATTTATAAAATTTCACCAAACATTAGATTACAGATTTATTAAATTAATGAATTTACTAGAAAATGATCTAATTCTAAGAAATGTATGCATCAAAAATATGAATTTTGAACTACATTACGCGTAAGAAAATTTCATTTTAAAATTTAACTTTATTGACGAAAAATGCACCATATCTCTTATACCTTTGGTCAGAACACTTCAAAATTTGGATAATATCACTAAAATAATGAGTGCAATCTACTGTAAAAATTTCAGGAAAAATTAAATTTCATGAAAAATTATGATTCTGCCCCTATAGGATAAAAATATTGAGTATTTGTTAAATTTTATAATATTTCATCAAAGATTAGATTACATATTTTTTAAATTACTGAATTTATTAGTAATGATCTAATTCTAAGATATGTATGCATCAAAAATATGATTTTTGAACCACATGACGCGTAAGAAAATTTCACGTTAAAATTTAACTTTATTGACGAAAAATGCACCTAACTCTTACACCTTTGGTCAGAACACTTTATAATTTTGAGAATATCACAAAAATAATGTGTGGAATCTACTGTAAAAATTTCAAGAAAAATTAAATTTCATGAAAAATTACAATTTTGCCCCTATAGGGGAAAAATAGAGTATTTGTTAAGTTTTATAATATTTCATCAAACACTAGATTACAAATTATTAAATTAATGAATTTATTAGTAAATGATCTAATTCTAAACAATATATGAATCAAAAATATGATTTTTGAACCACATTACGCGAAAGGAAATTTCATGTTAAAATTTAACTTTATTGACAAAAACTACACCATAACTCTTACACATTTAGTCATAATACTTTGGAATTTGGAGAATATTACTAAAATAATGTGTGGAATCTATCTTAAAAGTTTCAAGAAAGATTAAATTTATTTAAAAATTACGATTTTCCCCTATTGGGTAAAAAACTTAGTATTTGTTAAAATTTATAATATTTCAAACAATAGATAACAGATTAATTAAATTAAGGAATTAATAAATGACCTAATGCTAAGTAATGTATGCATCAAAAATATGATCTTTGGACCACATTACGCGTAAGGAAATTTCACGTTGAAATTTATATTTATTGACGAAAAATACACCATAACTCTTACACCTTTGGTCAGAACACTTTGAATTTTGGAGAATATCACTAAATAATGTGTGGAATCTACTGTAAAAATTTCAACAAAATTAAATTTCATGAAAAATTACGATATTGATCTTATAGGGTAAAAAAATTGAGTATTTGTTGTTAAATTTTATAATATCATCAAACATTATATTAAAATATTTCATCAAACATTAAATTACAGATTGATAAATTAATGAATTATTAGTAAATAATCTAATTCTAAGCAATGTATGCATAAAAAAATGATTTTTGAACCACATTACGCGTAAGAAAATTTCATGTTAAAATTTAACGTTATTGACAAAAAATACACCATAACTTTTACACCATTAGTCAGAACACTTTGAAATTTGGAGAATATGACTAAAATAATGTGTGGAATCTTCTGTAAAAATTTGAAGAAAAATTAAATTTCATGAAGAATTACGATTTTGCCCCTATAGGGTAAAAAAACTGAGTATTTGTTAAATTTTATAATATTTCATTACACATTAGATTACAGATTGATTAAACTAATGAATTTATTAGTAAATGATCTATTTCTAAGAAATGTATGCATCAAAATTTTGAATTTAAAACCACATTACGCGAAAGGAAATTTCACATTAAAAAATTTAACTTTATTGACGAAAAATACACCATAACTCTTACACATTTAGTTAGAACACTTAGTTATTTGGAGAATAACACTAAAATAATGTGTGGAATCTACTGTAAAAATTTTAAGAAAAATTAAATTTCGTAAAAAATTACAATTTTGCCCCTATAGGGTAAAAAACTGAGCATTTGTTAAATTTTATAATATTTTAATCAAACATTAGATTATAGATTGATTTAATTAATGAATTTATTCATAAATAATCTAATTCTAAGAAATGTATGCATCAAAAATATAATTTTCGAACCACATTACGTAAATTCACGTTAAAATTTAACTTTATTGACGAAAAATACACCATAACTTTGACACCTTTGGTGAGAACACATTGAAATTTAGAGAATATCACTAAAATAATGTGTGGAATCTAATGTAAAAATTTCAAGAAAAATTAAATTTCATGAAAATTACGATTTCCCTCTATAAGGTAAAAAAAGCTAAGTTTTTGTTAAATTTTATAATATTTCATCAAATATAGAATGCAGATTGATTATATTAATGAATTTATTAGTAAACGATCTAATTCTAAGCAATGTATGCATCAAAAATATGAATTTTGACCCACATTAAGCGTAACAAAATTTCACGTTAAAATTGAACTTTATTAACGAAAAATGCAAACCTTTTGTCAGAACACTTTGTAATTCGGAGAATATCACTAAAATAATGTGTGGAATCTACTGTAAAAATTTGAAGAAAAATTAAATTTCATTAAAAATTACGATTTTGCCTGTATAAGGTAAAAAAATGAGTATTTCTTAAATTTTATAATATTTAACGAAACATTAGATTACATATTGATTAAATTAATGAATTTATTAGAAAATGATATAATTCTAACCAGTGTATGCATAAAAAATATGATTTTTGAACCACATTAAGCGTAAGGAAATTTCATGTTAAAATTTAACTTTATTGACGAAAAATGCACCATAACTCTTATACATTTGGTCAGAACACTTTGAAATTTGAAGAATATCACTAAAATAATGTGTGGAATCTACTATAAAAATTTCAAGAAAAATTAAATTTCAGGATAAATTACGATTTTGCCTCTATAGGGTAAAAAATTGAGTATTTGTTAAAAATTAAATAAATTGGTCCACCTAGTGGGCGCCTAGGCGACAGTCAGTCAGAAAGTGGCCGACTACCCATTCTCGACTTCTACACCATTGATATTTACACCATATATATATATATATATATATATATATTCATTAATCTTATATTGAATAAGATTCAAGTGCTTCGCAAAAATTAAAACTATTATGCACAACCAAATATAAATATGTGAAACCAAAATAATATGTCATGTAAATATAAGAATTTGTATGTCTAGAGACGATTTTTCAATAGAGTACATCAATTATTTTAAAATTAAAGAAATGAAAATATGTATGCATATAGCAATATGATAAATTCGCAATGGTGGAGTCAATTTTTTTATTTTTGTAGATTTGTTAATAAAAAAATAGTCGTGATAGAAACATATATATATACACATATAAATAGTTGATAATTAAAGTTATATATTTCAAATGATTTTGGTAGTAAAACCATGTTATTATCAAAGGTACTTCCAATAAAATCATATGAAAATAACTTCATATTTTATAAGACTATACTATTTGAAGATATTACATAAAATAATAAAAAAGAAAATATCTTTTGGAAATAGGATTAACCAAGGCCTATTATTTGCTTCATTATTATGCTTGTTTCACATAATTTACATATATATATATATATATATATATGCACACACACGTATGTATGTGTATTGGTATTTGTAATAAACAAGTTATAGAATATGAGGCCATAACAATATAAAATACATAGAATATATCAATTTTCCACAATTAATTCAAATATAAGGTAATGCTCACATTTTAAAATTATTTCTAATACAAAAGTTAGGGATGATCATGTAAAGAGCCCCCATTATTCAATTATATATATATATATGTGTGTGTGTGTTCTTATTCTTCTTAATTAACTACTACAAACAATCTCGAAAGAGCATTTGCTTTGATTATTTCCCACATCCACACAACAAATTTTGGAGGGCATCTGGCTTGCTCCATAGCGCCCCAAAACTGTTAAGGACAATCTTAGTTTCCATTTGCACCACATGCACTGTTTCTTGGAATATCTGGAGCCGGACAAAATTTTATTTGCCCTAATAAAATTCACAAACAAAAAAGAACAATAATAAACATATTCAAATAATATACAAAGTTAGAAAAGAAATGTAAATAACCTATATTTCATTCTTTGTTTAATAGCATTTTATGACATAGATATCCATTGTAAGTAGAACATTTATTTTACCTAGAGACGGAGTGAATAGACCAAGTATAACTGCTAAGCACAACATGAAGATCACAGCAAAATTTTTCATTTTTAAAATTTTTTTAACTTCAAATTCAAATAAGATACTATGATTTGTTAAAGTTTCATCACACTTTAGAGTTATATAGGTGTTTACCTAGCCTTCACATGGTAAGCTCGAAAACTTACAATTGATTCACTTTCCATGACTAGGAAAATAAAATTACAACTTATATGCAATCAACACACGCACTACCTACCTATCTATCAAATGTAATATGATTGTAGTTTTGAGTTACCAATTAGCAAATATAGTTTATATAACCAAAATGCATATTTTAATCTATTTTCTTAATAATCAACTAGTGGATTTAGAAATTTGGTTGGATCACTTGAATGGACCTAACATTTCTTGGTCAAACTCTATTTATAATAACACATAAGTAAGTCAAGTAGAGATGGAGGAGAGTAAAGTAAGAATTAACGAGCAATTATTAATTAGAGAAAAGAAACATTTGTATATGATTTATAATCTTAATCATTATGTTTTATTGTGCGTGAGACCTCCATCGAACTAAACACTACCCAAACAACTTATGAATAAGATTTTAACATTATTACACATATATACACATACATATTTTATAATTTGATTCTTTTATTACATTTTATTTTTGCTGGTTATATATTTGTAATAAAAACCATAAGTCAAATTTCTCCTATATCGACACAAGTTTATTGCAAAACATACGTTTTTGAGCCACCTAAAATCCAGATGTGCATATAAACATAATACGTTATTGCATATGATGTTTCATTAGATTTTTTTAGGTTACAAACATATTATATATGATTGAATAAATCAAATCAACGAATAAAAGAAGTTGTATAAATGTAAAATTACAGTGTTTTGAATGGTATACCTTAATTAAATTAACAAAAAATAAAGAATTGTACTCTTATAAAACTAAATTCTCTTTTTTAGATGGATGGAGTATTTTATAATTTCATTAAATAAATTTGTATTATTAGGTGGCCTATAATAAACAAATATGGCAAAATTTTGTAAAATATCTCAACATTTCACGATTTAACAATTTTAACACAATATTTCAATAATTTTTAATTTATTCGCAACCTATGGAAACCATCAATTCTATCATCTGTCCATTTTTTTTCTTGCATCTCATTGTAATTTGAACCAATTAAAAATATAAAATTTAATCTCAATCTTTTATATATCCACATTAACTTCCATCTATTCAAAATTAATGTATGACTTAATAAAAAATTATTAATCAATTATGCAAAATAAGACAAAAACAAAACAAATTAGTTGCCTTGAGTTTTAAGAAACATAAAACAAGAAGATAAAATATGAGATGAATAGAAAAAATGTGAAATAAACTGTGAAAATTATTTATATAAATATAACTAAAAATTAAGTCATAAAATGATGATATTAAATAAAATTTATACTTTGCACGAAAACTATATATAAATTTGGAAATTTGATAAATATTTATATTCGCTAGAGTAAAACATTAAAAATTTATATACAATAAATTGAAATATTTTCAAATTATTTTTCACAACTTTTTAGTTAGTTTATATAGTTGAAATTTTTTATCTATCTCCTTTTATATTTTATATTTTTTTATGAAATATTTTTCTAGATTTTGAGGCTTTTTTTTCCATAATTTTAATGCAACATATAATTTTTAGTTAATATAACTATTCTTAATTATGTTTATTTAAATAATTATCAAGATTTATTTCAATATTCATTAAGTACGTTAAATTCCTTGTTTTCTATTTTTCAAAATGTTGATATAATAATTTATTTTTCTATTATTTACATATTTTTCATATTTTCATTATATTTTTTTATTAAGTTAAACATAAATTTTAAATAAATGGAATAAAATTGTAAAGTTATTAAAAGTTGAGACTAAATTAAATATTTTTTATAGATTCAAGTTATAGTATTGACGAAAATTTAAATGAAAAAATGACCAAAGAATAGAATAGATTTCTTTACAAGTTGTTTATTAGTTGACAATCAATGGAACGTTGGGCTAGAATTGTTAAAATTGTGAAATGGTAGGATATATTTATAAATTTTACCTTGAAATAATTAAATATCTAATTAATTAAAATTATAATATTTTATCACACGGCCTTGATGAGATAATTACGAGCTTATTATGAAATATTTTTTACCTAGTAATTCAATTTAATAAATTTAAAATATTTGATAGTCTCACATCACAAAAATAATTTTGACATACATGTAATGTAGATTATTATTTTTAAAATTAAAGAAATGAAAATATGCATTGTCCTCTATTTCAAAATGAATTATTTTATGTATGAAAAATTCACAGTGGTGGAATCAATTTATATATTGAAGTAAATTTTATAATTGGCGAAATAATTAAAAAATAGTTGTGCAATATAAAAAAAATATATATAAATAGTTGATAATGAAAATTATATATTTGAAATGATTTGGTAGTAAAATTATCTTGTGATCACAAGTACTTTCAATAAAGTCATATGAAAATAACTTCATATTTTGTATGACTGTATTATTCGAAGATATTCCATAAAAATGAAAATAAAAAATATCTTTTTGAAATAGAGCTAAACAAGTTTTATTACTTTCTACATTATTACACTTCATGTGCAGGAAATATACATATATATATATATATATGTGTGTGTGTGTGTGTTGGGTACCGATATTTATGATGAACAAACAATAGAATATGAGACTAGAACAATGTGAAAAACATTTATAAATAAATAAGTGAAAAAAATCAAATTTCTACAATTAATTTAAATATAAGATATTACTCATATTTTAACATTATACTTCACAACAGCACTTACTTTTATTATTTCCAACTTCCACACAACAAATTTTTGTTGGCATTTGTCTTGCTCCATAGCGCCCCCAAATTATTAAAAAAATATCTAGAGCTGGACAAAACTTTATTTGTACAAATAAAATTCACAGAAATAAAATAAAATTATTAAATATATTTGAATAATATATAAAGTTAGAAAAGAAATGTAAATAACTCATATTTCATTTTTTTGCTTCCAATAAAATAATAAGAACATAGCATTTTATGACATAGAAATTCATTGTATGTAGAACGTTTAATTTACCTAGAGATGGAGTGAATAGACCAAGTATAACTGTTAAGCACAACCAAGTATAAATATGTGAAACTAAAATAATATGTCATGTAAATATATGAATATTTAAGTCTAAAGACGATTGTTTAATAGAGTGTAGTTATTATTTTAAAAATTAAAGAAATGAAAATATGTATGCAAATAGGAATATGATAAATTCGCAATAGTGGAGTCAATTTATATATTTAAGTAGATTTTATAATCAAAAAATAGACGTGAAAAAAGAAATATATATACATATAAAAAGTTGATAATTAGAGTTATGCATTTGAAATGATTTTGGTAGTAAAACCATGTTATGATCAAAGGTACTTCCAATAAAATCATATGAAAAATAATTTCATAGTTTATAAGATAATACTATTTGAAGATATTTCATAAAAATTAATTAAAAAGAAAATATCTTTTGCAAATAGGATTAACCAAGGCCTATTATTTGCTTCATTATTATGCTCTTGCACAAAATATACATACATATATATATATGCACACACACATATGTTTGTGTGCTGTTATTTATAATGAACAAATTATAGAATATGAGACCATAATAATATAAAATACATAGAAATATATCAATTTTCCACAATTAATTCAAATATAGGATAATGCTCACATTTTAAAATTATTTCTAATACAATAGCTAGGGATGATCATGTAAATAGCACCTATTATTCAATTATATATATATATATATATATATATATATATATGTGTGTGTGTGTGAGATATGTGTGTGGGCGTGTGTTCTTATTCTCCTTAATTAGCTACTATAAACAATCTCAAAAGAGCATTTGCTTTGATTATTTCCAACATCCACACAACGAATTTTGGAGGGCATCTGGCTTGCTCCATAGCGCCCTAAAACTGTTAAGAGACAGTCTTTGTTTCCATTTGTACCGCATGCACCGTTTCTTGGAAAATTTGGGAGCCGGACAAAATTTTATTTGTCCAAATAAAATTCACACACAAAAAAGAACATTAATAAGCATATTCAAATAATATACAAATTTAGAAAAGAAATGTAAATAACCTATATCTCATTATTTGTTTCATAGCATTTTATGATATAGATATGCATCGTAAGTAGAACATTTATTTTACCTAGAGACGGAATGAATAGACCAAGTATAAGTGCTAAGCATAACATGAAGATCACAGCAAAAAATTTCATTTTTTAAAATTCTTTAACTCAACTTCAAATATTTCTAAGGTATTCTATTTGTTAAAGTTTGATCACACTTTACAGTTTTATATGTGTTTTGCTAACCTACACATAGTAAGCTCGACAACTTACAATTGATTCACTTTCCAATATTAGAAAAATAAGATTACAACTTATATGCAATTAACACACGTACTACCTATCTATTTATCATATGTAATATGATTGTGGTTTTGAGTTACCAATTAAATTATAATAAGCTTTCACATTTTTGGATTGTGTATATATGATTAAGCACATATAGTTCATATAAACAAAATCAAATTTTCATATATATTCTTAATAATCCACTAGTGGATTTAGAGATTTGGTTGGATCATTTGAAGAGGCCAAACATTTCTTGGTCAAACTCTATTTATAATAACAAGTAGGTAAGTCAAGTAAAGATGGAGGAGAGTAAAGTAAGAATTAACGAGCAATTATTCATTAAATTAAAGAAACATTTGTACTAGAGTTTTGAGAAATATACGAAAAGAAAATAAAATATGAAATGAATAGAAAAGTTATGAAATAAACTGTGAAAATTATTTATATAAATATAACTAAAAATTAAGTCATGGAATAATGATATTAAATAAAATTTATACTTTGCACTAAGATTATATATAAATTTGGGGTAAATATTTATATTCGCTAGCTATACTAAAACCTTAAAAATTTATATACAAAATATTAAAATATTTTCAAGTTATATTTCACGACTTTTTATTAGTTTATAGAGTTGAAATTTTTTATCTATCTCCTCTTATATTTTATATTTTTTATGAAATATTTTTCTTGTTAATTTTCATAAGTTTTTTTATGTTTTTTCCTTAATTTTCATGCTACATATAATTTCTTGTTAATATCATTATAGTTAATAGTGTCTATTTAAATAATTATCAAGCTTTATTTCAATATTTATTATGTACGTTAAATGTCTTGTTTTCTATTTCTCAAACTGTTGATACAATAATTTATTTTTCTATTATTTACTTATTTTTTCATATTTTCATTATAATGTTTTATTAAGTTAAACATATTTTTTTAATGAATGGCATAAAACTGTAAAATTGTTAAAAGTTGAGACTAAATTAAATATTTATTATATATTCAAATTACGGCATTGACAAAAAATTTAAATGAAAAAATGAACAAAGGATAGAATAGATGTTTTTACAAGTTGTTTATTAGTTGACAATTGTTGAAATATTGGGCTAGAATTGTTAAAATCGTGAAACTTTGGGATATATTTATAAATTTTATATTAATAATTAAATACCTAATTAATTAAAATTATAATATTTTATGACACGACCTTTATGTAATACTTATGAGCTTATTATGAAACATTTTTACCTAGTAAATCAATTTAATAAATTTAAAATATTAGATAGCCTCACATCACAAAAATAATTTCGACATACAAGTAATGCAGATTGTTATTTTAAAAATTGAAAGAAAAAAAATATATGCATGGTCCTCAATTTTAAAATAAATTATTTTATATATGATAAATTCGCTATGGTGGAGTCGATTTATATATTGAAGTAAAGTTTATAATTGACGAAATAATTAAAAAATAATTGTGCAATATAAATATAGATGTATGTGGTTGATAATTAAAATTATATATTTGAAATGATTTGGTAGTAAAAGTGTATTGTGATCAAAGGTACTTTCAATAAAGTCATATGAAAACAACTTCATATTTTGTAAGACTATCCTATTCTAAGATATTCCTTAAAAATGAAAATGAAAAATATATTTTCAAAATAGGATTAAACAAGGTCTATTACTTGCTACACTATTACACTCCATGTGCAGGAAATATACATATATATGAGTCTCTCTCTCTCTCTCTCTCTCTCTCTCTACCGATATTTATAATGAACGAACTATAGAATATGAGACTAGAACAATATAAAATACAGTCATAAATAAATAATTGAAAAAAAATTAAATTTCCACAATTAATTCAAATATATGATATTTCTCACATTTTAAAATTATTCTTCGTGTAAAAGTTGGGATGAACATGTAAAGTAGATAAATATAGGTATTGTGTACTCTTTTTTTTTTTTTTTTCACCTTAGTTATCTACTACAAATAATCTCACACGAGCATTTGCTTTGATTATTTCCAACATCGACATAGTGAATTTTGGAGGACATCTGGCTTGCTCCATAGCGCCCATAATAATTAAGAGATAATATTTGTTTCCTTTTATGTACCATATGCACTATTTCTCGAAATATCTCGAACCAGATAAAATTTTATTTGTTCTAATAAAATTCACACACTAAAAAAAGATATTAATAAACATATTCAAATAATATACAAAGTTAGAAAGAAATAAAGATTAAAAATATTATTTTTTATCCTCCTTTTTTTTTGTGAAGCCAACGTGATTTTGAGGAAATAAATGAAAGGGAACGGCTAACGCTCCTCAAAAGCTTGATTCTGAAAATAATCTTATAATAAATTGATTAATTATATTAAAAATTAAATTATTTGTAAAAATATTTATAAAAAAAAGTATTAGTTAATATTTATTTGTAACTCAAATTTAATATAGATACTTCAATACACAATAAATATTTAAATATGACAAAATAGTTAATAAAAACAATAATTGTATTTTTCAAATTTAATATTTAGTTCAATAGATGTGACATAGGATCAAATTAAAAATGATAAAATGAGAGTTAATTTGATTTATTAGACATATAAAAAATGGGATAAAAAAATTTGTATTTTAACAAAATAGAAAATCTATCTCTGAAAAAAAAAATCAACGAATCAGAAGTTGAACATTGTTTTCCAAAAATATTATTATTTTTAAAAACTAAAACTATTTTTAGAATACTTTATTATTATATTAGTGTATATATACACACACATATAAAACAAAATTAAGAAGTGTAGATTCACGGGTACATAAATTAAAGTCCACAGCTGCAAGCACTTCCATGGCGTATGAACAACACTTTTACGAACACAGCCCACAAACTCTCACGAGATTTCATCTCTTATCACCGCTGATGTCAGAACAAAATTCATTCATGAACTACAGCTAAAAACAGCATTCTGCAAACACTTTTCTCTCACGGATTCTTGCTTGTACAATACCAACTTTTCTTGATTTCAACTCACCCAAGAATCTCGATATAAATACACATGCAAATATACTCAAAATCTGAACAAGAAAAAAGAAACCCAGTATTTATTTTTCACTTGAAAAATGGTAAATTCCAGGGTGTTTCTTTTGTGCGCTTTTCTTACTTTGTGGTGCTTCCGAGCTAGCGAGGCTTGCAAGGCTTGTCAAAAACAAGGCCCACAAGTTCCATGTTTCTTCATATTTGGAGATTCATTAGTCGATAACGGCAACAACAATGATATCCTCACTCTGGCAAGAGCTGACTATAGTCCTTACGGCGTCGATTTTCCACAAGGCGCAACGGGCCGTTTCACCAATGGCCGTACCTTCGTCGACATTCTTGGTACATCATAGTCTTCTCCTGCATTATGATGACTTCCAACATGTTTCATTAAATCATCAACATGATTGTGTTTTTTCCTAATTTTTACATTTTTTTTATTTTTCTTGTTGTTTGGTGTATTATTTGCAGCTCAGTTATTAGGCTTGCCAAACTACATTCCCCCCTATGCCAGCGCTCGCGGCCGAGCACTGCTTCAAGGTGCAAATTTTGCATCAGGGGCTTCTGGAATACGAGATGAAACAGGAAATAATTTGGTATATCTCTATGCGAGCTATTAAATATGCACGACGTATAAAAAAATCGCACATGAATATATATGTAAATGTCATTGGCAGGGTGATCACATGTCAATGAATCAGCAAGTTGAGAGCTTTGCAAGAACTGTGCAGCAGCTGAGAAGATACTTCAGAGGGGATGCTCATAATACTACAATCTGCAGCTACCTTAGCAAGTGCATATTTTACTCCGGATTGGGAAGCAACGATTACCTAAACAATTATTTCATGCGCGATTATTATTCGACCGGCTCTGAGTACACTCCTAGAGCTTATGCTGCTTCTCTCATCCAGGATTATACCAAACAATTAACGGTTGATAAGTTCTCATTTTCTTCACTTACATTTTCATATTTTGTATGGAAAAATTGCATCTGATGTTGTTGAGTACTCGCCAATGAAAACTGCTGAAATGGCCCAGAAAAAGTCATGAAATTTGAATTTCACATCAGCAATTTTTATTGTTGGGTCAATAAAAGGTGAAAATGTGGGGTGAAATTGAACATGAGTTTGTAAGGGAAAATTGCAATTGATATTGTTGACTTGCCAATGAAAACTGTTGATGTGGCGTAGAAAAAGTTGAATCAGTAATTATACAATTTGAATGTTACGTCAGCAATTTATATTTGGTAAATAATAAAGTAGGAGTTGTTCGTTCATATTTGTAGGAGTTGTACAATTTGGGAGCTCGGAAAGTAATAGTGACCGGAGTTGGACAAATAGGGTGCATACCTTATCAGCTAGCACGATACAACGGCAACAATGGTAGCAGATGCAATGAAGAGATCAACCGTGCTATTTCCCTCTTCAACTCCTGCCTGAAAAGACTGGTGGATAGGTTCAACAAGGGCCAACTCCCTGGATCAAGATTTGTCTACCTTGATTCATTTCAAAGCAGCCAAGATCTTGCCCGAAATGGAAAAACTTACGGTAAACAAACATAATCCTATCGTGTGTTTCCAGCCAAAAGTATGTTTTAGCCACTTCTTAATTGTGGTAACATAGAATATACTTTAAAGAGTACGACATTGTCATTGTATTGTGCTAACAGAAGAGAGTTTGATGCATGATGTGTATGTTCTGTATTTGTCTATTGGGACAGGATTTGAAGTAGTCGACGAAGGATGTTGTGGAGTGGGAAGAAACAACGGACAGATAACATGTCTTCCGTTGCAAATGCCGTGTGAAGATCGCAGAAAGTACTTGTTTTGGGATGCGTTCCATCCCACCGAAGCTGCGAACATTATACTTGCTAAGAAAGCATACAGTTCCAAGGGTAAATCACATGCTTATCCGATCAGTATACAGCAGTTGGCCATGTTATAGGACTGCTTCAACTTCATTGGAGGCATGAAATAATTGTTCATGAACTCTTGTTTCACATTTTAGTGCCACTGCTTAATTGTGAATGCAATCTGTATGTGTTAATTTTCTAAATAGTTTGAAGCATATTCTTGTTTAATGAAGTTTGGTCCGATTCCTCTCTCATTTTTCAATGCACGGTAGAGCATCACTGTTGCAACTCCCGGCAATTTGAGAATGGTGTGGAGGGCTTAGCTCGAACAACTCAAAGAAAGGATTCAGTTGGGCCCTTCCATATGCTAACCCAAAATCTGCGCCGAATCGGCTCGGAGCCAAAAAAATAAAAACAAAAAACTTATATACGCTTGAGGACAATTCTCGGACAAGCCGCTCAATTTATAATCTCATTTTATGCATCTAAGTGCATCAATATGATGTTATAGTTATTTAACTAAACAATACTATTTGTTTAATTTAAAAATGTTACTACTGATTTATTATTTTGAAAAGAATAATAGTATTTTTCAAGTAAACAGATATTAGTTTTTAATTAAACAAATAATACCAACCAAAAATCTTGTGTTCTGCTAACTAACATAGTTGTAGACCAACTATTTTTTACGCGTTTGCTTTTAAAATAATATCACCGAGTTTTTCTCCACATGAGATATATTATTGAGTTAAATTACTAAGGCCAACACCAAAATTACAAAACTCGGTTGATCCCAAAATCAGTACTTTAATGTTTTGCTTTTAAAATTTCGTCCTTTATTTTTTAAAATGTTTGAATTTGAATTTCTTATAGCAAGATTTCGGAATCATCATCAGATACATTCATCGCACATGATTATGTTCAATTAAAAAAATTTATTTTTCGATAAATATGTGGTCTCATGATTGCTTATGAGGATGGTGTGTCAACTGTCATTTACTACGCCAAACTAATAAAAATCTTCAATCCAGCCCAAAAAAAAAAAAACGATTTTTGTAACTTTCCTCCATTTATATGCTGAAATGAGGCAGCTAGAAAAGTATAATCAGTTGACACAATATTCTAGCAGCAGGGATCACAGAAAGAAGATGGTACATTTCACATATAATGAACAATGCCATGTTTGGATACGGATCAAAGATTGGCAAGCTGCTCTATATTCATGGGATAAACAGCATCCTTATTCCCATAGAAAGCCCTCCTACCAAACAAGACATTAACGGCTTCCGTCGGGTGAAATGCATCCCAGAAGATGTAGCGGTTCCTGTTCGGACATGGCGTCTGAAACGGAAGACAGGTGATCTGGCCTCTGTTCCTCCCGATACCACAGCAGCCCCGGTTTACCACGCTGAATCCTACAAAAGTAAAAACGAACAAATGTGAAACAATTTGTTCAATATTACGAATGAGAGAGATTGGATGAAGATTTACCGTATGATCTGGAATTCGCCAAGAGATCTTGGAACATGTTGTGAATGTCAATGTAAGAAAATCGAGAGCCGGGAAGGTTGGCGCTGAGGTTGTTGATCATGGCCTTCGTGTTCGTATTAAACGGGACGATAAGATCGTTAACTTCCTCCGAACACACGCCATTGTTGCTCTGTGCAAGAATGCTAGGAATGCAGCCCATCAATCCAAGCCCTGCTATCACGAATTTCCTAGCTCCAAGATTGTACAATCTCTGCATCATAGTTTCAGACAAGAATCAAGAAAATGTAATAAATCTAACAGTAAGGACAATCACTGTTTCTATTCCGTAGCTATAGGACGGTCCCTGCTCACGATTCCTGTACGAATTGATTGTGAATTTAGTCGTACAGAAAGGGAAACCGGACAGGCCTCTCGTTATAGGACTAATCTTGCATTTTTCCCTAAAGTTAGTAGTATCTTATTCTTATCACTATTTCAGTTTTGTAGCTATAGAGCAGTCTCGAGTTACAATTCATGTACGAATTGATTGTGAAATTAGTCATAGAATCGCAGAAATTGAGAATTTGACCCAAGACTTTATGACTAAATTTACATTCAATTGTGTGTACGTAATTAAATTGCAACTTTTAAAACGTACACACCCAAAAAAAAAAAAAAAAAAACCATATTATAGTTACCGACTAATTTTACATTTTCTCCCCAAGGTCTTACCGTGAGTTGTTGGGAGTATTGCTGGACCAAGAGATCTGCGTACTGTTGACCGTTGTACTGACTTTTTGTGTTGTAATTAGGCATGAGGTAGTTGTTAAGGTAATCGTTGCTGCCCATTCCGACAAAGAAAATGCACTTTGCGAGGTCCTCCGCTACACCCGGTGCACCGAGGTTGTCTGTTATCTGATCTAGAGTGTTCTCGAAGTTTTTGACTTGCTGCTTAAATGGGATTCTACTTACCTGAAAATAATCAATTTCACAATTCTTGAAAAAAAAATTAAATAAAATCACTTTGCTCTTATCAAATTTAGAAATATGGGATTTACTTTTAATGCACCATAGCAAAGGTGCCAACAAGCAGACAGGTAATATGTTTTCAGACAATAAAAACTATTTATTGGAACGTGATGTTTTGTAAGAAACATTTATTGGTACACGCAAAATCCTTTAATTTATTTTGCTGTTTATTATATATTTTAACTTCATCAATACACGCTGTGTGTGTAGAAAAACATCATTAACAAACACACGACGTGCATTGATGAAGCTGAAATACGAAATGAAACTTAATATGCGATCAAGGATCCAAACTGAATAAATTCACATGAATAAATTAAGAAACTAAGTTTATTCACTCACAAAATTTCTTCCTGTAATATCAAGAATCCCAGCAGCAGCAGAGGCATAATTAACTCCATATCTCATTTGATCAGCAGAAGCTCCAGAGTAAGCAGGAACCAGTGGAAGTCCAAGCAGGTCAGCTGCAAATACATCCCATAAAAAATTAAAAAATAATTATTATTATTAAAAAAAATCTTGAATTTTATTTTGTAAAAAAATAATAATAAAATAATTGAAGAATGTATACCAATGGTATCAACCATGGTGTAACCATTGGAGAATCTTCCAGTTGGGCCACCTTTGAAATCAATCCCATAAGGAAAATAGTTGGCTTTAGCAAGAGAAGGCAAATTATTATTGTTGCCGTTATCTATCAAAGAATCACCAAATATGAACATGGCTGGAACCAAAGCTCTTCTTCTCTCACTAGCACCTTCATCTTCTTGACCCCTAGCAATCCCTGCATTCAGCACCAAGAAAATCACAAAAAGCCCACAGAACTCCATGAATTTATCAGCCATCTTTCTCTCTCACGCTCAGTGTGTGTAGCTTGTGTGAAAAATGATGGGTGAGGAGAGGTTTGTGGAGGATGGCAGAGGATTATATAGGCGGAGGACGGCGGTGGTTGGGGAGGAGTAAATATGCTCACCTGTCTGGCGTTTCTTGCAGTAAATATATGCAAGTTTGCAACTGGTTGTTTTTGTTATTTTTCACACTAATTTCTTGCCTTATTTGAACATTTCCAGTTCCATAGCTTCGGATAATATCAATGTATTTTTCTCTATGTTTGTGTACAATATGGGATGAACTCTTTGTGAATTTACTAGAATGGGAAAATAGAGTTATTGCAAAAGGAGTTATCATGTGGTTTGTTGTAAAGTTGGGATTTGTATGAGTTCAATCGAGTCGATCTAAAAGTACTATTTTGTAAGATTATTTGAAAAATTATTGAGATTTTAATATTATATTTAGATTTTTTTTAAAGATTATTAAATTTAAATCCATAACTGGACAATATATTTTCATAGACTCATATGATTCATAGAAATTTTTTTTTGATATAAAGTATTAATTAACACGACGTAAAATAAGTAGTAAGTGATAAAGTTATAAGCCATGAACAATAATTTGATAGAAGAATTTGAAATTTTCAGTAATTAATTGATGTGAAGTTGAATGCATTTGAAATCGTCTTACTTAAAATCCCTACCTTGGATGTGATGTGGATTTATGAGAATAATTCTAAATTCATTACTTGACCAAAGATTTATAGAATATTTGAAAATTTTATTTCCATTGTTGCAAAAACTTCTATACATTGAATGCACCGAACAACCCGATTATTTGTTTAATTAAAAAGTATTATTATTCATTTGTTACCTTAAAAAAGTGGTAATATATTTCAAGTAAATAAAACTATTTGTTAACAAGTATTATTATAGATCGGACACACGATACACAAGATGATCACTCTTTCATTGTGTTATCTAATAATTTCATGAGTACATTTTTTATACTTGTATGCGAGTTGTGTTTTACTCCCTTCCATTCAATTTATCATACACTTTTTTGTTTATCAAGAAGCATCAAGTGTTATCTTCCAATTTTACTTTCCCTTAGGCTGTATTTGGATTAAGAAATTTAAGATGTAAGAATTTAAAGTCAAAGAAGTTCAAATTTACTTGAATTCGAATGAATTTTCAAATATATCCAAATAACTCAATAATTAATTCAAAATAAAACCAATAAATTTCATATCCATAACAATGCAAATAAATTTGAGGTCTATCTTCACATCCTTCAACATAAATATAATTATTTTTTTAATAATGCAAAAATTTATGTACATACGTTGCACGTGCAACACGATCTAAAGTATTAATTGTCTGAATATAAATTATTACTTGTTACTACAAATATATTACTTATAATTAATTATCTTAAAAATTAATGATACATTATAATTAAACAAGTAATATTTTAAATTATGTTGTGCGTTCACTTGATGTACAAAAAACTAACTTAACAATTAAACATCAGGATTCTACCAAAGCATAATGTGATCATTTTATACATATAATTATATTGAAATGGAGGCAGTACCAAAGAGCATTACAGTGTGTGCGTGTGTGTTAAGAGTGAGATTCTAGTCATTTGCACTTCATAATGAATTTGAGTGCCGTAACTTCATTGACCAACCCTGAGTCAGACTTCTTTCCCAACATAGCTGAGTTGACCTTGAATAATGTCAACGCGTCTTTATTTTGAAGATAGAGCAACACTATCAAAGTAAGTGCTACTCACCACAACTGTTTTAGTACCTAAAAAATTATTTTAAAAAATAATAATAATTGGATGTTTTGGGCGGCAACTTAAATAAATCACAGCCCATTTATAAATTTCAATGGGGCTGAGCGCTGACAATGGCTGATATTGACCAACTCAGATTAATACAAAATTCCACTTCATTGAATGAAGGAATGGGAACAGTTGGGACAGTTGCAAATTTACTCCTTGCAATAAAGATGGATCGAATCCCCAAATTTATATTGAAAAATAAATAAAAAGATACTAAAATATAAGAAGATAAAATAAAAATTCGATATTCGACTTACATACATATCATTACGAAACAACCTAAAAAATAATCTTTGCAAAAAATTAACAATAAGAGGGAAAAAAATCATAGGAGTTGTAAGAGCAAATGATGTTTCAAGGCTTCCATAATTTCATAGTGCAGTCTTCGCCATAAGTAGCGAGGAGGTTTATGTGGGGATGGTGAGTAATACCAATCACGTCCTTCTCATGTACCTGCCAGTAGAACAAAACATGGTTTACTCACAATGGAAGTGAATGATCATGGTAAGAAAATTGTGTGCAAGTTTATAAGTTTTTCAATGGCAAAATGCATCATATGGTCACTCAGTTATTCGTGAATATTTCAAAAGGTCCCTCGATTCTATTAGTGTCCTTCCAAAGGAGAGGAGAAATCATCTTTTCAAATTTGATTTTGGTATATTCTAAGGGCTTTTATTTGAAGGGAAAGAAAGAAATAATGATCTTTTGACCATTTATCGAGCATAAATGAAAAACTTTTAAACTTTTAAATGGTGTGGAATATTATGTAGAATCTTTAAAAATAAAAAATGTTGACATGTAAAAGTTTCAAACGAGGGAATGGACGAATATGGCAACTTCCGTCTTGTAGATATCACTTTTTAATAACAGGACTCCTAGAAAACTTTTTCTTAAAACTCGAGGGACCTTTCAAAATATTCCTGGATAATTGAAGGACCTTATGTGCATTTCCCCAAGAAACACATAATGGTGGTAATATGCTCGATCTAGACGTTTTTCCAATAAAGAAAGCAATATTAAAGAGCATGCTAATAGAGCGTAAGCAGAAGAAGATGATAAAAGACATATTGTTAATATATCCTGAACTAAAGGAGGCAATTTACCTTCATTAGATGTTCTAACTTGCCAGATTGATAACTGAAGCAGTACAAATTTCTGCACATAAAATTGAATGAATTAGTGAAACTAGCAAATGGAGGGAAGAGTATACAACAACATCATGTGCATAGGGCTGGCAATCCGCGCAGCCCTGCCAGGAGTGAAGTCAGGCCAGCCTAACTGACATTGGGCCTAATATTACAGCTGAGCCCTATACTGTATGTTTTACTTGAAAGCTAAATGCTGTTGGGCACCTGGTATGGCCTTTCTCGGGCCAGCAAAAAAAGCCCAGCCCAGCATTATGTACAGGCTGCTTGGGCCGGACCCAAATTACCAGCTTCAATGCCATACAAGAAAGTTTGTGGTGGGGGCACTAAATAGAGCAACAAGAGCAACTACTCCAGACAAAGTAACTACAAGACTGCTGATAAAAACTAAGCAAAAAATAATTCAAAGACCTATTTTATTCTTAGTAATTTTTTTAGGGGAGATTCTATGCTACCCCATGGGGTAGTGCCTTAACTCCATTTGATATGTACCACATAGCACATTAACAAAAATCACAAAAATGTTAACCATTGATTGTAAGTGATGTGTCATGTCACATATCCAATGGGTTAAGGCACTACCCCAGGGGGTAGCATAGAATTTCCCATTTTTTAAATTACTGTTCCACTTCAATGGCGCCATATGTTTCTTCCAAAACATGACAACATTTCATAGCCCTCTGACAAAACAGGAGGATGAAGAAAAGACGGTAGGAGAATAAACGGGTGCCTTTTCGGTGAAAGATCTTAGTCAACCAATCCTCATAATGAAAGTGATTATTTTCAAAGACATTTGGGATAATCAGGTATAGTAATTGTCTTTCTAACTCTTAGATAGTTAACCCAGTCAAGAATTTGCTTCTTCAGTGAAAATAGAGGAACTTGTAGCTTACCTGTCTTCACCAACACAATAAATCCACTCTCCTTTGGTTGATACACAAGCTGCCATAAAGTCTCCTCCTTCTCTTTTACCAGATGAAAAACTTTTCACAACCTTACACAAGAATAAGATGCAGATTATAACATAGCCATTAGCCACATCACTTATCATCAGCTATTTCTTAAGTGGCGTTCACAATATACTTGGAACCTAATAAACTAAATAGGACAGTTAAATGGTGTTTAACATCCTCTACCATGATAACTCTCATGCTGTAGCAAGAAATCCTTAAAGAAACCAATTATTGAATTCCTAGATACTCTCTAACTAGACCTGAAAATCCCAAAAAACTGAGATAGTAAAAATCGAATAACTCTATGGCATCTGACACATGGAGTATTGAACTGCATATGCAAGTGTGTATGTTTTGTAACAGAAAAACTTTATCACATAATTGCCAGATGGAAGAAATAAACACCGTTTATATTGCAATGACACAGCACAAACATGACAGGCACCCAAATAATCAACAGAAATATCGATATCTCATTTCCAGATAGAAAGAGCAATAATCTTCTGCTTGCTCTCCCCCCCCCCCCAACCCAACTCTTTTTGTTTTCCTTCCTTCATCCATTTCCTTTTCTTCTTTTGGGTTGTTACAAAAAATAATGATAAGAAGCAATAACAATTACCTGCCCTTGGAGTGTCATGATGTATATAGATGATGTCTTGTTGCACACAACTATGTGATCCGCATTTTTAGGGAAAAGGTGAACAGAATTCACAGATGCATCACCTCCCTGTAGCATATAATGGTAGAATTAAGTGAACAAGAAAATTGTTTGTAATTAACAAAACATTTCGAGCTCAAATTACTAAAGAGATGCTAACAAACTAAATACCCTTAGTGGAGGTGGTGGCTTAAATGTCTGCAAACAATCTGTAGTCTTCACATCCCAAACCTAAATGCATTGTTGACATGTTACAAACATAAAGGTCAAAAGTCTGCAAAAACCAGCCACTAGGGACACCAATAATCAAGAAACTTACTTTAACCGTGCAATCACTGGATGCAGTTATAACACGAGAACCATCAGCGGTAAAGATGGCATCATTTACATAAGATGAATGGCCACGAAACTCTTTCAACATCTTCCCTGACTTCAGGCCATGAATTCTGTTTAAAACGTGTAATTTAATGAATGCATATTTCAAGCCAAAGATAATTTTCCTACTTTCAACTCTCCTGGTTCTTTTTTGAAGGTGGCTTTGAGCGGGAGGGGAAAAAGCTTAAGACAAGAGAAATAGATGCAACAATAGCCGAATTATACAGTCATAAGTTCAACAAACCTAGCAGTGCTGTCAAATGATGTGCTTAACAACTGTGTTCCATCTCGTGAAAAGCTGACACTAGTGACACCTTCCGAATGCGCACGTTCAAGCCGACGCAAGCACTGACCAGTTCTGATACGCCAAACCTATACAAGATTAAAGGGAATTACTAGGGTCATCTTTTTTGTAAAAATCAAGTCATATGTATCATAATATATATTTTAGCACCTTGTGTAGAATTACATGCCATCACAGAAAATAGACACCTATAACTGTGCGTGATATAACTACAACTATTCTCTCACAATTTTTCCCTTTTATTTTCCAGAATCAAAACAAGTTCTCTTTTTTTCTGAACTCCAAGTTCCATGTAACAAGTGCACGTGAAGAAAAATGATAAAAGATATCTCAGATGAGAATTCGAAGTTTAAACAAGCATTACCTTTATTTTCCCATCTTGTGATCCAGATGCAAGCATCTCAGAGTCTCTACTAAAATCAACACATAGAACGGCATCATCATGCATCATAAATGTTTCCTGCAAAATTATCACCAGTTAGTACATGATAGTGTTAATCACATACCGAAATGACTACCTAAGTAATCACCATTATATACTTGCTTCTGTAAAACCACATAAAACAAGCATTAAAAGAGTAAAAGGACCAAAAATTGTTTCTTTTCTCAGATTATCAGCATGACTCAAACATTCTTTACACTCAAAACTAGATGCAAGACAGTAATATAATGAGCAAAGCACATGTATGCATCACCGAGTTAAAAACATAAATATTGCAGCGCTACTATGATCCCCCCCCCCCTTCCCACAACATACACACACCCCAACCCTAAAGGCTTTGTTTCTTTTGGGTTTAACACATGAACTTTGGAATGCAATCTAGTGCATTTTTCTTTCATGACTTTCCTATCCAAACATCATTACACTATGAAACTAATCATTACACATCACTTCTGTCTTCTTATAAAATAATAATACACCAACACTAACCCCTCAACATTGATTTGACATCTACAGTAACAGTTCTACCCAATACAATCCCCAAAAGGAACATACATTCGTAGTATTTCAGGATTTTCACGACATAGATCTATCATGCACCATAGTGCACAAAAAAGAAATAATAATAATAATAATAATAATAATAATAAAATAAAAACCATGGAAACAAATTCAAAGCGAGGTGGCAGCAGAGAAATGATAAACAACTCACATCAGCCTGATACTGGAGATCCTTCTTCAATTTTCCACTTATATGATCCCACACCTAGAATGCACCAAAATGAGCAACCAAAAAAAACTTTCCAAAAGTATCACAAGATGAGGACTTCATATAACAAATAACCTCAATAAATCCATCAACTGAACATGAAACCAGGAACTGCCCATCAGGAGAGAACCGAGCACACTCTGGATGACTGTTCTTCCCAAACTGCACACACAAACCATAAGAAATCTTGAAGGTAAGATTGCAGAAAGGTAACAAAAGAGAAATACAAGAATAAGAAAGATATTCAGAAGTAAATAGTGGTTCCTTAAGAAATAGGCACGCTAAGAAGCTAATGATGACTCCACCAAACAGAAAATGACAATTCAAATTTGTCAATATTATATGGGAGCAAAAAAGAAAAAGTGGATGACGAACGCATACACAATAGAGGCTGTAGTAAATTATCTTGCAAACAAAAGAAAAGCTCATTTAGAGACCAAAGCTCATGCACCACACACACAAAAAAATAAATAAATAAATAAATAAATAAAATAAAAAATAGAGCTTTTGGTAGAGGAAATTATATAGTTCATGAGCATGAGATGAGACTGCATAAGAAGAAAAAAGAACTCCTCATGCAACAAGAAGATTATCCCAAAGAGGAAAAAATAAAAACGAACAAAAAAGGAGAGAGAGATCTAAGAAACACATAATATATGAAATCAGATTCCGAGTTCAACTTAGATGTACCACTAACCTTTATAGTGTGCCCAAGAGTTGTGGGGTACATATCTTCTACATCTTGCTTCATAGCAGCCGTTCCTCGGAAGAGATCAAATTGTGTTCCAGGTGGAAGCAAACCTAAGTCAAAGAATGATGTCACATCATACATAAAGCAATGTGAAACATGCACACAAATTGGCCAGGATTTACAGATTGACATGGTTAAAGTTAAGAGATTTACAGATAAAAACTTATAGATGAATTGTATCAAAAAAATGAAGACAAGTTACAATCACATGTTTTTCTAAGCAAAAATGCTATGATGTTGTCTTTATAATCTAAGATCACAACTTCACATGTTGACAATTATTCATCCAATATGATCTGTTGTTCCAATACTTCTTTTATAATAGTCACAATACTGATATGTCTGGAATCAGTTGACCTAATAAACAACTCAAAACAACAGCAATCAGCAACATGGCTGTTGTACTCTAGGCAACTAGTTTATTTTCTTGTTACAACCTCACAACAATTATTGAAACCAAAATTGACAAAAAAAGTTAGATATATGTCCTCTTCTCTTTGTTATATAAAGACAAGCAGCAGAGTAATTGTAGATCAAAAGAAAAGCACACAACAGAAATGAAATAACTGAGCTCAAATCAGATGTAATCCTTCTTTTAAATTGAACCTTGATGCTGCTGCCACTTCAAAGCCTGGCCAATCAAAGCCATTAATCGTGAAGGTGGAACCACCGAAACTTCTGCTGCAATAGCTGCAAATGTAAGTGAACAATGTATGTGAGAACAAACTCCAGAAAAACAGAATCTAAAGATATAAAGAAATTTCAAACTCATTTTTGTCCACAGACATCAATGAAATAATTGTGCTATGTTGAATATTGAATTGAATGTATCTCACAAAAAATTGCTACATTGCATGGCACATAGAAGTTAATATAATGGAAGTCATTCATTTAATTGGAAAGTTTTCTGACCCTCTCAAAAATTATATTTGTAAGTCCCAGCAGAGACTCTAGAAAAAACTAAAACACTACTAGTCTTATATTTACCTTCCGTGTATAAATGTGAAGTTACATTGTCTCTCTGCCGACAAGTTTAATGTCAAATGCCAACTCCATGTACTTAGACACCAGCCAAATTATCAAACCAATCACCAATGTCCTAATAAATCACTCCATTAGCTAGTTTTAAGATCCCTGATAATTATGAAACAATAAAACCACCAAACTAAATCTTTATACCCCTATGTGGGGCTGGCTATAAGGATCATATCACTCCATGGTGCTCATTTACACATGTTCTCTAATACTGTCTTTCCAATGCTTTTGTCTTCCCCGCCCCCTTTAAAGTAATGATTCTCTACTGCCTACTCGTTGTACTAAAGCATCTGAAGGTCTCCTATATACATGCAAAACCATCTTCAATGTGTGTCTCTAATTTTCTCATCTATTGGTGCTCCTCCCACTTTCTTTCAAATACATCCATTACTACATACAAATAATCTTTTAGATTGGAGCTAAATAAGAGGGGCAAATAAAACATAAAAGAACATCAAAACCAGTGATTAAAAAAGCGAAAGGCGCCCCGGGGCGCGAAACCTGTTTCACTGCCTTGCCTCGCGCCTCACTAAAGCGAGGCGTTCAAACTAAAAAAAGATGTATATGCATATAAAAACATTCACCAGAAGAAAACATAATAGATTCACTAAAATATGATCAAATATAGAAGTCCAAAACATAATAGATGTTCAAATTCCATGTATATTAGTTATAACTAAGCATCAGGCATCATCATATTACACTAAGGCACTAATCATCATCATCATAGTTTACTCTTTCTGATCTCCGCCGGTCGCTGGTCATCTTCGCCGACACTAAAGGTGGTCACCAGAGTGGGGGAGGGAGCAAGCAGGTGTGTGGAGAGGCACTAGGTGCGTGTGGGAGATGAAATTTTAAGTGAAGAAAGGCTGAAGTGTACTGAAATAGGGTTTTAAGTTTTAACTTTTAAATTTAACCCTATTTACCATAAAATACCACAAAATATTAAAAAATAAAATAATAAAAAGTACATAAATCACAGCCTTGGGTGAGGCACGCCTTTTTGGCGCCTCAAGGCAACCCCTCAGCCAAGCCCGCCTCGCCTAGGGTGTACGAGGCCCTAAACCCTTAAACCGCTGCGCCTCACGCCTAGACAATCGCCTAGGCGCACCTTTTTAATCACTGTTCAAAACATTATAAAACCAATATGATTTGATGGGTCAACAAAACCAGAAAGAAGATCAAGACAGAACCTTGTGCAATTTGTGCACGCTTTTTCTCCTTTGTTGAGTCCTGATACACCTGCACATAAGACACCAGGCATCACTTCAGTATAAATAGCAACTGATAGAAGCCTGAATTAGTATGCATGTTAAAAAAATTGCTAACAATGGCAACAGAGATCAATCTAATATAGTAATCGAAAGATAAAAAAATTAATGGTGATACTTAAAATTATTTAAATAGTAGGAAACACAATGCAAAAGGTCCAGTTGCAAAAATGCACGATCCTACATGTATTGTGGATTCTAATGTAATAAGTAGGCTAAGAAGAAGTTCCAAGGCCTAACATAGACGCAAGAAACTGAATAATAAAGAACAATCACACGCACCTCATTTGGGTCAAAGTAAGTCCGAACAAGTAGGTGTTCAAGTCGTAAGTATCGCTCTGGTTGCTCCTGTTTCATGACACCCATCACCTGGGTTTGTCTTAATATAGCACGTGCTGTATCAATCTCTCGAAGTTCAATCATTTCTAAAACAATCTATGCACAAAGAGAAACAAAAGATAACAATAAGAATTACAAATCCCAACAGAATGAAGAACATAATCCACAAAAATCAACAGACGACAGAAATTCTTTGAGGTACAGTATCAACTAAAATAAGTCTTACCACATTTTACTGGTTTTAGAATAACTTTAAGAAAGCAAACATGCACTTACTTTCAGGGTGTATTTTCTCATGAAATTACTACTGAGCAAACGGACACAATTCTAAGGATACAGCATGCATAAACCTTAAGTTGGAACAACTGTTACTTAAGATTTAAATCACACAAAATATATTCATCAATGGAAATCAAACAACCAGTATCAGTCAGCAATAAGATACGTGTAGAGACTAGATAAAGCCCATGTGTTTTTACAACTGACAATCATATATGTTTTAATAATCTGCATTGAAAAATGACAGATATGGAAAGACTGCAGACAGAAGATGCATCAAATACAAAAAAATAAAAAATTAACTAAAAAATGAGAATAAAGAAAATTTCTACCCCAGAAGCTGAAATGAGGCAAATTGATGCAAATGATTTGGATTTTCCGTTCAATTTTCCAATAATTTTTGCTAACCGTGTCAGAATTAACACATGCTTGAAAACAGTTCACTAAAAGACCGCATGATCACAGAAATAAATGACAGAAGCTGGAAAAGGCTTAAACGTGTATATAAACCCACCTGCTCATATAGATCTTCTAATTTTTTGCGGGAAAGCTTAAGTTGTGAAACTTGAGGTAAGATTGCATCCCACCTTCCACTATTAATATCAGCAATAAATGTTTCAAGGCTGTCCACTGTATTTAGAGAAACCTGACACTCATTCTGCAGTGTTTGAAATGTTTGATGCAGGGAGTTCTCTTTGCAGAACTGGAGTACAATTTTGATCACACTGCAAGCAAACACATGGAAAGTTTATATTCCTCACCAAATATATAATACCTGAGTAGCTCTCAAACGATTGGCTAGGAAACCTTATATCAGTCAAAACCCATTACACCGTATGCTCGCTGCAAAACAGGATAAAACATGGGCCACATACTTAACCGAATGGCTAGTGTCCAATGAGGGGGCATACTGACGTTCAGGTAGAATGGGTCGAGTTTAGATAATAACCAATGTTGAAATCAAGCCACAATCAGAACTTCATATGCCCCTCCCCCTCCCCCCATAAAAGAGGCAATATTTTTCACTGCAGGATGCAACTGTGCTAGTACCCATGTCACCAGCCAATGAAGAAACTATAACACTTAAAAATTCACGGAGTACATGGCGTAGTGTTGGAGAGTGAGGTAATCACTGGAATGGGCAATTAAACACAAATTCGGAAATTAAATGGGTATGTGGACTTACTCTCGAGCTTCGATTTCCAGCGTTGAAGACATGGCGTGTGTTGCAGAGTGAGGTAATTACTAAAACCCTATATTCAGAACAATGGGGAATTTACCCAAAATAGAGCGCGTTTGTGTGGGAGAGGGGGGAGAGAAAAGATATAGGAGCCCTAATTTCCCCAATTTTCAAGTGGAACTCACTATATTATTTACGATTGATTATCAAAATATTATATTTATAAAATTTATAATTCATGGTGAAATTATAAGTGTATCTATAAAAACGTGACGCCCAATAATATTAAATTCTATAAAAAAATTAGAAATAAAAACATGATCCACCATGATTTTTTTAGTCTTAGGTTAATATATTTTTACGTATTTTATACAAATGCATATATATATATATATATATATATATAACATGTAAACACACGCATATATAACTATGTATACATGTATTTAGTTATCACATTACATATATATATATAATATTATTTCGGATACTCTTTTTATTTTAAGTCTTATGTTTTACTTTTTATTATAAAAATATTTTTTTATTTATAAATAAATTAAATTCTTTTATTTTAAAATTAAAAAAATCAATTACAAAGTAAAAAATTAGAGTTATAGAATTCTTTTGTGTTTTCAGTTTTTATATTTTTTCTACTTTAAGTTTAGAGTATAATATTATATAATTTATATATTTTTTTGTAGTTATAAATAAAATTTTCAAATTATTAACAAATGAGAAAAATTATCAAATATGTGTGTGTGTATATATATAGCTGAATATATATTATAAAATTATTTATTAGAAAATAAAAATATATATTTCTATTTATGTTTAAATATTTTTAATTTTATCATCACAAATTCAATATTTATACATGGACATGCACTTTACCCATTGCAGCAAGTGGTGTCGTTCCACTTTTATATAATATTAGTATGAGACATGTGCGATGCATAGAAAATATTTTTTTTCTTATATTTTGTATTATAAGCATATATTCAAGTTATATGATATATTGTAGAAGGTGTGTATTTATAATTTAATGATTATTTTTTTGTATAATAAGTAGAAATTTGTTGTAATTTTATGTTTGGTCTTTTCTTCTATTAGAATTAGTCTCATTCACAAATTGATAAGAATGATATCCACAATTTATAGAAAAATGAATCAAATTAAATTTAAAAAACGAATAGGATATTAACAGATTAAAGAAAATAAAGATTTGTACAAATCTCGTAAACATTATCAATTACACAGTCAAATTAAGTACAAAAATATTTTGCAAATTACTAATTAAATGTAATATATTACAAAAATTTAAATTAGAAAGCTAATGAAAAATTGCACGTGCTTATACATCGAAATAATTAGCAGATCTCAACAGAAAATTACAAGACAAGTCAAACGAAAAATAAAAGAGATGGACCAGCTTTTTGTTTAAAAATAAGAAAGAAAAATGGTTAAGAAAATGAAATATGTTTATAATAACTTGAAAGCAACAGATGAATAAAAAAATTTAAAAATAAAATAAACCTAAAAAAAATATTTTGAAGAGTATAGACTTTGGTGACAGAGCACATACTAAGACTTCAAGAGGAGGGAGAACAAAAAAAGAGAGAACTTAAAATATTTAGTAATAATCTTGATAAAATATAGAAAGAAGATAGAGACAAAAATTAGAAATGATTTTGAATTATGGTAAGATAGGTGAAAATTTAATTTTATATTTGACAAAATCAGATTCTATCAACGTGATTGGGTGATTTTAAATAATTGATAACTTTATTATAGGAAAATTATTAATGACTTTCCACAATATAATGAAACTACTCGTTTAACGTTCCTAATAAATTTATTTCTTATTTTGAATATATTATAAGTTGAAAAACAACTCCTTAAAATTCAAATTTATTTACGTTGAACAACAGAAACTAATCAAATTCCAAAGATTGTTGATATTAGTCTCTTCAATTAAATTGTAATAATATATCTTAAAAGAGTTCTATATATTTTTTACATTTATATGGTGGAAATTTTTAGGCCAAATTTTTTTTAAAAAAGTCATTTTACTTATATATATATATATATACACACATATAGATAAAAATTTTGGTTTGATAAAATGAATCGAGAGACTCAAATCATTCATATATCTTGAATTTCATAATTCAGTGATTTGATTAATATTCAATAAAATATCTAAATTTTGAATCATATATTAAATGTTGCAGTATATTCATCTTAATATCATTTAATTTTGAAACACTTAAATTTGTAGAATAATTTAAATTTTGAAATCGATTCAAAATTTCTAGAATAAAAACGTCTAATTTTAATTTAATAATAATATAATTATTCTAAATTAAGTAATGAAGTTTAGGCGAGACAACAAAATTGGAAAAAGTCATTTTGTTTTTATATATACTAGTATAAGACATGTGCGTTGCACAGAAGATATTTTTTTAATTATATTTTGTAATATGAGTATATACTCAAGTTATATGATATATTGTAGAATTTGGTGTGAGTGAGTGGTAACAACAAATATCCCGTTAGAGAGTAACGGCAGCATATAGCGGTGGTCTATTATGAGAAACCAAGAAAGAAGATTAAGGATTTAAAAAAAAAAAATTAATGAGAGAGAGAGAGAGGAGTTTATTAGAGAACGAAAAATAGTGATACTTTATATTCCAATATTTGTAGAATTTAAAGATTGAAAAAATAAAGTTTAATTGTTTCAAAGTTAACGTCATTTAATTTTTAAACTTACCAAATCTTATTCAAATACCAACTTTTATTCAAATTGCAATTTTATTAGCCAAACTCAACCAAATTCTAATTTTATTTGATTAAATTAAGTGCTCAACATTTATAGGCTTGTTTAGTTATTTTTAATTTCAAAAATTGATTTAAAAAATCATACTTTATTATGTAATATATAATTATATTTTTAGAAAGTACATTTGAGTGGGAAAATATTATTGGAAATAGTCATTTTACTTTAATATATATATATAGATAATAATAATAATAATAATCTATATCTAAAAATAAAATAAATCTAAAAGTAATATTTTGAAAAGTGTAGGCTTTGGTGACAACTGAAATATGACATATATTAAAGAAATAACACGCAAAAGATTTCAAGAGGAGGGAGAACAAAAAACAGTAATCTTAAAACATTTAGCATAATCTTAATAAAATATATAGAAAGAAGAGAGACAAAAATGAGAAATAATTTTGAATTATGGTAAGATCAGTGAAAATTTAATTTCATATTTAACAAAATTAAATTATATTCACGTGATTGGGTGATTTTAAATAATTGATAGCTTAATATAGAAAAATTGTTAATGATTTTCCACAATATAATGAACTACAATGATTTAGTGTTCCTAACAAATTTATTTTTTATTTTAAATATATTATGAGTTAACAAAAATTCCTTAAAATTTGAATTTATTTATGTTGAACAACAGAAACTAAGCAATTTCCGAGAATTGTTGATATTAATCTTTTCAATCAAATTGAAATAATGTATCTTAGAAGAGTTCCATAAATATATATAGTTTTACATTTATTTGGTGGAAATTTAGGCGGACAAATAAAATTTTAACAAAGTCATTTTACTTATATATATATTGATTTGGTTTGATAAAATGAATTGAGAAATTCGAATCATATATTTATTAGATTTCATATATTTCTTGAATTTCATAATTCAGTGATTTGATTACTATTCGATAAAATATCTAAATTTTAAATCATATATTAAATGTTGCAGTATATTCACCTTGATATAATCTAATTTCGAAACACCTAAATTTGTGGAATAATTTAGATTTTGAAATCGAATTAAAATTTTTAGAATAAAAATGTTTAATTTTCATTTAATAATAATATATTTATTATAAATTAAGTAATGAAGTTTAGGCGGGAAAACAAAATTGTGATAGAAAAGATATTTTCGCCTAAATTTCCACCATATTAAGTTCTTCATCTGTTGCATTACAAAATTTCCCACAAAAAAACACCAAACCCATCATTTGTAATGACAAAAAGTAACTTCATTAAAAATAATAATAGAAACCATCCAACAAAAGAGATTTCAATAATAAAAATATAAAAATCCTATCTTAGATAAATCCGCCAAAGTGACTCCAGTATGAAGTAAAATCACAAAGACATTAAAAGAAACATAAATAGAATTGGTAGTATTGCATAGTGATCCAGTAGACGGATTCAATTCTTCTCTTGTTTTATAATAATTGGCTTCTCCTTTTTTTTTGCCGTAGTTGAAAATTCGTTCATCAACTTCCTCTTCACTGTTGTCTCCTCAATTCCATCATAATAGAAAGAAGGGCTCCTTCTATTAGTTTCTTCATCCACATCAACCACTTTAATTCCTTTATTTTTCTTTTGAGGAGTAGATACTTCATCCTCAGAATAATCGACCTTGCAATATATATATTTATATATATATATATATATATCAAGTTAAACGTGTTATCTAGGTCGTTAAACTAATTATTGAAGAAAAGTTAGATATATGTGGACAAAAAGTGTCTTACCTTCTCATTATCCATGAATCTTCTATGCAGCTTTGAAATAAGTTCTGATTCCTATTGGGTAACATAAAGTTTTAAAATACAAATGAACTGACTATCAAATTAATTAAATCAGCTAAGTAATGTACGATAAATAGTGAAAATATTAAAATAACATTACAAAATATAAATTACCTAACTCTCAACATATGAACTACGGTACCTAGCTAGAACATCAGTTGTATCCCGACTCAAAAAGGGAAGGAGCACACTAATGAACTCGTTCCAGAGTGTACACGTCAATCTATTATTCCTACATTAAAAAAAATCAGTATTGTTTTGTGAAATAATTGTAATATCTGAATAAATATTAAATATATTACTTCAAATCTTCAAGATCTATCTCCATCATTCGTGCTTAACCATCTTTAGTGGGCATATCATTAGGAGTTTGCATAGCAGAAACTCTTCCAATGACATCTAAACATTATATATACAAAGACAAATAACTCATCAATAACAATATACAATCAAAAAATATAAAATACTTTTATAACATAGTAGTATACCACAAAAAAAAAAAAATGGATAAAATACCTTGATTATGTGCATAACACAGGACATGCCGAATAAAATAGTTTCATCATCTTTGCCTAAACCTTGAACCCACTCAAAAGGCTTAATATGGAACATGTTTTTTGGGAAAAATGAATCATCTAAATCAAAGACTCTTGTCTTACCCCAAAAATTAAATTTATACTTATGAGTAGCTACCCTGAATTTCTTTTTAATATCCTCTGCTGATACCATAAAATTTCTAATGACATAAAGTTTTCCTTCGTGAAGTAGTGGTTTGAAAGTATTGATGTGCGAAGATCGAACAAATCCGAGAATTGTGTCACCCTTCAAAAGTAAAAGGTTAACGTAAGTCAATAACATAGCAATAAAGATAACAAATAAATTCTTATATAATTCATTTATTGAAATATTGTACACATATACCTTGCAATCACGGAAAACACAGTCATAGCTAAAGATTTTATTCTTATCTCCGAATGCAGAAACATCATAAGCCCGAACCAGACGAATTTTCAGTGCCTATAGAGTTGTTTTTGGCTCCACATCTTTAATCAAGCTAAATAATTGCGTCATATCAAGAACCTGTTTGTGAAATCCGAGAAAATTCAACCTAAAATAAAAGTTGTGAGGCAACATGATAATAAGTTGAGCTTAATATTTATAATGATATGAGTTAGGGTTTAATTGGATTCAAAATAATTCAAATTTTGAATTTCCTAAATTTGTTGAGTAAATAAGAAATCTGCTTCATATATTTTTGGATTTGGTATATTTCTTGCATCTACGTATTCAATATTTTTGTAATGCATTGACTTAGTTATCTTGATTTATTATTTCACAGTTTATTTGTAAAATATATTAGGTTAGTTTTGATTTTCCTAAATATTTGTAATGCATAAAAATAGCTGTTTTGATATATTTCACAGATTTTGTGCTTTATTTATTGACTTAGCTATCTTGATTTATTATTTCACGGTGTATTTGTTAAATATATTAGGTAGTTTTGATTTTCCTAAATATTTGGAATGCATAAAATTAGCTGTTTTGATATATTTCACTGATTTTTTGCTTTATTTATTAGGTAAGTTTTGAATATCCTAAATTTGTGAGTAAAATGAACGAAATCTTTCCAAAATATTAGGAACTGAATTTCAATAATGAACAAAAATTTCTTCTAAATTAGTTTGCCACAGTTAGTACAAAAGTTTGGGCGGGAAAACAAATTTGGGAAAAAGTCATTTTGTTTTAATATATATATATATATATATATATATATATAGATATGTTAATGAATAAATTTTAAAAAGAATTATGATATGAAATCTTATAAATATTGATTTACAATATTTCACAACTTTTAATATTTTTGTATTAAATAAAAATTAATATTATGTACTTTATTTTGAAAATATTTATATCTTATCTATACTTAATATAAAAGTATGAATGAAAATAAGGATTCTCATAGATGTAATTACCAGAAAATTTTATCCATATTTAATATAAAAGAAAAATCTCTAAAAATATGCTAAAAGGACACATGTCATTTTAAAAAATATTTTGTATTTTATACTTAAAAATATCTTCTTAAAAAATTATATGTAGAAAACTAACTAAAATTTATAATTCAAATAACTTTATTTTTTTTACAAATTCATTTTTTAAATATGATATATTGTATTAATCATCTTTTTTACAATCTTTAATTTGATACCAATATTGTATATATCAAAATAAAATATTATATTTATAATATTAAATAATTTTTTTACAATTTTATTTTAAATATGTGTTAGATTTGAATAAAAAAAATTGGATTAAATTCTTATATAAATTTGAGACAATGTAAAAAAATAAAAAATATTTTTATAGAATAAGAAATAATAAAAATTCATAGAAAATAAAATTATTATACCATTCAAGTATATAATTACTTGTTTCATTTTAATATTTTTAACTGATTTTAATTATTTATATTGACTTTGAGAAATTATAGTGGGTTGGATTGAATTTAAATTTTAAAATTCATTTCATCGTACAATTTATTATTTACTAGATAAAACTTTCAAAATAATGACGCACTAGATATATGAAACTATATTTCAAATTAATTTGAGCGAAACTCTAAGATTTTTAATTTCTTATATTTACTACGTACTAAATATATATATATATATATATATATATTTAAATAAAAATATAATAATATTATTATTTATTGTTTAACCTCATTAGTTTTTAGTAAATTAAAATATTTATTTTTCATTTAATTTATATAATATATATAGTTTGAATATTCAAACTAATAAATTGATCAATTTTTAAATTAAACTATTTTAAATTTATATTTACAATATATTGACTTATTAACTTTGTGTATAATTTTACAAATTGTATATTTGTTTTAATTTAAGTTTCACTATATTTTTATTTATTTATTTAACCTTGAGGCTTCGAATATTTATTTACTTACACTATATTTTAATTTACTATGATCATAATTTTTATTTTTTTGTATATTTTTTATTTTATATATTATTTCTTATGAGTAACAAACATACACCAAAAAATTTAAATGCAATAAAATGTTTTGTGGTTTAAAATTATAAGTTGATTTTGAAAGTTGGTACTCCGGTTAAATTATTGCAAAATAATAATCCAAGTTTAGAAATATGTACCAAAATAAGGTTAATTCTTACTAAACTTAGGGTATTGATCATGAGGTTATCATTTATGCCATCAGATCTAAAAATATCTTTCAATTTTCAATACATACAAATTTCACTTATAGTTAAAGTCAATCACTATTTAATGTTGATATATTTCTTTGTAAAATTATTCTTAGTCACAAACAATTATATATTGTATTATAAAGAGTTACGAATTGACATGATGTGAATATTTTTCATTTGTGACGAAGAGTAAATATATAGGAATTCAACAATCAATTTGTATATACAATGGTTTCTCATAATTTATAGTTTGTAATTTATTAAGAAATCGAGTTAGTTTTTTTTTTTTTACATCATTTATTTATATTACGATCTATTTATTTATTCTTATCATTTAAATATTTTTTAATTTATGTATTTATATAAACTATAATAATAATAATAATAATAATAATAATAATAATAATAATAATAATAATAATAATAATAATAATAATAATAATTTATTGTGATATTAATGCTTAATATATTCTAACCCGTGTATCACACGGGCGGACATCTAATTAATATAAAAGCAGGAACGCTAAAAATAAGGAATATGCTAGATGTCATTGCCACAAAAATCTAGGATACATGTCACTTCAACTAATGTTCGTCATTTTTTAATTAAAAGATATCCTTCAAAATTCATATGTAGGAATAAAAATAGTTTTTTTCTAACTAAACTTTTAAAATACAAATAATATTTTTGTTACAAATTCATTTTTGAAATGTGATCTATCGTATTAATCGTCTTTTTACGATCTTTAATTTGATATCAATATTGTATATATCAAAATAAAATATTATATTTAAAATATAAATTAATTTTTTTATGATTTTATTTAAAATATGTGTTAGATTTAAATACAAAAATTCAATTAAATTCTTATATGAATTTAAGACAATGTAAACAAATATTAAATATTTTTATAGAATAAAAATAATAAATATTATTATAAAATAAAATTATTATACCGTTCAAGTATATAATTGGTTGTTTCATTTTAATTTTTTTAACTGATTTTAAATATTTATATTATCTTTGAGAAATTATAGAGGTTGGATTGAGTTTAAATTTTAAAATTCATTTCATCGGACACTTTATTATTATTAGATAAAACTTTTTGAAAAAATAACGCACTAAACATATGAAACTATACTTCATATTGATTTGAGTGAAACTTTATTTGATTTTATTAGCAGAAAAAAATATAAAGAAAAGTAAACACATACAAAATATAATTAGAAAATGCAGTATTTTATTTTTTTATCACTTATATATTTTAGAATTTTTTATAATAATAGAATAATATTATAACAAATTATTTATGTAATAAAATAAATTTTATCTCGTGCATCGTACGGACGAGCAACTAGTATGCACTAATATTAAGAAATATATACACATTATTTTTATTTAATTAAAATTTTGTTTAATAATATTATTATAGTAAAAAAAATATATAATAATTAATAATATAGTCAAAATTTAACCAATTATAACTTGATTTTATACATAAATCTAAGCATATATAATCATAAAATAATGTGCATACACAAATTAAAAATATATATATGTCCATATATAAATAATATACATGCATAAGTCTATAAATATATATATATACACACATAGGTGTATGTTATATATATATATATATATACATATATGTATGTGTGTGTATGAGCATATACATATATTAAACTAAAAATAAAAATATCATCATGTTTTTATTCCTAAATTTTTTTACAACATATAACGCCATGTTTGATGGTGTTTTACAATAATTTGAGAAATATTTAAAAACCTACCATAAATCATAAATTTTATATTTAATATTTAATATTCTAGTAAATAAGCCTATTATTTAAATTCTTGATATGCTTCCAGATTCAAATAACATTTATTTATACTTCTATACTTAATATATAAGTAGAATACTTTCTTTGTTACGTGTTACTTCACAAAATTTTGTACAATTATTTAATTAAATAAATTGAAAAATTAAACTATAATCCTTCTTTATACACAAGAATAATAGCCTAAGAATTATGAGAATTATTTTCTTTTTTTTACATGTGTCACAACAGTATTTCTCATCTCTCTTCTATAATTTTTTTTACTAAAATTTAAAAATTAAAATAATTTTTTCGTTTTAAATCTATGTTTTATGTATCACATATCAAATTAATTTTTTTTCATGATCTTTAATTTGATATCATATTTTAATATAAATATTATATTTAAAGTATGGTATTTTGGATAGAATATAGTTTTTTTATGGATTGAATTATTTATTTTTAGTTTGATATATGTGTTGGATTTGAATAAATAATATATGAATTTGATATAAAATATAAAGATTTTTTGCAAAGAAAAATTATACTATTAATTTATATAATACTATGATTTATTCTCTCACCTTAATAGATTTTATTGAATTGAAAATTGTGTATTCAATTGGGAACACTCTATCTAAAATTAAGTTAAAAAAGCATTGTAATTTATTATTTAATAAAAATACATTTTAAGAAAATAATAATTTAATATAACATAATAAAGTAATCAAATAATATAATATTTATATAAATATATTTGATATAAATAATTATTATGTAAATTTTTATAATAATAATAAAATTTTATAATATATTATTAATATAAAAATTATATCATGTTCCGCATGACACGAGTTTCCATCTAGTAATAATAAATAAGATATAATTAGAACTTTCCAAAAAAAGAATAAAAAAAAAGAGAATTTTTCACACAGTATTACCGAGTTGGCCCTTTTCATCTCATCTGGCCCTCATATGGGTTCAATTAATTTGACCTATAAGTCTAATTTTCAAGTTTTTACTTCATTAATTCTTATAGATTTTTACATATACATACAATATTTTAAAAGTCTTGTCCGGAATAGTGAAATTTTCAGTTTCAAAAGATAATTTACCATTACATGAAACTAGCGTGAGATTTGTGCGAGGCATCGAAAATATTTTTTCATTATGTTTTGCAATGTAAATATATACTTTAGTTAAATACACACACACACACACACACACACATATATATGTGAACAAAATCATTCAAGCATATAAATTCAACAATATTAAAAAATATTTTAAAGAATTCAATTTTAATATTGCTGGATAAAAAGAAAAAATATAAAATATAATTTATATAATATCAAATGAAATTGACAAATGAAAATGTACCTAAAATTCAAGAATCAAATGATTGTATGTGAAAGATTTAGGTATAAAAATGACCTGTTTTTTATTTTATTTATAACTGATAACAATGAAAATATTGATAAACTTGATATCCATAATTTATGAAAGGATAAATCAAATCAAATATTTTAATAATTAAGATTTAAAAAAAATAGTGATTTGCACACAAATATATCCTAAATAATAGATAATAAATTATTTTTTATAGAAAACCACATGAAAAAAGTCATTTGACTTTTATATATACATATATATATATATATATATATATATATATATTACATAAAAACTCCTATGAAAAGGTTGGACGTTTTAAAATATTACTTGTTTAACTATAAAGTATTACTGTTACTTAAAGTGTATTACTTTTGATTAGTTATCTTAAAAAATAGTGATACTTTATAGTTAAACAAATAATACTTTAAATCGTATTGCACGTACAATCGTTTCACAAGAGACTCACTCTATAGATTATGAGGAGAAGTTGAAAATTGTATTATCCTTTGAATCATATTTATTATATCTACTTTATTGTGTCCTTTTATCTTTATGATTTTGATTATAACCATATTGTGCACTCGTATAAGAGATTATAAGAATTATAATAATCATTATTTATCCTTAATTTATTAATAATTTATTTAGGGGATCATTTTCTAAAAAACTCTTCAGTAGGAATAACAATGGAAATCATGGAAAAGTTAATAAAAATGAGAATCATTAATGAATTATTAGTGTTTGATTTAATTTAACTTTAATGATGAGAACCAATTAAAATGGTCATTATATTCTTATCTATTAATATAATATATATTAATTACATTATTATATATTTCTATTGATTTATACCAAAACAATGATTTAACCTTTATTTTGATTACTCAATGTTCCATACCCCCAACCGAACGCCTCCTCAAGATTTTAACAAAATTTCACGTTAAGGCATTGGCTCATTCACCATATTTACAAGACTTAAAATTTTATTAAAAAATAAAATAAGAAAAGAAAAAAAAGCATGAGTTGGAATATTCTCAAATGTTTATAGAGGACACTTGATAGTAAGGAAATATGCCATATTACTCGATAGGGATCTACCATCTAATCTATTTTGAATTTTATATGATTTAGTCTATTTAACAAATTGGTTATATTTAGATTTTTAAAATACATTTAATTTTAAAGAATATACTTGGGCCATTAAAAAGAAAAAAAAAAGCTATTAGGTCGGTCTATTTAGAAGTTCGTATAATATAATATGTGTAATATATCTTATTATTATCATATATATAATGATAGTTTAATATCTATTATCTTTTATATACAGAAGAATTATCAATTATTTTTTATTTTATTTTTTTACATGTGTCTCAACTATTCGCCATCTCTCTTCTATTTTTCTTACCTTTTTACTAAAAATTAACAATTCAAATAATTTTTTTGTTTTAAATCCATTCTTGACATATTATATATCAAATTAATGCTTTTTATGATATTTAATTTAACATCAATATTGCATATATTAAAATAAATAATTATATTTAAAATATGATATTTTTTATGAGTAGAATATAGGTTTTTTTATGGACTAAATTATTTATTTTATTTTGGTATATGTGTTGGATTTGAATAAATAATATATGAATTTAATCTATAAATATAAATATTTTTTTGTAATAAATGTGTAGTATTAATTTATATAATATTATAATTTATTCCTCCACCTTACTAGGTTTTAGTGAGTTGAAAATTTTGTATTCAGTTGAAAATACTTTAAAATTCAGTTCAAAAAGTCATGCAATTTATTATTTAATAAAGATACATTTTAAGAAAATAACAATGTAATATAACATAATAAAAAATTTAAATCACATAATCTTCATATAAATATAATTGTTATAAATATTTATTATGTAAATTTTAATAATAATAATAATAATAAAATTTTATCATATATTATTAATAAAAAAAATATACTATATCTCGTGCATTGCACAGACGGGCACAGACGGCCATCTAGTTGTAACTAAAAACACACTAAACATAATATTAATCAATCTATGTCTCATTTAATTTACTACTTTATTTTTATGAAACTTGCTAATAGATTGCATTTAATTTAAATGTCTTAGGTCATATCTAGTTTGAAGTTGGGGGATGATAGTTAACCATTTTTACGGAAATATGTATTGCTTTTTAATTAGTTAAACAGGTAATACTATTAAATAGTTTCAGTAATAGCTTTTTGGAACAAATAATACTTTTTAAGTAATATGGTTGACCATAAAAAAATACTCTGTATATGAAAATATTTATAATATTTTGTGTTTATCCATAAAATATTTATTTATTTCCACGAAGGTATTAGTTTTAGTCTTTAATGCATAAATGTTTAACTAAAAAATATTATTTGTTTACGTCAAAAATATTATTTGTAGGCATTTAGTTTTAGTCTTTAATAGTATTATTGATTTATATAAAATGTATTAGTTGTTGCCACAACGATATATATGCTTTGTTCTTTAATGATATTCTTTGTTTACCTAAAAGATAAAACTAGTTTATCTAAAATCAATTGTATTACTAATTTAATTAAAAGTTATTTTTGATTTACATAAAATATCTCATTTGTTTAATGAAAATATATGACTCATACCCAATCTATATATTATAATAGGACCATAACTAAAAACAACAATAACTAAATAATAATAGGACCATAACTAAAAATAGAAAGTACTATTTTCTCGCCCAAATCATTTTTTTGTTTTTAGAGAATTTGATATCCAATCAATTTTTTTCTTTGTTTTTTCATTTCAATTTTTAAAGATTTATAACTATTTCATCTCAACTTTATTTTTTATTAAAAAAAAAATTAAATTAATCTTATTTTCATGATATTCAATTTGATATTCATATTGCATGTATTAAATTAAAATTAATTTTTAAATATAAAATAGTTTCCATAGATTAAATGTCCTATATTTTACTATTTAATATATTTTTATATTGTAAGATATTTTTATTTTAAACAATTTTTTATTAAAAATATATTTTATGTAATTATATATTTTATTTTAAAAATTATATCACTATTTTTATAATAACTTATTACATTATGATATTATAAACTGTGCAACGCACGGAAAAAAATACTATTTTATCTAAAAATCTATTGTATTGCTAATTTAATTAAAGTGTATTATTGATTTACCTAAAACATCTCATGTGCTCGTACCCAATTGAAATTAAATCCACAATCCCTCAATGTTATTTGTTTAGTTAAAAGGTATTTTACTTCTTTGACTAATAAATATCATTAGTTTAACTAAAAAGTATTTATCGTGACAACGTAAAATTAATAATCATTGGATGCAAGTTGAATGTGAAACTTCACTTTTTTTTTTTAATTTAATTTTAGAGAGGTTTTGGGATTCGATTGATGTGATTTATTTGTTTATTTTTTGGGCTTTTTAGGCTTCTTAGCATGTTAGGTTGATCAATATATGTGCGTCTGATGCGCAAGAGATTCACCGAATGTAAAATATCACTAATAAATATTGAATTTTACCAAAAGGGATCGAGGTATAAGTAAATCATGAACTAAAGAGTAATTTGAGTCCAATCTAACAACCAAGCATCAACATCCACAAGACAAAGTTGAATAAGACGTTTTATTTAGTGACTTAAATTGGACATATTTGCTCAACATATTGCGCTAACAGTCTTATTTGTCCATAAGTAAAAATACTTATAACATGATGATTGAATAAAATCGAGCTCTAAAAATGATAAACTGAAGACACCTTGATCTGACTAATTTTTTCCTCCTAGGCCCGGTTGATTCAACCAAATGAAATGTAAAAATTATGCAAAACTTCAATGATAATTGTCTTAAGTTATAAATAAACAACAAGCACATATATACTCTGATAAAAAAATTTGGAGACACCACACAATATTATAAATTTCTGGAGATAAACTGAAAATTCCATCAAGATTGCTCCCATGCATCCCATGCATACTTTAAAACACACAACATCACTTAAATAAAGTAACCCCCTTCAAGGGAAGCATAATACCACAAACACAAAGTTACATGATAACTAGTTAGGTCAACAATGCACACTAGCTAGCTTGTACAATATCACTCTTGCAAACTATGGGCACATTTTCTTTATTATTTTCTTACAAGAAACCATACATATATATGCCCAAATGGTAATAAAATGGGCATATGCTAAAACTGGTATATCTCATGACTTGGTATAGTTAGTGGGAACTGATTAATGTTGTTAGTAGTTAGTGGGTACTGAATATCAATGTCAGTCAGCATTGGAGCCAATTCAATCATCCCATACTGCTCATCAATCTGCACAATTTACACAAGTAAAAATAATTATCTAAATTAGTGAATAACAATTTTATAGATACTACATTGGGTGAAATAATATCGGTACATATATTATCCCTCATTTATACACGCACAAGCATACGCGTTGTATTTTTGTGAGCGCGTAAATGATGATCGAGACATTAATTTTATTAAATTTTCATTTGTATTTAGCTTACCTTCTCTTGGAGATGCTTGTTTGCTGCCTGGAGTATCCCTTCCTATTAATCATCGAACATTCTTTTCAAAATTTTGGCAAATACAATATCATAAAAAATGCAGAAATTCGGTTTTAGTTAATTAAAAAGGGATTTGAATCTTTTAGTTATATGAATTCAAAGGTAATTTTATACATTTTAATGCATATAAAAATCATAAACCATATATTACTGTACATTTAAGCTAACCTTGTTCTTCAGCAACTGGATCTCTTGAACCATAATGTCCATCTGTACATGCAATTGGTAATTTCATGTCATATATAGTGGAACCATAAGAAATAAAAATATAAAAAAAATAATTAAATACTTGAATGTTAATACCAAAATTAATTAGTCAAGATCCTTGTGTTTTCAATTTCATAATTTGTTTCACATATACATTAGATATAAATAATAGAATATGATGCTATTATTATATACATAACGAGTACTATTCAAATAAACACGATAGAAAATAGACAATTGCGGGTAGTGATATACCTTTGCCGAGCGAACCTGAAATATCCATTTCTCAAGATGTTTCTCAAGAACACTCAGTTCACTCAAGTTCATTGCGCCTGCAGCTCCCCCTCCAGAAATATACCTGAAAAGGAGATAATTTTATAAATAAAAAAGTTTGGGCATTAAAAGTAAAAAATCTAATTTACCTTATTCCTTTCTGGAGTATCTCAACCTCATGCTTCAGCAGATTAATCTCTTCTTTCATGTCCTAAGAGGGAGAACATAACATAATTATTTCAATTTAAAATGAACTCTTTTATTTAATTAAAAATGATTTTTTGCTTATTTTATTTATAAAAAAAAAAAATTAACTTCATTGAATCAAATAACCTAACCAAGGCTATATATTGTAAGTAAATCAAATAAATTTTAACTACAAACAGAATTAAGAGTTCTAAAATTCAACATAAAAGAAATAAAAAAAATAAAAAAGCAGAAAAATAAATGGGTAGTTGAACCCATCTTGTCGGCTGGATTAGAGTTTATTAATGATCACTTTAATCAATAATCAAAGATAACACACTCGTTAAAAGGTTGATCCAACTTAAATAATGGATTCAATCTATTCATTGAGAAATGAAGGCATATTATATCTTTTCTACACATGTACGTACATGGCAGCCCATGGACTTTTGTCCCCAAAAAGCAGGAATAAGCCTTCGCGTCTTGACAGCTTTCTTGCACTAATTTCTTTTTCGTTCTTTGCACTATTTAATATCCTAATCACTGTGCCATAAGATTATCACTACGAAAGGCACCAGATTCTCTCTCTAACTTATAATAAACACTTCTTTTTTTAATAGAAATGTGATAATCTTGTTGATTTTAGGTATATATATATATATATATATATATATAGAGAGAGAGAGAGAGAGAGAGAGAGAGACTTAGGGTTTGCATTCACACACCATATCATTAGCTTGCTTGACTTTGTTGGGCTCTTCAGCTGGGATTTCCTTCGTATACTTTGCATACTTCTCAATCAGATTTTGCATCGTTCTTGAATCACCAAAAACAAATAAATAAATAAAATTAATAAGGACATAGAGATCTTTTGTAAAATACATGTATTTATAAATAATTGAAGTTGATTATTGTTGCACAATTTTATGTTTAAATACTTGCATGTACATGTAGATATATATGATCATTCACATCAGATTATTTAGAAAGACATACTTAAACATGGAATATTGAGATGCAATATTCGATGGATCGATTGTATACACTAAGAGCATATATACCTCAGTATATATGTATGTGTGTGACTAAAAGTGAAAAAATACAATATATTGATATACATTACGAATACACCTAATGTACATATATACATGAATTAGTGTGCATGTGTACGTTATATGATTGCATAGTTGAATATGTATCTCATCACACACATATGGATGTGTATGTGTGAAGGTGCATCCCATGTGTGTACGGGCATATATATCAGATCATACGCACCAAGTGCATACACATCATACATACGTGGATGTTTGTGCATGAGTTATAGTATGTGGATTAGAAATCACGCACATCCGATGCTCACCATCAGATGCTATTTTACGTACAGTTGAATGACATACACTCAAACATGCATGTATGTGTTTATGAGTGGGAGAGAGAGAGAGAGAGAGGGGACCCTTTGGTGGCCAGTTCATAGAGCTTGCCATGGGCGGAGAAAATGAAAAGCCCGATCTCAGCATCACACAGCACAGAGAGCTCCTTAGCCTTCTTGAGAAGCCCGGCCCGCCTCTTGCAGAAGGTCACCTGCCGGTGCACTGGATTCTCAATCCTCTTCATTTGAATCTTTCCACGCGCCATCTCCACACAGCTATCCCCCACGATCGTAATTGATCCAATTACTTATCTTTTTTGATGGATTTTTCGGAAAAAATCCCCCCCAAAAATTTTAAAAAATCAAAGAAATTTGATTGATTTGGATTAGCTCTGCAGCCAACCTCCCACTAGTTTGAACTAGCTTCGAGGCTGTTGCCTTAACTGCTTCTTCTCCTAGTACTTGAACAAAAAAAGATACACTTACTTCTCCTTCTACCAAGGCTAGGACAACCTTATATACACACTTCATGATTCTCTCTCCTCATGTAATAACCAATAAAAAATTAACACCATCATTTTAATGGTTGGAAGCCACTTTTTACACATTTTTTGCTATACTTATCATCCAATGACACTTGTGATCCTAAATCTCTAGATTTTGCTACCTAAAGACAAAACAAAACTTTTGCAAAAGTCTAAAAAGACTATTATGCCCTCCAGAACCCGCCGTGCCGCGCCCTGATTGGCTCCTCCTGCAGAAGTGTACATGGAGCTTCCCACATGTACACTTTTCTTGATACATATATATATATATATATATATGATACTGAAATTCAAGTGGGATTGTATGTATGCACGTAGTATCCCAAGTGGCCATCCACAATGGAGGAAGAGGTATTGTGTAGGACAGTAAGGTGTCTAGTCAGCGTTGCAGTTGCTTTTACATGTGCTTGAACCAATGAGCTGCCCATGTTATTGGGGCTGCTTTTTTTCTTACACAAACACTTTTTCCATCCTCCTAGTTCTCACGACCATTTTGGCTGCTTTCTGTCTCTTTGAATACTAGGGTTTCATGTCTTTTTCATCATTAATTTATTTTATTCTACTGTTGTTACCATTTGGTTTTGCTTCCTTGGAAGCCCTTTTGTTTAACAAGAATAATGTTATTACCCATGCTTGCATATAGGTTTTTCGGAGTTTGCATCATATATTTCATTCAAAATAATCACCACACGTCATGTGTATGTAATGACATCATTAATTAACACATAACGTGTATTAGACAATTATACCATTTTAGTTAAAAATTAAAATTTCTATAGGCTTTGCCCTGCTCAAGAAATTTCTACCTTCCTCCCCCAATTTTTTCGAATCAGGTCATTTCCGAATCTGAGACTCCACCCCACCCCCTTCTCATACACATGTAACCGAAAATATAATGGAGCAAAGAAGTCACTCTTGCAAAAATTTCACCATAAATGATATAAACAATGATCATACATAACATCGCGTGCCGAAAACCTTGACTCCAATTTAAAACTCCAGAAACTTCACTCTAAAAATTTTAGAAAACAAAAGTATAAATAGTGTTGTGGGGGGGGGGGGGAGTGAGAAAGAGGGGGATTTTAATAGATGTGTGTGTGTGTGTGAAACAATCAGTGAAATATATATGATTGCAACTGTGATTATTTTGATATATATATATATATATATATATATGAAACAATCAATGAAATTCAAATTTGGGAAAGCAATCAATCATCAGCTATTAGACGGAATTTTTGATTGCAGTCGTGATTGTTTTAATATATGTATGCATGAAGTAGTCACTGAATGCAAATCTGAGAAAGGAAAGCAAGCAATTATAAGTTTTTGGACGAAATTTTTTATTACATCCATGATTGTTTTGATATATGTATATATCAAGCAGTCAGTGAAATGCAAATCTAGGAAAACAGACAATCATAAGTTCTTGGACGAAATTTTCGATTGCAGCCGTGATTGTTTTGATATATGTATATATGAAGCAGTCAATGAAATGCAAATTTGGAAAAACAGACAATCATCAGTTCTTTGACGAAATTTTTAATTGCATCCATGAAATTACGGCAACATCCATGAAATCACGGCAGTGCTTGCGCATGAATTGTTTATGAGGATATTAAAATAGAATAGAAATTTTATTTTATTTTATTAAAAAGATATAATTGTCCAAAATAGAGCATTTAATAAAAAAATAAAAATTAAATTTATGCAGGATATATTTAAAGGATTTGAGGGTGCAAATAGCCACCCCTGTTAAAAATGGAATCAGAAAATAAAACACAATACAAAATGAAAGATCCAAACCCGATTTTACATATCCAGTTCAAACTGTTTGGGGGCCATAACCATAAAAAATAGAAACATGTAAGTAAAAATTTTGTCCTTTAACATTTGCTTTAATCTGCAATTAATTACCTCTGATTTTTTACTTTAGGACGAGCACTTCCCTTAGCCCTTTATTTTGGGTCAATTTACACCTTTATTAGGTAGCAAACATGCTAATAAGAAGACTTTAATGTTTTTGAAATAAATTTAGTTCTTATAAATAGTTATGATTAGTTTGGTTTACAAAGAGTTGTTATTATTATCTTTATATATAAATATAATAAAAGTGTAATGGACACCAAAAAAGTACAAGATCAAGGGGTGTTTGATTCCACAATAAAAGATCAAGGGATAATAGACTAGATGAGGAGGTGTTTGATCCAAGGTTGGAAAATACCAAAAATAGTCATGCTCCTTATGGATAGTTCTAAATTAATTAAGTATTTTATTAATTTCATAATTTTGGTCCTTTTTATTTAATTTCTTCAATTTAAAAATTATTTTAGCCAACATTTCAAATTTTATTGAATATTTACACATGCACCACATATTATTGTGTTAAATAAGAGTTTTTATTTTTGTGTCATAATAAGTGAAATGGACATGTTCTTCGTAACAAACAATATAACATCAGACAAATTAAAATTGACCATAGAGGTTACATATTAATAAGAAAAATGTGAATTCCTAAAGTGACGTGATTATGCAGTGTAATTATCGGACAATTCTTTTGAATTTTGATTAAAAGAGAACCAAATTCATGCAATTAAAAAGATAAAAAAAAATTATTTTGGGACCGCCCACAAGTTAAAAGATCAATTTCTCAATTTTCCCAATCCCAAAATAAAAGATTATAGAATTATTAACCCAATAAATTGATCATACCAAGAGGTGTTTGCTCGAACTTAGTCAATTTTACCCAAATTTGAATTTATAGTTGGATGATTAACGTTCCATTTCCACCATTTCTAACTTCAGCTGACACAAAAGTCACTAATAATAGAGTTGCACTCAGGGGGCCATTTCAATCTTTAATAAAATTCAATTTTCAGGCGACATACGACTAAATTCAATTAAAAATATAAAAAACAAAATTGTAAAAGTACAATGATTTAAAAAATTAAATTAAAATCAACAAAAACTGGTGGTACATATTATGCAATTTCCTCAAATGTATTATCATTTTTTTCTTGTTATGTAAGGGTAGTATTAAGATTGATATTACATAAATCACTAAATAAATAAACAATTACACACTTAAATCTTGAGGTGCATTTCTCTGGGTGTAGCAATAAATAAAAATGCAAAAGGTCCAGCGCAGCCCCCTCAGTTGATCCCAAAATTAATTAACATTGAAGCTAAGAATCTTGTCAAATCAAACTTACATTCGATTGAAAACCCTAATTCTTTAATGCCCCCCTCTCCCTCCCACACCTCCCATTGGTTGCATGCATGAGGCTTTGAAGACCTGGCACGTCAATATTCCCTCCACGTGGCACCATGCCTGCAATTCGTGATACACAATCAACAATTCATATATCTGATTTGGATTCCAAGAAATCTCACAAATGGAGGATTAAAATAATCCAGGGTTCCCAGGGAAAAAGCGCTTTTGGGTACAGTTTTTAATCTTGAGTGGCTGATACCGTTTAGCGAAAAAGCGTGGTTTTCCCTCTCATAAAGCACAACAAAAAGCATGACTATCAACAGTAGAAGAAACCAAGTAGCACTAATTTATTTTAATAAGAAAAAGGGAGGGGAAACGTATTAATGCTAAAATATTCCTGGAATTTGAGAAAATAAATTATATAAATATTATTTAATATTCAAAAAGATTATTCCTTTTTATTTATTATATGTTTCCGGTCATCATCCCTTCATAGTTTTATCGATAGGTCAAGGAACCATTTGTTAGGGAATAAAAGATAATTAATTAAACAGACTTGGATTTATCTATATATATTTCTTTAGATCCTTCTAGATAAATGTAATTACTTGTTATCTAAGAGTACAACAAGGACAATACTTCAAGATTACCTCAAATATGAAGGTCATTCCAAATAAAATATAATATAAATATAAGCTAAGATTGTTTTTACAATATATTTTTAATTTTAATTTTAGTGCCCAAGTTTTTCTTCTTTTTTTCAAAAAAATAAATCCAAATATATATGTGTATATTCGGTTGAGTAAAGTTGAGCATTTTATTTATTTTTTGAAAAAAAAAAAAAGCAAATTAATTGAATAGCGAGCCTTTATTCGTACAGTACGTATATACAACTATGATACACACTCACATTTGTAAAATATGTGAAAAGTGTGTGTGTGAGTATGTGTGCATATATATATATATATATATATTTGATATGATATATTTTTGGGGAAGTCTATTCGCTAACAAATGTGCTCTTTCTTTTTTTTTTAAATAATTATAATCTATGGTTTTGGCCTTGGAACATTCTCACAATAGTTGGAATCAATTCATCCTGAGCCTTTTTTATTTGGAGTGTATTTTATAATAGACAAAAATTAAAATGACATTTTCTTTATAATTTTTTCAAGTTTTTTACCACATTGCTAAAATTGTTTTTTAATTTTTTATTGATTTTTCTAACTTTTATGACTTTATGACTTTCTTGTAGATTATATCGAGAGGGAGATGAAATTCAATCTTTTTGTCACTCTGGACGAAGTGATACGAAATTTTCTTGACATGATTTTCTATGGTGGTTTGAGAACCGAACCTTATATTTACACCATAATTTTAAAAGGTGATAGCATGGAGCTATTAAGTTTAATTAAAAGGTAATACACAACTTATAATAGTAAGTCTTCAAAGATGAATGGAAGGTCTTGAACACTATTGGAAACAATTGTTTTCCCCTAAACCAAGTTAAATGTTACCTAAAATAAATACATAAAGTAAATATATGGTTGGATACTTTAAGAACCAAACATTTAGAATTCGATCCGTAAACTTTGAATCCTTCACCCTATTAACATATGGATAAACAATCAAATCAAGATTATTTTCCTCATTAAGTTTGTTTTTTCTTGGTGAAGTGATTGATGCCTACTATTTTTTATTAATATATTCAAGTGATTGATTTGTTCCATGTTATTTTAGTAACATGTGAAACCAAATGAATCATTATGAAGGGATATATCCCAAAAATACGATGCTAGAGCTGATAATTTGGATCGTCTAACTTATCGATCGATGATCAAAGTCAGATCAACTTAAAATTTTATGGGGCAGCTATATATCAATCTCAACCCATTTTCAGAAGACAACTATATATCAATATCAACCATATTTTTTGTCTTTAATATACACTAATATTACTCGGATTGACACATGGCCACACTTTCTACTAGGTTGGTCAATTGGGACTCATCGTATTTTGAATATCGAAATTTATAGCTCAATTCGTGTAAAATATTGGGCTAATTTAGCCAGCCAATCATATCGAACCAATTTTCCATGACATGGAGTGTAATTATGTATACTTTCTGCCTAACAATTTACCAAAATATTGTTTGTCCCACTTAGTTTGATCATGTCCTATAATGAACGTATTAATTCCACATAATAATTGTTTAAGATCTTTTTGGGGTCTTTGGTGGATTTTCACGTGGGTCAGGACTTAAAAATTGGGCCTCTTTTTCAAACTTATTTATTCTAAGAACCTTGTCCAACTACTTATTTTTTTCATATCTCGTCACCCTCAATCTTCCATCAAATCTTTAGTTTCCTACTTCTTTGTTGCTCCTCCTATTTTAATAAATAAAATTTTGAAAAATTAGCAAATTTCTTGAAGCATCATATGCTATAGTAATATATAAGGAGTATTTTTTATAGCTGTCTTAAAAAAGATTAGCAAATTCGGAAAAAAATGTTCGGTCATTTAAATTCTTGAAAACAAAAATTATAAAAGTCGTGCACAGAGTTACACCTTAATTTGCAATATAATCGCACGACTTTCACTGCATTTTGAGATTTCATCAATAGTTTTCCTCTCCATCCTTTGTCACGGGGTAGGCATAGCATACGTGTTGGGAGGAAAGGAAAAACATGCTTTAAAAAAATAGCTTGACAAGATATATTTCAAACTAAAATATTTTTGAGATATTTTTGCAGATAAAAAAATGAATGAAATGTAAGCTCATCAGCAACCTGATGAATATTTAATGTAGTAGGGAAAGTTAATAAAATGATGGAATAAGATTATGCTATAACGTAGCTTTATCGAATATAAGTATCATAAGACAAATCAATCACTGATTGAGTGGTCTAATTAAAGTAGAATTATCTTTTCTTATCCATCACTTACCAAAATCATTTGAGATTCTAAGGTTGTATCACTTAGTTTGATTTCAATGACAAAATGAAACTTGTTGCAGCCACTTCAACTCCCACGATGTAAGGCCAGCGACTTGAGATTCGTTTGATGGAATTGAAACAAATTTTTTGATGGAATTTGCCGTGGATAATAAGTCTGTTATATGTATTATCGTAGAAGAATTTGATGTTTCATATAAAAGCAAGTATATCGATGAAAGTATTACTCCCTCTGTCTAAAGAAAGTCATATTTCAAGAATATATTTATTTTGTTCTAAAAAAGAGTCGTGTTTCGAACGTGAAAGTCTTGTTTTATTTACCAAAGTAAAGAAATTGATTTTTTTTTTTAATTTTGCAAAAAAGTTATATTTAGTATGAGTGATACGTCTAATCAACGAATTAAAAATATTGTATAAATATGAATTTTATGACTTTTAAGAGGTTATACATTTGTCATCACAAATAAAAAGTTGTATTCTTATTAAACAAGACTCTTCTCTCTTTTTTTTTTTTTTTTTTTTCCCTAAATTAATTTGCTAAGTTGTGTTGTATTTGGATGGAGGGGTTTATAAATAAAAGTGATTTTAAATGAATTTTTTTTTATTATTATTATTTTTATTTTTTTTTGTATTTGAAATTATGCTCATTTCAAATTATTATTATAGATGATAGAATTTGATATAAGTGAATTTGAGTTATTTGATTTTGATTTTATTTGGAACGTGCAATGTATGTATGCTCAGTCTATGTAATGTCGTAGAAAATTAATGAGTCGTAATTGTAAACTCTTGATATCTTTTTGGTACTAAATCATATTTCTTTTGTAATTACTTGAAATATCTGTGGTTATTCATATTATAGGTCAAAAAGGTCACAAAACGCTCATGATTTAATTAAATTATGTATAGATAAAACTTTATTACATTTAATATTTTATAGTCATTTTATGCTACAAAATAATTGTTTAAAAAAAATAAAAAAATATTAATGCATTTATCACTATATAAAAGTGGTTTCATCAAAAACAAAGTCTTGCTTGGCTTTCCAGCCTAAAAAACTTATGTATTGTGTTAATGAGATAATGTATTTCTTAGTTACTAAATAATGGTGAGTTACAGAACAATGATAAATTATATTAATCGTTGGTTGATGTGATTCTGCTATAAACAAACAATCAACTTATTAGATGCATAATAATATTTTGATTTAACAAAAATATATGTATTGTTGTGTTAGAAACTAATCTCAAGATTTTATGCAATATGAGTTTTCATATCGATTAAGAATGGTGGAGACGTCAAAGTTATTCTTGAATTCCAATTTAAAAAATGAGGATTTATAATAAAAATGTGACCAATCTATAATTTGCCTATATATTTATATTTTGTAATTAATTAATTGTGGTATATAATTCAAATATAAAAATAATTTGGGAGGCAGTCCCACCCCCCACCCAAAGTCCTATTACTAAATATGAATCTTATTAATACTGATTTTTTATATTTTCATTTAAAATAATAATATATTGAAAAACTTTAATTTCCAATAATTGATTGATTGCGTGCATATTTTCTTCTTTTTCTTGATTTTTTTCTATTTTTAAAATATAAATAACTTTTTGTGTTTTTAAATGTTTTAGATTTATACATTAAAGTACCCCATAATTATATTATAAATAATTTTTAAAACAATATATTACAAGTTGTAATACACAGACGGAATACCAGTTTTAATTAGTTTTATTAATAATAGTATGAGAATTATTTCGGGTTCGCATTTAAATCAGCCAAACAAGCAGGCCCGGACCGGGTTTAACCAAATTTTATTTTATTAGTTTATATATATATATATATATTATTTAGGTATAAACAATTAGACACGTGGCAGTTACAACGATGTCTCACCCGCCACCTGATTTGCTTGCAAGGCAATTCTATAGATATTGTGTCACTCTCATTGGCAACAAGACAACATCGTACGCTACAACTGCACTCCTCGGAGTTCCAGCAAAATCAACCCCCATTACCAAGCCTTGAAGATAATAGATTCGAACACATTAATTCACAAGAATGAAAACAAATATAAGGAACCCCTGTTGTTCTTCTCGAGGTTTTTAAAGCAAAAAGTAATCATGGGATTTTTTCATCTGTCAATTGTTCTTCTTCTCATTCTTGATCTTGGCCAGGGCCACGATATAGCTTCAGTAACCCAAATTTCAGAAGAAAAATCGTATGTTTCAGCAGTGGGCGATCCTGGAATGAGGAGCCGTAATGCAAGATTTGCATTGGAAGCCTGGAATTTCTGCAATGAAGTTGGGGAGGAAGCGCCAAATACGGGCAGCCCAAGAATGGCAGATTGTGCTGATCTTTACTGCCCAGATAACACAGGTTTATTAAATTTCCCATTTTTTGGGCAAATTCTAAATTTCAGTTAAACATGATGCAGTTTTTGAGTTCTTGATTGGAGGAGTAGACTCTAGTGTAAGGGATAAATTTATTGTATATTCAATGATGAAATGAGACAATAATTGCTGGTTGGAACTGTTATTGAGCTTCAGAAAATGTATCCGATCTCATTTGGTTATCAATTGAATTGAGTTTGAACAAGCTTTGATTGAGCCAAGTATTGGCGAAGCTCGAATAATTTGGACTTCCAACTCTTGTTTATCTTTTTTTTCCTCATACTTAACAAGTTTGATTCCAGCTTATCAATCATAAGAATATGTTCAACCTTGTTTGATTCGAGCTGAGATCATATAAGCTTTTAGCGAACGGTCTTTAACTAATTTCTCCAGTAGATTGGTATGATTTTCAGCCCTTGCAGGGAGGAGTGAAGCTTTTAAAATCATAAGAAGAGTGTCTCTTCACTGCAGAATCACATGCTTTTGTATAGTTCGTAAACCAGTGAGTCTAAATCTCAGGTTATTTAGTTTAGCATAGTTCTAGAATGCATGATTTTAAGTGTTGTATAGAACTTCATAATGTGCTTTGCCATTTACTCTATCTGCAGTTGCCAATGTTAGAACACTTCAATGTCATTGGCAATCATACTTGTGCGGATTCTTCCAAGTTACAAACAAATGTATTGCACAAACAAATCAGGTTGTCTATTGAGTTTGAATTTTCCATAATGAACTTCACATTTGCCGATTTGTTTCATGATTCTGTGAATAGGTAACTGGACCACTCCATTTCTCGATAGGAGAAGAAAGTGCAAACTACACCAGAAAGTGAAGGAATCAGACAACAGGTTGAAAGCTGGTGATAGATTCCCTGTTAGAGAATTTAAATCTTATACAGATCCTGATATTTATGCTGTCGAGAAAGAACTTTTTCTTGGATCACTTTGTGAGACTTCTGATTCTACCGAACCTTGGTACTTTTGGATGATCATGCTAAAAAATGGAAATTTTGACAAGAATACTACACTTTGTCCTGAGAATGGGAAGAAAGTTGATAAAATAGTTACAGACAGAAGCTTTCCTTGTTTTGGTGAAGGGTGCATGAACCAACCCCTGGTGTACCATAATCAGTCCAAAATGGTTTTTTTTAATGAGAGCGATGTTTCTCTGGTTGGAGGGTTTTATGGGACGTACGATCTTGATGCTGATATGAATGCTGGTGCAGGAGAAATCTCTTTCTTCTCCGTTTCATGGCAGAAGAATATAAGCTCAGGCAGTTGGATTTTATTGCATACGTTGACAACATCACCCAAGTATCCTTGGCTTATGTTATATATGAGGGCAGATGCAGCTAAGGGATTTAACGGTGGATATCATTATAATGGGCGAGGAATTATGAAAAAGGTCGGTTACACATTTTTTTATGATTTTGTGAAGGTTGATGGTAGTTTCATACTTTTGTCCTTTCTTTTTTCTTTAAATTTAGTATTCAGAAATTATTTTCCCAGTCAGTATCTAAAACGATCAGATTTAATGCCACAAGAATGCTGGTTATAGTTATCACTATTGTGAAAAATTAGAAAATTTTGGGGTCATAAGCAGTAAAACATCAACTGAGTGAGGAACATTAATTAGATACACCTGACATAAACATGAAAGGCCATGAGAGAGATATATATCCATTGTATATCCATCGTTTTATAGGCTCACAACACAATAGGTGAAGGCTGCAGATGTTCTTTCCTATTTTGTTTCTTTGTTCCTCGTGTTTTCCTTCCTCTTGATATTTTGGTCACTTGTGTTTTTGTATCATGGGTACTAAGAGAGTTCAGATCCTTGAAATTTCAGCTACATATACATTCTATTTCTGCTAATCTGTTCTTATTTCAGGAATTATTTCATTAAATCGAGTTGGGTTGTTTCAAATAAAATATCGGTTGTATGATCTGTACAGTTGCCAGAGTTTCCAAACTTCAAGGTCAGATTGACTCTACATATCAAACAAGGTGGAGGCTCAAACAGCCAATTCTATCTCCTTGATATAGGAAGCTGTTGGAAAAATAATGGAGATCCATGCGACGGGGATGTTCTAACAGACGTAACAAGATATAGTGAGATGATAATCAATCCAGCAACTACAAGTTGGTGTAGTCCTGATAAACTTGCATCATGCCCACCTTACCACATAAGTTCCAAAGGAGAGATAATACCTAGAAACGACACATCTAGATTTCCCTACTCTGCTTATCACCTCTACTGTGCTCCAGGAAATGCAAAGTATCTAGAAAAACCGTACGATATTTGTGACCCGTATAGCAATCCACAGGCCCAAGAACTGGTCCAAATTCTCCCCCATCCTGAGTGGGCTGTGCATGGCTATCCTGAAAGAAAAGGAGATGGATGGGTTGGCGATCCAAGAACTTGGGAACTTGATACTGGAGCCCTGTCTAGCCGGCTCTATTTCTATCAGGTACCGTGATTGGTTGAAGTGATATTGCTGAATTTTAGCGTGACATGATTTTTTTCCCATGCTATTGACTGTATTGTAGATGCTACACTTAGTGAAACACAGAATCTATGAATCACTTACATGTGGTTTTAGGTAATTAATCATTTTTATTGCTTTCATACAGGATCCAGGAACAAAACCAGCGAAACGAGCGTGGACTTCACTCAATGTTGGCACAGAAATATATGTTAGCTCATCTGGGGTTACTGCTGAATGGACTGTAAGTGATTTTGACGTGTTAGTGCCTAAAGATGTTGTAGAGGAACGACGGGGATATTTGTAGTCAATAATAATAAAAATGCTTAACGTCACTTATAGTTAACCATGAAACAGCTCGTACTCTTCAAAAAAATAATGATGTATATATTTCTCACCGATATTTGCCGGCCGTGACATAACCACAAAACAAATATAAGAAATTATTCGATTAGAATTGCAGTATGGCGTGACTGTCAAAATACAAAATTGTATAATCTTACAAGTTTATTTTCCATATCTCTCTTTATTTTGACAACTCGCAGTTTACAAATCATTATTGAAGGTAAAGTGCCAAAGATGGAGAACACATTATCTTATTCTTCCCCGAAAATCATGCAGCTTCCTCAAGAAATGGGTAGTCAGTGTAGCCTTTAACAGGATCATGTAAATAAAAAGTCTCCCTGATGTATTTGTTGAGTGGAGCACTAAGCTCGAATCTCTTTGGCAAATCGGGATTAGCCAAGAAATGATGCCCGTACGCAATCAGGTCGGCTCGACCTTCAGCTACAGCCTTGTTTCCGTCGTCCCTATCGTAACCACCTGCAACCATAAAGGTACCTTTATACGCCTTTCTCATAGGGTCAAGAGTGTGCAAACATTCTGCATTTTCCAGCATCTCTGTTACCCTTGGTTCAACCATGGAGCAATATGCAAGCTCGTATTTGTTCAAAGCATTGGCCATGTAAAGGCCAAGTGCTTCTGGGTTTGGATCGGCACAATCCCAATAGTCCGCAAACGGGGACAGCCTAATTCCAACTCTGTCTGCTCCTATCTCTCTCGTCACAGCTTCGACTATTTCAAGAGCAAACTGGCAACGGTTCTCTATTGACCCCCCGTATTTGTCTGTTCGATCGTTTACTTGGTCTTTCTTAAACTGGTCTCTCAGGTAACCATGCGCACCGTTGATCTCAACCCCATCGAAACCTAAAGAGAGAGAGAGCAAAAAAATAAAAACTTGATATCTGTAGATCATGATCATGATCTTATGAATTTTTTTCCGCCACTTCTAATTTGAGTTAATGATTCTTAGGTTTCTCCCATCTCTTTTGATTCTAAACTACATCATGCTGATGGGATATGCTTGGTATAAGAAGTTATCGTAGCAGCTTCTATAGCGTTTCTTGCAGTGAGTCTGAAATCGTTGACGTGTGTGATTTCCTCTGTTCTCAGACGTCGTGGAGTAGAAAACGGCTGAAAACCCTCTGTAGTAGCTAGTTCCTTATCTGTAGATGATACTGGAGCCTTTCCGTTTGGCTGACACCCTGAAAAATGCAAGCAAAGGTATTAGAACGGAGGTGTAATCGAACCTATTCCATGCACAAAAGGTTTAAGCTCGAGTTCTGAGAAACTCAGGACTCAAGCTCGACTCAACCTCGATAGAGCTTCTCATTTTGAGTCCAAGCTTAACTCTATTGCGAACTCGAGTCTGACTCAATAACCTTATAAATATTTTAAACTTTTTGTAATCCGATTAAAAAGGTTGAAAGGCTCTGAATATCCTTGGGTTGATTATTTTTCGAGGCTGTTGAGTTGGTTATTGTTGAACTCGAGCTACTTGAGATAAACTCGATTCCTGAGTTCATCTCATGTAGCTTGTAGTCGTGCAACAACGACTTTTTGTGCAAGAATATTAAGGAAGTACCTATGTTTGAAACCCTGCCAACATGCCAAATCTGGCAAAAGAAGATTGCACCTTTTGCATGAACTGCATCTAGTATGGGTTTCCATGCCACAACTTGTTCCTTTGTCCATATCCCTGGAGTATGTTTGTCTCTTCAGTAGCAAATCGTTACTTAAGGGATAGGGCTGTAATCCGAACAAGTCGAGCCAAATTTTGAAATTTTTATTTTAGCTTGTTTATCATCGAGTCATGGCTCATGAGTTTACACGAGCCTACACGAGCTTGTTACATGTAAATTGTTCATGACTGTATTTGTATCAAGTCGAATTCAAATAGCTCACAACGGGTTTTATTCGTTCCACTCCATCAACTTACCCTTGTGCAGTGTTTGAAACTCCAGCAGCTTCGCTTATTAGAAGACCCCCTTCTGTTGCTCTCTGCGAGTAGTATAATATAGCATGCGGCTGTGGCATCCAGTCGAAAGATCTCTGCCTCGTCAATGGCGCCAAAACAATCCTACAAAAATATACGCCATTATTAGAAATTGATAGTCCATCAGTGTATATTGTTCGATTTGAAATCTGCCGATCTTATTCTTTTTTGGCCTTATCTCCCAAACGATAAAAGATTATAAGATATGTCGACACTTACAAGCTCAGTTATCTCATGTTTCGACGGGTGATGGTATGAGACGAAAATTGAGTACCTATGAGAAAGCTGAAACCTGCCCATTTTATAAGGTGTGAAAAGTGCCATTTCCTGCTTCTCTTCAGCCTGGTTTGCCTTTTTTCTTTTTTTTTCGAAGAAACAAGAAACATTTCAGAGAATTGGAAATGCAGTTGTATGAAGTATCTGAAAGTAAAACAAAACCCTTCTTGTATTTATATATTAACCACACAACCCCGGCCACCCTAAAGATGGATAGTGGGTGGCGGTACAGGCGTTGCTAGCGGCTACTGTGCTTGATGGGTGGGTCATTCTCAAATGAGTGGCTCCTAATTTATCATTAATTGTATGGAGCCGTCTTACAAGTTTATCATTATAATTACAAAATTATTATTATTAACATCTTATAAGCTACCCTATCCAGATCAGATGTTTTGAAACCTTATTTTAAAAATAAAATAAATACATGTGAGCTCTAAAAATATCATATAGCTGGAATAGTTAATGTAGCAGGAAACAACACCGTTCCAAATCAACCAACCACACATAGTCTCGAGCAAATACACTGACCCGAATTTCATTTAATAAGAACACAGTTGATAAACTTGGTTTAACCAAGTAACTACAATTCCCAGATGTATCTTGATTACAATCTCATTATTCAACACACCCTTCATCAAATCAGACTCGTTTTTTTGGGACGGAGGGAGTAAATCAAGAATTTTAGCAGCGGGACCAGGAATGTTAAAACTCTAATCCTGACAAGTGATGCACATTCTGGCCTTCCAAAAATCATGCAATATCTTCAAGAAATGGATAGTCAGTATAGCCCAAAACAGGATCGGGTGTATAAAAAGTCTCCCGGTTATACTTGTTGAGAGGCGCATTCAAACCGAATCTCTTGGGCAAATCGGGATTTGCCAAGAAATGACGCCCAAATGCAATGAGATCAGCCCGATTTTCAGCAATGGCCCTGTTTCCATCTTCTCTATCATAACCACCAGCAGCAATGAATGTACCTTTAAATGCCTTTCTCATTGGGACAAGGCTCTGTGGACATTCCATTTTTTCCCCAACAGTTTTCATCCTTGGTTCGACCATGTGGCAATAAAGAAGCCCGAGTTTGTTTAAAGCCTCCACCATGTAAAGCCCGAGGGCTTCTGGGTTGGAGTCTGCGCATTCCATATAATTTGCAAAGGGAGAGAGCCGGATTCCAACTCTGTCTGTTCCTATCTCAGTTGTCACAGCGTTGAGTATTTCGAGAGCAAACCGGCAGCGGTTCTCCAAAGACCCTCCATATTGATCCGTTCGGTCATTGCATTGGTCTTTGAGAAACTGTTCGATCAGATAACCATGCGCACCGTGGATTTCAACTCCATCAAAACCTGATTATGGAAAAGAACATGTTGGTGAATAGTGGATTGACAAAGTTGTAGGAAAAATGCATATTTTTCCGCCTGTAAATCTGTGTTTTCCCAATGAAATATCCAACCTGCTTCTATAGCATTTCTTGCAGCAAGTCTGAAATCATTCACAATATCTGGAATTTCTGTTGTACTCAGCCGTCGTGGGGGAGAAAATTGAGCAACATCCACACCATTAGCTCGTATTTGTGGAACTAGGCTTTTATCTGTACTCGATATTGGAGCCTGTCCATTTGGCTGAAATCCTGAAAGATGCAGTAATTTTAAGCTCGAGCTTGACTCGATTGAGAACTCAATAAACACGAGCTTGATTTTGCTCTATTATTTTACTGAAAAGGCTCCATAAGGCTCAATAACGCTAAATTGGATTATATATATACATCCATGCATGTATAAATAACTACATACTCTCTCCGTCTCAAAAAAAAAAAAAAAACTTGTTTCACAAGAGTAAGCTTTTTTTTTTTTAATCTTTTGTCAATTTAATGGAGGTACAACCTCCTAAAATTTGCACTTATACGATTTCTTTTATACATTGATTGACTTATGCAATCATATATAACTTTTTATGAAACAAAGCATCTCAATTTTTTACTTTGACTAATAAAATGAGGCCTTGAATTTTGAAGCATGACTCGTCTTTTTGGGACTTAAAATATTTTTAAAACATGACAATTTTTTTTTTTTTTGGGATGGAGAGAGTACAATAAATGTAACATAGTAAAATCTACTGGACTCGTTAAGACTCGTGAGCATACCGAGTCTAGCATTATTGAGCTCAAGCTCGAGCTGGAAAGGTACTCAATTAGCTCGAGCTCGACTCAGTTAACCTCAATTCGAGTTCGAGTTTTTCCCAAGTTAATCCTGATTAGCCTAAAGTAAGTGGAGCCAGAAGCAAGCAATTCCTAAAAGTAACAAAACGAAGGGACTACCTGTGTTTGAAACCCTGCCAACATGCCAAATCTGGCAAAAGAAGATTGCACCTTTTGCATGAACTGCATCTACAATGGGTTTCCATGCCTCAACCTGCTCCTGCGTCCATATTCCCGGAGTATTTGGATACCTTCAATAGGAAATTGTTATGTTAGGGAAAATATAAAAGAAAAAATACAGTGCCCAAAACTTGAAACTCCATTAATGTACCCTAGTCCAGTGTCAGACACTACAGTTCCTTCACTCACGAGAAGACCCCCTTTGGTTGCTCTCTGGGTGTAATACAATATAGCATGAGGCTGAGGAACATTGCCGAAAGATCGTTGCCTTGTTAGGGGTGCCAACACGATTCTGTGAAAGGATAGAATGAAATAATTCACATCAGCTTCGAATAGCATCAGTGATAAACGGACAACTACTCGTGACCACTAGATGGTACTATGATTGTGGTTTCGCCATACAAATCTTATCATTTTGAGCATATACAAGATGACATTCCAATCAAAAGGAGAGTTGGAATCCAGTATAAGATTCTAGCTCCGAAGCAACTCCGAGCGCTATCAATTCACCATCTTCCACACTCTATCATGAAGTACAACAAATGAATGCAAGTGTAAAATAGGGAAAAACGTAGATATATCATGCGCTAACACAATTCTGTTAAAGATTAGAATGAACATAATAGCATCAAAGATAAACAGACAACAACTCGTGACCACTAGATGGTGCTATGATTGTGGTTGTGCTATACAAAAGTTATCATAATGAGCAAATACAAGATGACACTCCAAGCAAAACTAGAGTGGGTAGATAAATCATGCGCCAACACAATTCTGTGAAAGATTAGAATGAACACAATAGCATCAAAGATAATTGGACAACAATTTGTGACCGCTAGCTGCTACTACGATCGAGTCTTTGTGCTGGACAAAAGTTGTGTTTTTGAGCATGTACAAGATGACAATATGACACTCCAAGAAAATGTAGAGTCAGAACCGAGAATAAGTTACAGTTGCGAAGCAACTCCGAGCATTATCAATTCATCATGTTCCCCTCAATCGTGAAGTATAACAAATGAATGCAAATGTAAAATCAGGTAAAATGCAGATTCATCAGGACGATCTTCAGACAACATATGATGAATTACACAACTAGAATAGAAGCTACATTATCCCATGATATATGACTGTATCAAATACATTTTCAAACATAGACAAGATTTGAGAAACACACATTTGGTCAGGATAGTAGTCAATATACAGAGGTAAATGAGTAGCAATTTTCTTTACGAAACCTCCATGAAGAAACATTACTGTGAATTGGAAATAACCATCACACAATTGAATGATTACTTCTGATAGATCGTAGATGGCAAAACATACAAAAAACCCATTAACTAACCACAGATAAAACTATGATAAGCCCAAAATCATTATACAACACAAAATATTCGACAAAAATTAACAAGAGGCCACAGATATCATGTAAAACTGCCTTCTTTACAAGAATCCCAAATGGGTTTCTCAGGAACACTATATTCCACAATTTCTAATCCTCCGCTGAATTGAGATTTTCACTCTTCCAGAAACCCAAAAAAATAAAAATTAACAAAAAAAATATTAATTAACAACAAAATAAGAATGAGTACCTATGAGAAAGGTGAAACTTTCCCATTTGATAAGGTGTGAGAAGTGGGATTTGCTGCATCTCTTGCTCTTCTTCGGCTTTACTCCCCATATTTCTGCAAATCAACAATTTCTTGCCCCAACGTTGTATATGATATGCCCATACACTGGAAGCCTCCTATATTTATAACCGCTGGTTATAACGAGGAAAGTTTGTAGAAAGTCCTCAGTGGGGAAGGTCCACACTAATTGTAACTAGCTAGTTTGTAGAAATTCCTCGGTGGGAAAGGTCAACACTAATTGTAACTAGCTGCCAGAGAAGTGGTTCAGCTCAGTCGGCTGATCTTTTTTTATCCCGCGATAGCGTTTTTGTGGGGGTAGATTTTAAGATCAGTATAATCCAAAAATGGAAATATCATTATTAGCAATTTATAGAAATAAATCCTGTCAAAATTGGTAAGGTCTGAATTTAATCCTGCAAACTATTTGTGCAAAATTTTATTTTATGAATTTTTATAATATTAAATATTTTCAACTCAACTTTAAGTAGCTCTAGAATTTACTACAGATAAAGGGACCAAAGTGGATTACAACTTTTATTTTTTATTTTTTTGCTACTTAATTTTGTAATATAAAAGAAGAGCCGCCCACTAGTTTGACTGACAACAACCTGCTTTACTTTTTGCTTACGTCATACCTTACATATTTTGTCCGTGGGGCTGATATTATAATATAAAAAAAAAACATTGTATTTTAGTTCTAAGATCTACAATATTATTAATATATTTAACAAATATTACTTTTTTAAATTAAATAAAAAATAATATTGTAGATCAAATTGTACTGTACATGCTTAAAAAAAATTATAATTGTTTTTTTTGTTTTATTCAGTATTCATATTTAATTTCATAAGTATTTTGAAGGCTCAAGTCTTAGGAAGATAAAACTCAGTGGGTGGCATAATTTGTTACCGCATGTCACAACTGTTGCCAACACAAAATATCATACACAGCGAAAAAGAAATTCAATCGTACATCCAGAATTTAATTCCAACTTTTTTGGAAGAAATAAAGAAGGTGACAACGTTATAATTAATTTATTATTATTTTTCAGAAAAATACTCAAATTTGACAAGTTCAATATTTTTGGAGTTTCCTATCAAATTAGTAAAATTCCATGCGAAAAATTAATTATTGACCATTAATATATATTTTTTTTTTATTAAAACATTGAAGCTCCCTTAAATGGCTCAAGGCCTAGATCAAACTAGTTGCATAAATCAACCATTTAAATGAATAAAAAGTCTAAAATTAGCTTATCCATTACCAAAAATTGGCTTATCCATTTAGCATGTTTAGCACAAAAAATATATCATTTACGAGATTGAAATTGCACATTCTACTTCATTATTAGAGAGAGAGAGAGAGAGAGAGAGATGAATAGGGAAATCAACAGAATCCAAAATCATCACCTTAAAATTCAGATATACCAGACATAAATATGGGAAACTCAAGTTTCAAGAAACAAGCTACAAAGTAACAAAACTATAAAGCAGTTAAGTAGACATAGAAATCTGTCCAGAATCAGAGGATAACCGATCTAGATTTTGGGAGCCAAAATTAAGAGAGACTAGTACCACAAAACCACGAGTAATGGGAAGCAAAGCCAAAACCTCAACCCATCTTCTCATTTGAAGCACTTCGCGTCCAACAAGGCCTCGCCCTCAAAAGGCTCGGCATCTTCAATCATCTGGTTAACGCGCTCCTTTTGGGCTTCGTCATTAATGTCCACCTTAGTCCACTCAAAGAGCTCCATGTCATAGCATTCATCCATCACAAACTTAGGGATTTCTGCCCCTCGGAATAGCCACAAGCCCTTGACCTTGTATGGAGGCTCTCCACCAATGATCAACATTTTCCCAAATGCATACTTACGTGCCAAGTCCATTCTCTGAAGAAACCCACCGACTTTGTTCAAAGTGACAAAGGAAACAGTGTTTTCATCATTGTATTTGTAGTCGCAAAACCACAGAGAGTAGCCCTCAGGATCATACATATCCCAGAACCCTACAGATTGTTTAAAGAACTTATAAAAAAGTCGCCCAATATAAAAGCTAACAGATTTTCCAACTTCAGACGGAAAAGTAGACATTCCATAAAATGAGATTAGGGGCTAATTAATTGAATATAGAAAGTACCTTTGATAGCAACCTCACGGAAGTTGGTCTTTGTGTTGGAATAAAGCCTCTTCCACTCATCTAGAATCATCTTGCTTGGAGGCAAAAGATCCAAAGGATTCTTTGGTTTAGGCTTAGGAGCTTCTTCTTCCTCCACTACCTCTTTGGGCTTAGCTTCTTCTTTCTTGGCCACCTTCTTTGGTTCCTCCTTTGCCTTAGGTTTTGCAGGTTCTTTTGGCTGTACAGGTTTCTTGGATGCAACAGGTGGAACAGATGCTGCTTGTTCAACATCACCCCATACTTTCTTGAAGTTAGGCTGGTTAATCAAGGTCCAGAAATACCTCTCCACATGTGGGAATTCCGAGGTGAAACTCTTGGTCAAGATTGACTTGATCCCATAGGCCAGGTTACAGACCATGACAATGTCAGCGAGTGTAACAGAATCTCCAACCAAGTAAGTGTGAGAGGCAAGATAGGTGTTCAAAGCTCCCAGAGATCTCTTCAGAGAAGTAATTACAGCCTCCTCAGCCTGTAAAACCAGAGGGAGAGATTATAGGTATAGCCACTAAGAATTCACATGGCTAGTGAGCAAGGACAAAATCACAAGGATTCCAAATGACTGCAAGAAATACCAGGGGAAGATATAGACGGTAACCGAGTCGTGGATACAAATAATTTCCTAAACTTGCATCAATCTCAGTAGTAGAAAAGTCAATCCATTGCTCAATGTGTGCCTGTAACATTCAATAACCAAAAACAAAGGTAAGAGCAGAGAACAATCAATACATGAGCATTTCTTCAACAGACTTTATCATTAAAATAGAAATACGAAAAAAAAAAACAGTGATTCCATTTCTAGAAGCCACACAACAAGCACCTACATAATCAATCAAGGAAGAGCCGTATAGAGGGCTATCAGGAGTCAACTTGGCCACTGCACAGAATAAGCAATAAACACATCAAAGCAAATAAAGTTAAAATGGATAATCATTATTAACAGAATATGCTGTTATACCATAACGTGCAATGGCATTGCTTTCAAATATCGGGCCATCAGGTGTTTCAAGCACAGGGATCTGCACAAAGAAATCTAAAATAAGGAAAACATAATATTTTGAGTAATTTATACAATAGTATTCTCTCGGATTAGTATTCTGTACCTTTCCAATAGGATTCATCTTGATAAATTCTGGGGTCTTATTTGATACACCCATCTCAAAATCCTTTGCAAGTTCAACCTTCACACCATTGTATTCTGCTACAATAAGTGCCTTAAAGGCATTTTTGTTGGCAGTAGAGTGCAAAACCTGAGCAACATATCAAATAATGTCAACAACCTAGATTAAGAAAATGAGTAGACAATAAACTTGTTTGCATGCACCACAATGCTACTTCAAAATGTCAACATAACCATTCACTACTAAATTGATGCCTTCTGCCATTTTGAGGTCAACAATTACAATACTAAGACAGAATCTACTGATAAATGAAGCTACAAGCACTGACATTCCAAAATCCAAGGAACGAGATTCGGACAATAAAATTCAAATTAAATTATTCACAGGCTTGTATTTTTTAAATGAATGCCACTGTAGCACATAGCATCATGTCAATACAGCAACCAAAGTAATACGCTGAGGAGCCCTGCAGAACATAAATAATGAAGAAAGGATGATCCCGATAAGAAAACTCAAGCATATAATAACAGCACAAATGTAGGGCTTTATATTAAACCCTTAATATAAATTTATTCAAACTAACTATCCAAAACAATTGAACCATGCGCCAACCAGATGAACAAGATAAATGCAAGTTCTGATAAAACATGAACTTAATCGCAAAATTACATAGATAAGCAACTAAAATTCCAAGCTTTACTCCAATACCAGAACAGATCTGCCACAACCATCACACGAAAATAAAAACCGAAGAAAATCACGGAGAGAATCGATTCACTCACCAGAGCCATGGCTTCACAAGATCGAGCAATTCACTCCCCAAATCCCAAGAATCTGAAAACCCCATAACAGAAACGAAATCTCAATCAATCACAAGAAAAGGTCAGATAAAGTTAAGATGCCGTGAAATTGCAACAACAGCGAAGTAGAACACAATAGATCAAAAGGGTTTAGAGAGGAAGCAAAATTAGGGGTTTACCTACAGAGTGAATGAAGCCGTTTGCTCTTGAGGCAGAGTGCGAACGGTCAGCGATGAGTAGATTTTAGAGGAGAGGTTTAGGGTTTCTTGTGGTGAATATATAGTTTTTTTTTTTTTTTCGGCAGTAGTGCTTCAGGGGTACCAATTTGAACTGGCGAATATGCCGAATTTATTAAGCTTGTGGAGGGCATTTCAGTAATTTAGAGAAAAGATTTTTCCTGAATTCTTTGGTATTTTAATCGGAAATTACAAAAAAAAAATGGAGGAGGGACATAAAATTGAAAATTTCTTGCAAATCAAGTAGAGAGATATGACATAGAACGTTCTTTTTTTTTTTTTTTTTTTTTTTTTTAAAGGAAAAATGATGAAATATCTTACATCTTTGAAAGAGTAGAATTTTGATTAGTCCAGAATTGATTACCGAGTTGGACCGAATCAAATTTTGGAGATTTTTAATTAATGTCCCTTAATTTGATTATGTGAGAACGGATGAGCATTCGGTCGGTTTGATTTTCAATCGAACTTAACCGTAGAAACTAAAAATAAAAAATGGTTTATTTTTACAACCAAATGATTCGAAGATTTCTACGAAATTGACCACAACCGAACCGAAATAATTCGGTTCGGATCGATCGGTTTAATCGATTGACTACTTTTTTTTTGTTTTTTTACTCTTTTCGTTTTGAATTAATTGTATTTAAGATTTTGTTTGAATTGAATGATCTGCAAGACTTTTTTTGGAGAAAATATGTAAATATAATCAAATTTTAAGAAAATATAAATAATATAAACATAATATTTAGAAAATATAGATTTATATATTTCGGTATGGTTTGGCCACTCGATTTTTAAAAATAAAAAACTGAATCAAACAAATATTTTTTCGATTATCATAATTTTAACTGAATCGAACCAATTAAATATATATAACCGATCTAAACTGAACCGAATCACTCGGTTCGATTTGGTTAGTTTCGATTTTTCGGTTCTTGATCGTTTTGCACACCCCTAAAGATGGGCGGATTTTTGTTTATTAAGTGCATTATGCATTCGACCTATAATATTATTTGTTTAACTAAAATGTATTACTTATTTATTTGAAAAGTATTACTGCTTTTTAAAATTTTAAATTAATAGTAATACTTTTTAGGTAAATCAATAAGATTTTTAGTTAAACAAGTAATATTATAGATCGTATTATATGGTACACCCGATGTAAGTAAGTTTTTGCATTGTATTATATATGATCTCTAGTTTTATGTTTTTGTATGATAATATTTTAACTTTAAATTTTGTCAAATTAATCCAACTTGCTTGTTTTCAAGCTCATATTGTTTAATCGAGTCAGATATGTCAAAAGGTTTAACTTAATTTTCATTAAGTTTTATTAAAATATGTATTTTTATTCCAAATATTGATTCAATAAAAAAATATTTGGAGTAAGAATCAATTTTTAAGAAATAAATATATAGTAGAAGTAAATATAAATTAATATTAATCTAAAAATAGCTTGATTGAGCTTTGATTGAATCGAACTTTGTGCAGCTCGGTAGCATTTGGATTTGATCACATATGAACTCTAGTTGTGATATTGTCATCATTAATTGTATATTAATTTTTTTTAGGTAAAATAATTTGATATTATTTGCGAATCATGTTATTTTGATTCGATACTTTAGAAATCAAGAAGTAAACAAAAAGAAAAGAAGGAAGAACAAAGAATAGAAAAAAAAAAACATATATAAATATTTCTTATTTCTTCATCAAAATAATAAGAATACCATATATATATATATGATTGTTTTGAATATATATATATAGTAAATGATAATGTGAGTACCTAAAATGAGCATATGTTAATGTGGTCATATTATAGCAAATATATTTAATTGTTACACAACAAATACTTAGGGAGATGGTCAACATAGATGTGCAGGATATGATTTGTCTCTATATTTATATATTAAAGAAAATAAAAGTTAAAATTGTAAACTATTATTTTTGTTTTTATATTTTTCTCTCAACTGTGAATCTAGATAATTTTTTTTTATCTTCTATTCATAAATTTAGTGTGTACACAGTCCTATTAGTTTATATCTTTTTATGTTTCTTTAGATAATAGTTTTTCATTTAAAAAAATAGAAATATATATTTTTTAATTTTTAATCCATTTTAATGTATAATATATTACATTAGTCCTCTTATCAAGATCTTTAATTTGACATATATAATGCATATATTAAATACAAGATATTACATTAAAAATAAATTATTTAATAATATATTATTTAGGTTAAATTTGACTATTATATTGAATTTAGTTGTAAATAAAAAATAGCAATAATTATAATTTTTTAAATAGGATCAATCAATTTTTTTAATCTTAAATCTATTCGATTAGTAAATATATTTATAGCATATTATAAATATGAGTAATTATATAAAACTAAAGAATTTAAGATTTTTTAAAAAATTAATTTTCTAATAAGATTATTAGATCTATTTTCATAGTGATGTATTATTCAATAATTCACATATGTTCTTATAGGGATGCGGGAACGACGACGGCGTGTTTGAGTACTGTATAAGATTTAATTAAATCTTTTATTTACCATAATTAATATTTTCTTAATTTAATTATAAATAATAAATATATATTTAATTCGTGTATTGCACCAGAAAAATACTAATTCCTTCCATATAAAAAAAATATTTAAGATGATATGGGAATCAAACGAAGTGAAACGTTTCGTTTTCGACAAATTATTTTGAATCAAATAAAAGATTTCATAAGAAGAATAAAGGGTTTTAAGCTTTGAGATTTAGCAGACTAAAAATACCCGGAAAAAAAAAAGAAAAAAGAAAAAAAATGGAATTTAACTGTTGTTAGTGGGAAGAAGCGGTAGCGGTGGATTAAACTGTTGTTGGGTTGTCTTATTCTATTCCTCCCAACTCTTCCCAACTGCAGGCCGACAACGAGTCAACTCAGTTACAAAATCTCGCGACTTCTGTGAATTAAATCGCCCGAAGAAGAAGGAAGGAAACGTTATAATCAAAACAGATGAAGCAAATCACAACTGCTCTCAGCTCTCTTCGGGGGTTTTCATTATTTTTCTTATCATTTTCCGTTTTATTAATCTCAGGTATGGCTTCTCCTAATTTTCTACTTAGTGATTTGAATTTTCAATTGTCTTATCGTTTCCGTAAGCAGATTTGGTACAAGAGGACTCGAAAAAAGAATAAAGCGATCCAATTTTTTTGATTTCGTGATTTTCCCTCTTTCTTTAGTTGTTAAGAAACCTGGTTGACATTGCTTGTGCAGAATAAACATTAGAACTTGAATTTAGGTTAAATCTTGGAGCCCTCATATGGGCTTTGCTTTTATGAATATTTATACGGGTATAATTGATTTTTTAAAATTATTTTATTTATTTATTTTAAGAAGTAAAATAATTTGGCCAATGATTTAATTCTTCACAATAATAGATCATAAATGGGGAAATTTGGAGCTTTTTGAAAGCCAAGTGCCAGTTTTTAATGTCATTATTCTTCATTTGATTGTAGATTACTGTTATAATGCTGGTTTACAATTGTTGTTTCTCTGATCCATGTTGGTGGAACAAACTTGATTCTACGATTTGTGTTAGATTGATAGTTTGAGGTTGACAATTGATCAAAGCTTTGAGTTTCTGGGGATCTTAGGTGCTATATTCCTAAGCTGTTATGCACTAGTAAATCAATATGAGTATCTCTATGAGGCGTCATTTGGTTAGATTTAGGCTGGATTGGAGGTTTCTATGTAATCCTGTGTTTTGGCTAGCGGATACCAGGCCATTTGTAAAAGAAAGCCATCCCAATATCCCACAAACCTGTGATCATTTATCAACCCGTTTTTGGGTTTGAAGTATAAGCTGAATGGGAATCCTTCTTTGTTTCAACTTGGAGCCCAGCTGACACTGGCCTAGCCCTACGCAGATCTTTTTTTTTTTTTTTTTTCTCATCGTTTCATATTGTTGTTATATGCATACAATCTTGTTTTTCTTTTGTCATCAATAAAGATTTCTGAAACTCGACTATTTCGACTGTAGTTAATTCAAATGACATATATTGCTACATTACTTTTCTTAGTGAAGCAATCATACGTGGAATGAAGAACTTCCTAGCACACACTATTTTTTAGGTCAAGATTGGATCTATCTATTCAGTTTTCTCTCACAATATGAATTACTACATTTTCTCACTTTTGAATGTTGATGTTGTCTGTGTAGGATTGGCAGACAGTTCTACAGACACAAATGCTCCAAGCAAGAAGTCATCCGGAGGTTCCACTCTGTTGAAAGTTTTTATAATATGCTTTGCTCTCTTCGCCTTTGGTGCATTCTCCATCTACTTGTATAAGCTGTGGCAGAGAAAGAAGAGAGAGGAGCAACATGCGCGCCTCTTGAAGCTATTTGAACAAGATGATGAACTTGAAGTTGAACTTGGCATTCGGGATTGAGTTTGTCTTTTTGGTCTTGAGGTGATTGTTGAAGAATATCCGCGTTAGTTTTAAATGTTGATTTTTTATATGTATGCAAAGATTTGTTAGCTACTCTGGTGTAAAATGCAAAATTAATCAGATTATTTGAAATGTCATAACAGTTAAGTACTCTGTAGATTTGCTTGGCTTCTGTACTTCTCTTGAGTATGTGTTTATTAAATCAACATATTTTTTTGTCATAATTTGGTGTACGATGTTGTTGTTGTTGTTGTTTGGTGTAAAGCGAAAGAACTTGAAATAATATAAGTACATTTGTGGTCAGTTTTCGATGGGGTCCACAAATTTGAGTATAGAATAAGTGGTAAAATAGAAAAATATTGTTACCGATCTGATCTATATATGCTCTTGGGATGTAGTAGGCCTAAGTGGAATAGTTGTTGGGCTGTGTACTGGGCTTTATGGAAAAAATAGATATTGGGCTGAACTTGGGTATATAAGGCCCAAACTACATACATGTTCCTTGTCCTTAGGCAAGCTTGTAGAATCTATGGGCCTCAAATCAATGTTTTCTCTGTGGTGGGGAAAAAAACAACATTTATACGGTAAATAGAACATTCACGGTGTTATTAAGCTACAAAGGCCTCAACAATAAAGATAATTATAGCTATGGTCTCAACTCTGGAGCCAATAAAAGCCACGCTTAAACCTAACTCGACAACTGAAAAATAAAAAAATAAAAAAATATTAAATTACTTATACAACTTAAGTTGAGTTCAGAATGATGATGCTTGAAAATAATGTACACACCTCGATTCGAAACCCTAATTAACTGTATTTAGTTCATCAAATAAAGGTTGTGTCAAATATTCGTTTCAGATATGAGAGTCACATGAAAAAAAATGAATTCGAAAGTGATATTGAAAGTGACATATGTAGTCAATATAATGAGGACCACAGCCTCACTTTACTCCATTGATGGGGAATGAGCTTGCAAGTTGGGATAGCCTTTTCTTTCATTTATTGTCTTTCTTCCTCCCTTCAAACAAAAAATATTATGCCGCACAAAAAGAGTCATGCATCTAAAAATAAAGTCTCCTTAATTAATTAAAGTTAAAGTTAATATTTTTTTATTTCACAAACAAGTCATATATAATTGAATAAGTCAAGTCAATAAATAAAACGAGTCTTATAAATATATCATTATTTTTTACAATGCTGTTCATTCATGAAAAAAAAAAAAAAGGTTGTAGTTAAAAAAAATATTATTATTAATTTTTTTCATGAAGAGAATATTTATTTTTTAAAATTAAGTTCCATCTCATTTAAAAAAGAAGATTATCAATAACTAATGCTTAAAGTCTTTCCAAGGTTTGAATCCAGGTAAATTGATTTCATAGATTCACCAAACTTGTTTGGAAAATAGTATGTGTATCGACTTTGAACATTATTTTATACTCAACCATTATATTTATTATATATTAAAGAGTAAAGGAATATAATATTTTCAACATAATATAAATATGTTTATTTACAGCATATAAAAATATTGCATAATAATTTTTATGATTGTAAAAATGTATTGATTTTAAAAAAAGAAACTATTTTTTGTGGTCAAAGTAAAATTTATATGATTGATATATATATATATATATATATATATATATTAACATACCTTCGAAAAATTTTAGTGGAATATCTCTAAAAGATAATAATTTCTTTCAAAAGTGCACTAAATAAATTGTTTCAACAAAACATGTAATATATCAATGATATAATAAATAAATAAATATACATTAATATTATAATATTAAAAAGGAGCCAACATTGTCAAATAATTAGAAATTATAATCACATTCTTCAATTTCATTAAACACACAAATCTCTTTTTTTTCTTAACAAAAAATTATTAGTTTAGGACAAAAAAACCACTACCATAGGATATTATTTTATTTATTTATTATGTCCTTAGATAGACAAATATTAAAAGATATGCATAATCTTATAAGATTGATTTTTTGCTTCGATATTTAGAGAATGATTTGTTCAATATCTACTTAGTTATTTTAATTAAATATAAAAATGTATAACAATTAACTTAAGAAAAAATATTTTATATTTAATAATTAAAATTTTATGTATATATACAATATGGATGTCTAGTTAAAGATTGTTAAAATAGAATTAATTACATATACTTTTATAAAAAAATAGAGTTGAAACAAAAAAATTATAAGCTTTTAAAATTTTTAGTGAAAGATAAAAATAATAATAGGATAATCAAATAAATATATTTTGATAGATAATAATAATACAACATAATTTTAATATATCTTGAAAATAATAAGTGTAATTTCAACATTAAAATTGTGACTCTATTAATCAAATAATATTATTATATCTTATATACTGATAGATATTGATATAGATATACAGAAAAGTAAATACCATAATTAGAAAGTAGTTTATGTAGGAAAATTTAATATTTTTTAGGTGATACTTCTCTTTTTATATATACATAAATACGGATATATAGGCTACTTAAAATCAATCATATCATTTATTCTACATAAGAAATAAAAAAACCAAATTTAATAAGAAAGTTACAACGAAAAATATATGAAGATCATGATTCAAAGAAAATTAAATTTTTTATTATAGAAAGATTGTAGTTCTAAATAGAAGTTGGCGAAATTTTTGTATTGTAATCTTAATAATTTATATTATATGAAAATATTTATTTGGTTTAATGGATGTAAAAAAAATATTATTTATAACATTATAATTGTGCTGACTTTTTTTTTTTATTAGATATTTTTTTGATTTAAAAATTAATTTAGGTGGGAAAAATTGCTGCTGCTATTTTCAGGGTGAATTTGTTTATATATATATATATAAATTAAACTCTACCAATTTATTTATAATTCAATTCCAAAACATTGGGAATATTTTATTTTCTTTTTTTTAATCTTTGGGTAATCTTTGACATATGGTAATTATGGTTGCTAATGTTTTTGTTTATGAGGTGTTAAACTTGTTTTTAACTAAAAGGTATTAAAATGACTGTTTAAATGATACATAGAACCAACACAAAAATATATATTTGGATGCAAGAAGAATTGTCCTATTTTAAATTTCATAACTATGATTTTTTTGAAGGATTTAACTAGGCTTTTCTTAATTTGAAAATTAAATTATTATTCAAATTTGAGAATGATTTATCATTCATTGTGGGCGTGCGTTAATGTGCCACCAATAGAGTGTTAAAATTATACACTATGAAAGGTAATTGGTTTATAAAAAATTGAGTGATTGTATCTACATTATTACTTGTTTAACTAACAATATGAGTTGATTACTTAAAAAAATATTACTATTTTTTTCAAGGTAATAAATTAGTAGTAATATTTTTAAATAAATAAATAATAATTTTTAGTTAAATAAGTAATAATTTACATCGTGTTATAAATTTCCGCGTCTAAAATTTGGCGTGAAAAAGGTATTTATTATTGTGGGATCCACATGGAACTATTATATAGCTTTGATATCTTTACGCAACTCAAAATGCAAGAAATTGTTTTAGATCTTTACGTAATTGCTCTGGAGTTAGCTTTTTCCTATTTACACATAAAACGTTCTTTGCTCGTTTCCAAAACTTAACTTCACTTTATTACTATAAAAGATATTATATTAATATGGTACTTCTATTTACAAAAAAATAGAATGACAAAAATAATTTCACATAAAATCATAATAATACTTTACAAAACAATCTCTTGTAAATCCCTCCTCCTTACGGATGGTAACACATAGGATACCTAAACTCGAACCGAGTGTAAGTAATGGTATGCTTGGAATAAACATAAATTTTTTGAAAAATCTTGTTTCTAGAATTTTGATATCGTAAGATAAAGATGAATATTGAAATTGTATGTTTGTTTTGAAATTATATACAATATGACTTTAATGTAGATGTCACGTTAATGCCGAAAAATATATGTAGATGTTTGTAAGATTATATTGTGATGAGACGCATTAGTAATGATTGAATGATTACGATGATTCAGTTACAATCTCCACATTAAAAAAAAAAAAACTTTTATTTTTAGAAAAGAAATGAGATTATTACTAGAAAGATAAACAATTAACGAAATCCCAAAATTCTAAAACGTTAATTAATAACAATTGAAGTGAGCAGTGAGCATTCGGTATAGAGAGTTTTAATCATTATAATCACTATGAGCATTTGGCAAAGGGAGTAGTCTTTAATTTAGAAAAAAAATTAACTTTTAATCATCATGATTATTGTATTTATGTGATAAAAATAATTAAATTTCTATAATAAGTTTTGATCAAAACAAGATAATCACTAACCTTGACTCATTATTAAAATATATATATATATATATATATATATATATATATATATATATATCACGTGCAACACGTGTTGTGTTAGGTGTAAATTACCATATCACCCTCTTTTATAAATTATAGACTTACAAGAGAACTAAGATAGAGGTAAAGTTGGAAAGAAATACTTTACTTCTTCCCTTTTTTAGAAAGACTACAATTAGTTGTATTAATTAATTACAAAAGAATTAGAGGCAAACCTTTTTTTCTTCGTCTTATTCTATTTGAATTTTTATCAATTTAAAATATATTTAATTTTATTTGATTATCAATTGAATTAAGCTTAAATAAAATATAATCGAGTCACTTAAATATTTTATTTTTAGTTATTTTCTACCCTTCTTTATATGTTTAGTTATTAAGCTCGAACTTAAGCAAAACTAGATTACATCACCTTTAATTGTATCAAATAAAACAAAATATTTATGTTTGATACTTTTACAAACATACAATTTGAATACAAAATAATTTGGGTACATGCACACACATACACACACATATTTGGATGTGTATGTACACACACACACACACATATATATATATATATATTATAATTTTTGGATTTTATGTGAAGCTTTTAGCAAGATGAATCTTTGGTGCATTGTCACTTTCCTCTTCAAACTTAAAATCCAAAATCAACCCTTTCAATTGACCACTTTTAGATTTTCCCATACAATAGTCCAATCAATCATATACATATATTTGACCAACACTTTTTTCCAAATAAACCATAACCTATTTTTTAAATACTTTTCGGACGAACTTGTAATTTTTTTTTTATCAAAAATAAATATTTATGAATTTACAAGTTGTTGCGATTTTTTATATGTTTTTTTAATAAAACTATTAATTTATCAACTCAAATAAGTAATTAAGATATCATAGGTCTAGGAGAAAATAACACCAATTACTAAATTAATTTGGAGTTATTTTAATTCATTCTTTCTCTTTAATTTGTAATTCATGTGAACCAAACGTTAGGAAGAATGCATTGTTCTTTGATCCCATAATAAACTACCATCGTTTGTATTTTATATTAATCTTTATCTTTATTTTAAAAATAAATAAAACGCACAGTAAACTTGTCACAATTTTAGCTCGGTACGACCAAAAAACAAAATAATAATAATAATAATAATAATAATAATAATAATAATAATAATAATAATAATAATAATAATAATAATAATAATAATAATAATAATAAGATCATATTTAAATATAAGTCAAAAAAGTTTAATTCAACTTGTCAAAGGTTGTCATATATTATTATAAGAACTTAGCCCATATGTTGTGGGAATTTTATTTTAAAAAATTTGCCATTTTGAAGATTAACAAACAACATGTACAATTCTTTTCAAATTTAGCAAAATAAATTACGAACTTAACATTGTTTTTCGATTTGGGTCACAGTTAATTCTTCTGCAAAAGATTATCAAACCTCCGATCTGATTTTTACACATTGGATACCATACTGTTCCATCAAAAATAATAACAATAAATATTTTGTACAAAATGCAGTGTCGTTACATCTTTTCTTAATTATCAACCTAATATATCTTGAGTTTGATTTCCAAAAACAATAAACCACTCCAATTTTTTCGCACACTCGGATCAAATGTCGATGTTTAGGTTGCAACATGATTAATTAATGAAGAAGATATGAAACATCGTCATTATTGTCGTTCAAATTATTATTTATTATTATTATTATTTTTTAAATTTGAATTTTGGGATAAAATGGAATCCAATGTGCCAATTTTACCATTTTAATTTTAATTTTTTTTTAATTAAGTCATAAAAGAAGACTAGTTGCAGCTTATAATGTCATCCTTATTATGATGTCATCATCACAATAAATGAGATTCATATATTAGGGGTCAATCTCAATTAATTCGATCCGTGTGGAGGAAATTATCAAAAAATCTTCAAGAAATTAGAAGCACAAAGTTTCTATAGTTTGCTAATCCTGATACGATTCTTCCATTGTAAACACATATTTATTTATTTATTTATTTATTTATTAACATAGTCTATATTCACTTGATATTGATTCAAAATATTGAAATGTTAATTAAATTTCAATCCTAGTATTTTAATTATGGTCGAAAAATTATATTCTTGCCCCATTTCAACATACAATAAACCAGAAGAAAATTTAAAAATTTATCCTAGTCATGTAAGTTTGTATTTAAGGGCTTGTCCCAAAACTAGTCATGTGTAAGCTAAAAAATTTCAATTTAGTCACATATATTCAAATACTATCCAATTTTTGGAATTTTTTTTGGGTAAAAAAATCACTGATTTGATTGAAAATTCTCATGTACAGATCACGTAACACAAAAATATGGGGCTTTACGGTGACTAATGTTGGGAATCTCACAAACAAATAATTTGTCCTAAAGACGAGAGTGGGTTCTTGAGGGATGTGAATATCGCAAACATATTGTCTTTTGCAACAAATTTTGCTCTTTTTGAGTATTTGTAATCACATTATTGCCTAGAAGTCGGCACAAATCACCGGAAAAGTCACATTTTTTGTGTGTCACGTGTACTGCCCATGAGAATTTATGGCAAACTAGTAATTTTTGACAAAAAATAAATACCTTAAATTAGACAATATTTCAAGATACACCAAAAAAAAAAAAAAAACAATTAATTCAAAAGAAATAGTTTGTACAGTCATTTAGTTACCTGAATACCTTTGAATTCATTTCTAAAATAAAATAGGAGATTGTTTCATACTGAAAAATACAAGAGGATCGTATTTCTCAAATTGGCACAATATATGATATTGGCATGCATACATGGAACTTACTTATTATTATCAAACTGAAAATTTAATTTCCTATTACTAGGTCATGCAATTTAGGGTTTATATTGGTGAAGTTTACAAGATATTACCTTTTGTTAAAGTATAATTTGAATTCGTGCATCCCAAATTCCAACAAACATAAATTAGCCACTAGTTTACAGTGACTTATACGTGGAGTGCAATAAACCCTAATTTTGGAAATATATTAAACATTTTCTCTATATTTGACATTTACGAAAATAGATTAATTGAGTTTTGATGTTGATCTGCATTTTCTTGAGGAGTTGGGTTAGGATCTCAATCTTTAATAACTTAATTACTTAAATTAAATTAGGGTTTAGTGGGATCATACGTGCAACCACAATCCCATATCGGCATAACAATTTAGAATAGTCTCAATTGTAAAGATAATACCGATTAAGATTTATATTGGCAAAATTACAATCTATGTCCGTCAATGTTGGTCGTATTCAATATATTAATATAGTTTTATGATTTTTTAATTATGACCTTTAATTTTTATTTTGTCTAACTTATATCTGATGTTGCTGAAATTTAAAAAATTTAATTTTCGGCAAATTTTCGAAATTATGGAGAAATTCAATTATAAATTGGACAAAGTTAAAATGAAATGTCATTCATCATAAAGAACTTGTAAAATTAAAGGTTAGCATATATTCAACATGCCCAAATTAAGATTACCGATATACAATGCCCCATTTTGTTCAAGTGATATTCTTCAAAATGAGAAATTTTAACCACGTTAATAATTTTGAGACAATATGCAATTTTAGGATTTTTTACTGCATTATTTTATTTTATTTTATATTTCAATTTCATCAATATTGCAACATACGTCATGTTTTTTATTCACATGATATAAATTCATATATAATGAAATAAAAAATAAAATAAAAAATATGGCATGAACAAGAGGAGACTCAAGTGTGAATAATCGTAATTAAGCTGGGATAGGCAGGACCTACTTATTTATTAATTGAAAATGAATTAGAATCGATCATTCCCAGTTGGGTTTTAATCTAATTAGTTAGCACTGAAGACTGCATGCGAATCTTGAAATTGCAGAAGATTTAAAATATTATCTTTATTTTTAAAGAAAATATTAGTCCATTCAAAAAGGCAACGCTGATTGCAGTTTTTGGTAAACTTCTCACTGCAGAGCTGATAATAATCACCAACCCACAACTTCACGCTTGGTTTATATCTGGAAAACATGTCATTTTCTTGGCCAGCTCCTCCCCCTTCTTCTCTCTCTCATCTCTCTCCCTCTCTCTCTCTCATAATATACGTACACAGACGTATATGCCAACCTAGAAGCTAAAGCTAGAAATGTACAAAGAAAGAAAGAGGTATATGTAAGAAGGGGCTATGATGATTCATTGAAGAGGCTGAGTTAAAGGGCAACTTTGAAGGGATTGTTGGGAATTCGTGTAAGCTTTCGGGAAAGCATTCTACTCGCCGGAAAATAGAAATATTTTCCGAAGAAGCCAGGTTTGTGTGTCATACAGATGACGATCATTCTTAAAAACATGAAGAAAACCAGAAAAAGAAAAGGATAAACAATAAAATATATTGTTTTCTCTCCATGCATTTGGGCACAGTTCCAGATGTTCTTCTTTTTCAGCTAATTTTGCAGAATTTGTGTTTCTCAGTCTTGGTTGAGGATATAGATCTTATAGTATTTTATCAATGGATGTATCAGTTTCGTGGGTTTTCTCTTTCTCTCACTAGAGTTTCTCTCCGAGATTGATGATGAATATACCTTGTGTAACATGGTCAAGAAAACCCATCATCAATCTCGTTGGATTTCCTCTCATGGTTACGAATTTTGTACTCTTCTGGTTGTTCTATGTTTTTGTTCATGAACTTTGTCAAACACCTCTTCTGCATAAATAATTTCTTGTTTTTAGGTTACTTTCAGCCACTTATTTAAGATTTTGCAACATGATTTTTTTTTTTGGGGACAGAAATTGTTCCACTTATTCGCAGTTTATATCTTCTTATGCCCTACAGAAAATCTTAAAATTTTCGAACTGGACGACCTTGTTGTGTTTGTGTTTGTGTGTGTGTGCGCATTTTCCTTCCATGACAGTGAAAAATGAAAACCTTCTTTCTGCGCAGACCAAAGATTTTCCAATATGCTTCGACTTTAAAGATCTAAACCGATCAGTTTACGTTTCTTCTTCCATTAAAGTGACATTTATGTGTCTTTTACTGTAAAACTGTGAGAAAATTCCCAGAACAAAGATTGTATTTAGCATTTTACTAGGAACATTTGTTGTTTCCAATGATTAGGGCTTGACAATGGGAAGGGGAAAGATCGAGATCAAGCGGATTGAGAACAACACGAATCGACAGGTCACCTTCTGCAAGAGAAGAAATGGGCTTCTGAAGAAAGCTTATGAACTTTCAGTTCTCTGTGATGCAGAAGTTGCTCTAATTGTCTTCTCCAGCCGCGGCCGCGTCTACGAGTACGCCAACAACAAGTAATTCTTTCTTACATCCCAGTTTCTTAAATTTAATTCCAATGTTTGAAGTCAGAGTTTTGTGAGAAAAATACACAATAATTAATCCATTAATTACCATTGTTTTATGTTGAAAGATGGCTTGAATTGTGTGTTTATTTTTTGGGGCTAACAAGATTGATTCATTAAACAAAAATACCTAACTAAATTTCCTGCGCAGCATCTCCTTCATTTTGAGGAAAGGAAAGAGTTAGATTTTGGTTTCTTTGCCTGAATTCACACCATTTTTAGAGAAGAGTTGCTTCAAGAAGCCATTGTTGTACGGAAATCGATATCCTGTGTGTCAAAAGCACATCCGCAAATTATAAATAAAATAATGAACTTTTTATTACAGGGTTTTAACACATCGTTGATGGGCATATTAAAACACTTGTCGTAACAGCAAGATGTAATGTAACTGTTAATCATGAGTTTTTTTATTTTTTATTTTTTTTATTTTTTATATTGAATTTCTGATTTAGAATTAATTAAAGAAAACAAAAATAAGAGGGGTCATCATTCAAGACAACATAGAAATTAAAAGCATCTGCCACATCACAGACACGATAATTTATAACAAGCAGTGGTAAAATCAGCACTCTGATTCTTTCACAAACTTGTTGCTTGAGACTTGCAGTTTTCTTTCAGGTGTGGGTTTCCAATATTTTCCTATTCTAGCATTGTAAAACCTCCTCTATATATTTGTGTATGTATATATATACAACAGAAAGTTTGTCGAGTACTATAATGTTGTGTTTCAAGATAAAGTTTTGAAGTTTCATTGTCTTAGGTTCTTTGTCTTTCCACTTTCAGCATGTCTTAATTAGCCCACATGATTATTTAGACCCATAAAAAAAGAAAAAAAAAAGAAATTGAAAAACTAATTTCCTTCAGAAAAAAAGGAACACAAACTTGCTTTATTTATTTCTAGGGTTTTTGTCTTTTCTGTTTTCCACTGTGATGATAAAAACCCAGTAAATACACACTTTAGTGCTCTATTAATACATTTTCAAGAAATCATATGCATGTGCATTATAATCCCTTTATTTGGTCGATGACAATTATTTTATTTTGGAATAACTTTTGTTTAAATCAGGTTTGCAATCTACTATGTTTTTTTATTATATATTTTACAAATATTCAGGTGAGTAAGTGGTAAATGCTCCTCGTATAAGGTAGAGGCGACCGAATTTTACTCCTTACATTGTCATAATACGTCTGTAGGGATTTTGAAGTGTGGCATATTTACATAATAATATTCAGACAAAATGAGTAAATTTTCAATCTTGTAATGTACTTAAGATTGTAATTGTGAAAGTAAAATATATATATATATATATATATGTATATATTATAGTGAAGCTTAATCTATTTCTTGTTTTGTGTATGTGGTAAAAATGAAGATATTAAGAAAGAAGTAGTATATTGCTCAGGAAATCATGACACTTGAGGGGGAGAAAGATAATGTCAGTTCATTCTTTTTATTGGCTTATCACCATATAAGATTCCACTACATGACATTTATCCCAGGTTGTCCGTGTCTTGTTTGATTTACTTTACCACATGTTGTGTGTAGTCCTTTCTGAAATAACATTCATGCTTTAAGCTGCCTCAGCTGCAACTTTCGTGTCTTATGTCTCATTTCCATTTTCAGCTTTCAATATTTCCTCTCTCTCCCTCTCTTTCTCTCTAATGGTCAGATAACTTAATTACATCTCCTTTAACTATTCTTTTCTTTGATTTCATTTCCATATCTGGCTTTCAAGACTTACTGTTCTTTCTCACTTCTATCTCTCTCCTCCTCCCCTCCCCCGTCTCTCTCTCTCTCTCTCTGAATAATTCCCAGATTCTTTCCTCAAAGATTTTCAAATTTTAAGGAGAAAGCTAGAGTAGCAAAGTCAAAGGCACTTAAAATGCTGCACTATCCTTTCTTGATGGAACCATTTTAGGAGGCTGTGCTCTCACTCCTCCTTTATCATTCCAGCATGCTGTCTGTCACCTTTCATTGGCTTTCTTTTCATCTTTTCTTTTTTGATTTCTCCTAGGTTTTGAAATCTAATCATGCGACACCCTGGTCCATTATGGTTTTCATGTCATCATAGAAATATTAGATTCCCCATTGATGTAATCAGTATGTTGGTTTTGCCACTTTCTAGGTAGCTCAGTTGTCCTCTCTCTCTCCCCCTCCCTCCTTTTTGAGGATACAAGGGTGAGAAGAATTTTATGAAGATGGAAAATTCTTTACATGCATGACAAATGAAACCCTACAAATACTCTTGTGCAAAATTAATGCATTTTTTAATTAGTAAATATTTGTTTTGACTTTTATTCAAACACTATCAAATACAGTTTATGTGAATATTAATGGTAGTATACACAATGTTTGACAACACAAAATAAAAATTAATAAAATTGTAAATGCTATTGAGAATCTTGTGTGTATAGTATATGCTTATGCGTGTCATTTCAGTCAAAATAGGAGCAACTTGTCCAATAACTGATGTGATTCAAAGTAATTTAATCCTTTTTTTTTTTTTTTTACTCTGAATACTCTAATCTGCATTGTGTTTGAATTTTTCTAAACATTCCATCAACACAAGTCTTTCTTTATATAATATCCGTACGAACTAGAGAATTCAAACTGATTTTATCTTATTTTGAAATGGTGTGTGTGTGTGTGTGTGTTTTCTTCTTTTAATGTTGAATATAATTTGTAATATTTTATGTATGGATGCAGCATTAGATCAACTATTGACAGGTACAAGAAAGCAACTGCAGACAGTTCAAGTGCGTTCACTACTCAAGAGATCAATGCCCAAGTAAGCTTTTGTCTGCACTGAAAACTAAATGACAAAATAAATAAATTTAAACAAGAAATATATTACTTATACATGATGATCAAATCTGTCCAATTTTTTCATTATCTATTCTTGTTGGATAAATGCAGTTTTACCAACAGGAGTCCAAGAAGCTGCGTCAGCAGATACAGATGATCCAAAACTCCAACAGGTAATAAATTACGTTAAACGTATTTTTGCCCCATTCTTGCATATTTTTCCACTTTACCCCTTGCAATTTCATTTCTATTTTAATTTTTTTGCTAAAATTTTGCCCCTTGTATTTTCCGACTTTTGCTCCTGCGAAGGGGTGCAAAACTTCCCGGGAGCAAAAGCTAAAAAATAGAAGTATAATGGGTGAAAGAAAATTGAACATGAAAGTACACGAGGAACAAATATGCCCATTTTTCAATAATCTAACATACCAAAAGCTGCATATACATGATATAACTAACATGGAAGCCAATGTACAAAACAAAAGAAACAAGCTTTGTGTACCTCAAATGAAAAAACTCAAAGTGCCTTCATCATAAGATCATGTAAGAATACTATTTATCGGAGAACTAACTATTATATGCTTTGACAGGCATCTTATGGGTGATGGTTTGAGCTCGTTAAATGTGAAGGAATTGAAGCAGCTGGAGAGTAGGCTTGAGAGAGGCATCACAAGAATCAGGGCAAAGAAGGTAGATCACCACTATGTTCGCAGACCAAATTGGAATTTCTTTTTTTGGCACGGAGGGAGTACTAATTCTTCGTTTTCTTGAACAGCATGAAATGATACTTGCTGAAACTGAGTGTTTGCAGAAAAGGGTACATTTCTCAAGCTTATATTGCTGAAATTAGTATGAGAGAAATCTGATTTTCATTTACTTTTCGATGAATTTATAATGATCCTCATTTCTAATGGACATGTCTCCCTACAGGAAGTTCAGCTGGAGCAGGAAAATGCTTGCCTCAGAGCAAAGGTAAATAACCTTGTATTAACAAATATGTCCCTCCTTCCCCCAAGCAGTCTGACCCATTTTTCTTCTTGTTTCTTGCATACTTGGACTCCCTTCCCCCCCTCTTTATATGCGTGTGCGTATGAGAGAGAGAGAAGATAACATATGAATTTTTTTTCAGATACAAGAGAACGATAGGCTTCAGCAACTTAGCATGATGCCAGGTGGACAAGACTTTGCCTTTCAGGCTTACCTTGCTCGCAATGGGGTCCAACTCAACATGATGGAGACTGTATCTGCTTATGCTGTCCCAGACAAGAAGACTCTTCACCTTGGGTATACTTTTTTTCATACTGAGAGAGAGAGAGAGAGAGAGAGAGAGAGAGAGATTTGTTTAATTATGTCTGTTTTCTTGATGCAGGTACTAAGGTTGGTCTGAAGGGAGGGGTTGACAAGTCCGAATAACTCATAAGTGTTTACTTACGTCTAGTTTCTAATTGTGGACATCTAGAGGACAAGAATCTACTGCTTTGATACTTTTGTTGTTTCATTTTCTTGGTTACAAATTATCCTAGATAACTCCATGAATGATTTTGTGCATACAACACCCTTTCCCCTACCTCAAATATGTAATCGAGCCAAGTTGAGTCATTCATTGCATCGCCAAGCTCGGAACTCAAACTTGACTGAGCTTATAAACTTGACTCAATTGCAACTTGAAGCTCGACTTGATTTTTTTACTTATATAAATATTTCAAGACTCATAATTATGTTAAAAAAACTCAAAGCACATTTTTTAGATCAAGCTCAACTCGATCTAACTTACGAGTTGAAGTTTCATTTCTTTTTAGTCAATCACAAGTTGGCTCAAAATATCAACAACATAAGTCCAATGAAATAAAAATTCAGGATCAATAATTCAACTTACAAAATTAACATAAAGTTCCAGCCAACAGCAAAATGTTAATGCTTGACAAAAATGCTAGCTACAAAACGGTGCATCCTTCAGCTCTCTGCTGGAGTTCCGCGATCTCTTTCTGAGACTTCTACAAATGCAGCCTTAGCTTACATATTTCATCACTTGATTCCATTTGAGCAGCTCATGCTGCAGCTTCTGCTCAGTCAAGCAGCCTGCTCCTTAGCCATTTGCTGATCGAGCTCAAGTGTGGTCTCTCTAAGCTTTTATTCGACCCAACCAAGTGAAAAAAAAGGAGAAGAAAAAAAGAAATTAATCTCATAATGAAAAAACTGAGTACAGAAAGAAGATTCATTCATTTTAGGAAGGGAAAAAACCAAATCTACCATCTCAGTTATTCTGTTCAGCTGCAGTTTATATGACTTATGGAACTTTTCCTGTAGTTCAGAATTCTCCTGTTACCAATATCCTTCCATTGAAGTAACACGGGCAGCTTGATTGTGCAGCTTCATTGCTCCCTTCTGTTAACAGAGAGTGTCAGTGAGAGAGAGAGAGAGAGAGAGAGGTGTTGGGTATCGCCGTCAAGACCCCTTCAACAGACTAAGGGTACAGTACACCCAAACCCAATAACCACCCAGTCTTTCTCACACATCCTTGTCTCAGTCTTCCATACACACAAATGTATCCCAAAGATGCTAAGTCACAAAAGAAAATGAAAGAGGACACTGGTTATTAGATTGAAAATAATGAAGAGGGAACCAAGTATATATAGTAGAGGAAGAGAGGCTAGGGATCTAGGGTTTTTCCATGGACAAGGTTAATTATCACCATAGATTGAATTTTGATTTGGCGGCAATAAGTCATTAGGCCACACATAATAACAAGGGGCATCTTAAACTCTAGCATTGTAGTTAAAATCAATTTTAAACTACTAAAAAAATTGGCGATCAACAAAAAAAAGAACACTCATCCTTTAATTCAACAAAAGGCTCATCTGTATATAGTTTTTCATTATTGTTATACACAACAGAACTCACAAGGGAAAGAAGTTGCATCAGTTGTTTGTATTCCTTGAGTTCATCTTTCATCTTATTATCAGATAGAACGCATCTATTCCCACAAATTTTTAGAGTTTCCTGTACTTCCTGTACCAATATCTATCCGCTGAGTAACAACATTTCATCGATAAAAAAAATCAAAACTACCAGCTTACTTTGAAATATATAAACTGAAGACAAGGAGCAAATGAATTAACAAAAGAAAATTCATTTCTCAATAAAAATGCATATAAAAGATATATATATATATATATATATATATTTATATAAGCAAAAAATACCTTCAATTCAAAGGCTCGAGGCAATCTCCACCCACATAATCATCCAGAATTTCATCATTTCCTTCAAAGTCATTGCCACCGGTAAATATATTACAATCATATAATCGCTCATTTTGCTACAGAAGAATTCCATTATGCTCTCAACAGTTGCTTCTTCTCGTGAAAAAACAAGACCTAAGAGATAGGACCCCCAAGAACAGATTGACCTTAAGGTGCCCAGATATGACATTTACCTTAAAGTAGTATTTTGCACTTTTTCCATGATAATTTATGTTAGAACACCAATTTTTCATGGAAAAGGTGCAAATTAACTTGGCAAATGACGCGAATTCTTCCTCTCGTGAGAAGCGGTTTCTAACAGACAGTACTAAAAGAACAGCATGAATGCCATCTTTGGCCAAGTTAATACAGTTGGCGATTTCCTTGCCAACAAGATCAGGTTCAATGGAAGAATCGAACAGGCCTGTAATAATACAGTATATTGGGATGAAAAAGTTATTTCAATAACAATCACCACAAAAAAAAAAATGACCGATGTAGAAGAATACCAGGTGTATCAATCACATTAAGAATTTGTCCGTCTTCTAGAACAGTTCTTTCGAGCTGACAATTAGAGGTTACACCAGCTGAGCTGGACCTTGAATCAAACACCTTTCGCCTAATTATAGTGTTCCCAGTTGCGCTTTTCCCATTCCCCGTTCGTCCGACCAAGACTAGTGTTTTCATCTCATTGGATAGAGAAGAAAATTCCAAAGCATCATCAACACCAAATCCACCCATTTTTGGGAACTGAATTTCCTGCAGAGGAACAAACAAGTTGAATAAATCAACTCCAGTTAATGGAGCTCAAGAGCTGCAAATAGCATAATAAATAATGAAACTACGTATATATGTGTGTGTGTGTCGCAAGATCACTGCAAATAACAAGAACACACGCCAACATTAAGAAAACGAAAGGCAAATTGGTTGAATTTAACCTTCTCTACAGAATGGGAAATCCAAAATGGAATCGACTTAGTATGCAAGTATTTTTGGAGAATCTAGATTTAGATGTATCTGTTGATATGTCTTGAATCACACACTACGCAGAGCTGTCACGGGGGTCTCGCTGCCCGATCAGGGAATCGGGGGGTCAAGGGGGGCGACGTCCCCCTTGCCTCCGCCCCCGGCCCGACGGTATGCAGTATTGGGCCTTAAGCCCAATTTCGGTGTTTTAGGTTTTCCTCAGTATTATATATATGGTCTTTGAGATCTGTAATCTGTAACACATACCGCATAATAAAATCCGTTCTCCTCTCTGCCCGTAGACGTAGCCAATTTATTGGTGAACCACGTAAATCTTGTGTCTTCTTTACGTTTCCTGTTTCTTGTTTATGCTCTATAATCCTATTCTGTCACAACAAACTGGTATCAGAGCCTGGTCGTTTCGATCAGGGTATTTTCCGCACTGTTAGGGTTTTTTAGAGCCGATCAAGAATGTCTGCTTTCAACGTAAAGGTTGACAAATTCACCGGGAGAAATAGTTTTGGCTTATGGCAGATCAAGATGCGATCTCTGCTGAAGCAGCAGGGTTTGTGGGCGCCGCTATCAGGAAAACCTAAATCTGAGGATGCAGATGAAGAAAAGTGGAATACCCTAGAAGAAAAGGCTCACTCGACTATCATGCTATGTCTGTCTGACGATGTTATCATCGAGGTTGCGAATCAGGAAACTACCGATGGTCTCTGGAAGAAATTAGAGAGTCTCTACATGACGAAGTCTCTAACCAACAAATTGCTTCTGAAGCAACGTCTGTTCCGTTTACGCATGCAGGAAGGTACACCCCTTCGGGATCATCTAGATAATTAAACAAAATTCTACTAGATTTGCGTAATATTGATGTTAAAGTAGAAGATGAGGACGCTGCTTTAGTTCTGTTAGTATCTTTGCCTGAATCGTATGAGAATTTTGTTGAATCGTTTATTACTGGGAAAGATACTCTGTCTCTGGAAGATGTTCGATCTGCCCTCCACAGCAGAGAAGACCGTCAACAGGCAACTGGCTCGGCCACAGAAAATCAGGCATCGGGGCTGTTTGTCAGTAATAAACGATTCAACAAAAAATCAGGCATCGGGACAAAAGAAATCTGGGAAGAAAAGTGGGAAGCCGAATCAGAAAGGTTCAAAAGGTCCTAAAACCGATGACATCTGCAATTACTGTAAAGAACCAGGGCACTGGAAGAATGATTGTCCTAGGAAGAAGAGGAAACAGGAGAAGAAAGAAGGTGTCGGCGGTTCTGCAGCTGTTGCAGAAACTGATACAAATTCTGAAGATGATCTGGCCTTGGTTGCAGTTGGACAGTCACATCGTAATGATGTGTGGGTTCTTGATTCTGGGGCATCATACCATATTTGTCCTAACAGGGAGTTCTTCTCGACCTATGAGCAGATAGATGGAGGAAATGTTACCATGGCTAACAGTGCTGCCTGCAAGGTGGTTGGGATTGGCTCAGTCAGGATACGGACACATGATGGGGTATTCTGCACCTTGAATGAAGTCAGGCATGTTCCACAGATGACGAAAAATCTGATATCATTGAGTCTCCTTGACAACAAGGGTTTCAGTTTCAAAGGTGAAGGTGGAGTTATGTATGTCTGTCAAGGTTCTCTTCTCTGCCCGTGGACGTAGCCAATTTATTGGTGAACCACGTAAATCTTGTGTCTTCTTTACGTTTCCTGTTTCTTGTTTATGCTCTATAATCCTATTCTGTCACAACAGTATCAAATGCAGCTGCATGCATATACATACGCGTCTGTGTGCATATATATACACTCAGTGGCATACGAATGATCTTCCACATTCCGCAATAATTTTGAGCAGTTTCCAACAATTAATTCTTTGTAGGGTTTGAGGCAGGAGATGAAAAGGTGCTACGGAGAAATGAAGGGTTTATTCAGTTCCGGCGCTTGCATTTATTAACAAATCTTTATGCTATCAAATATCTGTCATATATAGAAATTATAAATTTATATATAATAGATATAGCTTATAAACTAATAAATTTTTATATCTACAATTTAACAATTATATGAATATCAATTTAAAGATTATGAAAAGATAATTAATTTGATATAATAAAAAATTGGAATTGAGATTAAAAAGTTATAAATATTTGAAAATTAGAGTGAAAAGACAAAGAAAAAAAAAAGTTTGAATATCATAGTTTCTAGAAATACAAAAATAATTTAATTGAAAAAAATAATATTTGTGCAATTTTTTCCAAATATCCTACTTTATATAGTTAGTGGTTGCATTACCGACTCAAAATGCTATACTGGCGACCTTTGATACTGACTCTGCTTAGCTTAGGAGAGGGCTTTGCAACTATTATGTACCGATCGTGAGAAAATTTTAATATATTGAGTGTCTATATTAGTTTTATGTCCAAAATTTTATAGATTGATGATGCATCACTTTTTCAGATGCACAGTGTTTCAAAAAGCAAAAAGAGGGACCATGGTCGAGAAGATCTCTTACATGGATCTTACAATATATTATTCTAAAGGATTAATTGCCAAATAATTACATGATTTTTACCAAGTTTTGCAATTTAATAAAAAAAAAATTTAAAATTGCAATTTACTTCACATATTTTGATAATTCAATGCATAATTATAATATTTGATAGAATTTTGATTATATATAACACCCAAAAGTCAACATCCACTATCAAAGAGGGACCTAGGGGTGCCTGGTACGGGCCACTACCCCTCAATTGTAAAAACATTATATTTCAATATATATTTAATATATTATTTTAAAAATATTTAAATTCTTTCATCTTTACTCCATCCCCATTAAAATCTTGGTAATTTAATTATTTGTTGGGTTAATTATTAAATATATAACTTTTTTTTTCTTATAAAAGGTTAAACGTCTTTCGCGAAATTACTTTATTTTTTTATTTTTCAAAGAAATTGAACTCGTACAATTTTATTTAGAAAAAAATTATGAAATGGATAATTTAACTCAGCAAAACACACTTAACATGTAAAAGAAAAAGTTTAAGACTTTAATAATTTACTATCAAAAGATTTTAGGAGAGCAGTTGAATAAAAATGAAAGAATTAAAAAGTTAATATATTGAAATATAATTTTTTAAAAGTTAAGGGGCTACTCTGGCAGCCACCGATTGGTCAATTTCGGTATTATTAAAATTTTATCAAAAAATTATAATCATACGCTGAAAATAATAAAGTTAGTATATCAACTTACAATGTTAAAGTCATACGCAGTTTCTAAAATAGTGATAGTATAATTAATATCCCACACATTTAAGTTGCCAAATATGGCATTAGGAATGTGGATTGTATTGACTCCTTTCTTAAAATTATATAAAAGTTTATTGAATTCAATTTGAAGAATACATGAATTTATATATATTTTCAACAAAACTTAATACTTATTAAACAAACTAAAAGATAATACATTTAGTAAGAAGTATTATTAATACTTCTTATTATTAATAGTAAGAAGTAAGAAGTATTATTATTATTGTGTAGCAGATTGAACTATTTATTGTAGATGTGGGTTATGATTAAAAACATAATTAGATTGAATTTTGAAACCAAAAAAAAAAAAAAAAAAAATTATTTTAGAAATAAATATTTTTTAAAAATAATAATATTATGTAATTTACTCAAGTTTTAATAATCCAATTCTCAATTTTAGAAATTCATCCTCATGGGGAAAGGCAATGGCCTGGGCAGTTCCACTGAGAGAGAGGGGGGAGTACATTTCAATCTTATTTGCTGCAGTTTGGTGTCAGAGTTGACACCGAGACTTTATAAGCAAGGAATTAGAATTGAATTATTTTATGAATATTAATTTCATTCTCAAAAAATTAGGAATGGTTTATCATTTTGGAAGGATCACTTTGATTCCATGCTATAGGTTGTTGGTGTTGTTATTTTCAGTTGTATTCTCCATTGCGATGCACGAACATATTAAATTTTTTATAAATTTATTTTCATATGATTTTATAATAATATTATTAAATTTAAAAATGCATAACATTGATATTTTAAAAAACATATATAATTATGTTCAATAATTTATATGTGTAACATAATTATGATAAAAGATATAAATATCATAAATAAATTATATAACTATATAATGGGTAAGTGTAATAAATCCACCTACATTTTTCCAAGTTACATAAATTTCAACATAACAAAAAGAATATCATATGTTTTTTTAGTGTGAGATTAACTTTCTTAATTTATCGATGAATTAGTTATTTAGTAGTAGTAGTAGTAGTAGTAGTAATAATAATAATAATAATAATAATAATAATAATAATAATAATAATAATAATAATGTTTAATAATTAAAAAGATATTATATATGATTTCAAAAAAAAAACATATTCAAATTTAGAAAGTTATTTGCTGATACTTCTCTTTATATGTATACATATACATATATATATATTGGTACAAATTTTTTATATATTATATATTATACATAATGCAAATCACATAATTTCCTAAAAAATTTGAACAACGACTATTATTCTAACAAATCACGATATTTTTTAAAAATCTTAATAACAACCGTCATTCTTAATATTATAATAAATATAAAAATTAATAAAATCAAAAAATTAATATTACTATTTTTGTGAATGAAAAAGGCGGTAAAACATGTGTTACCATAAATAGATGGACTTCTACTATTATATATACTAGTATATGACCTGTACAATACACGAAAGATATTATATATTATATTTAGTATTTAGTTTAGTTTAGTGTTATATGTTTATTTTGTTATATTATATTTTTTTGGATAATCTGAATATATGAATTAGTATAACATTTTTACTATGAATAATTTATAGAAGTGAAGTAAATTTTTGTATTTCTTAATATTTCGTGAAGCTTAGCATAAAATACACATAAAATTTAATAAACCATATGAAGAACTATCATTATAATTGAAAGAAATATGAACATATATAACAACAAAGCAATCAACATGAAATAAATTTAAATATTACAAAGGGTGCGGCTATTCACACCCCCGAAATCTCTAAATATACCCCAAAGTCTAAATATACCCCATTAAAAATTAATAATTCTTCTTTCTTTACTAAATATACCCCATTTTTACCCCTTATACCATTCTCATTCAAAAAAAAAAAAAAAAACAATTGAAACACTTATTTATAAAATATATATTAATTTATACAATTGAACAATTTTGGTCAACAAAATTGCAAAACAACAATAATTGGTTCTGTACCGCCAACACTCAGATAAGACATCAGTTTCTCAATAAACTCATCCCATAAGGTAACACTGTCAGTTTATTATTCCTTCAATACAATAAAAAATATACCAATATTAACAATAATTTTGAATCTTACATTTAAATTTAAGTTGAAAAAATTAATATATTATAGATTATATTATATAATTTAGAAATTTTAAAATACATGTGATCTTCAAGAGTTATCCCCATGAGCCTCTTCGGGCCATCCTTCGTTGGCATGCATCTAGGTGGCTACATCCCATAAACTCAACCAATCACATCTTAATCAACACAAAAATTTAATAAATCTGATTAGAATATCACATAGAAAAATTATAAATAGTTAAAACTATAATAAATAAAAGAAATAGTACCAAACAAAAGGGTTTCATCTTTCTTCTCTAGATCAGATATCCAATCGAATGATTTGAAACTGATTATGTTCATAGGAAACAATGAGTTTTTAAACTTTTTAACCTTTATTTTGCCATAAAAATTGAATTTATATACGTGGCTTGCTGTTTTGAATTTAAATTCGTCAGTTGACACCATGATATCAGAGACAATATATAGTTTTCACTCAAATAATAGTTTTTTTAAAACTATGGATATGTGAACCTCTTGCTTGACCACGAATAGTATCACCCTGCAAAAATAATAAAAATAAATATGTTAAATACTGCATATTTCATACTACCCATTTTATCATGTTTATTATGAAACTTATTTTTTGACCATACATGTTCATCCTTAAAAACACACTCAAAATTGAAGATCTGATTTTTATCTGCAAATGTAGGTACATTGTAAGCGCGAATCAGATGAAGTCTAAGATCCCTTCTATTCGGATGAGCATCTTTCACAAAATTGAAAATAGTCAACATTACAAATCAATAAAGCAAGATAAAAAAAGTATATGAATAGTGAGAGTACACAATATCGACCATACAAAATGATACACTATTTATAACAAAAATTAAGTTCAATATATAGTTAGATACTGCTGAAAAATCTAGGAATCAGTTATCCGTATTTATCAATATTCTATGCTGCAGATTATTTAGATATGAGATATATTTTTTCAAAACTTGTTATATTACTAAATCAAATATTATTGTTACGAACATTCAGTTTAATAAATAGGTATTCCTAAAACATCTAGGAATCAGTTCAACAAATTAGTATATATCCTTATTCTAAATATATTATAAATATATCAAAATAAATGCTTAATGGTTAGCAAATTATTAAATTAAATATAAAATTTTCTTTACAGTTCTAATTTTCATTGATATATATAAAGCTCTGATACTTCTTAAAAGAGAAATTATATTTTATTAAAATATAATGCAAAGAAAATATACTAAAACAAATTTAATAATGTGTCAAATTCATATCAGATATATCTGTTTTGTAATTGAATAATTGTAATAACGTTTATTTAGTAGTATTATAGTGAATTAATTTAAATTCATTTGTTGTATTATATTAAATTAGTTTTTTATACTCTAAAATATAATATAGTTCCTTTATTTAAGGAAATTAAAAAGGTTAGATATATCATTAAAAAAATTAATGAGGTGTATATGACATAGAGATAAACTATAATATATATACATTCAGTTTAACAGATAGGTATGAGATATATTTTTTCAAATCTTGTAATATTACTAAATCAAATATTACAGTTACGAACATTTAGTTTAATAGATATGTATTGCTGAAAAATCTAGAAATCAGTTGAACAGGTTGGTACATATCCATATTCTAAATATATTAAAAATATATTAAAATGAATATTTATTGGTTAATAATATAACAACATTTCCTAAAAATCCACCTTTCCATTTGTGGAAAGAAAAATGGGCGGGGAAAATCATAATAACAAATATAGGAACCATCAGTTTGCTATTATATATATATATATAGATGTATATAGATAAATAAATATTATATTAAAAATATATAGAAATATTCATGTGTATAGAATAATTTAAAATTAAATATGTTATTTATGAATATTTATATGTATATAAATAAATATATGTTAAATAATCAGATATATACATATTCTTTTATATATTTATATAGATGTAAATAATATCCTATATTTTTTAATATGTAAATTCACATATATTATATATATGTAAATATTCAAATATATAGTATATATACATATTTTTGTATTTATTTATGAATATATAAATTCACACACACACACACATTATATTTATATATTTATAATATATATATATATACTCTATATATTTATATTTTTTGTCAATATATCAATTCACACACACACACACAGACACATATATATATATATCAAATATTTAGATGTATATATATAAACATATAATTTCCTATAAAATTATGTATAAATATTTCTAATATGTAATTACTATATATTCATATATTTATATATACATAGGTATATATATATATATATATTCAAATATATAACCAATAAATTAATAATACATTTGTGTATATTAAGTATACATTTACACATGAATATATATTATAGATATAAATATAGATTTAAGTATGTATAAATAATATATATATATATATATATGTGTGTGTGTGTGTATAAATTTATACAAATAAATATAATATATATGTTCAAAATATTTATGTATAAGTAAATCTATAGTAATATATATAAAGTGATTTTCTTTATTTTTGTTTATAAAGACTTAATTAGATCAAACATCAATATTAGAAATGATGGTCCTGTCACCTACCAAGCACCCAACACAAATAAACATGTTCATTCTTATTCCCACTACTAACATTTACATTCCTATTCTTATTCTCCTTATAGACCGAACAACCCCTTAAACATTAAGATTTGTTTTCTTATTTGAGAGAAGTTGTGAGCAATAGACTGTAAATTCAAAAATCTTCGGAGCTCGTTTAGAAATAATCGCATTTCATTCGATAAATTCAAATTCCACAAAATAAGTTTATTCTCACTCAACACCCTTAAAATATTGAAATTTCTCTTTCACCCTACATTTCATGGTTTATTGTGCAGATGCCCAACACCTCATAAGCAAAGATGCCCAACACCTCATGAGTAAGCACGCATAGGGATGTAAATGGATAGAGTAGGATATGGGTATGTCAATCTGATATCCCATCATATTTACTGCTAGTAATACTTGAATAATACTCTTCATGTAATCAAATACTTGATATAAATTTATATATACTTTCTAAAATATAGTACAATGGAATTGTATATAACAAACATATTATGTATATATATTATCTTTTATATAATATAATCTCTATGTAATATACTATAATATATCATATATAAAATATTAGATATAAAACTAATATAATTTGCATAATCTATAATACACTATACGTTCCCAAAAAGAGTAATATTAAAAATATTTTTTTATCATAGAAAAAAAACTATGTTTCAAAAGTCAATGTCTTGTTTTACTAATAAAAAAGACTAAACTATTTTTTAAGAAAAAGTTATATATATTTTTAGTAAGTCTAATCAACAAATAAAAAAGTCGTATATGTATAAACTCATTGTTTTTAAAAAGTTGGATCTTCATCAGATTTAACAAATAAAAAAAATTATACTAATAGAACTTTTTTGTTGGGATGGAGACAATAATATATCTCAATTGCATGCCAAAAAAGCCGACCTATGTGTAAAACTTACATCCGCGCTAAAATGAGAACAAGGATACCTAATTTGTAATAACCATGTATCTGGATGACCAAACAACAATTTTAGTTTTCGAAATTGAAAAGGTTAAATTACATTTAATTTGAACCTTAGCTCGACATCCGTTATGATTGTGTTCCCACCATCCCACCACCAAGGCAAGAAATCCAACAACGATTATTGGTACTAGTCATTATGATTACCATAATCCCTAACTCGTCAGCATTAATCACCCGCCTATAGATGAGCAATCCCCATTCTTCTCTTTCTTCAATTTTAAGTTTCCCAACTCACCTCAATTTTCTTTTTTGACGGCGCTTGTTCTAGGTTCAGGCATCATCCTCAGTCTTCCTCCTTGTGCCATTCCGGCTAGTACATGACCTGTGCGGTGCACGGGAGTATTATATATAATATTTTATGTATTTAGTTTAGTTTAGTGTTATATGTTTATTTTGTTATATTATATTATTTTGGATAATCTGAATATATGAATTAGTATAACATTTTCACTATGAATAATTTATATAAGTGAAGTAAATTTCTGTATTTCTTAATATTTCTTGAAGCTTAGCATAAAATACACATAAAAAATTTAATAAACATATGAAGAACTATTATTATAATTGAAAAAAATATGAACATATATAACAACAAAGCAATCAACATGAAATAAATTTAAATATTACAAAATGAGAAATATAAAACAAAAAAATTGTGTTACTTAAAAAAAAAAATTGTTCATAAATTTTGAAACACTTCTTTATGAACTATATATTAATTTATACTATTGAACATTTTTGGTGAACAAAATTGCAAAACAACAATAATAGGCTCGGTACCGCCAACACTCAGATAAGACATCAGTTTCTCAATAAACTCATCCCATAAGGTCACTGTCAGTTTATTATTCCTTCAATACAATAGAAAATATACCAATATTAACAATAATTTTGAATCTTACACTTAAATTTAAGTTGAAAAATTAATATATTATAGATTATATTATATAATTTAGAAATTTTAAAATACATGTGATCTTCAAGAGTTATCTCCATGAGCGTCTTCGAGCCATCCTTCGTTGGCATGGATCTAGGTGGCTGCATCCCATAAACTCAACCAATCACATCTTAATCAACACAAAAAAATTAATAAATCAAATTAGAATATCACATAGAAAAATTATAAATAATTAAAACTATAATAATAAAAAAAGAATGACATTCAAAAGGGTTTCATCTTTCTTCTTTAGACCAGTATCCAATTGAATGATTTGAAACTGAATCTGTTCATAGGAAACAATGAGTCTTTAAACTTGTTAACCTTTGTTTTGCCATAAAACTTTTATTTATATCCATGGCTTGCTGTTTTGAATTTAAATCCGTCAGTTGACACCATGATATCAGAGACAATATATAGTTTTCCCTCAAATAATAGTTTTTTAAAACTATGGATATATGAACCTCTAGCTTGGCCACGAATAGTATCACCCTGTAAAAATAATTAAATTAAATATGTTAAATACTACATATTTCATACTACACATTTTATCATGTTTATTATGAAACTTATTTTTTGACCATACATGTCCATTCTTAAAAACACACTCAAAACTGAAGATCTGAAATGTAGGTACATTGTAAGCGCAAATCAGATGAAGTCTAAGAGTCCAATCCCTTCTCTTCAGATGAACATCTTTTAGAAAATTGAAAATAGTCGACATTACAAATCAATAAAGCAAGATAAAAAAATATATGAATAGTGAGAGTGCACAATATCGACCACACAAAATGATACACTATTTATTACAAAAATTAAGTTCAATATATAGTTAGATACTGCTGAAAAATCTAGGAATCAGTTATCCGTATTTATCAACATTCTATGCTGCAGATTATTTAGATATGAGATATAGTTTTTCAAAACTTGTAATATTACTAAATCAAATTTTATTGTTACAAACATTCAGTTTAATAAATAGGTATTCCTAAAACATCTAGGAATCAGTTCAACAAATTAGTATATATCCGTATTCTAAATATATTATAAATATATCAAAATAAATGCTTAATGGTTACCAAATTATTAAATTAAATATAAATTTTTATTTACAGTTCTAAATTTTGTTGATATATATAAAGCTCTGATATTTCTTAAAAGAGAAATTATATGTTATCAAAATATAATGCAAATAAAATATAGTAACACATTTAATAATGTGTCAAATTCATATCAGATAGATCTATTTTGTAATTGAATAATTGGAATAACGTGTATTTTGTAGTATTATAGTGAATTAATTTAAATTTGTTTGTTGTATTATATTAAATTAGTATTTTATACTCTAAAATATAATACAGTTCCTTTATTTAAGGAAATTAAAATGGTTAGATATATCATTAAAAAAAATAATGAGGTGTAATATGACATAGAGATAAACTATAACATATATACATTCAGTTTAATAGATAGATATGAGATATATTTTTTCAAATCTTGTAATATTACTAAATCGAATATTACAGTTACAAACATTCAGTTTAATAGATAGGTATTGCTGAAAATCTAGAAATCAGTTGAACAGGTGGGTACATATCCATATTCTAAATATAATAAAAATATATTAAAATAAATGTTTATTGGTTAATAATAAACAACATTTCCTAAAAATCCACTTTTCCATTTATGGAAAGAAAAATGGGCGGGAAAAATGATAATAACAAATATAGGAACCATTAGTTTGCTATTATATATATATATGTATATATATAAATAAATATTTTATTAAAAATATATAGAAATATTCATGTTTATATAATAATTTAAATATAAATATATTATTTATGAATATTTATATGTATATAAATAAATATATGTTAAATAATTAGATATATACATATATTTATATAGTTATATAGATGTAAATAATATCCTATATTTTTTAATATGTAAATTCACATTTCTTATATATATATATATATTCAAATATATAGTATAAATACATATTTTTGTATTTATTTATGAATATATAAATTCACACACACACACACACATTATACTTATATATTCATAATATATATTGAAATATATATATCTACTCTATATATTTGTAATTTTTGTTGATATATCAATTCACACACACACACACACACACACATATATATATATATATATATATCAAATATTTAGATGTATATATATAAACATATAATTTCCTATAAAATTAAGCATAAATATTTCTAATATGTAATTACTATATATTCATATATTTATTTATACATAGGTATATATATATATATATATATTCAAATATTTAACCAATATATTAATATGTATATGTGTGTATATTAAGTATACATTTACACATGAATATATATATTATAGATATAAATATAGATTTGAGTATGTATAAATAATATATTTATGTATATGTGTATAAATTTATCAAATAAATATAATTTATATGTACAAAATATATATGTATAAATAAATCTATAGTAATGTATATAATGTGATTTTCTTTATTTTTGTTTTTAAAGATTTAATTATGTCTATTAGAAATGATGGTCCTGTCACCTACCAAGCACCCAACACAAATAAATATTTTCATTGTTATTCCCACTACTAACATTTACATCCCTATTCTTATTCTCCTTACAGACCGAACAACCCCTTAAACTTTAAGATTTGTTGTCTTATTTGAAAGAAGTTGTGGGCAATAGACTGTAAATTCAAAAATTTTGGGGCTCGTTTAGAAATAATCGCATTTTACTCGATAAATTCACACCCCACAAAATAAGTTTATTCTCACTCAATACCCTTAAAATATTGAAAATTCTCTTTCACCCTACATTTCATGGTTTATTGTGCAGATGCCCAACACCTCATGAGCAAACGCACAGGGATGTAAATGGATTGAGTAGGATATGGGTATGTCAATCCGATATCCCATTATATTTAATGCTAGTAATACTTGAATAATACTCATCAGGTAATCAAATACCTGATATATATTTATATATACTTTCTAAAATATAGTACAATGGAATTGTATATAACATACATATTATGTATATATATTATATTTTATATAATATATTCTCTATGTAATATACTATAATATATCATATATAAAATATTAGATATAAAACTAATATAATTTGCGTTATCTATAATACACTCTTCGTTCCAAAAAAGAGTAATATTAAAAATATTTTTTTATCTTAGAAAAAAAAGTTATGTTTCAAAAGTCAGTGTCTTGTTTTACTAATGAAAAAGACTAAACTATTTTTTAAGAACAAGTTATAAATATTTTTAATAAGTCTAATCAACAAATAAAAAAAAGTCGTATAAGTATAAACTCATTGTTTTTAAAAAGTTGGACCTTCATCAGATTTACCAAATAAAAAAAATTACACTAATAGAACTTTTTTGTTGGGATGGAGACAATAATATATCTCAATTACATGCCAAACAAGCCGACCTATGTGTAAATCTTATATTCGCACTAAAATGAGAACAAAGATACCTAATTTGTAATAACCATGTATCTCGATGACCAAACAACAATTTTAGTTTCCGAAATTGAAAAGGTTAAATTACATTTAATTTGAACCTCAGCTCGACATCCGTTATGATTGTGTTCCCACCATCCCATCACCAAGGCAAGAAATCCAAAAACGATTATTGGTACCAGTCATTATGATTACCATAATCCCTAACTCGTCAGCATTAATCACCCGCCTATATATGAGCAATCCCCATTCTTCACTTTCTTCAATTTTCAGTTTCCCAACTCACCTCAATTTTCTTTTTTGACGGCGCTTGTTCTAGGTTCAGGCATCATCAATCTTCCTCCTTGTGGTATTCCCAATCAGTCAGGTGAATTTCATCTTTGTGGTTTTTTTTTTTTTTTTTTTTTTTTTTTTTCTGATTATGTTGGCATTGTTTGTGAAGATTGCAGGGTTTTAAAATTAGGAAAGTATTGAAGTATTGGTTCGGTGGTCGGAAATTTGTATTCCTGGTTTGATTGGACTGATATGAATATTAGGTTGATTGATTACAAATCCTCCATAAAATCTACTATGACATCGTGTTAACTATGTACGGGTTTATGCGTAGATCTGGTGAAATTCAATTTTATGGGTTCTTTTCAATTTTCGTTAGTTGTTTTTTGGGTGTCTGTTGTTAAGAATTTGTTTTTGACTTTCATGAATATTTCAAGAAACTTATGAGCTTAGTATCACCTTGTTAACATAGGAATGCATTGACTAAATTTCGTTAAATAATTTACCAAATGGAATACGACAATATTTGACTTTTATAATTTGTGAATTTTATATTGTAATCCCTTCGTCCCCTCCCCTCCGCCACCCCAAAAAAAAAGAAGAAGACAACATGACTCTCCTTTTTGGACAAGAGGGAGTGTCCTATTTGTGAATCAAATGGAAAAATTCTTGTACAAAGAGCTTGGATTGTTTATGTATGCACCCAATGAAGAAATAATTTTAGTTAAAAAAAACTATTCATCAAATCCCCATGTTTCTTTAAAATACTAGAAACGTATTCCTAAAGGAGTACCATTGGATTGTTTAATTTGATATTTTGTATAAAAGAATTTAAAATAATTCAACAGATTGACATATGCAGTTGTGATATTTTTCTCTATCGCCATCCGCAATGAAGGACCAATCATATATCTTATACTTATTGTGGATACTAATTACATGGATATTGATTTCATCTATTCTTCTTATTTTGTATTTTCTGTGCATGAGGAAAAGTGTATAGCACTGGTCGAGAAGGTATGGTAATTGTGTTAAGAGATAACAAGCTAACTTTTTGTGGCTTTTCTCCCCATTGGTTCATCTTTATATTATGGCATCAATTCACAAAACTTTTAAAATATTTTATCCCAAAAATATAGTTGGCTTTTTTCAGAACCTTTCATGTCCAATCTTTTGGGTAGATAACATATGATATGACTTTTATTTTTATTTTTTATATGTTGTTGTGATTATAGTCTTTGTTTCAGAAGAACAAGTTGTTTGTGCATTTTGTGTTTGATCCAATTGGTGTAAGTGGTACACCGGCAAAAAACATCATTTGTTGCTAGATATTGTTGTGTGCTCATAATAAAGAAAGTGGGCATATGTTCTTAAAAATCCTTGTATTTGTCAATTTCCGCAGCCCCCAACATTCTGCCTCATGCGTTGCAGGTAGAACGATTAGTATTGGAGCATTGGTCTTGATAAGGGCTCTAGGGCGAGCAGACGTATTGGAATTCTAAGAGGTATGACGCTATTCAATTTGGAGTCTTCTAATTTAGGTTCTTGTACTACTATGTATACATTTATTCTACCAATGTTAATATGGACTTTTCAGTTCCAATAATATTTGTGTTGATATGACCACGTTATTCTTCTCCAATATGTTAAAAATTGGTATTTTTTGTTTATATAATAAAAAGTGGATGTAAGAAGGGAATTTCGAATTCAAAGCTACATTGGGAAAATATTAGTGTTCTATATATTTAAGCAACCTGTTTTGATGAAACTATTTTATCTTGGTAATTAGGTCCAATTAGAATTGTAGTGGGCAATGCATACTGAGTAGTATTATTTTATCAACGGATGGTCATAAAACTTCTATATGGTGAATATCGTGGAGTGAATAGTTGCACAAAAAATAGAGGCATGATTTATAGAAATGATAATTGAGTTGTGAATGGTGGCTCTATGGAAACATAATTATAGTATGCACCTCTTATCTTTTAGTTGTGATGTCACAATATGATAGTCGCCACTTTTATAAAGATGAACTAATAAAAGATGTTTCATATAGGATTTAACCAGGCTGCAATAAATGAAGAAATTCATTCTCGATACTATATGATGGTAAAACACTATGAAAATCGAAAGAAAAATTCTATAAAATAGCCAGAAGATTAAAATTGAGCGACTAAAACATGAACATGGTAAAAAAAATAAAGGTAGGAACAAAATGATAATGTTATTTGGTTCACCTTAACAATCATGAGATATGATCTTTATAACTTATCACACATAGTGGGATAAATCCTTAGTTGGCATGGTACTTTATGATTTATCATTACATTTGCTATTTTATTGGAGATATGACCAATCACCTTCGAAAGTGTGTTAGAGATGCATAATTTATTGATGTTGAGTTGGTAACTACTGCTTCTATCGAGAATTATGGGTACTTAATATATGGTGTGTAAGAATCGACTTTGTTGGGCAAAATAACTAGTTAATGTAATTAGCTATTCTGATAGTAAAATCAATTGGGAATGATATGAGTGCTCAAGAATGTTGATCTAATGTTTTGATAAAATAGTTTTTCATACTTGCATTATCATACATATTACAATTATTTATTTATTCATAATTTTGTCCTTTCCTATACAAGCTTGAAATTCTTCATCGTCTTTTGTAGCTTTAAGGAATTTTATAATGGTTCGATCAAAGATAAGATACGAGTTAATTGTTGATGATCGAACTCGACGTGAGACGTTTAAAAAAAGGAGGGCAGGTTTTTTCAAGAAAATTAATGAATTGAAAACATTGTGCGAGCTTGACACTTGTGCCATTGTCATCAATGAAGATGGGACTCAATCTGAAGTTTGGCCTTCACCAGCGGTTGCATCCCAAGTGGTTCAAAGGTTCATGGACTTGCCTTCTTCTTCCCAAACAAACCACATGGTAGATCTGCCTGGATTCCTTAAGCAGAATTTGTCTAGGTTATCCAAAAACTTGGACAAAGAGACTTGGAAAGTTCAGTCTCTAGAGAAGGAACTACTCTTAGCCGAGTGTTTGGCAAATGAAGAGGCCGCCATGAGAAATTCAAACGAATTGCTTGAGATGCTTCGCCTATTGGAGCGGAAGATTGCGGTGGTCGGTCGCAAGATTATTGATGTTGCTCCTTCTAGTTCTAGCAGAGCTGCGGGAGCAAGAGGGAGAACTAGTGAACCTTATCATGGAAAAGGGAAACAGCCTCTTTGAAGATTCATCTTGGAATTTTAATTGAAGTCTGTACTTAGATACTTTTTCGAAGCTCTCTTAGAGATGCTCATCTTCTATAGACTTTTTAGATGGTACTTTATTGTGCTCAATTTCGTCATGTTTTATTTTGATTTTTTTTATATTTTAATTATATAAGTACAACAAATGACTGTTCTTTCCTTTAATTCATTGTTTTCCCTCCCGAATTTTGTTTGGTATATGTTTTTAATTTATATATACTGATATATTTTTTCTCTATTCACCAACTAAATGTGATTTTCCATATCAGATAATCACTATTGTTTAACAATTATCTTTTTGTAGCATGTCACTTAGTTGCAAAATTCTATCCGCTTTTCTACCTACATTTGATTTAGATGGCATTATTTGAATTAGGGCTCATTTTTTATTTGGTTTATTCAGTACGTATTGCAATGGATGAAATGGATTTATCCATTAACAGAAGGTGGGGCTTATGGTTTCTTTACTTATGGAACCAAACTAAATTTGCCAAAAGAATATTTAGATATTGATATATTTTGGAACTCGTTGATTTTTTCCCCGTTTTGTGTTGGGGGAGAAACCGAAACAACATATGGGAATAATATAATAATTTTTATTGTATTAAAAGTAATCACAAAAAACACTAGCCAAGACTAAAAAATAGATTGACTTAAATATACCAAACAATCACTTGTAGGGACATACCCTATTGAGTACACACCTCACTATTGTAGGGACACACCTTGTTTATTGCTGAAACACACAATTTCTCACTCAAGCACTTTTTGGACACTCACACTACACTTTAAGTTTGAAGTACACACTGGAGCATCATTTCTCTCTCACTTGGTTCAATTTGAAGATATATGCTCATGATGGCAAAGACTTGCAAGACTGAGCTCACTTGGTTCAATTTGAAGATATGTGCTCATGAAGGCAAAGACTTGCAAGACTGAGCAATGTACCGACAATTGGTTGGAAGTCTCTACCTAACATTGACTTGACCATATTATTAGGATAATGTACATATTTTTACATTGATAGTTTAGTTTCAATCCCACATCAAATCTTACATCCTTGTATTCTTGTAATTCATTTGTATTTGTATCCTCATTATTATGTGAATATAATTTATCAGAATATTTCTCTATATTTTCATTGGGTATTGGTAACACCCATCATTTATATGTTATATTATTTTTTCATGCATTCACTATCATGCACTAAATTTGAAATTTGATTTATTTTGAGCTAAAGTCACATAACTTGAAAACCCAATTTCACAAGCGGTTTAGTTGAGCCCGATAATTCTTATAAGACAAATATTTTATTTGAGCCCATTTTATTAAATTATTGATTAGGTCAGTCCACTTTTATTATTAATTGTATTTTTGTCCTTAAAAAATTCACTAAAATCAAATTTTATGATTCCTCTTTTCTTCTTACAAAATCCATGACCTTTCACCAAATTCTGCACATGTTTTTATTTGTGGAAGAAGTGCCAAATTTAAATGGAAATAAGATCTTCAATTCTATATATTGTGAGCAAAATTCATATCCTAAAATGATGCATTACCATTTTAAAATAAAAATTCTCCCTATAAGCTAAAGTTTCTACAACAATTCATTCTTCTGTTTTTTCTTTTAAATGGTCAATCGAGCCGTCATCTTTATCTGAACCTCCTTTTCCCTTCTTTTCAATCTTCAATATTCTTATTTTAAAATTCAAAGTCCTATTTCTACATCTCAAAAATTAATAAAATTATAGTATGTCTTTCATATCTATGATGTAATGTTATAATTAAAATTTCAATCCAATTGGATATCTAGTTTATTTTATATGAATTTTCTATCATTCCACTTCTAGATTTTCAAAATCCTACGTTTCTGATTTGAAAATCAGAATATATAGTTATAGTTATCCAAATCTCTAGAACTTTGAATATGTCATTCTTATTTATTTATCCTCCATAAAAGTTTCAAATCTTTCCAGTTTTCACTTTATGAGTTATGATATTTTTCCTATGGTTGTGCAAAATTTACAACTTCAGCAATTTTGATTTAAAAAATTCAAAACCTATATCATATATTCTTTGAAAAATACAAAATTTGTATATGATGCTTATGAGTCTAGTATCTACAGTTCAAAATTCAGATTTTTCCTCCATGTATTTTATAAGTTATAAAATATTCATTTGCTACTGTGCAGTGAATAAACACGTCTGAATAATTTTCTATTACTTTGAAATTCGTTACCATATGTTGCAAAAATTTCCTACCAAGTTCTGCATGTTCAAAATGTCAGTGTTAGTATTCCAAAAAGAACTCTTATTCCCAATTTTCTATTGTTAAAGAATAAAGTGCATTAATCTCATGAAGTTACGGGCAATAAAGGTTATGGGGCTTAGCACACATTCATCCACGCATTTATCATTCAAGTTAGCATTTCTTTAAGGTGGGATTTTTATTTCAATATTGTCGAATTTGATTTCTTATAATGCTTTGCTTTTATATATATGATATGTGAAATTATGTGATCCGTTAGTTGATCCAACCATGTGATCCGTTAGTTGATCCAATAATGTGATTCATTAGTTAATACAATAATATTACATTGTTATGAACGATATGCACATTTTTCTTGTATATTTTGCTTACTTTTCTGTATTTTAGTTTGACAATTTAAACCCAGAAGCTGGAGGTAGCTCACCTTAATGATTTCACCATTCTAGATTGAAGGAGCTATTTGTGAAGGCGAGATCGGACAGTTGTAGCGTACGATGAGTAAAATAATTATTCAAGTACTTTTTGTGGAATATTATTATTTCATTTAAAGTCTTTATGAATATAATTTTGAATAATTGAGGTCTATGTGCATGTGACTTGCTTTCATTTATTTATGAAAATCTTATTCTTGGGAGATTTTTGGTAATTAATGTGGCTCATTAAATTTATTCAATTGTTATGTTTTTAGAAAAAACTTTTCATGGTCAAAATTATAATTTGATTTTATTACCTAGAAGTTAACGTTTAGAATAATTCTTAAGATGTTGTAACTTATTTTAAAGTCTTAATTATGAATTTTCTCAAGAATAATGATTTTATATTTAAGTTTTATTTTGAATATATTTATATATTTTGATTTGGTTAAAGTATTAATTTAGATTGATGCTGCTTCCGTATAAAATGTTTTTAGTTATTATTGATGTCAAGTTGATGAGGTATTACTACCTCATATTTGTTTGTGATCATTAAATGTCTTTAAAGAAAAAAATATTTCTAACGGCCCTAAAGTTTAAGTTACTTTAGGTATTTTCAATCTTATATAAAATAGAATTATTCTATTTTTATAAATAAATAAAAACATTTGTCACAAAAACAACTAGGAAAGTTGGGTTGTTACAATATTCTCTCACACAAAGCGCTTACCTTTGTCTCGACCCCTCCTCCAACAAGATATACACCTCTAAACATATCAAATTCGTTGAAGATATTTTCCCATTTGCTACTCCAACAAACCCACAGTCACTGTCCATACCAGATCCCGTAGACATTGAACATTTGCCACTACCACCTCTTGTTGTGCACACGTCTCTTGCTCCACCACTCCCAACCCCTCAACAACTTCCTTCACCACCTGCTCCACCAGATTCTCCAACTCAGCATTTGATGATCACGAGATAAATGAACAACATTTACAAGCCATACATGAGGTATTATCTCACCTCTTCTCTTAATAGTGATATTGAGCCAACTTTTGTATCTCAGTCTCTTTCAAACAGTCGATGGCGTGAGGTTATGTCAGTAGAATTTAACGCTTTGCTAAACAATAGGACATAGGATTTAGTGCCAGCTGATTCCTCTCACAATGTTGTTGGTTGCAAATGGGTCTTCCACATCAAACAAAAGCCCGACAACTCCATTGACAAGTATAAAGTTGTCTCGTTGCCAAGGGGTTTCACAAACACCCTAATGTTGATTTCTTTGAAACCTAAAGTCCGGTCGTCAAAGAGCTACAGTTCAGATAGTCCTCAGTATTGCTATATCACAAGGTTGGTCTCTATGACAGTTTCAATAATGCATTTCTTCATGGTACCTTATCTAATGAGGTGTATTGATAAACATAGGGTTTTTGTGCAATTCGGGGTCATTATGCATAGTTTTTAGGAAATTGCATGTAACCAAGTGATGAATTTATAATAATTTTGTTACATCACAAGTCTCTTGAGGTTTTCACAGAAAAACCAACATTTGAGGTCACACGGACCGTATGCTGGATCACAATTTGTTCTTATCCTCTCGTTCCAAAGGATATTCTCGGGGATCATGATTTTTTCTTATCCTCTCTATTCAAAGATTCTCGAGGGATTGTGTAACACCCAATTTTTTCCAAATGCATAACATATTTATTTGGTACTTAAAATTATTTCAAATTATATTATTAATATTTTTCTGAAAAAAATATATTATTTTGATTATTGGAATAAATTCATGCGTCGAGTATGTAACGAGTTTTGTAGGATAGGCTATCGTGGTGACCGGTTCACAAGGAACTCACTTGACACGTAAATAGAAATGAGTGGGGTTAATTGAGCTACGTATTTAATGCATGATTAAGAGATAATTCATATTATTATTTTTGAAATTTTGCATAGAAGATAAAAAAAATAATGTCTTTTTACATCATAATTACGTACACCATTATGTGATTAAAATAATTTCGAAAATCCTACTTCTTTGAGATTAAGAATTTCAAAACATGTCTTGTGATATATCAATATATTTTTATGAGTATCATATTTACATTATTTGTATTATTTATGTGATTAAAGTGTTATTACATAAACTATTAACACAAGATCTTATAAATGTTGTGTCAATACAACACATTTGAACATAATAATCAAGAATAATCAATCCACCACTAGATTGTCCTCCAAACCACTAGTCACCCATGGTTTACAATATGAGTCTGTCCTATTTATTGGATATCCCATACCTGTAGGTTAATTACTTAGTTATTTGCACTTAAGCCCCTCCATTAAGCCTACCAATAAGTGCAAGATCAGCCATGAATCCCCCCCCAAAACTCTTATAAGATAAAAAAGAGAAGAGAAGACGAAAAAAGTAGAGAAGAGTCATCACCCACTCCACATATTTTCAAGAGTAGGAGGAGAAGGAAGAAGAAGAGTTTTATATAGCAACATCCACACAAATCTCTCCAAGAATCCTAAGAAGAAGTTAAGTATCATAAGAAGAAAGACATGTCTTCATATTAACACAAGGTGTTGAAGATTACTTCCCTAGGTTAAGAAGAATCAAGTAAAAAAGCTATAAACCTTGATTTTCTTAACTAGAAGCATGTTTCGGGTATTTTTCTTCCATTGTATGTGACGATCAAGAATGATGTTATTAGTTTAGGTGTGTTGGATATTATTTTATGTAGAAATAATGTTTAGGAAACCATTTATGTTAAATTTATAGTTGATTGTCCATTCATCGCCAAATTTGTCCTATTGTGCTACGTGGCTTAAAATCGTGACAGGCAAGATGTTTTGTTCCATTTTGATTTTTTTATGAGTTATATGCTCGATGAGAGAGATATTTTTCAAAATGTCATGATTATTGGCGTAAGTTTGTTACTTTTAGTAAATCTCTTTTTGTTACCTTGCAGAATTTCAAAAGCCAAACTGCTTGTCAATTTTGAAAATTCGTATAAATTATTTAACTTGGACTTTGTTGAAACCATTTGACTATATGTTACATTAGGATGTTAAGAAGTTTTGGTTTAAATTTAAGACTATTTTAGATTTTTACGATGCTTGGAAATTTTTAGAAGAAAACTTGTCCATGATGAAAACTTAGTGGACAGCTCCTTCGTATATATTTTATTTAAATTCTAGGATGCTCACTTTTAATAATGTTTCACTATGTTATTATATAGTGAGATAAGAGTATATATATAAAAGTTGAGACTTTTTGGGATATTATTCGAATTTTAAGAAATATTGCAAGAAAACATATTCTGCATGAAAATCCTCTATTCAGTACCTACGTTTTTCATTTCTACAATATTATGTGGTCATCCATTTTAAAAACTATTATGCTATGTTCTTATGTGATAATTTTTATAATTTATGATATTAATTATGAATTATGCTGAATTTTACAAGTTAAGTTAAATCGGGTAACAAATTTAGGAAATCTTAGGCCTATAAGTTTATTTTCTTAAATTCTTGTGGTTATGAATTGAAAGAACTATTTTAATATGTTAATATGTGATAAAGTATTTATATGTGTATTTAGTTTCATAACCATTAGGATATTATTCAGTATATAATAAAAATTATTGCTTTGAAGTACCAATGTGACTAAATGTGCAATAAAATGTCTGCTTCCTATTTATTTATTGGGTATTTTGGGATGTCCAAACTACAATTTTGTTAAAATTAAGAGTTAATATATAAGTGATTAAGTATGATGGTGTAAAACTGAGTATTGAATGTGTTGAGTGCAGTTCGAGCAACTCGTGTCCTTCCGAAACTATCCTCGCATATCAAACCAAATAGTGGGTAACTTTTAATATCGTGTCTTAGTTAAGTTGATTGATATTTGAAACTAGTTTTTCGGGCAGATGGCCACGTAGTGGGATTACAGATCCACACCATTAGTCTAGTGAATGTACGGACTCACAACTAATACCATACGAGATGTACGGGTCTGGACGGGTGAACAACTTTATTGTTGGGCTGAATGGCATTAGGCGAGTGAGTGTACGGGCTCACAGCCAATATCGTACTAGATGTACAGGTCTGGACGAGTGAATAACTTCGATTGTTGATTAGTTTAATTAATGCAATATGGTAGAATTATCCCACTGGGCTACCCCTTTAGGAGTTGTCTCATGATGCTACTTTTAAATTTTGGGTCTGATGACTTACGGAAATGAATAGCTGCTGACAGGGCACCCTTCCGATATCTTATTGTTTTGTTAAAGTATTATTGATGTTGTATGATATGTTTTGTAGTAAGTTTGTTTTGGGCCATATATTATAAAATGGTTGTTTGATTTAGAAATTATAGGTAAATACAAGTCGAGTCTTTTTTTTTAAAAAAGCCCCTTCTATTGTACAACTCTCTTTTCAAAAACTGAATCTTTTTAAAATTCGTATTTCTTTAAGTCTTTAGCTGACTCTTAAATGTGTTTTATTAAATAGGTTTGTTTAAGTATTGTTTAAGTCACACAGAGGCGGTCCGGGACCTACTTGCGTGACCGAGGCATTACAAATTGAAATCCTTAACGACCCTTATAAAAGGAGTAACGTGGGAACAAAGATGATCATCAATGTCTAGAGTTAAAGATCACTTCTCATTGTTAGAAACATATATACGAGAAAGAAACAAGCAACCAAGTCATGAGAGAGAAGAGAAAGATCATTGGGCATCAATTTTCATAGTTTTTGTTATTTTCTCTTTTATATAGATGTTAACTCTAATTGTCAATTCTTTTCCTATGGATTGTGAGTTGATAATTACTGGTTAATTGATTAGTGATTGTAGGGTATATACGATTATGGATTCATATGATTTTGATTTATGATATTATTTCTTTCCTTTATTCGTTTATGCTTCCTTTGTATGATTGTCTTGTGGAATTGTTTGATCAGCAATGACATATATGTAGTTAATTAGTTACTGTTTAATAGACATTTAGATCTAACTCCATAGAGGATCGAAATATATTAGTGATTCTCCTAAGAATATAGGAATTAAATATGATTTCAATAAAGGAAGCCATATGAACCATAAGAGTATATATCCCTAGAATCCAACAACCATTGAAGTCTTATCTTGCTTGAATCTAAATTGTTTATTTATTTATATCTTTTATTTTATTGTTCTTTTTAATGAAATCATCTATCATCAAAGTTCGAGTCTTTAGATAAAGTAGGATAATACAAACAAGTAATTAGTTGGAATTGCAATAAAGAACCCATGTGGATACAATATTTGTTCTTATCATAATTTTGTAATAATTAGTCTCGTATACTTGCGAGTTATTTTTAAGTGAAATAAAAGAGCGAATTTGTATATGTCCCAACCACCCGATTTATATGATAAAAATTATCCATTTTACGTATGTAATCTGCAAAAGTCAATCTATGGTCTTAAACAGGCACCTCGAACTTGGTACAATGCCCTACGTACTTTCTTTTTTATCTTCGATCGACTTCTCTAGCACAAAATCTGATGATTCACTCTTTATGCACAACTCGAATGAGGTAGTAGCCTACTTTTTGGTCTATTTTGATGACCTGATTCTCACAGGAAGTGACCCTGAATTTCATTCTCGTGTGGTTCATGATTTGGGCACCCAATTTTCCATAAAAGATCTCAATTCACTCTTTTTTTTTTTATTAGGTATAGAGGTACTTCGGACTCAAGGCCACTTGTTATCTTTTCCAAAGAATGTACATCAAGGATCTTCTTGCTCAACACAACATGCTCACTACAAGCATGTTTAGACACCACTTATGCTAGGGGCTACACTTGCACTCTACGACGGCTCACCTACTGTTGATGCCTCTTTATATCGCCAGGTACTTGGTAGTCTTCAGTACCTTCAATTCACTTGTCCTAACATAGCATTCGCTGTCAACAAACTATCTTAGTTCATGCATTCCCCTGCGATGACTCACTGGGGTTCAGTGAAACGTTTATTATGCTATCTCAATGGGACTCGTGATCTTGGTCTTTCTCTTCATGCTGACTCACCTCTATCTCTCCAATGTTTCACTGATGCGGACTAGGCTAGAAACAACGATGATAGAACTTTGATATGTGTTGATGTTGTATTTCTTGGGGCAAATCCAATTCTTAGTCTTCTCGGAAACAATGGTCTGTGACATGTTCCTCCGATGAGGTTGAATACCGCTGCATTGCTTCTACTACTGCTGAAGTTCAATGGACTCGATATGTTCTTATGGAACTTGGTTCTCTCTTTCGCTACTCCTAGTTATTTACTATGATAATGTTGAGGAAACTTATCATTGTTCCAATCGAGTCTTTCTTTCTCGCATGAAACACATCGCCATAGAATTATAGTTTGTTCGAGATCTAGTAAAGACATCTCAATTACGAGTATCACATGTCTCTTCTACTGATCAACTTGCGGACACCATAACCAAACAACTCTCAAGTTCTCGATTATAACTTCTAATGGACAAGATCGCAGTCACCAACAATGCTCCATCTTGAGGGGGTATATTAGGATAATGTGCATATTTTTACATCCTTGTATTCTTGTAATTCAGTTGTATTTATATTCTCATTATTATGTGAATGAAATATATTAGAATATTTCTCTATAGATATATCTCTTATGGAGTTGGAGTAGCAAGTTGATACATCCAACAACCCAAGAAGCCTCATTTTGAAGCAGTGTGACAAATATTGAGGTGCATCAAAGATACCATTAATTATGGTCTTCTACACTTAAAAAAACAATAATAAAAGGTGGTGAGATAAAGATGATGGGATATTTTGATGTTGATTATGCGGGATATAAGATACTCATCGCTCAACAATGGGATATGTATTCAAGCTTAGATTTGGGACTATATCCTTGTGCAACAGGAGACATATCTAATTGTATCTTTATCAACTACTGAAACTGAGTACAGAGCAATAACAATGATATCTCAAGAGAGTAAGTGACTTATGCAACTAATGAAGGATCTACATTAACCTACTACAAAATCATAAGAATATTGTAAAGAGAGGGAGAGAGAGAGCTCTCTATAGATTTTGTCGAAGTTGATGACACAAGTGAATGTGAAGCAGGTTTCTTCCTTTATGGAGCCGATTGAATCCATGGCCGATGATCGAAAATAACTAAAAGTCGTCGATGATGGAGGACCTAGAGAGAGAGAGAGAGAGAGAGAGAGAGAGAGAGTTGGTGTATGAACTATGCATGTGTGTATGTATTTTATCTCTCAATTTACCCGAGAGAGAGAGAGAGAGAGAGATTTGATAAGACATTTTTCTTTTATTGTCATATGATTTTTTTCAAGATTGTCATGCAATATGCTATAATTATTGTATATAATTATTGTCCATATATATATATATATAATTATATGTCTAGATTTAAATCAAATTTTATAATATAGTGGGTCTGTTGTGCATAAGCTACACCATGCACTCGATTAGGGTATTATTTATTTTTTATTAAAAAATGTTACTTGTTTACTTAAAAATAATTACTACTTTTTTCAAGTTAACAAATCAACAATACTATTTTTCAACAATACTATTTTTCAAATAAACAAATAATATCTTTTATTTAAACAAGTAAAACTCTAGATTGAGTTGCACGGTGCGTTCGACATATATAAGTTTTTGTGTTCGTAATATATTATTATTATTATTATTATTATTATTATTATTATTATTATTTGTCTATAAACTAAAAAGAAACGAAACGCTGTGCTTCACACTTATGTTTCATATTTTCTTTATTGAAACATATAATAGATTCTTAACAAATTAATATTTTCTTTAAACCTTATTTGTCTTCCAAAAACTAAAAACACTTACTTTTCTGTCCACTCTACTAAAATGCAGATTAATTGTGAGAATTATATACCCCTCTGTTTAAAAAAAAAAAAAAAAATATATATATATATATATATATATATATAACTAAATTAGTTATACTAACATAACTCTATTTTTCCAAATAAGAAAGTAATATGCATAATCATTTAATATAGACATTTATTAAAAAAAAATACCGTCCGACTCAAAATAGAGTTTTATTTCGCAAGAAATATAATTTTTAATTTTTGTTAATTTAATGCAGATACACCTTTTCAAAAATTATAAATTCACATATATATTAAATTTTTATATATTTATTTAACTTATTTAATTATATATAGCATATTTATGAAATAAAAATTTTAATTTTAAAATTTGATTATATAAAATAAAATATTGACTTACAAAATACGACTTTTTTTAAAGATAAAAACTAATTTTGAAACTGGACACTTTTACGGAATAGTTGATAAACAAATACTGCCTTGTACTGGACCAGGCCAGCCCACCATTTTACGTTCTAAGGGGCTTCGTGTTTGGGCCAATATCTCTTTAATGTCGTCCGATGGGATTCAATGGGCTACTGAATTATGGGCTTCTTAGTAAGGATTTCGAAGTGAGCAGAATATTATGGGCCTACATGGTGGGCCTCCGAGTCAGTTTGCTGCAATAATTCAACCAATGATGACTCATACATAGAAGATTCGCAAACTCTCCCTTCCCTACTCCTTTCATTCTCCTCCCCACCGGCTGTAACCTGGCTCTGCGGCGACGGCCGCCAACCACGCGAACGAATATACGCAACTGAAGATCATATAATTAGCAATAAAGTAGTTCCCCCCACTGTTCCGGTGTCATTCCGTCGAACACAAGGTGACAAACAATTCACCGTCAATGATGTCTGTATATATGTCGACTGATTTGTTACAGATTGGATTATTGCTGGTTTTTTTTTTTCTGTAGTTTTTTTTTTTTTTTTGTGTCAATTTGTTGCTTAGATGTCAAGTTAGTTGATTCGCTTTGAAACTTTGTCGTTTTCTTATTAAATGCATAGGACAAAAACTATTGGAACCAATCGTTTTTGTTAGTTGCATAGGACAAAAACTATGCCAATTGTTTATTCATCTGAACACTGATTCCTTGTAAATGCAGTTCAAACTTCCCTCCTTTTCTCCGAACTCTATCTTCTTTTTCAATTTATGGTTCCCATTTTTCGTTTGATTTCCAGTTACTTTTGCGACGAATCGTAACATATTTCTCATTCGTTATTCGAAACTAAAAAAGTAATAATGCAAGGTGAGATATTGGTAGAAGGCTTTACTTAGGGGAAATTTGTCATCAGGATCTCCTAACACGATGGTGGAGAAGAAGGTAAAGTCCAAGAGGCATGATCTCACTGAAAGTCATAAGAAAGATAAAGAATTTAAGAAGAAGAGAAAGAATCTGAGCTCTAGTAGTATGAATAAAGTGGAGCAATCTAATGAGAAAAAGCGGAGGCGTGGACCTCGTCTGTCTAATGCTTTGCAAAAGGAGATTGGTCTCTTTAAACGTAATGATGGGCATGAGCCTTCAGATGGTGATGCAGAGATTGATTTTGATAATGCAGTTGGGGATGTCCACCTGATTTTTCCTTATGATGTTCTTTAATCATGTTCCTTATGATGTTCTTTAATCACGTTCTTTTCAATAAAAGATAATGTAAATTTGAATAATTGATTGAGCAATGCAACTATATTCTGCATGGTATGTGGCAGATAACTATTGACGACATGAAGGAAAGACGAGCACAGCTTGCAAAAATGCGTAGTCTTCTTTTTCGGCATGAAATAAAGGCAAAACGAATCAAAAATATTAAGTCCAAAACCTATCACCGGCTGTTGAAGAAAGAAAGACAGAAGGCAGCAGAAGCATGGATTCAAATGGATCCAAAAGCTGCAAAGGAACATGCAATGCAGCAAGAGAAGAAAAGTGCTGAGGTAATTTGTTATCAACACATATTCTGGCTACTATTTCTGATTTACTCTTGGTATTGAAGATCTGTACTGCACTTAATCCATTGCTTGATTCCTGCAGGCACGTATGGCTTTAAAACACAAAAGCTCCAAATGGTCGCAGGGAATCTTAAAACGTGGTCTTAAAGTTCAAGATGAAGCAACTAGAGCAGCTTTTGGTGATCAGCTTAATCAATATGCTGCTTTGACTAGAAAAATGAATTCTATCAAAGAAAGCAGTAGTAGTGATGATAGCAGCGATGATGATGGTGATGACATGTCAGACAGTTTGGACCAGGATATCGCATTGAAGCTGATAAAGAAGGCAAAGGAGAAGACACGTCAAGTCTTAGAATGGGATGAAGAATTGCCCAAGTCTGGAGTGCTTTCTTTACCTTTCATGGTAATCTTGCTTCTGTTAGAGTCAAAGGAATCAATGAAGAACACACACACAATCAGGGAATTCCTGACCCAAGCCTACGGCTGAAATTCTATTAAATCTCCTCCCCCCATTACTAAGGGAAACTCCGCAATTTATATGCGTGGCAAGGAGCCCACGCATTGGCCCATAAAATCCAATCAAGAACTAACATAATTAAAAGATCCAAATCCCCCAAACAAGGAAAGAAATAACTGACTCCTAAACTTAAGGAAATAAATAATTGACTGACTCCAAAATAAATAATTAAGACGCAAGGAATTTAAAAGATAGCTACGGTCCCGCTCGTTGCACCGCGCGAGCCCTTCGCCAATAAACTTTATCTGTATCAACTCCCTTCTCCTTTAAGACAGCCTTGTCCTCAAGGCGGAAGTTCGGAAATTGTGCCCGAAAATGCATCTCGTCCACCCACGTAGCGTCCTCCACCGGCTGCGCTTCCCACTGAATCAAAACTTGCGGAACTCGTGCATCCTCACGCCATACCTCCCGATACTTCAACACTTTGAACAGGACGAACTCAGGACCATCATCACCAATGTCCGGTGGTAAGTTGGCCTCAACGGGATGATTTCCCACCACGCTCTTCAGCTGCAAAATGTGGAAGATGGGATGCAGCCTCACACCCGCCGGCAAGGCCAAGCGGTAAGCAACCTTCCCAATGCGCTGCACAACCTCAAAAGGACCGAAATAGCTTGCTGCTAATTTTGTATTCAATCGTTTAAAAAGGGACAGTTGACGGTAGGGTCTGAACTTGAGGAACACCCTATCCCCAACCTGGAACTCGACGTCGCAGCGATGTTTATTGGCTTGATGCACCATACGCTGCTGTGCTCGTTCCAAATGATGTTTCAAGTCGTGAAGGATGGCGTCTCGGGTAAGTAAATCGTCCGTCACAGCTTTAACACGGATTTCCCCCGGTAAGAACTGGGCAAGGGTGGGTGGCGGTCTTCCATACACGGCTTCAAATGGGGTGCAACCAGTGGCTGTATAAAACCCCGTATTAAAACTATACTCCGCCCATGCAAGCCAACGGGCCCAACGAACTGGATGCTCCGACACAAAGCATCGTAAGTAAGCCTCTAAGCAGCGATTCATGACTTCGGTCTGGCCGTCTGATTCTGGATGGTACGATGAACTCATCCGCATTTGAGTCCCCATTGCCTTGAATAACTCTTTCCAAAAGGACCCACAGAAAATAGGATCCCGATCGATAACAATGGAGCGCGGGATCCTGTGGAGTCTGACCACCTCCTTCGCAAAAGCTTCCGCAACTACCTTTGATGTGAAAGGCCTGGATAATCCGATGAAATGACAAGCCTTCGAAAGACGATCCACTACCACGAGAATGACATCCATTCGTTGTGACCGTGGAAGTCCCGTAATGAAATCCATACTGATGTCTTCCCAGATGCGAGTAGGAATCGGCAGCGGCTGTAGGAGCCCCGCTGGAGTCCGGTTATCAGCCTTATATCGTTGACAGATTAAGCAATCTGCCACAAACTTCGTAACAACCCTCATCATCCCAGGCCAGTAGACGTTGGCTGCTATCCTCCGATATGTACGTAAGGCACCCGCATACCCCCCAGTAGGAGTTTCGTGAAATTCCGACAACAAACGCTTAACCCAGTCCAATGTTGGAGGAATAGCTAACCTGTCCTTGTAGTAAAGCACGTCGTGCACCAATGTGAAGGGTCGACTGACCGGTTCTCCCTTCCGTAGCGCGCTGACTATGGGCCCAAGAATCGCGTCTTGCTCAACTTCCTTCCTGAGGCTATCCCATTCCAATCATTGCGGTAATGTTACCGCTTTCAATTCCCCTTCCGCATCTCTTCTAGAAAGAGCATCCGCAGCGTTGTTCGTCGTTCCCATTTTGTACTCAATATCGAAATCAAAACCGATCAACTTCGACACCCAATATTGTTGTGCCGGGGACGAGATAGTTTGATGCAGCAAGTGCTTAAGACTTCGATGATCCGTTCGCACAACGAATTTTCTTCCAAGCAAATACGGTCTCCAATGCAAAACCGCGTGGACCAAAGCCATTAATTCCTTCTCATAAGTGGATTTTGTGAAATTTCTTGCCGAAAGTGCCTTGCTATAGAAGGCAATGGGCCGCCCATTTTGCATCAGCACGGCCCCCATTCCGTGGCCTGAAGCATCGCATTCAATCATGAAGGTCGTCGAGAAGTCCGGCATTGCAAGCACCGGTGCCGTGGTGATCGCCTTTTGCAGGTCTCGGAACGCCTTTTGAGCTTCATCTTTCTACACAAACTTCTCAGCAGTTTCCTTACGTAATAATTGGGTTAGTGGGGCAGCCATTTTCCCATACCCTTGTAAAAACCGCCGATAGTACCCGGTAAGCCCCAGAAAACCGCGCACCCCTTTAACTGATTTAGGCGTGGGCCACTGCAATACCGCCACCACTTTAGAGGGATCCATACGAACTCCATCCCCCGCTACGACGTGTCCCAAGTATTCGATTGATTGTTGAACCCATGCACACTTTTTTGGATTCACTACAAAGGAATCGTCCCTTAACAGCCCAAGGACAATCCGCAGATGTTTAAAGTGGGCCTCCCTATCTTGGCTATAGATTAAGATATCATCGAAAAAGACTAACACGAACTTACGGAGTAGTGGTCGAAATAGCTCATTCATGATTGCTTGGAACGTTGACGGAGCGTTCCGGAGCCCGAAAGGCATTACTACGAACTCATAGTGGCCCGAGTGAGTCCGAAATCCAATTTTAACAATATCTGCTGCGGCCATTCGGATTTGATGATATTCGGATCTCAAGTCCAAACACGTAAACCAAGCTGCTCCGTGTAATTCATCGAGTAATTCCTGAATAACTGGGATTGGGTAGGCATCGGGTACTGTACGTTTGTTGAGTTCTCTATAGTCCACGCAAAAGCGCCAGCTGCCGTCTTTTTTGTGAACTAGGAGGATAGGACTTGAGTATGGTCCCGTGCTGGGTTGGATAAGTCCAACTTGTAACAACTCTTCCACCATGGTTTCGATTACATCCTTTTGGGCGGCACTATACCTGTAGGGTCGAATGGAGACCGGTGTCGAGCTAGGCTGAAGTGGAATTTGGTGATCTTCCGTTCGCTGAGGGGGCAGGCCGTTGAGAGGGGTAACAACTGACGGGAACTCCTCAAGCAGTGCTTGCACATCAGGGTGCAGTCCTTCTTCCTTTTGGGCCTCAACGCTGTTGATTTCAAATGCCCACACCATCCAACAGCTTGCGACCTCCCTTGCCTTTATGGTCTCAGAGGCTGACATCTGTCTACAAGCCAGGTGGGGGTCCCCATTAATCCGTATGTGTTTCTCTCCTATTGAAAATGACATGGTCATGTTCGCCCAATTTGCACACACATCACCTAGAGTTGACAGCCATGTAACTAGAGATGTTATTAGGGCTGCGGCCCGCCGGGCCAGCCCGTTTAACCGAAAAAATAGGTTTAGGGCCCAATTTTTCCAGCCCGTTTAACATTCGGGCTTTTTAGCCCGGACCGATAGACACGCGGGCTAATCGGGCTGGGCCGCAGTTTAATCGGGCTGGCCTGCGGGCTGGCTTCTTTTTTTTTTTTTTTTTTTTGGAGGGGTCATGACTCATGAGACATTAAGTCACACGTGAGCGGTTCTGCTGTCTGCCCTTTCCTCTCTTTCCATTTTCATTTTGAAAAACAAAAGCACAGCAGCCCTAATTTTATCCCTAACCGTGAGCCGCTGCTTCCCCACCCTGCTGGCTGCTGCTCGCTTGGCCGCCGCTGCTGGTCGCCCCATCTTGGCCGCCGCTGCTGCTTCTCCTTCCTTCTTCGCTGCTGTCTTTTGTCTCCTGTATCACCTGCTGTTGTCTGTTTCCAACCAATTAACTAGAAAGGTATAAGCATCAGCTGCTGTTTGTTTGTCTCCTGTACTATAATCTGATGTCCTATTTGGAAGTGTATTTAAACGACAATTAAAAATGACATACATTCACAATTTTCAGATTCTTGTCAATACTACTTACTCATAAGATGAATGCTTGAGCCCTAGTGAATACGAATATCCCACCACCTCCAACTGCACGTCCCAAATTGAAATCCCGTCTATTTTTTACTTTTTACATAATTAATTTATGTATGAAAATTAACTTGTTCTAATCCTATATTACCCTAATCTAATAACTCAATAATCTTACTAATTGGAATACCAAATTAACTTAGGATAATTTTGTATTGTGTGCTGACTGCTGTTGGGGGGGGGGGGAGAGAGAGAGAGAGAGAGAGAGAGAGAACCTTTAATTGGATATACCAAATTAACTTAGCAAGGCTGTTGATTCTTTAAATTTGATTTATGACTAAAGCATATTTTTTTTAGAATTCTTCATTTGTGGAGTGATAGCCTTTATTCTATACTTGCAGCAATTTATGGATTCACAATCTGCTTGTAATAGTGGTGGTGATCATTTGGAAGCTTCAGAATCTAAAGCTTCTACTGAGAATGTACATGGTGAATTTGGTAATCTTGGAAAACCACCAATGAGCAAGAAGTCTAGAACAACTTCATCTGAGGTATGGGCAAATTTTACTAGATGCGAAAATTATTCTTCTAAGGTGAAATGCAATGGGTGTGGAAAAGAATATGTATGGGCCAATTCTAGTTATGGGACTTCTACTCTCGCACGTCATACTACAAAATGTCCAACATCTTCTAAGTATTTGAATGTGGGTATGATGTTAGATAAAGAAGCATCTTTAAGGACTAGAAAAATTGATCCAAAGCATGTGCGTGAGATTATATCCATGGCGATTATTTCACACGATCTCCCTATCTCTTTTGTTGAGTACAAATTTATTAGAAAGTTACTCAATTATTTGTATCCCGAAGGCAAAAATATTGGTAGGTTGACAGCTACAAATGATATTGTGAAGTTGTTTCGTGTTGAAAAGGAGAAATTAAAACGTGTCATGATTGATTGCCCTGGAAGAATATGTTTTACTTCTGATGGTTGGACTGCTTGTAATGGTGAGGGTTATATTTGTTTGACAGCACACTTTGTTGATTGTGATTGGAATTTAAATAGTAAGATAATTTCTTTTTGTAAAATGGAGCCTCCACATTCTGGGTTTGAATTGGCAAATAAAGTGTACGGTTGCTTAAAAGAATGGGGTATTGACAAAAAAGTATTCTCACTTACTTTGGATAATGCTTCTGCTAATGATGTTATGCAAGAGATCTTGAAAGAGAAACTTTCTTTACAAGATAGTCTTTTCTGCAAGGGCAAATTTTTTCATGTGAGATGTTGTGCTCATATCTTGAACCTTATAGTTCAAGCTGGTTTGAAAGTGGCTGGTAAAGCTTTAGAGAAGATAAAAGAGAGTATTAAATATGTCAAGGCATCGGAGGGGAGGATGAAAGTGTTTCTTCAATGTGTCAATGAAGTTGGTGGAATTGATACCAAAGCTGGTTTGCGTTTAGATGTGCCTACTAGATGGAATTCTACCTACAATATGCTTGAGAGTGCAATTAAATACAAGCGTGCTTTTAGTGGTCTTCAGTATAAAGATACAAATTACAAGTGTGCTCCGACGGTTGAAGATTGGGGAAAGGGGGAGAAAATTTGTGAATTCTCACGCCCATTCTATGTGATTACAAACTTGATTTCGGGGTCTTCTTATCCAACCTCAAACTTGTATTTCAATCAAATTTGGAAAATTGAGTGCTTCTTAAAATCAAATCTGGAGAGTCAAGATGAAGACATTAAAAACATGGCTACGAGCATGAAAGAAAAATTTGACAAGTATTGGAGTGATTATAGCATTGTGCTTGCATTTGGGGTTGTATTTGATCCTAGGGCAAAATTAGGAATGATAAAATATTGCTACTCCCAACTTGATGCTGATTCTGCACAAGAGAAGGTTGATGGAATAAGGACCAACTTGCAAATGCTTTATGATGAATATGTGAAATGGATGTCCTTGATTGAACCAAGTGGAAGTTCGCAAAGCTCTTCGAATATATCTTTATTTGCAACAACTACAATTGGTGGGAAAGGAAAAGAACCGGTAAACCAAGACAATTTATATGATGTAAGTATTTATTTAAAAATATGTATTTTTAATTACATTTGACTTTCTCATTTATTTATTCTATTTATCATTTCTTCATTTTATTTTCTGTAGATTCTACAAGATTGGCAGAGTAAATCATCCAAGTGTCAAATTGAAAAGTCTGTATTGGATCAATATTTGGACGAGACTCCTCTTGAGTTCAAGTATTTTCCAAATTTAAATGTTTTGGAATTTTGGAAGAATAACAAGGAACGATGTCCAGTGCTATCAGTTATGGCTTGTGATATACTAAGCATTCCGATTACTACCGTGGCATCTGAATCTGCATTTAGCATTGGGGGTCGTGTCCTTAATAAGTTTAGAAATCGTCTACTTGGCGAACATGTGGAAGCCCTTATTTGTACACGTAGTTGGTTGCAAGGCTTTGTTGAAGGTAATATTTTTTTAGATTTTGTTTTACAAATTTATTTGTAGGATATAATTTATAATTTTTTTACTAAACATTGATTCTACTTATTTTCTATATTTTAGATGATGAAGATTTGGAAGAAGATACTTTGTCCAAGCTAGGACCATATGTTGTTCAAGTTGAAGACAATGGTGCTTAATCTTGATTAGTATTTTTTAGTTTATTGTTAAGTATGTAACTTGTATTAATCAAGTATTTTTCATGTTGGAGAATGATGTTTAGTCATGATTGATTAGTATTTTGGTATTTATTGTCAAGTAATATCATGTATGAACTTATGAATTATGATTTTAGGTTATATGTTTGAGATTTAAGTGTTGAAATTGTTAATTTAATTTTTTTTTACTCATAGCTCGATAGTAGCCCGATTAGCCCAAAACCCGTTAGGGTTAGGGTTAGGTTCATGATATTGTTAGCCCGTTTAAATTGGCCCGATTAGCCCGCGAACCGATTAGCCCGAAACCCAATAGGGCTAGCCCGAAACCGCTAGGGCTATCCCGATTAACATCCCTACATGTAACCCCTAGGATTAAGTCGACGCCACTCACCGGAAACACATACGCAGATATGTCAAATTCCGTGTCTCCAAGGGTCAGCTTCAAATGCGGACAGAAACCCGCTGTATGGGTGTCCTTTCCGTCTCCCAATCCGGTAATCCGGACTCCTCATCGACTTTAACGCCCAATTGTTGCACAATGCTTCGAGATACAAAACAGTGGGTAGCCCCACTGTCGATCATGACTACGACTGGTTTACCATGCATGACTCCCATTAATTTCATAATCCGGGGTCCATCAAACCCATATGCGGAAATGACCGACAACTCGAGTGATTGGAGCTGAGCTCCGTCTATCCCTTCCTACCCGGTAGGTGCATCAAAATCCACTACTTCCATGTCCTCGTCTTCGTCCATTAGCATGATCCTAAGTGAACGATTCGCACAAACGTGGGTTGGCGAGTAAGGCTCCTTGCATTTGTAGCATAACCCCTTCGCTCGTAGTTCACCATACTTCGAGTGGGTCATATAGCTGGTTCCCCGGGATCGTGGGGGAGCATACGATCCTTTGGACTCCATCGTTGATTGCTGCCCTGATTCACGGCCAGCTGGGCCAGTTACTGTCGTCTGGGACTGTCCCCCCCAGTTCGTGGTGGTGCAGCCGAGAATCGGCCACCTTTAGGTGGGAACTCGCCTTGAGGAGAAACAACACGGTTCCCATAAGAGGCGTATTTCTGATTTGTACGCGTAGGATTCAATCCGCGCTCTATCTCTCTTGCAAGATGCATGGTTGATAAGATATCTTCCGAGTCCTTGGATCGGATTCGCCACCTTATATCCTCCCGTAACCCATTAAAAAACATGCCTAGGGCCACTGAATCTGATAAATTGGTAGCCGAGGACAGTCTCGATATGAATAGGTCGATGTATTCGTCGACCGACGCCGTCTGTCGGGTGGCTGCCAAGGCCTCGCAGGGGTTTGTACGAGGATCGTCCCCGTAGCGTCGTAGTAGCTCCACAGTGAATCTTCTCCATCCCATTGCAGGAAACCGTGCCAGCATCCATTGTAACCATTGCAAAGTCGTACCCTCCATGGCTATGAGCGCCAACTCCATCTTCATATCTTCCGGCATATTATCGATACGGAAATATTGCTCCGCTCGAGATATCCAAACTGAAGGGTTTTCTCCCAAAAAATATGGCAACTCCAATTTCGCTGGAGTAGGAGCAGGAGGTAGACATCCCGTGTTCCTCCCCTGGGCCATAGGGGTTGGGGTCGCGCGGTTGGATGTTGTGTCCGAAGTCTCCACGGGTCCTTTCCCCTTATCTATCAACAGTTTCCGAAGCATTGCTTCGATGCTATCCATGCGCCCTTCAAACTTAGTGGTCAACCCGTCAATCCTCTCGTTCAGTTCTGTCTTTAATTCTACTTTCACATCATGGATTCCTTTCTCTAACATCGCCACGCCCTTCTCTAGCGTCGCAATCCTCTCCTCCGACCTCGTCATTGATCCGGAAGGTCGGACCAATTTGTTAGAGTAAAAGGAATCAATGAAGAACACACACACAATCAGGGAATTCCTGACCCAAGCCTACGGCTGAAATTCTATTAAATCTCCTCCCCCCATTACTAAGGGAAACTCCGCAATTTATATGCGTGGCAAGGAGCCCACGCATTGGCCCATAAAATCCAATCAAGAACTAACATAATTAAAAGATCCGAATCCCCCAAACAAGGAAAGAAATAACTGACTCCTAAACTTAAGGAAATAAATAATTGACTGACTCCAAAATAAATAATTAAGACGCAAGGAATTTAAAAGATAGCTACGGTCCCGTTCGTTGCACCGCGCGAGCCATTCGCCAATAAACTTTATCCGTATCATCTTCACTTATCCATCTGTAATTTTGAAAGTTAAAACTATGATAGGGACCAGTGGTTGAAAAGGCGCGCCTAGGCGCTCGCCTAGGCGCGAGGCGCCAACATTCTGAACTCGTCGCCTTACATGGATGAGGCAAAGCGACCTTCGGCGAGGCGCCGCCGAGGCGCTCGCCTCAGGCGCCTCACGGTGAGGCGCAGGCGGCGCTTAGGCGCGCCTCGCCCCCATCTGTTTTTCTTTTTTTTTTTAATTTTTTTATTTAAATTAAATATGTTCCCCCCCCCAACCCTAACCAAAACCTAAAAGAGAGCAGCAGCAGCAACCGCTAATACTCGACCAAAAGAGAGCAGCATTTATTTGTCCCCCTGCACCCATAATAACATATTCTATTTCTTCCTCCCAACCCCCCTACCGGCGACCGCTCCCACCGGCGACCCCTCCCTCCGGCAGCAGAAGCTCGAACAAGCAGAAACAGGTTTTTTTTTTTTTTCTGTTTAAATATTGATTAAGTATTAATGTTATGATTATATATTTTATATTATGCTATTTATATAGATTCTATATAATTTATTGTTTATAAATATATATTGTTTATAAATATATATTTATTTTATGTAGAGATGGAAAATGATTCAAATGAGAGTAGAAAAGACCCCGGATGGAAGTATGGAATCAGAGATGACAGCAATATATATGCATTCAAGTGTAAGTTTTGTTAAAAAGTTTTGAAAGGAGGTGTATATAGGTTGAAACAACATATTACCGGAGGTTATAAAAATTGCACGGCATGTACAAGATGTCCTCAACCCGTAAGAGATGAGATAAAAGAATTCATGAATAAAAAAAAGGAGGTGAAGGAGCAAATGAGTAGAACCATTGATATCGATGTGATGGTGGGTGATGAAGAAGATTATGAAAATGATGTGGATGATGATATGTCTCTTCCAAGCTATCAGGGTTCTTCTAATTCTACAAGTTTTGCAGACAAGGGTAAACAACCGATGTTTAAGAAGCCCAAAAAGAAAGGAGCAATTGATTGCTACTTCACTCCCGATGCAGAAACAATCGTAGAGATGAGAAAAAAAGGCAAAGGAAGGCAAGCAAAGATAGATGAGAATGATTCTCACAAAAAAGAATTGGCGAAGCGAGCTTATCAAAAAATTCTCAGATTCATATATGATGCGGGAATCCCTTTGAATGTCGTGAATGTTCCTAGTTTCGCTCCGATGATCCAAGCAATTGGGGATTATGGTCCAGATTTGCCACCACCTTCGTATTATAAAATACGAGTTCCTCTTCTTAAAGATGAGAAAACACATGTCAACAAGATGATGGAGGACCACATACGGGCAAGAGAACACTACGGGTGTACTTTGATGTGTGATGGGTGGACTGATCGGAGGGGTAGAACATTGATAATTTTTTTGGTTAATTGTCCCCGAGGAAGTTTGTTCATTGAATCGATTGATGCATCTAGTTATGCAAAAGATGCAATGAAAATATTTGAAATGCTTGATAAGAAAATTGAGGAGCTTGGAGAAGCGAATGTTGTTCAAGTTGTCACAGATAGTGCTGCAGCTAATAAGTTGGCCGGAAAATATTTGGAACAAAAGAGACCTCATTTATTTTGGACTCCTTGTGCAGCTCATTGTTTGGATTTGATGTTGGAGGATATTTTCAAGATACCTAATCTGAAGAAGACATGGACAAGAGCTATTAGGGTGCATGGATATATCTACAACCGACCAACTTTGTTGAATATGATGAGATACTTCACTCAAAGAAAGGAGTTGGTTAAGTCTGCCAAAACTCGTTTTGCAACCGCCTTTCTAACACTACAAAGTTTTCATCTTCAAAAGGCGAATTTGAGAAAGATGTTCGTGTCTGATGAATGGAGTCAAAGCAAATGGGCAAAAGAGGCACAAGGTAAAATGATAGCTGAAATTATGATGATGCCTTCTTTTTGGAATCATATTCACATGGCCCTCCAATTTTCTTCTCCTCTCGTTCATGTTCTTCGAATTGTTGATGGGGAGGAAAAGCCTCCAATGGGATACATTTACGAGGCAATGGACAGAGCAAAACAAACAATAGTTGCTTCTTTTCAAGGAAATGAGAGCAAGTATAAGGAGGTGTTTGAGATCATCGATCGGAGATGGAGTGTTCAGTTGCATCAACCCTTGCATGCAGCTAGTTATTTCTTGAACCCTGAATTTTTTTACAGAGATCCCGAAAGTTGTCTTGTTAATTCTACGGTCTATAAGGGTTTATATCAGTGTATCCAAAGATTGGTTCCAAGTATTGATACACAAGATCAAATTTGCATTGACTTGGACAAGTATAGGAAAGCTGAAGGACTTTTTGGGATGCCTATGATAATTAGGCAAAGGAATACAAGAATACCAGGTAATGAAGTTTAATAGTTTATGATTTATTATTTTAATTAATTATATTATTTTAGTTTAATTTAAGAAATTTGGCAGCTGATTGGTGGGCAGCATTCGGTTCTGAAACTCCTGATTTGATGAAGTTTGCTATCAAGGTGTTAAGTCTTACTTGTAGCTCCTCGGGCTGTGAGCGAAACTGGAGTGTATTTGAGCATGTAAGTTCTTCAACACTTTGATATTTAAAAAAAATATAATGTATTTATTTATGCTAATTTCAAGTTATATTGACAGATACATGCTAAGAAAAGAAGCAGTATGGATCAAAAGAGGCTCAATGATTTGGTATTCATCAAATACAATAGAACATTGCAACGCCGATTCTTGAATCGATCCACTTGCTTTGAATGAAATTGAGGAAAGTAATGAATGGCTAGTTGGAATCCCTGAAGAAGAACTAGTGTTTGAGGAAGATAGTTTAAGATGGGATGATGTTGCAGCAGCTGTAGGAGTTGAGGAGCCTACTAGGACCACTAGAACATATACTAGAAGGGCAACAACTTCAAAGACTTCAAAAACGTCATCATCTAGATCTAGTTCTTTTGGACTTGTGAATGAGGAAGATGAATGGGAAGATATGGGAGGGGATTCAGATGAGGCAGAAGAAAAAGATGTGGATGGATACAAATCCGATGATAATCCACAATTTGACATGATGAATGATGATAGTGCCTTGCCTTAGTGATTATGCTTAATTATTATGACTTGAACTTCTATATTTAATGTTTTGGATTATGTTTTGATGAATGTATCATGTTTTTATTATGGTTAAATGTGTTTATATATATGTACATGTTTTTTTTTTTATGTTGGGCGCCTCGCTTGAGTGAGGCGAGCGCTTCGCCTCACGCCTCACGCCTCGCGCCTAGGCAGTGAAAGGGGTCTGGCGCCTCGGGGCGCCTCACGCCTTTTCAAGCACTGATAGGGACTATGATGAGATTGTTCACAATCTTATGAAACTTTACATTGTTGTAATGAAATAATTGCTATTCTTCTGACAATGAATTTGATAAATTTGTTCCTTTGCCTTTCTTTTAATAGGTGCGTGGGTTGAAAAAGAAAAAAGAGGCTGCTGATGAAGAAGCAAATATTGCTCTCGAAGAGTATGAGTCATCATTGAAGCAGTTGGGAGATAAAAGTGTGATGGGAAGAAGCGACAGGGATGGCTCAATTGGTAGGAGGGTTTTTGGTGTTACTACAAAGCTGGTTAATGGAACAAGGAAGAAGGACAAATCGGATATCTACTGTGGAACTAGTGAGAGTGAAAGTGACGTTGAGGCCAAGGAAGATGAAGTTACTCAACATGATCAAACTAAAAAATCTGTACAAGAGCCAGAGATTGATCCTAGTTTACTTAAGGAAGATTTTGGATTCGGTCATGATTCAACATTTAAGGTGAGATCTTCATTTACTATTTCCATGTCACGCGCCTATGAATCTTTATTTCTTATTCAATACAATGTTATTACATTGACCCTCACTTTTGTCAAATATTGCTTATGGTACATTTCGTTGTTAACAAGAACATCTCCATGAAATTGAAGTGAACATTCGTGTGATAAGCCACAGTTCTTGCAAATTATGTATGGTTAAGTGAGGATTTTCATCCATATGAGATCAGGGGCGCCGATTTTGGTTGTAATGCTATTAATCTATTGGGGGATGGGTAACATATGTATTTTTTATTCCAGAAATGATCCTCTCTGATATTTTTTTCCTTAAATGTAACAAAAGCAGATCTTTGGAAACACTAAAGACCCTGAACCCAATACAACTTATGAGGTTTCTTATTTGGCTTCTGATTCATGGAGAAAGGTTTGCTTTTATCTCAGATTCTGTGTCTGTTTCTTACTCATCAAATTATTCTCTAAATCTAAACCAAAGTTTCGGTGATGATTCAGATAAGAGCATCAGATGCTGACAAAGGGTCAGAAGACTTCATAAATGTTTGCAAATCTGAGATAACTATAGACCCAATGGAACACAATCAGCATATTGAGGTATATCCTTTGGAAATGTGTGTAACTCATATGTTCCTTCATCCTGAGAGACAAATACGTAATGGTGTTTCTCATTTTTCTGCCTTAAACATTTAGCAGGACAATGATGAAGATTCAGATACTGACAGTGGTGGGGAAATGGTGGATGGAATCCTATCTTCTGGAATGAAGGCTACTTATGAACTTCCATCTCAAGCTGAAATAATACAACGGGCTTTCGCTGGTGAAGATGTTGAAGACGCTTTTGAGAAAGATAAAGAGGCTATCATGAATGAGGAAAACCCAGAACCTGAAAAGCCTGTTTTACTTCCTGGATGGGGTCAATGGACTGACGTACAAAAAACGAAAGGTTTGCCTTCTTGGATGTTGAAAGAGCATGAGACTGCCAAAAAGAAAAGGATAGATTCTGTGAAGAAGAGGAAGGATGCACGCCTTCATAATGTCATCATCTCAGAGAAGTTGGATAAAAAGGTCAGTCTCGCACTTATGCCTACTTATTCATGAGTGTATAGTAGTAGTCTTAGAGGCCTAATAGTGCCTACTAAGAAAAAGAAATATAAATACATACATGCAGCAGTTTTGCTTTCTCATGATGAGGAAACACACTAAAACGTTCCATTTCATTTCCTGTCAATCCTTGTGTGTTTATTTGTGGCTGACTAATTTTTCTATCCTTTTAGGCTGAAAAACTGCATGCAAAGACATGCCCTTATCCGTACACATCCAATGAAGTTTTTGAACAAAGTATTCGGTTGCCAATTGGCCCGGAATTCAATCCCACCACTGCCATTGGACCTCTGAACCGGCCAGATGTGCGTTTCGAACTTGTTTTTTTTTTTTTTTGGGGGTATTGTTCATTGCATATATTTATTGAGATTGCATCAGTTTCGAAATTAAGGTTTGATTTTGCTAATCTTTGATTGATTTGTGTGCAGGTGGTGAAGAGGCCCGGCGTCATCATCAAACAAATTGCATACGAGGATGTAAATAATATAACATAAACATAGAGTAGTACATTCATTATTTTATAAGGTAGAATATGACATTTAGAAGATTTTCTATTCTGCTTTGCATTTAAATTTTGAGTTTCAACAAGATACAGTGGGAAATCATATATTTAGCAGAATAATGTATTGGAAAATATATTACTCCCTCCGTCTCAAAAAAAGAAAAAAAAATGTCTATAATCTATATGTTGCTTATTTTAGTTTAAATATATGATTTTTTTGGATCGGAAAATTTATATTTGGATTTAGTATGATTGAATTTTAACTGTCTTTTTTTTTTTCCCTGAAAAAAACAGTATCATTGGTTGTCAGTCGACTAGTGTTATGAAAGTGTATATACACGTGGTTCATGGACAAGTGCATGCACATGAAAATCGACAAATTTATTTACATGAAAATCATGTGGATTATGCATTCAAGTGCATAAGCCCACTATCAAGTTTGTTCGATACAAGAAAAATCATTCTCAAAATGGCATGGTTCCATTGATAAGACCGTCTTCATCCCTCCAATGGCTATTGAAAGGGGAACCAGTTTGGTTAAATTTCCCTCAAATCCCTTACACGGCATCCTTCACCACTCAAAGTCTCTCCCAAATTTGTTGACATTCAAATCGGACCAAAATCCCATTATCTGCAAACAAAAAAACAATGAGGAAAAGTCCTAATAACTTATAATGCAAAAAAGAAAAGAAGATTGCTTGATAGAAGTCACGAGTATAAACCATAAACAAAGAAAACCTAGACCAAAATGAGAAGATAAGAGAAAATTGGCACAAAGACACGTAACAAAATATTGTAATAAACATCGCCTATATCCACCTAAGTGCCGACTGCCTTTTTTCCTTTTTTGGTGACTTTACCTACTAATTTGCTTCGGTTCTGTTTTAGCTATTTAGGTCACTAGTTTGTAATATATAAATAATTAAAAATAATAATTTAATATCATATAATAATTTTTAAATTTTAAAATATAAATAAGATATTTATATTAAAATGTTATTATATTTATTTATAATTGAATAAGCTTGTTAATTTTACTTTTTAATATAATAATATATAATAATAAAATATTCATATATATATATATATATATTCAAATAATTTAATATGATATTTTAAAAATAGATAAATTTTAAAATAAGTCAAAATTACCTTAGAAAAGAAGAAAATATGAAATCACTAATCCGTATCATTTATAACACATTTTCATTTCAAATTCACTTTTAAAGATATGTAAAAATAGAAAACTTGATATACTGAAGTTACATAAATTCGTAAAATTTGTAAAAATATATTCGCAAACTTAAATATATATATAGAAAAACTCCTAATTTCTGAAACTAATATTTATTTATCAAAAGAATGTTTCATATTTTATTTACAATACAAATCCATCTATATGATAATTATACAATAAATATGGAAGATTTCCTAAAAATCCAAAATTTATATTTTAATTTATAAAACATAAAATAACCAACATAAAATTTAAGAACTTTGATATTGGGATCTTCATATTTTCCAATATGTATTAATTATGTTTTTACATTAAGAAGAATGTCAAGATATTTCGATTGATTAATATCTTATGTTTTCAATCAATAATAAGTTGTTACTATGCTAGTAATTGTTGTCGTTTTGATTGACTTTAATAAAGATAAAAATAATTTATTTATTCGAGATTATAAATAAATATGTTCATCATACATATTCATTTACAAGTATGTAATATGCCAAATAATTTGTATATATTTATGTATACAAATAAATAAATTATTTGAGTCAATACTAACTATTTTAAAAAATAAAAATTACACGCATAAATAATAAAGCAAAAATTAAAAGATAACATACTTTTAAAGATATGAATTTTTCGAGATTGCTAAGCAGAACTTAAAGAAAAAAGATTCAAATGAATATGAATAAAAATTACAAAATACAAAATACAAATAAAACACAATTACATATATAGCGTTGACACCCAAACATTAAAGAAACATATTACACAATAATCAAATAAATTAAATAATTTGAATCACTACTAATTATTTAGAAAAACATAAATTATATACACAAATAATAAAACAAAAAGTAAAAGATAATATACCTTTGAAGATCTTATTTTCCAAAATGCTATGTAGCACAAAAAAGAAAAAGTCAAATTAATATGAATCAATAAATACAATATAAAATACAAATAAAACATAAATTGCACATATGTGGAGTGTGTTTATTATTGACAATGATATTTATTATTTTTTCAATTTATGATTACAAATAAAAAAACTAGAAATATTTATTTACTTTTTCAATGTTGAATTGTTACTCCCAAAAAATAATAATATTACCAAAACATTTGTGAGATTTATCACTTTTATTTGATATATGGACAATTTGACTTAACCAATTTAACTATTCAAATGTATTTATTATATATAAATTTAAATAAACTTAAATTATCATATTAATTAATTATAGTTACTATGTTAATGTACCATAAATTATTAATATAATTATGACCTAACTAATGAATATTAAAATATAATTACAAATAATAATACATTCACATAACAACTATACATTGGTTTTAAAACTCAAAAGGCCTAATACGTGAAATTTTGAATCATGGATTAGTAATATAATTATAATCCTAATTACTTATTATAATATAATCCTAATTATAATTATAAATTTGTAATAAATTTGTACAATACTATAATTATAATTAAAAATATATATACCTATAATATTAAAATTGACATGAATTGTACGCAAACAATAAGATACATGCAAACATTACAAATTATAACATGATGTAATTAGTAAGGGTGCGGCTATTCATACCCCCGAAATCTCTAAATATACCCCAAAGTCTAAATATATCTATTAAAATTAATAAATATCTTATTTTACTAAATATACCCTATTTTTATCCCTTATACCCTTCTCAAAAAAAAAAATCAACATCCCAACCTGACTGTCCAACCTCCATAATTCCCAACACAAATTGACAAATCAAAGTTAAAAAGTTTTCTATTTTTTGAAAAAATATTCCAATTTTTTTCCTCTATATAATTTATCTATCTACCATAAATTTCTGCACTTTCTCTCTTCTCTACCCAGAAACCCAAAAAAGTGACTTAAATTTCAATGTGACGGACTCTATTGATTTGCTGATTAAGACCATTAAGCGTGTCCACATACATCGAGCATATATATATAACCCTTATAAACAAAATTCTTAGCAAAATCAAGTTTGAGGAAAAACTATTTAAAGAATAATGTTAAGTGTATGTTGTTTATCAAGTTTGGCTTTCGCGGTGAAAGGTTTCAGAATTGTAGACGGATTTCAAGAAAGCTATAAATTTGCATTTTCAATTTCTCAGTGATGAAGAAACATGAAAAAAAAAAAAAGAAGAAGAAAAGCTAGATTTCTCCGGTTGAGAATAGGAACAAAATAAAATATATATATATATATATATATACATATATAAATATATATAAGGGTATTTTAGTCAATTTATTTATGTCTAATTTTATAATAATTATTTTGGGGTATATTTAGAGATTTTGGAGGTATGAATAGCCGCACCCAATTAGTAAATAATAGGTTAGCTGTGCATCTTAGATTTAGAATAAATACTTTTTTTACTTAGTATTATAATTTATTTAATTTTAATTAAAAGATTGAGTTATAAAAAATATCCATTAACAAATTTAATTAACTATTATCCCAAAATAATTAAAGATGTTAAACTATACAAAGAATAGAATAAAGAATCCATACCTTTAATAAATTATTACACTTAACATAATCAATGTATTTTTTTAGCTTAATATATAAATTTAATTACTTTTTTTTTAAATATAGTAATTGGATTCGTAATTATGAATACAGATAGTAATTTTTATTAAATCAAACTAAATTTAAATTAATACATTTAATTAACAATAATCTTTATTTATATCCATCTAAATTTAAAAGTAATAATATAAAATGTTAATATATATATACATATAAAGAATCAACTCCTTTAATAAATTAATTGCATTCATTTGTTTAGATTAATATATATACATATATATATATATATATTTACTTTTTGAGTCCATTTTAGCAATTTAATTAATAATTATTACTATTGATAGTAATTTTTTTATTAATCTAAAACTAAATTAAATTAATACATTTAATTAATAATAACCTTTGTTAATATACATCTAAAAGCAAAAGTAACAATAACAGTAGTTTGATACAATTAAAAAGTAAAAAATAAAATAAAGTGTAACTTACGGAATAAGAATAAAATAATAGTGAGTTCTAAACGTATTAAATTGAAATTTCCTTATAGAATATAAATATACCTTCAAGTGTGAATGATGTGAATTAAATCTGGTTAACATAAAAATTGGTTACGCTGTGTTGTTGTTGTTATTATTATTATGTAGATGTAGAGTAGATAGATGCAGATGTAGATAATCACAAAATAAATTGAAGATTTGAAAATTAAATTTCATATACAATAAATTTCTGGAAATTATGTAGATTACCACAAAATAAAAAGATTTGAAGTCTATATATTTCTAAACTCCTATATATATTTCTAGATTTGACAAAGATTTTGTAATATATGTATATTATTATTATTGATGAATAAATATCTTGAATTTTCTTACTATATTACCATAAACAGTTATTTACAATAATTGAATTCAAACTTAATATGAATTTACACTTACTATATTCTTTGCACTCGGTCGACATATAAATATGATTTCAAAATGGTGAGCCCAAACTTGACATAAAAAATTAGATGAAGGAATCAACATCTAAAATTTTATTTAAATATTTAAAAAAAAAAAAAAGCATTAGTTTTTTTTTTTTAAATATAAAGTGATATGTTGAATATAAAGTAAATAATAATAAGATACATGCAAACATTAAAAATTATAACATCATGTAATTAATAAATAATAGGTTAGTTGTGCATGTTAGATTTAAAATAATTTCTACATTTTTTATACACTTGTTTATTTAGTATTATAATTTATTTAATTTTAATTAAAAGATAAAATTCTAAAAAAATATCCATTGATAAATTTAATTAAATATTATCCAAAAATAAATAAAGATGTTAAATTATATAAAGAATAAAATAAAGAATCCATACCTTTAATAAATTGTTACATTTAACATAATTAATTGTATTTTTTATTTAGCTTATATATAATTTTAATTACTTTTCTTTGCAATATAGTAATTGGATTAATAATTATGAATCGAGATAGTGTTTTCTTATCCAATTAAATTTAAAAGCAATAATAAAACAATAAGTTGTTAATATATATATATATATATATAAAGAATTAACATCTTTAATAAATTAATACATTTAACATAATTAACTACATTCATTTATTTAGATTAATATATATATTTATTTACTTTTTAAGTCCACTTTAGTAATTGAATTAGTAATTATTACTATGGATAGTAATATTTTTATTTTTTTTATTAATATAATACTAAATTAAATTAATACATTTAGTTAACAATAACCTTTTGTTAACAAACATAAAAAAGTAAAGGTAACAATAACAGTAGTTTGATACATTAAAAAAGTAAAAAAAAAATTGTAATTTAGATAATTATGAATGAAACAATCATGGGTTCTAAACAAATTAAATGGAAAACAATAGTAAGGTTCATGGTTGTTGATGATTGTTGAGTCTTACTTGATTTTGTAAACAACACGTCTTTGTCTTTATTAAACGATCTGTTAACAATTTTGCTCATAGCTTTACGAGAACATCTTGTTCTTTCCCAAATTGAGTGTTCACAGGTTTGTTCCTATTAAGTTACAGTCATGTATTTTGGTTGATGTTGCAAGTTAATAAAGATTTAGAATATTCTACAAAAAAAAATTGAAAATTTCTTGTAGAATATATTTCGACCAAACATCATCATAAAGTATAACTTTTTTGTAGAATATATACAAAGCTTTAAGTGTGAATGAGATCTGTTGCACACAAAAACATTAAAAATCGATAATTTAAAAAATTGATAAACAAAACAAAGTTAGTGGCAAAATTATAAAACTTACCAGTTCTTGGTGGAAAAATTACGAAGACCGTCTACTCTTAGGAGATGACCTAGATGGGAAAATTATGATGATTTATGAATAATAGAATGATATGATAGAATAATTAGAGATTTATGAACTTAAAATGAATAAAAATATAAAAATAAATTCAAATGATTAGTTGATAATGAAGATAGATAATTAATGATTACATACATATATATATATATATATTCCTAATTTTCCTAATAATTAAATAGTGGAGGGGACATATCATAATCCTGAAAATTAGGGATTTAACAATTTTTTTGTTATTCTAATTTATATTGATAAATTTTGATAATTGATAATTTACGTATGTTCCAAAATTTCAATTTATTGAATTTACTTATGATAAATAATTATGGTAGTTTTACTTAATATTACAATTTTGTTTCCAGTTTAGTTTGTAATGTTTTGTAAATATTACTAAATATGTCAATATTAATAAATATAATTAATATTGAATTAATGTGATTTATGCATATATATTGACTTTACTAAAATAATTATAAATAATTATATAAAATTAACATAATTATATAATTTACTAACATTAATAAGAGTATTTACAAATAATAATAATACATAAATGCACGTATATTAATACTAATAATGTTGTGTTATTTTTACACAAAATTTACATTTTAGCACCAACAATTCTTAACGGCTAGTTAATGATGTAGTTCTGTAATTCTAATATAATAATAATGTCTGTATATATAATTAATATGTATATATTTCAATATTTTATAATTTACCCTCACATTTTTTAAGATTTTATTAAAAAATATGGTCTAAAATATTAAGTTAAGAAAATCAAAATACTACATGCAATCAAATTAATTGAACATTTATCTAGTCAATAAAAGCATTTATTTAATTTTTTAGACATTAATTGGATATTTTCCATAAAAAGAACCTACGGAAAGTTATACCTTTTAATTAAGTAAAAATTATATATGATTAAATGAGAATAAGCTAATTACAAATTCCAATCAATTATCACATTATTTAAGATTTCTACTTAAAATACAAAATTTATTATAGAAAATAGTCCAATGTTGTCAAGTTTAACTTATAATTTAATAAGAACTCACAGAAAGAAATCTTGACCTGTTAATTAAATACACATATATTCTTAATATGTCTACTTATTAAATTAATAAGAGTTTCAAATGAATTTACGTCTGCAAAGTTCAATTTGATTTTCTCAAATTTTTGTTTGTTTGCAAAATTAGTTTGTAATGTCTATCAACTATTAATATATACAATTTCTTTATAAATCTAATTATAAAAAATTGATTACATCTAATCTAACATTTGGATTTTATAGTTTTTATTAGAAATTTTATTAGAAATTATTAAAATAGAAAAAATCGATTTGAAATATAAGTTGCAAATAAGTACGAATTTTCAAAATTTATTTAAGAGTAATCTTGCAAATCTTACCCACAAATATTCTAAAAAACAAAATGTGAGTTTGAGCACAGAAAATATTTTTTTTTATATTTTGTAATATAAGTATATATTCAAGTTATATAATATATTGTAAAAGGTGTGGATTTGTAATTCAGTTCTCGTTCACAAATTGATAAGCATGATATCCACGATTTATAGAAGGTTGAATGATTTTTTTTTAAATAGAGACGTGAGCAGATTAAAGAAAATAAAGGAGAGAGACAAAATCAGATTCTATTCACCCGATTGTCTCTCTCTTCTTGCTATATATTTTATCAAGATTATAAATGGTAAGACAAGTATAACAATATGTGCCATATTTCAGTTGTCGCCAAAGCCTACACTCTTCAAAATATTATTTTCAGGTTTATTTTATTTTTAGATTTTTTACTCATATGTTGCTTTCAATTTATTATAAACATATTATATTTTCTTAACTATTTTTCTTTCTTTTTTTTTTAAACAAAAAGTTCGTCCATCTCTTTCATTTTTCATTTGATTGTTCTTGTGATTTTCTGTTGAGATCTGCTAATTATTTGGCGTATAACCATTGTACGATTATTCATTAGCTTTCTAAGTATTTGTTTCTATCTAATTTCAAATTTTGTGATCTTATTATATTTAATTGGCGAGTTGCTTAATATTTTTATCTCTAATTTGACTGTGTAATCGACAGTTTTTACGAGATATGTACAAATCTTTATTTTCTTTAATCTGCTCACATCTCTATTTAAAAAAATTAATTTCATTCAACCTTTTATAAATCGTGAAGAAAATGCTTATTAATTTGTGAACGAGAATTGAATTATAAATCTACTAGTGTATATTAAAAGTACAATGACTTTTTTAAATTTTATTTTTTTTCCGCCTAAATTTCCACCATATAAATGTCAAACTATATGTATCTATGGAACTCTTTTAAGATATATTATTACAATTTAACTGAAGAAATTAATATCAATAATCTTCAGAATTCGCTTAGTTTCTATTGTTCAACATAAATAAATTCAAATTTTAAGAAATTTTTGTTAACTCATAATACATCCAAAATAAGAAATAAATTTGTTAGGAACGCTAAATCATTCTAGTTTCATTATATTGTGGAAAATCATTAACAATTTTTTTATAATTAAGCTATCAATTATTTAAATCACTCAATCACGTGAATAGAATTTTATTTTATCAAATATGAAATTAAATTTTCACCGATCTTACCATAACTCAAAATTAATTTTTATTTTTTTCTCTCTCTTCTATATAATTTATCAAGATTATCACTAAATATTTTAAGAAATTTGCGAGATAAGGCACTCTATCAACTTTTACTCATCTCATAGGCTTCACATAATCTTTTTACTTACTAATAACATCTTAATTTCCATTTAATGATATCTTAAAACCATAATTATCTCAAAAAAATTTGTGTTTAATTTCTAATTTAGTTTAACCTTCTTTTCTTTTATTTTGTTCATTAATCGTAAAATATTAGTCCTGCATATCATTTTACGTAACTTATTTTGGAAAAAAAAAGGTTATTATTAACATTTCATAAAAATAAAATTCATATTATATATTAAAATAAAATAAATAATTCAACGAAAAAAATATATTCTATATTTTAGATATACTATTTGATATATTATATGTAACATTAGTGTCAAATTAAATATCACAAAGATTAATTGAAAATATCATACATAAAAATTAATTTGAAATGAAAAAATTATGCAAATTTTAAAGAAAAAAAAAAGTAGTTGAAGAAGCATAATGCAGTTTGAGAAGTTTTTATTTACTTTTTTGAAGTAAAATAAATAATTTTATAGAAATACATGTCTTATAATCGATAAGACAAATATTATAATAATATTCACTATTTTGTTTTTTTTGTATATAAAAGAATAGAAGGATTATTATTATTATTTTCATTATTTTATTTATTTATTATTATTTTTTTTTTGGATTGGGAGTATATCTATAACAAATGCAAAGGCCCAGATGAATTATGAATTGGGCCTCATGAGGTCCATCAAGGCCCAACTAAACTAAAGTTAAAACACCGAAAGAAGAAAAGAAAAGAAAAAGAAATTAAAAAATAAAATCTGAAAAATTGGAAAGTACAGACACATAATAGCGAAACCCTCGGGTGAAACTGGAGAGAGATTCGTAGCAGAGAGATATAAAATCTGGAGAAGGAAAGTCGGAAGGAATTAGAGTGATTTTTCTCAAATACAATAAAAAATGGTGGAAGACAACAAAGCTGAGATTCCTGCAAAATACGATTTGAATGCGAAATGGGATGCCTGTCTCGATTTAGGCGTGCGCCGCTTCGTGTACTCATCATTCGCCGGCGGTTTCACCGGACTTCTTCTCTTCCGTGAGTATTTCTTCAATCCTTCATTTTCAATTTATTCTATTCTGCGAGTTATCAAATTAAAATTTGTCATTTTGTTGCCTTGAGTTTGTTACATTTGAAATTTAGGTTTTTAATCGAAATTTCTTATTGTTAACAAGGGAGAGAATGTTTCAGCTTGATAAAAACCGAGTAGATCGTGTTGTTGTGTGCGTACTTGACTTAAGATGATGCTAAATGGTTAATGTATAACGAGATTAATGCAGAATCTGTGCAGATTTTTTTCTGTGCTTAGTCATTATGGTGCAGAATAAGTAAATAATAGAGTTTTCTATCATGCTGGAAAATATCATATTAACTTCTCATTACGTTCCGGACCATACGATGCTTGTTTTATGGAAATTGGAATATTGAATAATATCACTAACTTTTAGGCTGCGTTTAAATCTATCTAAGTTGGAAATCAATACCAAAATCCACTCAAAACTCTTGAGGATTACTTCAAAGTGAAATTGATGGATTTCAAATCCATGTCACTTCAAAACAGCCTCCCAGGGATTTTCTATTATGGATTTCAAATTCTTCCTCAAATCCTTCAACCCAACACAGCCTTATTCATTGTTCTAGCCTTATCGATCAAGTTGACTGATTGTTTATTTGATTGTTGCATCAGGAAGTCCTGTGACACGCTGGGCATCTGTAGCTTTTGGTGCTGGGGTGGGGATTGGTTCTGCCTACTCAGAGTGCTCTCATAAATTTAGTACTTCTCCATCAGTTTCAAAATTGACCCCTAACATTTCTGATGCCCCTCCTCACAAGGTAAATAGTTGGAACTTGGAACTGATGCCTTTTCTCAGTTGTTCCCTTTACTACTTTCATTTGGAGATATGATCAAATCCTTAAAGATTTTTTGCTTTTATTTCTGAAATATGATTGGTATAAGTTGGTAATTACATGTTCCTACTTCCATCTAAGATTTTAAGTTGGTAATCCTTGCAGAGTTATACGTTATCGAGAGTGTAAGGATGAGTTTGGCTTTAGTTTTGGAGAATTCTCATTCGTTTTCTTGGCTTAAGTTTTTTTATCCATAATAGTCCTTGTGGGTATGAATTTGCGTTGGATAGATTTATTTTTAAGTTTGTACTAGAGTGGGGCAGTGGGTTTATAAAGAGTTTATTGTGGGCATTGGTTGCACTTTCTTAGGTAAGTGAAACAATGACATCCAGATATCAAAAAATGTGGATAGTGGGAATGAAATTTTATGTGGAGTAGTCTTCGATTGAATAACTCCTCAATAGAATTAGGAGGTAGTTTCAATCATCCGACAAATATTGAAGTTACAATCCGTATCTGAGTTTGCTCTTTCATAAGTTGTCCTGAAGGAATATTATTAATTCCTCTTTTCCCTTCTCTACTTGTATTCTTGTTTGACTAAGGCTGTTTACTTCATATTCATCTGCTATTACATATTGACACAGCATTTAAACCGTCATACCATAGCCTCCCACCCCCCTCCCTTGGCCTTCTCCATGCTACGATACATTGGGTGCTTTTGACCACAAACATTACACACCCCCATCTGTGTGTGGTGTGAGTGTGGTGAAAAGCACCCGGTGCACCTGTAACACGGAGGGCACCCTTCCCCCTCATATTTTTTTGTTATATGTTCTGAAACAATATTTCTGTATAATGCAGGCTGGAGATGAATAAAGCCCGTTATGATTTCTGGGCAGGTTTTTCCAGGATTTGGACTTCTATTTCCCTTGCAATTTCTTTGTCTACTCAGGGAATGTATTGCCAGGATTTTTTTTAAAAAAAATTAATCTTTAATCGAAAACCGTGATGTATTGCATTGTTTCATGAATGCCATCTCTTTCTTTCGGGTCTCTGCCCAACGGTAGTTGAATTGGAAAGAAGAAAATAATGATTGATGTGAGTATGCTCCCTCAACATCTAAAATTAGTATATTTGGAGTTTCACAAACTAATGCAAATGTCTTTTCTTTTCTTTTTCTCGTTATATATTAACAATGGAGCAGATTTTTTGTATCCGATATTTTTGTCATTTGCCAGCATGCATTATAACTCATAGAAGGCAAGAATTGAACAAACGAACATATTAACTTATTCACAACTGGTGAAGTGAGAAGATTTTCATAAGAAACTAACGACATTTACTTCAATAATAACAAGATGATGAGGACATATCTGTAACGGGGTCAGGGGAGTTATGTAGCATGCTAGAATTGGGTATTTCCAATTAGTCAGTAATTTGTTTTCGAAATTGAATGTGTCACATGAAGTTCTTGATTTTTTTCAAGATTTATATCGGTTTGGTGTATTTTGTAATTGAATAATTAACAACAAACTTGGAAAAGTTGATTTGTGTTGTTTTTGTGTTTGAAAAATGAACCGTGAAAATAATAAATATTTTTTCTTTTACTAAAATATTACAAATTATATTAAAATTTTGTGTTTTATGGTGTAACTAGTAATTTCTCTTATGTGTTTTACGGTTATTTATTTTTTATTAATTATTTGTTTAATTTTTTATAATTTTATTAATCTAATTTATTTGATTTTATTAATTTATAAAAAAAAATTAGTTGTAAATTTAAAATTCAAGGTATCAAGCAAATAGGATTAGGAGTTTCACCTTGATTCAATTCAAATATTTTTTTATGGTTTAAGTTATATTTTAAAGAAAAATATATGAAGTACTAATCTTGTTCAAAAAATAAAATTTATTTTAAAGATATATTTTGCTTTGACAAATTAATTAATAACACGTTCAGTGATGGACGTGGATTCACTTATAAAAAAATTTAAAATAAACAGAATATTTATAGAATGACATATTAGCTTGTACTTCTCTTTTTATATATGTATAAATATAGATGTTAAATATATCCCAAAAAACATGCAATATGGAATATTTTATTTTTTTGTGAGAAATTTTATGTCAAAAAATAATATTAATTTTGTGGTCGTTTAAAATTTTAAAAGTAAAATATTAAATTTTTGTTATTTTTTAACATTAAATTTGATGAAAATAAAATTACACATATTAATCTTACTCTATTATGTAAATAGTAATTATATTTATTTTTAGATCCAAGAAATTTTAATCTCACTTATACATAAAGTTATATTGGTTATCTATATCCCAAAATTTATGAAATTAGAGGATCTAAAGTGAACTACAGTTTATAGTTAGAGAATGTTAGTTATGTTTTTCTATACTCTCATAATAGAATAACTAAACTAAAAATAAATAATAATATAATTATTTTGTATCCTTCAATTTTTAGAACCATTAAATCGTGGCTCTATCAATCAATTTTTTTATTATATATAGATATATATTGATATATATATATATATATATATATATATTTGTATTAAAAATAGATATTATAGTTGAAAGTAATTTAGGCAGCTAAAAATGATTTTTTTATATTTAAGATAACACTTCTCTTAATTACCAAAATAATGTAAAAAAAAAAATATAAAATGGTGAAAATAGGGTAAAACGTTAGCGGGCCTGACGTTGTTTAGAAAAAACGCCACCGGACGCGACGTTTTAATCTGAAAATTAAAAACGTCAGTCCAAATTATATATATATATATATATATATGCATGCACATATATATATAATTGTATTTATTTCATAATATATATTTATATTTATATTTTTTACTTATTATTTATTTTTATTATTCAATAAATTTTATTTTTATTAATAAAAATCAATAAAAATAAATCTTTTTATTTAAATTAATTAAAATATACTATAAAATATATTTTTATATTTTTTCTTACATAAATATATATTTATTTCTATTATATATGTTCAACCTAATTTAATTATATTATAAATAAATTTCAAAAAAATTAATTATTATTTATTAATAATTATAAATTTTATATGGCGTTATTTGAATAATTTAAATAAATATATATAAAGATACAAATTATATTAATATTTTTATATAAAAGGATTATGTTATATTAAAATTAAATTTATTAAGATATTATAAATGAATTAATACATAATATAATTTAAAAAAAGAATTTTATATAGAGTGTTTAAATATATATATATATATCATAAATATTAAATAAATAAAAATACAACAAATAATTTTTTTATAAATAAAAAATAATCAATATATCCTAATATTAACTTCTCTACATATCTATATACCTTATACATTTTTATGTATACAATAGAAAAATGAAGCAAGTGAAATGACAAAAAAAATAAAAAAAATCAAGAGCACTACTTATGTGCAATGAATTTTGTCAAAAAAGTAGTTTGCATACCTACAACATACTGCTGCTACCAACTAATAAAAGTTAATATTTATATATTGTAATTCAAAAATCAATAGTTTGACTGCCACTTTATAAAATTTCCATACATTTATTTATGACAAACTATACATCCTTTTATGTTATTAGCGATTTAGAGATTTTTATTTTTATTTTTTAATTTTTTATTATCATTGTGCGGGGGAAAATAGCCGACAGCTATCTTTTTTCTACAAGTATGTGACGTTGAATACTATCTTGTAATGGATTTGAATTATATTTTTAATTTTATTATGTTATTTAAATAATAAAAAACAATACAAATTTCTTATAAAATTATATTGAAATTATATGTATTCCATATTTGCATTTTTTATATTACAGAGGTTTCTTCTTTTTTATATTGGGCCGAAAAAGTTAAGTCCGGCCTGGTTTTAGTTTAGTACATGTCCAAGTATGGCCTGTAGAGCCCAATACTCGGCCCACTAAAACTGGCTCTAGGTTTTACTGGCGAATATATATTCTCGTTAGGGTTTTGGTGCATTTCTCACCTCACTTGCGCTCTCAACTCAAACACACGCACGATACACCCAGAGCTCTGCAATGGCGCCGAAGAAGCAGAAGATCCGCAACCCAGAGCTCGTTCCCGGCGTCCGAAAGGTGTCCAGGTCTCAGATGTATCACAAACGTGGCCTCTGGGCAATCAAAGCCAAAAATGGTGGCAAATTCCCCACCCACGAGAAGGCACCGGCCGCAGCCCCTGTGGCGGAGAAGCCACCGAAGTTTTACCCGGCCGATGATGTGAAGAAGCCGCTCTCCAACAAGCGCAAGCCTAAGCCCACTAGGCTCAGGTTGATTTTCGATCTTTGTTGTTTTATATGTGCTTAATTATATTATTAATTTTCGATTAATTTAGGTTTTGTTGTAAATTTAACTTTTGTTTGCAGGGCCAGTATCACTCCTGGGACCGTGTTGATTATTCTGACCGGGAGGTTCAAGGGGAAGAGAGTCGTCTTCTTGAAGCAGCTTTCTTCTGGATTGCTTCTCATCACTGGTGAGATTCTTTTATTTTATTTTTTAATTTGAGGTTTTTGATTATTCTTTTGGATCTGATAATCATTGCTAGCTATTTGATGCGTCATGACTAACTCAAATGTTGTATCCTAAAGACTAAATACCCTAACTTAAAATATATTGGATTAAACAACCCTTGGGCCTATAATTTGAGGAACGTTCATCTTTGCGATTTCTGCTTGTTTGATTGGTCTAAACTGATTTCGCGGTTTTGCTTCTTTTTAAAAAGATTTTCTACAGTTATATGTTAATTCTATCTCCGAGTTATGTTTTTATTAATATACTCCAACCAATTACATTTTGTGGCCTTTAACCTTTTTCATCAGTATTTACAATTGAAAGCTCATTACTTGGATGCATTTATAAATGTAATATTGAGAATTGCTAAAAAATTTGGTATATTTCTTGAGGCATGCACTATTCATAACATTCTTCTTACAGGATTTTGCAATTGTTGTGCAACCTGATTCCCTATGTTCCATCTTTGTTGTGATCTGATGTTTGTTGTTTCCATTATCCATCTTTTTTGAGGCTTTCTCATATGCCATTGCCTAGAAATACATTTATTTATGACTAGTTGATTTACACCAGTAGAACTAGGATATTAGGCCTTAATTAAGTTTAGTCAGCGCTTCTTTGTCCTTTAGGTGGCCTAGTTTATGATTGGCATTGTGGTATGAATGGATGCAGGATTCCACCTGACTGTGCCTTGCATGATTTCTTTTGGGATTAATATTTCTATGTATATCTTTTCTCGTCATTTTTGTTAGTGATGTTTCTGTCTTTGTGGCTGTAGAAGTTACTGTTCCAGCTTTTCATCAATTCGCACATGTATTTTATGTTCTTAACTTGTGCTGCAGGTCCATACAAGATCAATGGTGTCCCTCTTAGGCGTGTGAACCAGGCCTATGTCATTGGTACCGCCACTAAGGTTGACATTTCTAGTGTTAATTTGGAGAAGTATGATGACAAGTACTTTGCCAAGCAAGCTGACAAGAAGAAAAAGAAGGGCGAAAGTGAATTCTTTGAAGCTGAGAAACAGGTGAACCTTCTATCTACAACTGTCTTTCATATGGGGTATTGAATTCTTTTTTAATGATGCATTGTTTCAAATTTATAGGAGAAGAACACACTCCCAGCAGAGAAGAAAGATGATCAGAAAGCTGTTGATGCCACTTTGCTGAAATCCATTGAGTCTGTCCCAGAATTGAAAGCTTATTTGGGAGCCAGATTCTCTCTAAAGGCTGGCATGAAACCACATGAGTTGGTGTTTTAGAATTGAAACTTAGATACTATTATGTTATTTTGTACTTGCTTTCTATCCTTTGAACTTGACTATGTGTTAGAGGTTGTATTTGAGATCAAATTTTTCCTATGGTATAAACAAGTTTTGTTGTTATCTTTGTTGTTTTTATCATGGTCATGGTATTTCTGATAATTATACACTAGTCCAAACTTTGGAATTCATTCTTTTTCTTTGTTTAATTTTCGTTACATGTGATATGGTTCATTTGTTGGTGAATTATCCGTTGTCATCAAACAAGATCCTTTATTGCAAATGATCTTCTGTTCTTTTTACTCCCAACACCCAACAATATCTTTAAAATATTTTATTGTGTTGTTGCGAATGTGGGATTGAACGTCGTTATTAGTATAGACTGTTAGGTCCTGTCTAATCTGATTCTGAGCATCGTTTTGAGTATAGAGTGTTAGGTCCTGTCTAATCTGTTTATTTCGATAACTCTTTCAAATTGGAAAATTTTGTACAAAATGTGGAAATCAAAGCCCGGTTTATATCAAGTCTATCTTCCGTTTTCTTCATGTCTAAACTCGAAGAGGTTCTGTCTTCTTTGTGGATTCTTTCAAAGTTGTTCTATGTGTTATAAGTTTTTTCATTGTCTTTTGCATATGTTTTATATTTCACAGCTTAGATTACTACACACTTTGGTTGATGATTATTTCTGTTGATAATAATTTGACCGTAATGTTTTTCAGTCTTATATTGAATTACTAGTTACTAATTACCCGCTTAGGTATTAATAGTGTTTATTAGTCCGATATTGATGAATATTCACTCAATACAATATTAATCTCGTCTTTCTGCTCTGATAATCTATGAGTTGTCAATATTTATCAAAGTAAAAATATTTTTTAGATAAAAGATGATTGGATGGTAAAGTGGTGGAAACATCTTTCTCTTCCATATTCTGGCCGCTCCATGGAATGTTGAGACATGAAAGAATTAAAATATTATATCAAACCACTATGTATGGATGACATGAACTGGCCAAACAAAAATTTATATACAACGAACGACCGCTTTAGCCATTCACAAGCAAAAAATACATGATTCTCTTTTGGATAAGCCCTAACATTCGAGATCTCTTATTGAATTGTTATTCCTTATTTAATGAACATTCTTAACATTATGCTTTGAAGAGAACTTGAGCCTCACATGTCTACCATTTTCACCACTAAAGCATCTTCAAGGTGCATGATCAATGAATACCATATGTATCTAGGGTGGCGTACGGAAGTATGACAACAGCAATGATAAGGAAAAGAGAATGGGAAGGGAAACATTGAGAGGGAAGCACGAAATCAAGTTTCAAACCTCATCATCCTATCCAAAAGAAGGATATTTATGAGTCAATTGTAACAATTTGTAAGTATTTATATTGTTTTTCATCACAAATTGGAAGAAAAAGTGATATGCACAGTAATTGCTTAATTAAAAGCATATGTAATTTAAAACTCTCATCATATCCATGCTACATTTCTCTCTTTTTGCTCGGACAATGTTGTACCCGTCAGGGTTTCTCACTAGATTCCTGGGTGGTGCTAGGTATTTCAATACTATTAATACACAACAAAAAGCTCATTGGTCAAAATTGTTGATGAAGATGACCTACGGAATACCTATAAAAATGATGAAGATGAAGATGATAATGATGATCACTGCAAAACTTTGCGGTTACACCTTAGCAGCCATCTTTTTCTTCGATTGATATTTGTTTTTGCCGTTTCTTTGTTTCTGACCATTATGCTTATAGGTATCTGCTCTCTCATGGACACTTACATCCTCGTACTCTATTGGTTTGATGATGAGACCAGGCCTCTTCACCACCTGTACAGAAAATAGATCAAATGAGTAGTTTACAACAAATGAAATCTTAATTTTAAGACAGCTTCTCAGCAAGCAAGGTAGTGCATATCTTAGTGGGAGCTGAAAATTTATACAAAGAAAAATAGGAAAACCAAAATTTTAGAAACGTACCTCTGGACGGTTCAGAGGTCCAATGGCAGTGGCAGGATTAAACTCTGGCCCAATTGGCATCCGAATACTTTGTTCAAAAACTTCCTTCGATGTGTATGGATAGGGTAATGTCTTTGTATGTAGTTTTTCAGCCTACAAAATGCCAAATGCCACAAATAAATCACAAGGATCGGCAGGAAATGTAACATTATGCCTCAACAAATTTCCTTAAGAGGAAGCAACACTAAAACCATGGATAGCGCATTGCCTGTGTTGGATATGTTGTTTGAAGGAAAAGTGAGAGTGAGGGAAGAGGTTTAATATACTTGCATTAGCACTAGCAAAAAAGAAATGTGTTGTTCGGTTAACACATATCTCAGTTCATTTCTTATTTAATAATTTTTCCATGTCTTTTTAAGGCTTTGTCTTACAATTTGCACAGACGCATTCCTATGCACATGTCAAAACCATCTTAAGCGTGTTTCTGTTATCAATTCTTCCAAGGAAAGAAGATAACTCATTTTCGCTCAAGGAATTCTGTCCACCGTATCCGTATTCATATCACTCTCTCCAGTGAGAATGGTGGTGATTGGGTGTGCTCCTTTTTCTTCCTACATCACCTATCAAGCACCCTCCTCCAAAGACACATCCTTAATAGGCATAGGCCTTTATTACAATATTCCAAAATGAAAGAAAAGAAGCAGATATCATAGCTTTGCTGTATAAATTTAAAACTTTAATACCAAATATGGCTTTGCCAGGACCATAAAACTGACTGTTAGCTGACTCTCACACACATAGAAAAACACATATTTTTCAAGAATTAAGAATTTAATAGAGGGAGACTGACCTTTTTATCTAACTTCTCGGAGACGATGACATTATTAAGATGTGCATCCTTCCTCTTCTTCATAGATTCTAACCTTTTATTCTTTGCGGCCTCATGCTCTTTCAGCATCCAAGAAGGCAAACCTTTCTTTTTTTGTATGTTGGTCCATTGACCCCAGCCAGGAAGTAAAACTGGCTTTTCAGGTTCAGGATTTTCCTCATTCAATACAGCCTCTTTATCTTTCTCAAATTCTTCTTCAACATCATCACCAGCAAAAGCCCGTTGTATGAGTTCAGCTTGAGATGGAAGTTCATAATCATGCTTAGGGGCAGAAGATAAAATTCCATCGACCATTTGCCCACCACTGTCTGTATCAGAATCTTCGTCATTGTCCTGCTGAACGTTGAAAAGAACAAAGGAAACACCAAAATTATGTATATATTATCCATGATGAAAGAGGCAGATAAGTTGTGTATACGTACAAAGCACATACCTCACTGTCCTCGTGATGTTTAGTTAGTCCTGTAGGTACCGCAGACTTGCTAACCTTGTTGTCTTCTACAGTCCCTTTAACAGAATCTGATGATCGACTAACCTAAATCAACCATAAATTCAGTTTAGGTTTGGTGCATAATCATTAGTAAGAAAAACACAAAATCCGGGATAAAAACATAACCTTTTTCCATGAATCAGAAGCCAAATAAGCAATCTCATAACTTGTCTTGGGTTCAGGGTCTTCAGCATTTCCAAAGCTCTGTTAATTTATATTCATGGAAAAACAGAATCAGAAAAGGAACATTTCTGGAATAAAATACAAATGTTACATCCCGTGAAGAAAAAACAAAAATATCATTACAGATCCCAATAACTCAATAGAATTATTACAATGTGCGACCCTGATAAAAATTCGCACATGACAATTCAATTTTCTGAAAGAACTTATGAATGTTTCAGAATTTCTGGGTTCCAGGCTATGACTTCAATGTCTGTATAATGCTCTCTTTGACAAAAGATAAAATGGTAATGTTTAAGATTAGTCAAGTCTCCTGATTCACATTTTCTCGACAGTTTATACACAGAACATTAAGGTTTAAAATGTTTGATTGGAGTGAGAGATCTGCAATAAGGATTTTATAAACAATGCTAAGGAAGAGAACAGAAGGAAGATCTGTCACCTTAAATACTGAATCATGATCGAACCCAAACTCTTCCCGAAGTAAACTCGGATCAATCTCTGGTTCTCGTAGAGATTTTTCAGTTTCATCATGTTGAGTAACATTGTCTTCCTTGGCCTCAACATCACTTTCGCTGTCACTGTTAACATAGTGGTTATCCAATTTCTCCTTTTTTCTTGTTTCAGTAACCAATTTTTTGGTAACACCAAAAACCCTCCTACCACTAGAGGCATCCCCGTCACAACTCCCTGACACACTTTTATTTCCCAAGTGCTTCAATGACGATTCGTACTCTTCCAGAGCAAGCTTCGCTTCTTCATCTGCAGCCTCTTTTTTCTTCTTTAACCCACGCACCTATGGAAAGAAAAAGCAAGGGGGTATACTCATAAACTACATTAATAGAAGATCAGCAATATTTCATTAATAACCTAAACTTTTAGAAGAATGTAACGGGCTCATCATTGTCAGTTTCATGTTCCAAATTTCCGAAGCTACAGATGGTCAAGAAAAGATATGATTGATGCACCAAGATTACCATGAAAGGTAAGGAAAGCACTCCCGACTTAGGTAATTCTTCAATCCCTTCTAAGACTTGAAGTGTCTTCTCCTTTGCCTTCTTTATCAGTTTTGATGCAATTTCCTCATCCGAACTGGCTGACATGTTGTCACTGTCATCGCTGTCACTGCTATCATCACTGCTACTGCTTTCTTTGATAGAATTCATTTTTCTAGTCAAAGCCGCATGTTGATTAAGCTGTTCACCAATAGCTGCTATGGTTGCTTCATCTTGGACTTTGAGACCACGTTCTAAGATTCTCTTTGCCCATTTGGAGTTTCTTGTGTGTTTACGAGTCATACGCTCCTGCAGGAATCCAATAAAAGATGAAATGCAATACAGATGGTCCAGTACCAAGACTGGATCAGGAACTGTAGCCAAAGACATATTATTAACAAATTACCTTAGCCCTTTCGTACTCTTGCTTCATTTCACGTTCCTTTGCAGCTTCTGGATCCATTGATGCTTCTGCTGCCTTTTGTTTATCTTTCTTCAACAACCGGTGATAAGTTTTGGACTTTATCTTTTTTATTCGTTTTGCCTTTATTTCATGCCGAAAAAGAAGACTACGCATTTTCGCAAGACGGGCCTGTCTTTCCTTCACGTCTTCTACGGATATCTGCCACATATCACCCAAAACAAATGGAATTGCTCAATTAAGTTTACAATATCTTTAATCAGGGAAGAACACAACAAGAGAACAACATAAGGAAAAATCAGGTGAATTATGGATGCAAATCAAGGCAATTTATGGATTTATATGGCCTCCATACCTCGTTGAGTTCAAGAAGCCTGGCACCATCATTTTGGTGAGCTTCAACAACTTCATTTTGGTGGACCAAGGAGGCCATTTTCTTCTCAAAATCAGTTCTTGGTTCAAATTCAGAAGCAATTGCTCCTATAGTTGAATATCCCAAGTTTACATCATCATCAAAAAATAAAGTAGACGCCTCTCTGTTCCTCTTGACCAAAGGCTCCCACTTGGTAATGTCCTTCTTAGATAGTTCATAAGCAGCCTTCCGCTCCAGCCTCTCTTTATCTGACTTAGGGAGGGGCGCGAGAGTGGGGATAGACTTTTTCTCCATCCGCTGCAAGCTCTTTCTGAGTTTGCTGAAGCCCGACGTTCCATGCAGTGGGTCCAGAAGGTCATTAACACTGATCCGGCCTTCGCCATCAATAATATTGCCAATGGGATTGTATTCAGACTCTGGATATGCCTCAGATATGATGACATCTTTTTTCTTTCTACCTGGAAAGGGAAGAACACATACTTAGTACTAGTAAAATTGTCTATAAACCAAGTGAAGTACAATAATTATTGATCACTATACACAAATAAACTAGTAACTTAATCGCAAAAAAGAGATAACTGAATGGATCATGCTTCCTTTATGATTTCAAGCTACAGAAATAGAGGTCAGGATCATCTATGGTTTGTTCTGGTCATCAGGAACCAATTACATTCAGATTGATATAACTTCCACTAACAAGTAGAATGGTCAGTAATGCAAGGCAGAAAATATACCTCCAAAAGCATCACTAGGAAGTCCAGTAATCTGCTCCAACATCCTAGTATGCCTTCCCGTATCTTCATTACCATCATCATCATCATCTCCTTGGAGTTCGTCCTCATCTTCGTCCTCCTCTCCATCAGATGCGACCTTCCAATCCTATAGAACAAAAAGTAGCAACTAAGCACAGTGGGACTTTAAATGTGTGTGCTTATGAGGCCCGCACACACACACACACACATACAAAGATAAAAACATAGAGAGCAAGACCTCAAAATCTTTAGGAAGCTCAAACTGATAGTTTTCAACAGGATCAAATCGCCTATTCTTCTTCGATTCCTCCTCTGGAATACCTTCTTCATATTCATACACGTCATTTCCAACTGCATCGTCAAAGTCAATGTCTTCATCATCGTCTGAAGACTCTTCTCCACCACCACGTTTAAAGCGATCAAGCTCCTTTTGAAAAGCATTTGGCAGACGAGGTCCACGATGACGCTTTTTCTCATTAGACTGCTCCTTCTTATTCTTACTACTAGAGCTCAATTTTTTCCTCTTCTGGTTCCTAAATTCTTTATCTTTCCCACGACTTTGAGTGGCGTCATCCCTGGACTTCACCTTCTTCTCGGCCATCGTTTTAGCAGATCCTGATGAAAAATTGAGCTAAGTTGATAAACCTTACAAACAATATTTCGCAATTTTTCGTTTCCAATGACGAATCAAAAACAATCGACACCAATTACGCATTATTAATCATTGGTTGTTTCTCACCTTGCTACAATTAGCGCCGACCGAAAGCCAGAATCGGCGGAGAGCGGAGAAAAAATAGTAGGGAAGGAAGAGCGGAGGTTAATGAAAAGCAGCGAAACCTTAAAACCCTAGGCCCAAATTCACGCTAAAGATCCAGTCCCAAATATTTGAGGTTTTAATATTCAATTGTGTCTATACGAGGTTATAATTTAATTTTTATATAATTAATTAACTTATTATATAAAATTTATTTTGAAATGAAAATAATATATATTTTTATATAAAATTATAGTTTTACATGTTTTTATCAATAACATAAAAAAACATATACTTTTAAAATTTAAATAAAATATTTTATATATTTTTAAATATTATAGAATACAAAATATATATTATAAATTTATTATATTTTATTTTCTTATAAAATATATATTACAAATTGTATATGTGATAATAGTTTAATAAATAACCAAACAATTATCAAGTTATTCGAGTAGCTATCAGTTGGTCACTATTCAACAATAAGAATATAACAATTAGTTGACTTTTTATTATTACTTTAATTGATTTGTTCTTGGACATCCATTGAGTTGTCAATATACTTCATGAATTAACATAATTATATCTTATCAATTACTTCATTTAATTATGTAAGAGAAACTAATTTTTATAAAAGTTATAAAATAAAATCATCTTGAATCAATATATGAAAGAGAGATTGAAATAAAATACGTATATAAACACATAAATAACATAGATAAAAATTAGTGTGAAACGATTGCATTAGCGACCTCTACATTGCAAGGAGAAGGTCTTTCAGACTTCTTACTATCAGGCTGACCTTACCACTTATGACAATTTTGAAATTCTATTATCTTATATTAATAAATTGAGCAAACTAATAAAAATATTAAAATACAACTCAACTATATAATTTTTTGAATTGTTTACAATTACTATACAATATAAATAAATTACAATTATAATCAATAATAGAAATAAAGTTCAATATATTTAAAAATAAAATGATTTACATAAACATAAAAAATTAATTTTACTAGTTTGTGAATTTATTTATATATTTTTTTGATAGGTATAAAAATTCATTCCAATAAATTATTATCTCTTAAAATTCTAAATTTCACACATTTTAATTAAAAAAATTAACTAAAGAAATAATATTATTACATTTATATAATATTACTTTATTTTTTAATAATATTACTTATTTTCTTAAAATATATTAATTTGAAAGTAATATTAAATTTTTAATTAAATTCAAAAATTATATTATATTTATAATATACAAATTGGGTAAATTTCAAAATAAAATATTATTACATCCTAAAAGATTAATTTGTAGAATTAATTTTGATGTAAAAAATCTATTAGAATATTTATTATAATAGAAGATAAATTATTTTAAAATATGAATGAAATCCTAATTAATTAATTTACTTTTTTTTTTGTTTGAAAAATCACATACTTATATATGTATTAAGAAATTGAACCAAAAAAATTGCTCAATATTATGACTTATTTTTTAAAAGAAAAAAACACACTACTGCTTTTTAAATTCTAATAAATATTTATAGTGGGGGGAATGATGTCTATTTGTTAATTTGAAGATGTGTAGGATTACCGCTTTGTCGAATATTAACAGTATTACTTTTTTATTGAAAATGTATTACTATTTATTTTTTTATAAGAAACAAATAAATAACTGCTTGTTAAATTCTATGATATATTTTATAGTAGCATAATGATGTGTATTTATTGATCTGACAATGTCTAGGATTCTATTATTTTGTCGAATATTAACAGTATTATTTTCTTATTGAAAATATATTATTTTCATATTCAAAAGATATTACTATTTATTTTTTAAAAGAAACAAACGCACAACAGCTTTTTAAATTCTATAAAATATTTTATATTAGGAATGATGTCTATTTGTTAATCTGAAGATGTGTAGGATTATCGCTTTTGTCGAATATTAACAGTATTATTTTCTTATTCAAAAGGTATTACTACTTATTTTTTATAAGAAACAAATAAATGGATGTTATTGAAAATGTATTATTATTTTTTTTTATAAGAAAGTAATAAATGACTGCTTGTTAAATTATAGGATATATTTTATAGTGGGAGAATGATGTGTATTTATTGATCTGACAATGTTTAAGATTCTCTTATTTTGTTGAATATTAACAATATTATTTTATTTTTGAAAAATATTACTTTCTTATTGAAAAAGTATTACTACTTAATTTTTAAATAAACAAATACATGACTGCTTGTTAAATTTTATGATATATTTTATAGTGGGAGATGAAGTGTATTTGTTTATCTGAAGATGTATAGGATTATCACTTTTTTCGAATATTAACAGTATTAATTTCTTATTGAAAAATATTACTTTTTGATTCAAAAGGTACTTTTTTCTAATTCAAAAGGTATTGCTACTTATTCCAAATAAAAACACACAAATACACAACTTCCAATTAAATTCTATGATATTTTATAGTGGGGAATGATGTGTATTTGGTAATCTAAAAATGTCTAAGATTCTCGCTTTTGTCGAATATTAACAATATTACTTTCTTATTCAAAATGTATTACTATTTATTTAAAAAAAATGCACGACTACTTGTTAAATTCTAGAATATATTTTATAGTGGGGAAATAATATGTATTTGTTAATCTAAAAATGTCTAGGATTATCACTTTGTCGAATATTAACAGTATTACATTCCTATTGAAAATGTATTACGTTCTTATTCAAAAGGTATTATCTTCTTATTTAAAAGGTATTACTACTTTTTTTTTAAAAAATAACCACATGACTATTTTTTTAAATTCTAGGAAATATTTTATAGTGGAGGGAATGGTGTCTATTTATTAATCTGAAGATGTCTAGGATTATCGTTTTTGTCGAATATTATCAGTATTACTTTCGTATTAAAAATGTATTACTTTCGTATTCAAAAGGTATTACTACTTATTTTTTAAAAGAAACAAATACACGACTCCTTGTTAAATTCTAGGAAATATTTTATAGTGGGGGGAATGATGTGTATTTGTTAATCTGAAGATGTCTAGGATTCTCCCTTTCGTCGAATATTACGAATATTACTTTCTTATTGAAAAAGTATTACTTGTTTTTTCAAAAGGTATTATCTTATTATTCAAAAGATATTATTACTTGTTAAATTGAAAAAAGTAGTAATACATCATAATTTATCATCTATTTACGTTGAATAAATAAATATTACGAGTAATACTTTTTAGTTAACCCAATAATACTTTTTTAACTAAACAAATAATACCTTTTAGTTAAACAAGTAATATTGAACAATTTTTTAGTTTAATTTGAATTGAATCTATACTAATATAATAACAAAGTAGTATACAAGAATATTTTATCATCTATTTATAGTAAATAAATAAATATTACCTAATAATTTCTTAGAAAACTTACTAAAATTTTAAATTTTAATACAATTAATCATTTTATATTTTAAATTAATTTCAAATTAATATATTTTAAGAAAATGAGCAGTACTATTAAATATAAAGTAATATTACTTAAATGTAATAATATTATTTGTTTAATTAAAAAAATAATATTATTTAAATGTAATAATTTATTTGTTTAATTAAAAAATTCTATCACAACATGTGAAATTTAGAATTTTAAGGGATAATAATTTATAGGAATGAATTTTAATACCTATCAACAAATAATATAAATAAATTCACAACTAATAAGTATATCAATATAGATAATCATGTGTTCGTTTCTTTTAGAAAAATAAGTGGTAACATTGAGCAATTTTTTTAGTTCGATACACACATATAAATATGTGAATTTTCAGACAAAGAAAAAAATAAATTTTATCATCTATTTACAATATATAAATAAATATTACCTAATAATTTTTTAGAAAATTTATTAAAATTTTAATTTTCAATACAATTAATTATTTTATATTTTATTATTAGTTTCAGATTAATATATTTTAAGAAAATGAGTAATAATGTTAAAAGATAAAGTAATATTATTTAAATGTAACAATATTATTTGTTTACTTGAAGAAAATTCTATCATAACGTGTGAATTTTAGAATTTTAAGAGATAATAATTTATAGGAATGAATTTTTATACCTACCAACAAAATATATAAATAAATTCACAAAATAATAAGTATATTAATTTTTTTATGTAAATAATTATATTGAATTTTAAGAAAAATATAAAATTTTATTTTTATTAGTGTTTACAATTGTAATTTATCTATATTGTAAAGTAATTTTAAATGATTCAAAAAAAATAAAAAATAAAATGAGTTGTATTTCATCGGCTATTGGTAAATGATAAAAAATATAGAATCTACTCTTATAGAAAATATAAAATGCATTTATATCCAACTTATTTTATATATAATATTTTTGAATATTTGGATAGGATATTGGTATAAATTAATATATGTTTAAAGTTTATATGAAATATGAACTTAGCCTGATGGTAAGGGAAGGAAATAATATTTTCTTTTTTTTAAGGAGGTCAGGGCATTTTTTTATTGGTCGCCATAAATTGATTATAAGAAGTTATATATGCATAATTTATGGAATAGTTTTACCGAAATTATGGAGAATATGTATGCATAAATTATGATTACAAATTTCGTGTGACTTAATAATTTTGGTAATGCAATATAGTCTCACGCAGACATTAATAAGCTATTGATGATGATGATGATGATGATAATAATAATAATAATAATAATAATAATAATAATAATAATAATAATAATAATAATAATAATAATAATAATAATAATAATAATAATAATAATAATAATAATAATATATTTTTGATTCAGAATAGGTAATAACTAATTATTACATCAAAGAATATACATTTCTAATGAAAAAATAATAATTAAGGACCATAATAATGAAATAATTACCCTAATTTTAATTATTATGTTTACCGAAATTTTAAGCATAGTTTTAGCTGCATAAAAGAATATATATTCCTAATAAATGTTAAGATATTATGGATCAAAATTCATGCTTATATATTTACTAATAAACTCCCCAATTATGTTATAATGAGGGTGAATTGACTTAATACTTTTGGTAATGTAATATAGTCTCACGCAAACATTAATAATAATAATAATAATAATAATAATAATAATAATAATAATAATAATAATAATAATAATAATAATAATAATAATAATAATTTTTGATCCACAATAGATAATAACTAATTAATGTATCAAAAAATTAAGAATCAAAATGATGCTGAAATAATCACCCTAATTAGGTTATATAATTATTAGGAATGTATTTGGAATTTATAATTATTACCAAAATATATATAATACCAGAGGAAAAGCAATGCACTATCTTCAAATCCCACTCGAAAACTAAGGCACCTGGAAAGAATTAGAGTGGAGAACCAACCTCCTCACCCCATAGCCGAGAAAAGGTCCCCATCACCCACCCGTGTTATCGATGGATGCATTATTATTTTATTTGCACAATAGATAAGTAATAGGTTACATATATTGTTCAAATCATGTTATATTCCTAATAGGATTTCAAATAAAATTATAACCTATTAATTGCAATATATATAACCTCATCAAACTGTGTTTAATATACTAATCAATCACCCTAATTCATACACAAGGTAATTAATTAATAATTATTTAATAACTAATACGTTATAATTAGAACCGAATTATCTCTAATCAATGACCATAATTTATACACAATTAGCAAAGTGGGTAATTAATTAATAATTAATAGATTATATTTTCCTTATATGTGCTCTTATGTTGATATGAAATAAGAACATGTAAATTTCAATTCTTATATCACGGTTGATCAAAAACATTTGAGTAGTTTTTCTTCATAACTCTAATGTTTTTTCATTTTTTGTTTTAAACACATCCTCATATGAAGGTATGTCTTTTGTTAATTTTAGTTATCAAACGATTTATTTTGTATATGAAATTCCCATTCGTTATTTTTCAGATGTTGATTCATTCATCCAAACCTTTATGCCAAGCTTGAGGTCATCATTTTGAGCTTATAATTAGGTGTCGATTGGGTGGCAAAGATATGGTTAGTGAATAAGTTTATTCATTTTGAAATATAATGTAATAAATTATATTTTAATATATTACTAATCAAAAAAATTTGTATGTTAGATTTTTTTCTGAACAGTTCGTGGCAGTGTAGTTGGATCATTTCTATCAAAGTGTTATTTAAAGGGTATTATGGTGTTGAATGGTCCATATTCATTTGTAAGGATTCCAATGATAGTTTCTTTGGACAAGGATGCAATAAATTTTATGATTATAACTCTTTGATCAAGAGATTTTTTACTTTGTAGATATGTAAATTTTTCTTTTATAGTTATTTCATATATTACTTTAAGAATTGTGCTGCAATACAATCCAATTTTGAATCCGCTTCGTTTCATCCCGATGGTAAAGTAATATATGTCATTTAATGTTTTAAATATAACATTAGTATATGCTTTATTGAGATTGCTAACAATTTTTTTGTTTGTTTTGAAGAAATTTCCAAATCTTTGGGCAATCCTAGGTTTGATATATCAAATTTGTGTCCGCAAAGAATGTTCTACACAACAATCAATCTTGATGTGTGGTAAACTGTTGATTTTATACTATTAATATCAATATAGTCAAATTAAGGAATATTTTTTTCATATTTTATTTTTTGAATTAACATTATTTATATTTCAGGTTATTCCTAAACTTTTTATGGAGTTTGTATCGTAGAGTTTGCCTTCTCTCTGTGTATTAAGAGGTTTAAGTGGTGTTGAGTGGAGTGTTTCCGCTAGAATTTTTAGGGACGTATGAGTTATTAAATTGGGTTAGAATGAATTTGTAGATCATAATGGGCTCCCTAATGGTGAATTAGTTTTTTTTTCCACTACAATGTCGACAATCTTTTCGAGATTAAAATATTCTTTAATAACTTGATGTATAAAGAATGGACAGCTGCTATGAAGTACAGAAAGCGCAAGCGTGCTATATCTCAAGTTATCATTCAAAATGGACAAAGATCAAGGTTAAGATACAATTTTCATCCTACTCATTTGCAAGAATCTTTACATGAAACTTTTGAAATACATGTCACAATCTCATTTGAAGGGAAATGTCGATTGGTAATGTTTCTATAATACATTCTTGCTATTTATTTCACATACACACACACACACACACACCATATCCATATATATATATATATATATATATATATATATATATATATAAAATAACAAAAATACTGCCATAAATAGAAAACATAAAAAAAAATTCTTCTAAACTACTTTCTAATTATAGTATCTATTTTCCATGCAAATGTATACTATATCTATGTATATATATTTATGATATCTATTTTTCTATGCAAATCTATAACAATATCTATATATATATATATTTGATTAATAATGCTACGACACTTATTCATTCTCAAGTTATCTATCAAAATAAGTTAATTTGATTATTTTTTTATTTTATTTTTTCATAAAATTTTCAAAAAACTTATAACTTTTTTGTTTCATCTTCAAGTTTTTTTTTTTTTTTTAAATATATCTAATTAATTCTCTTTTCATGATCTTTCCATATTGCACATATATATACACACATACATACACTAAATTAAATCATTAACTAAATAAATATTTTTCTTAAGTAAATTGCGATACATATATATATACATATAGAGAAGTATTGTCTTAAATAAAAAAATAATTTTCTTCTTCCTAAATTACTTTTAATTAGGATATTTTGTATACAAATCTATATCAATATCTATCTATATATAAGATATGTTAAAATAATTTGACTGATAGACCTACGATTTAATGGTGACTAAAAATCGCAATAAAAATCATAATATTATTATTAATTTTAATTTTAATAATTTTATTATAAAAATATATCAAAACAAACTTCTAAATTTTTATAAAGATAAATTGTAGTTCAATTAAATCCTATAATTCCACAAATTTTGGGATATATATAACCAATATATAATCTATATCTATATAATAATAATAATAATAATAATAATAATAATAATAATAATAATAATAATAATAATAATAATAATAATAATAATAATAATAATAATAATAATAATAATAATAATAATAATAATAATAAAATGACTATTTATATATTTGTTATTATTATTTTTTCCAACCAAATTTCTTTCCATAAATGGAAAGTTGGATATTTAAGAAATGTTGTTATATTATTAACCAAAAAGCATTTATTTTATTTTTTTATATTTTTATTTGTTAATATTTGTAATGTTACTAATTTTTATCAAAACTAATAAAAAAATTCATACGTCTTCATAATTACTTGATTTTAACAAAATAAATTATGAATTTGTGGCAAATTCGATGTTATATACAATAATAAAAAATATTCACATTGATATACCAGATTTTATTCAATTTTCTTGATTTAAAAAGAAAATATTATATATTTGGTAATTTGATAATTGTATTTTATAAATAAAATTAAATTAATGTTCACATATTATTTTATATATAATATTTATATCCTTATTATAATCAACATATATAAATTATTGAGCATATACATATTAGATTTCCTCATGGGCTTAAAAGTCTTATGCCTTTAGATGTGTTTTCCAGACTTTAATTAATTTCCATAATTGATTCTCAAGCCAAAAGATTTCTCTTAATTAATTATTTAATTCACTAGTATTATTTAAGATTAATTAATTATTTAATTCACTATTATTATTTAAGATTAATTAATTATTTATCCAATAATTAATTATCTCATGATTATTTAATTACTTAAACTCAAATAAATAATTTGTCCAATAAATATTATTTAGACAAATAATTCATTTATTCATTATATATATATATAAGTAAAATGATATTTTTTTACTTATGTTTTCCCGCGTAAATATTACTTACAGTTTACATAGAAATATTTTTATGACTAGCGGAAAAATTGCAAATCAAAAGTAATTTAATTAGGAAACCAAAACCTTTCAGATATGAAAACTTAAGAATTGTAGATCATATTCATAAAACTAGTGGTTTTATTAAATTCAAAAGAATTAAATATTTTTTTACTGATTTAAAAAATGATTAACTTTAATATTGCAATTATAATTTACTTTCTTATATTGAACTATTAAAGTGTGTGAATAATTAATACCATTGACTTGATTTATGTTTCCTAAAATATTGAAAATAGGAAATTCACTTATATCGGCTATGTAAATATTATATCATTAAGTGATTATTAAGTTTTAATCTAATAGTAAGGAAAAATGATATTAAGTAACATATTAAATATAATTATTATTTTTTGCTAATATTTTTTAACACTAAATAATATATTTTTTAATATAAATATATACAAAAATAACTTCCATGCATCGCACGGCGGCACGGGTCTCACACTAGTTAATTATACTAGTTAATTATAATAGGGTTGGATTATAAGATTCCATGTGCTTTTGAACTTTAAACAAATTAGGATATGTATATGAATTTGAAAATTGGAGATTGGACGTTGAGAAGCCTCTTCCAAATTATACACGCAATAACATCAGATACAGTAATGAGCTCCAACTTATATAGACTTCTTTTTAAAATTAAGATATTCTTTTGCGTTTCAAATTTATTTTGTATCTATAATATATCAAGTTAATTACATTTTCGTGATCTTTAATTTAACATCAATTTTACATATATTATAACAAAATATTATATGTAAAATGTGGATATTTCTTTTAATTTTTTTATATGATTAAATTGTTCATTAAATTCTTATATGAATTTGACCTATACATATAGATATATTAAATACTTTCTTTATAAAAGTAAAATACTATAGAGTTTAAATTATAGAATTTATTATTTCACTATAATATTTCTAGTGAGTTGAAATATTTGTATTGAGTTTGAATAATTATACTCAGAGAAGCAATTTGTGTTGGGTTTAGACTCTAAACTTAAAATTAAAATATCGTGTAATTTATTATTTAATTGAGATATTTTTTTAGAAAATGTCAATACAATTTAAGATAAAAATAGAAGTATATTTCAAATCGAATAATATTTATATAAATTATAAATTATGTACACTTAATACTAACGATAATATAATTTATCAAGTATCATTAATATAATAAAATATATTATAATTTATATTAAATAGGCGGACATCTAGAATTAGTAGTAATAATAATAATAACAATAAATAAATAAATAGAAAAAACAAAATCATACTTTTATAACTATAGAGGTTTTTTTTTTTTTTTTTTTTTTTTTTTGGGACAAATGAATATTTATTAGATAAAGGTACTTAGAGCATAACACTATCCAACTAAGTAAATATCAAAATAATAATTTTTGAATAAAAATAATATTTAAGAATATCTGTATAATTATACCTTTGTAAGCAGACAACTAAAATCTAATATCTTTTTCAATACTTCCTCCATAAAAATAATGGTATTTTAACAATCTACATAGTTTTGCTATAAATAACAAATATTAAGTAATATTTTTGCAATTATAAAAAAATGATACTTTTGACAATTTATATAATTAAAATTATAAAGTAATAAATACAATTTTCGATAAATATAATACCATGTTCGCTAAAAAACAATATTTTATGTTTTCCAAGTTATTGCACATGAATATATATGTGTGTGTATATATATATATAAACAAAATGACTTTTTCCAATTATGTTTTTCCGCCTAAACTTCATTACTTATTTATAATAATTATATTATTATTAAATTAAAATTAGACGTTTTTATTTTGGAGATTTTGATTCGATTTCAAAATCTAAATTATTCCAGAAATTTAGGTGTTTCAAAATTAGATGATATCAAGATTCTGCAATATTTGATACATGATTCGAAATCTAGATATTTTTTTGAATATTAATCAAATCACTTAAATATAAAATTAAAAAAATATAAGAAATCTAACAAATATATGACTCAATTTTTTTATTCATTTTATCAAACAAATATATATATATATATATATATATAACTAAAATGACTTTTTTTAAATTTTATTTTTTTCGGCCTAAATTTCAACCATATAAATGTAAAATTATATATATTTATGGAACTCTTTTAAGATACATTATTAAAATTTAATTAAAGAGATTAATATCAACAATTTCGGGATTCGCTTAATTTATGTTGTTCAACATAAATAAATTTGAAATTTAAATATTTTTTGTTAACTCATAATATATTTAAAATAAGAAAAAAATTTATTAGAGACGTGAAATCATTGTAGTTTCATTATATTATGACAAATCATTAACAATTTTTCTATAATTAAACTATCAATTATTTAAAATCACCCAATCACATGGATAAAATCTAATTTTGTCAAATATGATATTAAATTTTCAACAATATTACCATAATTCAAAATCATTTCTTATTTTTGTCTCTCTCTTTTTTTCTATAAATTTTATCAAGATTATTTACAAATATTTTAAGGTCTCTCTTTTTTTGTTCTCCCTCCTTTTGAAGTCTTTTGCGTTTTCTGTTTTGAGAAAATAAATGGTAAGACATATATGATAATATGTGTCATATTTTAATAGTCATAAAAGCCTACACTTTTCAAAATATTATTTATAGGTTTATTTTATTTTTAGAATTTTTTATTCAACTGTTGCTTTCAATTTATCATAAACATATTTAATTTTCTTAACTATTTTTCTTTCTTATTTTTAAACGAAAAGTTCATCCATCTCTTTCATGTTTTGTTTGATTATTCTTGTGATTTTCTGTTGAAATCTGCTAATTATTTCGACGTATAAGCATCGTGCGATTTTTCATTAGCTTTCAAAGTATTTGTTTTTATCAAATTTCAAATTTTTGTAATATTATTACATTTAATTAGCAATTTGCAAAATATTTTTGTCCTTAATTTGACTATGTAATTGAAAAATTTTATGAGATCTGTACAAATATTTCTTTTGCCGAAGATAAGAGCAGCCTATTTAGTTTCAGTTTTTCTTTAATCTGCTCATATCGCTATTTTTTTAATTTAATTTTATTCAACCTTCTATAAATCGTGAATATCATGCTTATCAATCTGTGAACGAGCCTAATTCTAATAGAAGAAAAGACAAAACATAAAATTACAATAAATTTCTACTCATTATACAAAAAATAATCACTGAAATACAAATCTACACCTTATACAATATACCATATAACTTGAATATATGATTATATTAAAAAAAATATAAGAAAAAAATATTTTCTGTGCATCGCACAGGTCCCACACTAGTATATTATAAAATAAATGTTAAAATTCTTCTATAATATAAAAAGATAATGATGAGAATATTTCTTTTCTCTTGACATTGTTTTGTTAAATAATTAACATGTGTGTTCTACATACTCTTTCTCCTTTTCTCTCTCTTTTTTATTTGTATTTTTGCTAAATTAAAAACTTCAAAATATCTTTTTTTTTTGTTTTAAATCTATTTTCACATATGATATCAAATTAATCTTCTTTTTGTGATATTTAATTTAACATCAATAACTGAAATAAATAATTATATTTAAAAAATATTATATCAATTTGATATATATGATGGATTTAATAAATAGTATATTATTTTTTAAAATAGATTTAAGCTAAAAACATATATTTTATTTTTTCATAAATATTAAAATATTTATAATATCAAATTTATATAATATTATAATTTATTCTTTAACGTCAATAGTTTAAAGTAAATTACAATATTTATTTTCAATTCAAACACTTCAAAATTCACATCAAAATATCTTACAATTTATTATTTAATAAAATTATTTTTAAAAAATTAAAAATACAATGTAATATAACAAACTATATTCCAAATTAAATAATATTTATATAATTAATATAAATAATAAGTTATATACATTTTTATAATAATAATAAGAGTAATTTTAGTGTAAATTCTTAATACAATAAAATATACTATATGTTGAAGAGTAGAAATCTATCATATCTCATTACCATAAAAATTTATATTTAATATAAATATATAAAATCTCCTAAATATATGCTAAAATAATTTTCAGCATTTTTACTTAAAAAATATTGTAAGAAAAAATACATGTTGAAAAAAATAATTTTTTTAAAACTAAAATTTCAAATTTCAAATTACCTTTTTTTTTACAAATTCGTTTTCAGCATGTGATATATCAAATTAATCATCTTTTTACGATCTTCAATTTGATACCAATATTGTATATATTAAAATAAAATATTATATTTAAAATATAAATTTGATTTACGAGTTAAATTATTTAATTTTACTTGAAATATGTGTTGAGTTTAATAAAATTGGGTTAAATTCTTATGTGAATTTGAGACAAACAAAAATAATAATTTTTAAAATATTTTTATAGAATAATAATAATAATATTAATAAGAAATATTTTCATAAATTAAAAATATTATATTATTCAAGAATATAGTTAAATGTACTATTTTAATATTTTTGTACTAATTTTAAATATTTTTATTGATTTTGAGAAATTATAGTTCGTTGGATTGAGTTTGAATTCTAAAATTCATTTTGTTATATAGTTTTTTTATTTATGAAAAAAACTTTTTGAGAAAATGACAATGCATACAAATATAACTATACTTCAAACTGATTTGAGTGAAAATTTAAAAAAAATAATTTCTAATATCTACTGCATATTGCAAATGTTATCTGATATTTGATTTTTGGGTTAATATCAAAAACCAACCTAACCTATATTATTTTTTTCCATTTGGTATCTGATGTAAAAAAGTCTCGATTGTATCGTATTCTATAAGATTTTGACCAATTATACCTTGTACTTTTTTCAGATGGTTTTTTTTTTTCCGCCAAACAGAGCAACATGTGAGCTCCACGAGGTTTTTTAAGGGTATAATGCTTTCTTTAAGTTGGCACCGAGGGACAAACTCGATTTTTTTTCAAACTCATCGCTTCATTACAACAGTTCTTCAATTTGAGGCTTAGCACATGAAAGAAAGAACATCTATCAATCCTTCGAACACTTTCTCCTTCAACTTTATTTTCTCTTCATTTCTTCAAAGAGTACTTACATTCTATTCCTCGAGAATATGATTTCATTCCTTATAACTGTAGAATTCTCTGCATTTCTCTCATTTCTTTCATCTTATTTATATAAAAAACCATCTCATTAAAATTCTGCACTCTTTTTTCTCAATTTCCTTTTTCGTAAATTCAAAGCGCATAAAATTCAAAAGAGGGATTCCACACTCATGATCAGAGTCATTAAAAAAAGTTTTTATTCCTCTTGCGTTCCTCCTTCCATAGATTCTTTTGTCACAAAAGATAAGCCTCAAGAAAGCATCATCTTCATCGATGTTGTAATTTAAAACCCCTTCTCTCAAATCAGATACTTTTGGGAGTTAGAAATTCAGATAACTATTCTTGCTTCGTAACAACTACCTTCTTGCTTGGACTTGAAGAATCAACAATTTAGAAAAATACTATTAATTACTAAAATAGAATATGAAGAAGGAGAAGGAAGTGCAAATTTCTTTCACCCCCACTTCATTTTTCAAAGGGTTTTGTGTTGTCTGTGGGAAGAAGGTGTTGACGGAAATGAAAGACAATTTTACCCTTAAAAAAAGTGTGCAAGTCATGTGTTACGATTTAGCCGAAAAATAAACTTTTAAAAAAATTAGGTTGTAACTAGTCAAAATTGTAAAGAATAGGTAGCAATCGAAGAGATTTTTTTACCTCAAGTACCCAATGAAAAAAATCTTACATATTTTATTATTTTATATAACAATAATATAATTCATAACATATCATTAATATAATATAATATAATATATTTTATCCTTTGCATCGCATGGGCGAACATCTAGATAAAAAGTGATTTAACAAAGCAGCATACACATGCCACATAGGAATCGACACGCTTCAATGCAAGTTCAAATCCTGTCGGGTAAATTGTAAAAAGTGACCGATGCCTCATTACTATATGCCATTGTCTCAAACTTGTGTAAAATTATATGATATACATATTGAAAATCTGGTCTCTACAACATTAAGTATCTTTCTATTTCCATTTATGCCCTTCTAAGTTTGATGACGGGCTATGATGGAGTTTTCTTAGGTTGGATTATACAAACTCCTAAAGATGAAATGACCTTGTTCTAGGGTCTTGATTTTTAGTCATATGGGAAGAAGGGTAAAAATGTCCTTATGAAGTGTCTAGAAAAACTTTTGCCATCACAAGTGGCTAAAAACGAAGACACCCCATTTTTACTAGAACCTTTTTACCCTTCTAATAATCCGTACCATAGAAAGCCAGACTGTTCCATCTATACCAGCTGATACAATAAACCAAGCTGTTCTTCTGAGTCTACATAGTCAAACACAGAAGGGCATAATTGGCAAAAAAAGAATGAAGCTTAAGGTGTGGCTATTTCAACGATTTGCAAGATAAAGTGGCTTTATTATGATCTCTCTATCTTTATCATTAGCAGTAAATTATGGGTTCAGAATGTGGGGATATGTTTTGGAATGGTAAATTCTCAAGAGAAATGTACCTGTTTCACCAGAAACAACAGCAGGACAAGAATAATCAGCAAGTCATATTGATGCTAGGAACTATAGGATTAGCAGATATTAAGAAGCAGGATTCCTACACTTGGACAGGTGTCAACTGCTTTCGATGGTCCTGCAAAGTTGAACTTGTGTTTGGTGTGATCCAACAAGAATGGACAGATCATCGCATTGAGAGCCAAATACCATAGAGGAAAGTTGATTAATACCTTAAAATCCCCAAAAGATTTGGTGAAGAAACGTACTTAAAGTTTGTTGATAAAATTGGGGTGAACTTTTGATTTAACTCTTTGAATTATGAGCTAAATCGAACAAAATACATCTTTATAGTTTTAGACAGATGAAGTTTTCTATGTGAACTCATGATCAAAGTGGCAACTATAAGTGGAGAAAATTTCAAGAATTAGATCATCACATGTAGTCAAACAGAACTTAAGCTAGCTGATAAAACTGATTCTCATCATTGTTATCATATGCAGGCAAATATAGAGAAATAGGGATATTTATACATGTTGGAATTGATCAATGTTTCTTGGTGGTATTTTGCAAAGGATGAACAAGAGAGAAAGAGAGAGAATAACTTAAATAACAACTTTTTGAATGAGAATTAACCATCTTGAAAAATCACATACATGCTATTTATACACTAAGTAAGGCTCAACCATAATTAGTTGAAATCCAACCACCATGGCTAACCTCTAATACATTATCAACCATAATTAGTTGAAATCCAACCGTCATGGCTAACTTCTAATACATTTCAAAAACGAACAAAACTGAACAATTACATTTGAATTACACTATTTTAACACACTACCTTAATTCAAATCTGTCAATTTGTGCATCCCAATTTTGTTCTTCATTTCTTCAAGTCTCTTAGGCTTCAAAACTTTGGTTAGCATATCTGCACACTACTCCTCAGTTCTGCAATGCTCAAGTGCTAGTTTGTTCTTGTTAACTTGATCACGAAGGAAGGGATATTTTACCTCTACACGCTTACTATGTCCATGATCTATTGGATGCTTAGCAAGGTCTATGGCTGATTTGTTATCAATCCTGAGCTTCATTACATTACTGCACTTGATCTTAAGTTCTTCCAGTAACATTCCTAGCCAACGGGCTTGGCTTGCACCAAAAGCAGCTGAGATGTACTCAACTTCACAACCAGATAATGCAACCACGTCTTGTTTCTGTGAACACCATGATATAGGAGCATTTCCAAGCATGAACATGTACCCGGATGTGCTCTTTCTGTCATCAACATCTCCACTCCAATCTGCATATGTGTAACCAACAATTTCTATGTCAGAATTTTCTTTTGTTGCAGCAAATAAAATTCCACACTCTAGTGTGCCCTTCACATATCTAAGAATTCTCTTAGCTGCAAGTAGATGATCCTTGCATAGTTTCTCCATGAATCTACTAACCAAGCCAACTCCATAGGTGATATCTGGCCTAGAATTACACAGATATCTCAATGAGCCAATGAGTTGCCTATATAGTGTTGAATTAACCAAGTTTGTGTCTTCACCAGTAGACAATTTTATTCATGGTTCTGCTTCTGCTAGGAGCACTAAGTTCATCAGTTCACCATTAATTTTAATAGCAGCATCAGGAAAGACGTCATAGTCTTGAAATCTCAACGGTGGAGTTACCTGTCTTAGTGACCTTCTCAAAGGTGCAATCTCATTCACATCTGGTTCATCATTCACATTTTGCTCATCATTCACATTTAATTCATTGTCAATATGAATATATTCCTGTGTTTCTTTTCCTCCCAGTTCAATTTCTACTGTTTCATTGGTTTGTCTTTCCATACCATTGTTCCAATCCCATTCTTTTGTCTCATCCACGATCACATCATTACTTATCACAATTTTCTTGCTCAAGGGATCAAAGATTTTATAGGCCCCAGTACTATGATATCCTACCGAAATCATGGTTTGAGCCCTTGAGTCCAATTTTCTTCTATTTTGTTCAGGCTCATGTCTGTAATATAGTGAGTCAAATACCTTGAAGTGTTTCACACTAGGCTTGAGTCCACTCCAAGCTTCTTCTGGTGTCAAATTTTCAAGCCTCTTTGTAGGACATTTATTCAAGGTATGAGTAGCTGTGAATACTGCTTCTGCCCAGAAATCATGTGGAAGATGCTTCTCTCTCAGCATGCATCTCACAATATTTAGCACTGTTCTATTCATTCTCTCAGCAGTTCCATTGTATTGAGTATGGAGCCATCACCTCATGAGTTATACCTTCCTCCTTGCAGAATTTCTTAAATTCAAGTGATGTGTATTCTCCTCCAACATCAATTCTAAGCATCTTAATTGAACAACCATATTGTTTTTCAACTAGTAACTTGAATGATTTAAATGTTACGAATACTTCACTCTTTCTTTGTAATAGGTAAACCCATATTTTCTTTGTAAAGTCATCTATAAAAGAGAAAAAATACAAGTTACTTCCATGGGATTTGATTTCAAATGGGCCACACGCATCAGAGTGAATCACTGCAAGCTTCTCCTTTCCCCTAGTTGGAACTGCAGCATTGTAAGCCTTTCTTGGTTGTTTTCCTTCACAGCATCTACCACACACTTGCCTTGGTACTTCAATTAAAGGTAGTCCCACAACCATGTTCTTCTTCTGCAACTTGTTCAGGCTATCGAAGTTCAAATGTCCAAGCCTTCTATGTCAATTCCACACACTGTCATTGCTTTGGGCGGTCAAACACTTTTGCTCAATGGTGCTCACTCCCACCTTGAATGTTCTATTCTTAGACACAGGAACTTTCAAAACACATTTCCCGTTAGAGTAAGATACTTCCATGTGTTCCATATGCATTGAGAATCCTTTCTCTAGCAATTGTCCCAAACATTGCTTTCCATGTTAGGAACATATAGGACATCACTGATAGTCACCATGGTTCCATTTACTCTTCTTATGGCCACCTTGCCAATTCCTTTAGCCATCACTGACTTGCCATCACCAAATTTAATGCTTCTTCTCACTGTTTCATCAATTTCATAGAACCAATCTTTATGTCCTGTCATATGATTTGAACAGTCAATGTCCAAATACCACCATTCCTCAATGCATGTTTCACTGTTAACAATGGCCATTAACATCACTGCTTCATCATCATCAGAGTCACGCGCAAATTGTGCTTCTTCACTTCTCTTCCTAGACACTTTAGGATTACTACACTCATCTGCATAATGACCATACTTTTGACAGTTATAGCACTGAATGTGCTCTTTTGATTCATTCTTTCCCTTTCTAGTGTTTTCTCCTTCTTTCTTTTGATTCTCACTCTTAGAACCACTACTTTCTTATTTGTTATACTTCCATTTGCCTTTCCCTTTCTTATTCTTCCAAGAATCACCACCACCTTTCTTTTGATTTTGGGCAAATAGGACTTTCTCGGAATCCTTCTCCTCTTTCTTGATACCTTCTCTATTATTCATCTTTAACTCGTGTGCTTCCAAAGAACCCAACAATTGCTCCAATTTTAATGTTTCTAGGTCCTTTGATTGTTCAATTGCAAAAACAACATGATCATAGTTTGGTGTTAAACGGGTGAGTACCTTTTCCACCTTCATCGAATCGGTCACCACCTCACCACAACTCTTCATTTGGTTTGCAAGAATCACCAACCTACTTACGAATTGTGCCACCGTCTCGTTTGATTCCATCTGAAGCAAACCCAGTTGACGCCGGAGTGCCATCAATATCACCTTCTTGGTTTGCTTGTAACCGGCGTAAGTTGTAGCCAGCACATCCCATTCTTCTTTGGTCGTCTCATAATCAATGATTTTTTCCAAGACATTTGAATCCACGCATTGATGAATTAGGAAGATCGCTTTATCATCTTTCTTCATCTGTTCATGGTGAGTTGCCCTGTGTGCCTCCGTGGGATTCGTCTTTAATGGTGTGATGTCGGTGCGTATAATATCAAGCACGCCTTGATATCTGAATACTACCTTCATTAGCGCCGTCCAACTCTTATATTTGGTTCCATCAAAGATTAGTAGTTTCGCAGGAATTTGGTCGTTGTTCTTTAACATCGCCATTGTTCACCGTCGTACGCCGCCGTGGATCGTATAGCTCTGGTGCCAATTGTTGGAATTGATCAATGTTTCTTGGTGGTATTTTGCAAAGGATGAACAAGAGAGAAAGGGAGAGAAAGAGAGAGAATAACTTAAATAACAACTTCTTGAATGAGAATTAACCACCTTGAAAAATCACATACATGCTATATATACACTAATAAGGCTCAACCATAATTAGTTAAAATCCAACCACCATAGCTAACCTCTAATACATTCTCAATCATAATTAGTTGAAACTCAACCGTCATGGCTAACCTCTAATACATTTCACAAACTAACAAAATTGAACAATTACATTTGAATTACACTATTTTAACAATACACACAAACTGCCCTTGAAGTCTAGCCTAATTGTAACAGAACCCAACAAAGTTTCTTTTCTCATGAAAAACCCCTTATGAATAGTCCCTTGAGATTTGTCTTTTTTCTTAGAAACACTACCCTTAGTTGATGCGATTTGCAAGGAAACAGACTTCAGTGGACTTTTATGTAATCAAGCTAAACTTCAAGGGTAATTCTCCAAGTATAATCTGAAAGAATAATAACATATGTTACCTGCTTTTCAACGAATTCTGGGTAATTATCAAGAATCAAGTTAACAAGTTGATCACAGGCGATTTGGATATCCTTTCTCCCAGGCCCGTGGGCATTCTTGAGGTCAACTGCCATAAGAAAAGTCTATGATACACCTGTTTCACAGAAATCAAAGTTCCTGATAATCCTCATCGGCGCTGTAAATCTGACTCTACTCTCACTTAGCGCGAGATCAACTACCATCAGCATCTGAATTATTCTCCTCATAAAATTCATCCTTTTTTTTTTTTTTTTTTTTTATCTTGATCTCCAAATGTAATGTACACCTCCTTATTGTGAAAGTATCCATGCACATTGTCGAACACCGGATGCCTCTCTCTATCATGTCCATGCACATATACAGCCTTCTGAAAATGATTGTCCTCTAGTTGCTGTTGGTCCATTCCCATCACACCGAATTCCCTTGTTCACCGAGTATTATTCTATAACATAGTGAAAGCTTCACCCAAGTTGAAATTCTTCGTTTTCAAGAATTTCAATAATATTGCATAAGTTCTGGCATCTTCCAGAAGTGGCATGCCCCGGATGAAGCTTTCTGTGGCAAACGTTCGGCTTTCATTTGGTTTAGGTGGACCTGATAACTCATGGTTGTTAAGAGCTTCATGGAATTGAAGAACTAGTTCCTTCAATGCCATCCTTTGAGATTTGGAGAGTTCTGAAATTTTCTTGGTTTCAGCCAGGTGGGCCCACGGAGTCCCTGTTTATGGTGGATGCGTCATTCTCCGGAACCTGTCAGGATTGGTGCTAATACGCAATAAGCAAACACCAAGTGAAAGAGCGTGTTAAAAAGAAAGCAGATTATTTACAGATCCATATTCAGAAACTCTCAGTCTTGAAAATTAGCAAAGATATATCATTAGCTAATTCAATTGCTCTCCTCCAGGAGAAGAACATAAACAATTAACTACATTTAGAATGCAATGTGATTATAATATTGTCCCTGATCAATTGACCAGTAATGGAAAATAAGTTGAATATATACAATTTGTATCAAGATCAAACACTGTATTTAAAAATCTTATGGATTTGGAAGATTGGCTAGCCAAGGAAGCAACTTTCCGTGGACCAAGTCTGGCCTGTCATCATGAGGACAGTGTCCAACTCCTTCCAATAAAAACAGGCTCACATTTGACAGTCGATCGGGCAATGATGAAAAATATTTACCCACAGGCCCATCAATTGGTGTAAATGGATCTTGATCACCCCATAGGACCAAGACAGGTAAGGTAATATTTGGGATCAATTGAACTGGATTTGGGCCGGGCGGCCCTGTTACAATCGAAACAAAAGCATCCAGAGCCCCTTCATCGAGCGCTGGTTTCCTAATTATCTGCAAATTTAGAAAGCATCTCATTGAATGGAGAATCATTGTCTACTTATAATGCACTTGATTTCATTATTGTCACTTTCTTCCCCAAAGTAAGCAAATTCAAAGAATATTATACCTCCACAAGGTCATCATCCACAAACTCCTTATTACCATAGACAGACAATAACACATTTCTCAGATTTTCTCTGCACAAATAAAGAAATAAGCTCATTATCTTCCTTCAGGAACATCATATGCTAATTGGGAGAAAAAAGAATCGCATCACTACCTTTGTCTAACACGATCAAATAGATAAGAAGCAATGCCTTTTTGTTTCAATAAGAAATCAAAAAACCAAAGCAAAGGCAAGAATAGCTTTATTCTCCAGTCATCAACTATAGCCTTGTTGTTCATACCGCCAGCACAGTTGAACAGAACAAGCCCTCGAACCAGGGATTGACTAGATTCTGTTCAAAAAATAAATATTTAAACTCATCATTTCTCCTATGTTGCGTTTGGATTAAGAAATTTGAGATCCACTGAAATCCCTAAAACAAATAGTTCAAAACGAATGTGATTGGTTTCAAATTCATATCAGTTCAAACAATCACCAATAGATTTGCTGCTACGGATTTCAAATCCTTCAATCCAAACACAACCCTAAGCAGTCTTAATCGAATGTCATAAAATTTCCCCACTCCGAAAGATAATTCAGACACACCTGCAGCTGCAATAACACAAGCAAGACTCCCAACAGAGTTCCCCAATAGCACGGTAGGCCTTTGAACAACTTCGTCCAAGAAATCAAGAATCAACTGCACATAATGAGTGCATTATTTGTCATAATCGAATTAAAGAATGAATAAGTTAGTTATCAAATTCACCTGAGCCCAGATTTCCATGGAGTATTGAAAGCCAGCAGGCTTATCTGAAGCACCAAAGCCAAGGAGGTCAATGGCATAGACTGTGTGATTTTGAGCCAGTGTTGGAATATTCCTATAATGACAAGTAAAGCTTAGCAGCAGCTATTTAGAAGTTACATGAATTCAAAAGGAAATTGAGAGAGAGAGAGAGAGAGAGAGTAAAAAAAGACATACCTACGCCAATGAGCAATCGAAGCACCAAAACCATGAACTAGAAGAAGCGGAGGATTTACAGCGGTGGTGTCACTATTGCTTTCTGGATGAACAAAGTAATTAATGGTAAATCCCTTCCACAGCCACGTTTTGCACTTCCCATCAATTTCGCTCACCTCCAAAGGCGGCAAAAACTCGTCCTTCCCAGTGGACACTACCGCCGTGGACGCGGCGGAGGCACTAGCACAACCAACGCCGGAAATGGGACTGTTGGGAATCTTCCAAGAAGGAAACTTGGGCAAGCTTAGCGAACTAAAACTGGGATTCCGCTGTATTTGCAGAGTAGTAGATGAAGACGATGATAATCGCGAAAAGGGTGTGAAAAATGAACGGGCTGCCGCGAGATTTACTGCCATTACCAATCAAAATTTTCTTTTTCTATAAAAAAATCAAATTACTTGCAGAAATACTGCATGGAAATCTCTATCCCCACAAGAAAAGAACAGATTTTTTAATTTTTATTTTATCTTTTAAATTGGCAATTGAATTCAGTGTTGAGAGCTACGAAGAAACACGAACCACCAAATAGGCAGGAGCAGCGGTGCCACCAGCCTCCTACTGCAAGCTAAAGATCTTTTTGTTGGTGTTGTTTTTTGTTTTTTTTTTTTTTTTTTTTTTTTCTGTAAGCATTAGCCCACAAATATTATTTTTAGCTTTGAATAAAAAAATAGGAATTATTTATTTGTGAAGCATTTTGTTTTCATTGGGATCGAAAAGGTTAGATGGGCTTCAGCCTCTCAATGACTACGTGGAAACCATCCTAATTTGGCCCAATAAGAACAGAAGGGCCTGCTAACTATTGAAAATCCGTAATTGGGCCTATGAATATAAGCTACATTTGTTATTAGTGATCTAATTGATGTTCATAATTATAGCCACGATATCATATATTGGCAAATATAATAAAAATTAAAGTGAAATTAAAAAATATAGAATCATAGAAGAAATCGTGTGTGGTTAACTTTACATTTAATTCCATATATTTCATTTATTAGAACGTATGATATTTATAAATAAACCATGCATAGGGCAAAGCGGAACAGTTTTTAAAATGTATATACATTTATTTTTATTTGAGCTGGACTCTTAGGCAGTGGTACATGTAATTCAATTTTTCTTTTTTAATTTTACTGAATTTGGATCAATTGTTGCAGCTTGTCCCTCCTCTCTTTCATTTTCATTACTCTTCAAATAATTGTTTATTAGGAGACAAACTAATATTGTCGTTCATAATTAGTTAAAATGTGAGGTCACCAATTTATTTTAGCGACTATTCTTATGTACCTCATTTTTTCAAACTTGTTATTGCTTATGATTGTAATCGTGTACCGATGATTAATGAAATTTGATTTTTAAAAATACTTTAATAATTTAATTAATAAAATAAATTAGAAAATTCATACAAAGGTTGGATAATTGGTGGAATGGATTGGGCAATGGGCCCAGCCCAAACCCATTAAACCACTGGCAGGGTGACAAGGTTGGGGGGGAGGGAGGGGTAGAACCTAGGATTCTGTCTCGCACCAAATGGGGGTTTGTGGCTCGTGTCAACCCTAACTAATCGACACTTCAATGATCGCGTGACCATCTCTTTCTCTCCCCCACCACCCCCTTTGCCTTAATTTTATTTATTTATTTCTTTATTATTATATATAAATATAAATATAGATATAACGAGATGACATGATTAGAGAATCTCACTCACCAAGGCTCTGTTTGTTACGCCAAAATTGTAAAAATATTATAAAGACCTATTTTGATGCAACATATTTCACTCTTTAAATATTATTTTAATTTTAATTAATATATATGTCCCTATTTTATAAAAGATATTTATCTTTTAGTATTTTATTATTTTATTAAAATAAATAATTGACTTCGACCGACAAAAAAAAAAAAAAAAGTAGCTAAAATGTTATCTTATTAAATTTATGAAGTCTTACTATATATTTCAAGCCAAACGCAGCCTAATGGAGTCAAAAAATAAAAAAATAAAAAATAAAAAGGGAAAAGGAAAACACAGGTCATTTCCTCTTCGCCTTCATTCCTCATCGTTCAAACTCTAGAATTTACACTACTACACTACAGTCCATCAATTCACAGCTCAACACCTCCTCCTCTGTCTCTCTCTCTCTCTCACACACACACACACTTAAAGAATAACAAATTAAAAAATGACGGAAGAAACCAGCCAAACACATCCACCTGAAGCAGCACAGCCGCCGCTGTCCACGGCGGAGGAAACAGAAACACCACCGCCACAACAACCGGAGTCTGTTCCCGAGCCGCCGCTAGCTTCAGTAGCACTAGCCCAGCAGAAAGACCCACTCCCACCGACTGAGCCTCCACCCGCAGCTGAAGAAAGCCTGAAAGAAGCCGTTACTGTCGTAGAGAAAGACTCACCTTTAGAGCCGCCACCGCCGGAACCACCTCTGGAGACAGAGCATGTGACCGTGACGACCACAGAAAAAGACGCCGCCGCCCCAGCTTCCCAGCCCCTCGCCGCAGCTCTGGCGGTGTCGCAAGAAACTGAATCCCCAAAAACCGAACTGAAAGAAGTGATGGAAGCCGAGAAGGAGAAATCTGCGGAAAAGAAACTCGCCCCAGAATCACTAGCTTCTTTCAAAGAGGAAAGCAACAAAATTTCAGATCTCTCACAGCCTGAGTTAAAATCATTAGAAGAGCTCAAGATTTTAGTACAGGAAGCCCTTAAAAGCGGTGAATTCATTGGGGCCTCACCTTCGAAATCGGAAAAATTGCCAGAAGAAGTATCAATCTGGGGCGTACCCTTATTACAGGACGACAGAAGTGATGTCATTCTGCTAAAATTTCTGCGAGCCCGCGATTTTAAAGTGAAAGAATCCTTCACTATGTTGAAGAACACAATGAAATGGCGACAGCAGTTTAATGTTGATGAGTTGTTGAACGAAGATTTAGGAGACGATCTTGAAAAGGTTGTCTTTATGCACGGGCACGACAAGGAGGGGCACCCAGTTTGTTACAATGTGTACGGAGAGTTTCAGAACAAGGAATTGTATGCTAAAACATTTTCAGATGAGGAAAGAAGGCAGAAATTTCTGAGGTGGAGAATTCAGTTCTTGGAGAGGAGCATTAGGAAATTGGATTTTAGTCCTGGTGGGATTAACACTATCTTTCAAATTAGTGATCTGAAAAATTCACCAGGACCAGGGAAAAGGGAACTCCGAATTGCTACCAAACAGGCGCTGCATATTCTTCAGGATAACTATCCTGAATTCGTAGCCAAACAGGTACGACATGGTCTTCTTCTTTTTGGAATTATTGGATGTTTTAATAGATAATGAGGAAGGGTGTTGCTGATCATGAACTAACTTTGTTTGATTAACGAGTGGATTCAATGTCGAATATTTGCATGGATTTGTTTGATTGGATAAGTGCATGTATGTGGAGTTCAGGATCTTAAATTTTGAAGAATAAAAATACATTCTTGGTGAAGTGAAGTCAGCTTGCCAGATGTACTCTATTTATGTTGAGGTATTGGGATACAACAACAGGTGACAAGGATAAAGTCCTGCTGATCATTTACTGAATTTATTTTGAAATTTTGCTAAGAATTTGATTACTTTAACAGGCATCTGTATGGGGATTTTGATATCTTATGTTTTGATAAATAAAAATACATTCTTGGTGTAGTGACGGGATTTGAATTTGTTGTATAAATTGGTATGGAATATAAGGTTTTGCACACTTGGAAAAATTAGTAGAAACGTAGTATTGCTTTTTTTGCTTCTTAGCGCGTTTATGCCTGGTTATTATCGTTTTGGGAAATACTTTGATTTTGCATCTAATTCCCATGGGAATCATTTAAACTGTCTCTCTATGTGTGTGCGCGCCAAAAAGAAAAATGAAGTTATTGATTGTTGTAAACATGTAGAGTTTGAACGATGTTAGGGCTGGTGTTTATGGTGTTTTAAGGATTAAAAAGCGTACGCAAATCTTTCCCCATTAGCTATTTTATTATATTAATAGTAACAACTTTTCCTGCATGTAGGTGTTCATCAACGTTCCGTGGTGGTACTTGGCTTTCTATACGATGATGAGTCCCTTCCTAACTCAGCGTACCAAAAGCAAATTCGTATTTGCTGGCCCATCAAAGACTGCTGAAACTCTCTTCAAGTGTGTAAAGATTCTCTTGCATTTAAATCGAATAGGACTTATTTTCCAAGCGTGAAAATAATAAATTTTGGTTGTATTACTGGTGAAACAGGTACATACCACCACAACAAGTGCCAACTCAATATGGCGGCCTTAGTGTAGATTTCTGCGAATGCAACCCTGAGTTTACCGTAGATGATCCAGCAACAGAGATCAATGTCAAACCTGCGACTAAGCAAATTGTTGAAATTATTGTCAATGAGGTTTGTTACAAAGCATTCAAGATTAGTTCTTTCCTATGTGAATGTATCATACTTCATCCATGAAAGAATATTATTCGGTGGCATAACTATAAGCATTATCTTTTAGGCTTAATCTAATTACCAAAAATTGAAAACCCCAGAAAATTTTGTTTCCTTTCAAATTACACCATCCAGGGGGGTGTTTGTAAGAAAAAATAGACCTCAAGGGGCTGTTTGTAATACTCTTAGGGTGTAATTCATAAGAAAACAAACTTCATAGAAATTTGGCTAATCTTAATGGTAGTTTTTGTAATTATCCCATATTCCTATGGTCATTTGATATTTGTTTGATCCACAGAAATGCACTCTGGTTTGGGAGATTCGTGTGGTCGGTTGGGAAGTAAGCTACAGTGCTGAATACGTTCCAAATGACGAACGTGGCTATACAGTTATCATACAAAAGACGAGGAAGATGCTTCCAACTAACGAGCCTGTTGTGTCCGGAAGTTTCAATGTGACTGAGCTCGGTAAGATACTACTCACCATCGACAACCCCACCAGCAAGAAGAAGAAGCTCCTTTATCGGTTTAATGTTTTGCCTTCTGTCAACTAATCTCCTGCAAGCATATAAAGCCTTGTCTGAATTGCCTGAGCCAGAGGTCTTGTTTTTCCTTACTTTCTTTATAGGAACATGTTTGTTCTAGGCCGAAATTGGATTGGTGTTTTTTGTGTATTTCGCTTTATTTCGTCATAGAATTCTTGTTCTGATATGGTGTTTTGTGTTATATATGGTGTTCTGTAAGCAATATTGTCATTTCTGATTGTCCTTTTCCACTTCATCCTTGAGAAGGTTTAGATTGGGTGTTCTGAAACGGCAGAGATAATTTATCGCACGGGATCTTTTGTTCTAAATACTGTTTCATCTTCTATTACCATTATACGCTTGGACGTTTGTGTTGAATGTTCTGTAAATGTACATGTTGCATGTATTGAAACTATACGAACATATTTTGAGTCGAATTCAATCTTTTGTCGAGTTGCTTCTTGAGTAGCTCAGGGGCTATCTCGACTTGCTTATCCTTTATTGAAGCATAGAGAAAATTGATCAATAATATGGAGATGTATGTGAAATTCTTGGATGGACTGACCTTTCATACTGTAGTATTGTTTAAATCTAACTGTTGTAACTAATGTAATTATGATGTTTATTATTGGTAATGGACAATTAATTGTGATTAAAGCACTTTATCATTATAGTTGCGTGGGGTCCTTGTTTGCTTCTTTTTTTAAAATAAAAATAAAATTATTTTTAACACACATTATAAAATATCATCAATATATTATATGATGAAATAAATGAAATGAAAGGATGAGACTATACAAGGATGGTTTGATGGTAAATACTATTTTAGTGGGCTTATGGTTTTTGGGCCTTGTTGGGCTTGGATTCTTGCTACCCTGCAACATTCGGCCCTTGATAATAGTACTTTAGGCCCTTGTTAAGTTTGGGCTTTAGATTATAGTGTAAACCTTTTAAAAATTGTATACATAAAATTTATTGGACGAATGAAGTAATAGAAAAAGAGTTCTTTACCTAAATTAATAATTATCAATGCTATAATTAATAATTTCTTATGATTTGTGACAAACATAGATATATTTTAAAATTCATATTACAATTGAAAATAAACCCATAATATATATATATATTATTTTATTTTGGAATTATTATTTATTTTTTTGGTAAAAAATAAAATAAATGATGATTGGAAAGAAAAAAGGAGTGGGGCGGAGAACAGAAAAGCCTACCTCACATGGAGACTAGAGTGTATGACCAAATTATACCGCCGCACATGCTTTTTGATTCATGGCATTTGTTTGCGGCTGCCAAATTCTTCTTTTAATTATTTTGCTTCACTTTTTATGGTATTTCTTCAAACAATAATACTTTATTCTTTATTGTGTTTGAGTTTAGGTAGCTTTCATTTACATTCCTTTATTTTAGTATCATTTTAACTTGTTGGGAACTAAGTTGTACATTTTTGTAATTTTTTATATTATATTATATTGAATTTTAATTTTATAATCAAATTTAATATTGTTCGTGTATGATATATTAATTTAATTATTATTAACATATCTTGTGTTGATACAATAAAATCAGATATGATAATTAACTTGAGAAAATTAGAAAATTTTGTGGTTTCTAGTGTAAATTGTCCTATTTGAGGTTAGATTTTAATATTTAGTTTTATATGAAATTATATCTGTTTACCAATAAAATAATAAATACTTTAAATATTTTTCAATATTAGTTAATCAAAAATATATTATATATAATATATTTATATATTATAAATTATACACGGAAGTAATCCTAAATTTATATAAAAGAAGTATGACAATTGAAAAAGGAAAGTAAAGGCAACAAAATCTTGAGCATTGGCAGAAATATCCACATAAAGGGAAAGGGAAAGTACATAAGCAACACTTTTCTCATCTTTTTACAACTTCAGAATCTAATGGAAAAACACAATAAAAATTAGTATATTTTAGTACTGATATATAAAAAAAATTATTATTATTATTCAATGAAAAAGTTTTGTTCTTTCACATAAAAGTTATTATATTTGAAATATTTTCTTTTTTGGTAATTAGCTACATAAAAGTAATATTTTTGAGCAAAACATAATATTTTTAAAATTATTATAAAATATTATTTTATGTACGTGATGCATGTGGTAAAAATTCTTATGTTTTTACACTAACCCATATTTATTGAATCTATTATATTATAGATTTGCAGAAGAAATTATTATGCTTTTGCACTGATCCATATTAATTCAATCCAGTTACACCATTCTTAATACATATGATTCAAAATTCTCAAACTTAAAAATATTTGTATAAATGGATGTAATTGTGTGGTAAATTTTGCATTAATCCCATCCTTAAATTAAATTATTGAATGATGGGTATGAATAAAGTAGGAAATTCAAATGTTACTAGAATATACTAGAAGAAAATAGTGGAAGCCGCTTAAAAGAAGAAAGATTCAAGACAACCTTATACCATAATCTTATCAAAGTTGACCAAGATTCTCTCTATGTCTTCACATTATTAGCCACTTCATACATGCTAGACATACTTACACGCAATTGGGCTCTCCCCCACATCAAAATTAAATAATAATAATAATAATAATAATATAAATTATATAGTATTTTATTACCCTAATGTGTAATAAATAATAAATAATAAATTATGTTGTATTTCTTACTTATTATGTAAATAATATTTTTTTTTACTATAAACGAATTATATTTTTGTATAATAAACACACGATAAAATATCATTTCACATTAGGATTATTCATCAAAATATACGTATATTACTTGTGATCTTGATATATTAATATATATATATTTTTGTATTTCATCAAATTACTACGTACTTATCTAAGTAAAAAATTAAGAAAAGTCGAACTTTAATAGAATAAAAGAAACTAAAGTTTAAGTAAAATAAATAAATAAAAAGTGCAAATTAATGGCTTCTAGAATGGGCAAATCATATCTGTAAGGAAAAAAAAATCAAAGGATGAAGTTGAAAGGATAATAAGGGATCATGTGAGGGAAGAAATGTCATCCCTTAATTAAAGGCAAGAATAGTTCAAACTATGATCAATTTTTTTTTAATACAACTTTATGAGTTATTTTTGTCAACTTAATGATGCTTCGTTTACATTAAATTAATAAAATAAAAGGCACAATCAATCTTGAAGGGAAATAATATGATCCGATTCAATTAATTTTATCGAATCTAAAAGAAATAATATGACGCGATTCAATTAATTTTATCGAATCTAAGGAAAATAATATGACCTGATTCAATTAATTTTATCGAATCTACGCTTAGTGTAAATTTTATAAAACTAAGATATTTTTTAACAAGTACTATTATCATTCATATTAAAGCTTTTTTTTTTCCCTATGCCTTTTGTATTTATCACATCATTAATTTTGGTTAAAAATATATTAACCATTAAGTTTACTTGCATACTTGCTTATTCGATAGACACTCTAATTTATATATTTATCACTCACAATGTTTAAAGAAACAATAATGTTTATCAATACTACAATATTTTATTTTTAATCAGGTGAATAATTTTTTATAAAAAAATTATAAATTCACACTCATACGACTTCTTTTATTGATGATTGAATTTATTTAATTATATATGCTTAATTGTGAAATAAAAACTTTTATTTCTTTACTCTAACCAATACAATGAGGCTTTAACATTCAAAATAAAGTAGTTTATGGTGATAAAAAATATTTTAAAACTCGTTTTTTAGGAATGGAGTCGGGTATTTCACCGTTAAATAAACAGGGTTGGCTTGTGTTCTGACAACATTATTGGGGGGCCCACAGCAGGGATTATTTAACACTGTAGACAGCAACTTGAGGTGATAATTGATGATGAAGATAGCTTTTATTTAATTAAGTTGGTGGGAAGAATGATTAGCAACCTAATTTTAAGGCAAACTCTTTGCACAGGTGTTTTTGTCATAAAATATAGGAATTTCAGAAAAAGGATCTGTAAGGAATCTTAATGACTATTGTTGGGTTTGAACTTTAAACAGAGGTGTGTGTGTGTGTGTGTTCCGACAGCCTGGCTGCCTCTTTCATCTCTCTGCCTTCTGCTTTGTGTAAAGTGCTTAACAAACTACATTTGCATGCTTCCCTTTGTTTCAATCTTTTATTCAGATATTTCCAAAAGTATATTTTGAAAGTCTTTCTCCATATCATGACCCAACATTTTTTTATAGTGAAGGATGGTTTTAAACTCACAGATGCATATGATATTTACATAACGCCAAAGTTTGTTGCTTTTTTAATAGTGTGAAGCGATTTGAATGTCCGATTTAAATATATTTTTTATTTTATATTGTTTGAATATAAATTTATTATAACAAAACATACATGGTACTGATCGTAGAAAAAATGAAATATTTGCATATTATACTTATTAATGAATCTTATTCTTGCCCTATTGATATCCATTCAACTTACATATAAGAGGACTTTAACTTAAGAACCGTTAACTAAGACAACTGAACATATATCTCAGGCCAATATTATATTTTTTAATTTTATATAACTATTTTTTAATTTTATATAACTCGACGTATCTCACTCAAATTCAACTCTTCAATCTTTATGATTTTAACCAATGGAGGATTCCTAGAATCTTCTCCATTTATATAACAAATGATATGTAACATATACTATGTTAAAACATAAAGATTTCTTTTACATATCCCCAGTAAGCCTGATTGTTACCCTATTTGACTTGTTAGAAGATTAACCAAGAATCATTCAAAAGACCTTAAATATATGTTTCAAGCCCTAAATTCTCTAGAGTTTAGAAACATCTCATTCCGATATTATTCTTCGACCTCCGTTTAACTTCTAAGACTTAAATCGTATATTATAGATCAAACACCAAATGCTTTAAAGAATAAACAATTCAACATATCTCATATTTCATTTTAAATATATAGAATTTGTAGAATCTTCTACGATTTCAGCATAACAATAAAAATATGTGACACTTAGTACCTTTACATATTCTACTTACTCAATTTATCTTATCATATATTTCAAGCACCGAATCATCAAGAGTATAGACAATCCAACATAGCTCATTCAAATACTCCTCTTCAATCTCTATTTAACTTTAAAAACTTACACACTTGTAATTCAAGCCAAACACTGCCCAACATGGGATTCAACACAAACATTGATTGATATCGATAACACTTAAATAGTTCAAATCAAACTCAAACTCAACAATACTTCTCCTTTTCTAGGATGACCATGAACAAAATTGTCATCATCCGAAAAGCATCTTCCGGCAACACATGCATACATCAGTGTCAATTCAAGAACCCCAACTGATATGAAAAAAAACAACTGCACCACCATTGTACAAATGTTCTAAATTGGGAACTGGTCCCATATCTAGGGTATGTTGGTTGTAGTATCCAAAAAAATATCAAACAGGTCCACTTGGAACTCTGTAATGAATCAGATACACATGCAAGAATTTGACAGATTGGCATTTTCCGCAATGTATTGCCACAGAGAGAGAGAGAGAGAGAGAGAGAGAGAGAGAGAGAGAGAATGGATCCTTTGATATCAACATCCTTAAAAAGAAACAAGAACAATGTAAAAAATATCAAATTTTGGACATAATTTACAGCATGAAAGTATGTAATAAATAACAGTTTCACGCACAAAACAATCCAACAACAAAACTTTAATGTAAGAAAAAGAAAAAAGACAACAAACAAATATAGAATAAACCAACTTCCCCAGACCAACTAACACAAATCAAGAAAAAAGAATATGTGACTGAAGGAGAAGACACCCTCTATTCTGCTTCATTATGTTCATTCAGAAGGCTTGGTCTTGAACCTGTAAAGAAGCTTCTTCTTCTTTGAAGTTTGGTTGTCGAACGTAAGCACGACTTTGCCCGTTTCCCCAATTTTGAAGGTGCAACCTAGGACTTGCTCATCGTTTGGACTGATTTTCCTCGACTTGTGTACTATCCAAGTGTATCCGCCTTCAGCATTCGGCACAAATTCAGCCCCATAGGATACATCCCAGCCTATAACCCTCACCTCCCACACCAATGTGCAAGCCTGCAATGTTACACCAATATCAAATTTGAGGGTGGACTCAATATAAATAAAGATATAATGGTGGAATTGTGAAATCCATCCTGTAACTTCAGGGCAGTGCCATTTTTAGTTGTATGGGTTCTTGAACTATCAATTTTGGTCCACAAGTTACACATTTTTTTTTTCTCACGGAGAGGACATTTGGCCGAAAAGTTTGAATTTGACACATGGCCTTCAGAACATGGGATTCCCCAATATATTGGTTATATTACGTTGGCATGGAACTGATAGAACCCAAAAACCCAAATAAAACATTAGAACCCAAAAACCCAAATAAAACATTCCTTCATATGTTTGGATTCGATCAATTCTACGTAAGAGACTGAAATTTTTCCAATTTTGGGGTCATGTGACAAATTATGGCACAAGTTATAAATTCCCGACCAAAATATGTCAAAAGTGAGAAAAAAAAATTAATCGGAGGACCAAAATTGATAGTTTGAAACTTACACGACTTAAAACGGCACCTCCCAAAAGTCACAAGACCATTTAAAAGATTTAGCATATATTATACATGTATGTATGCATGTATCAACTTAGAGGGATATTTAAGTGAGATTTAACCTCAGTGATTGGCAATTCAACAGTGTGTTTGCTGGTGGGCTTAATAATTTCCTCAATTGCAGAATCAGAAGTGGTGAATTCATGCTCACCCTCCTTGCTTAGGCCACCATATTGAACTGGTACATGCTCAGGTGCTATATATCTGGTATAAATATAACTCTATATTAAAATCATATCCCAATTGATTTAATCAAAGCAGTAAAGCAATTATTAATTCCAGGAAAATTTTGAAAAAATTAAATAAGTTATACTGACTTGAAGAGGGTCTCAGTGGTCTTAGTAGGCCCTGCAAACACAAACTTGCTCTTGGTTCTTTGAGTCAAGAATGGACTGATCAACCTATTGTATGCCACATACCACCATGGAACATTGATGAACACCTTCACACCACCACCCAAATAAACAAAATCAGTTTTTGTGAGAGAGAGAGAGAGAGATGATCTTTGCGTGTATGTGTTTGAGAGATCACAGACAACAACATAGACAAAAGCGAATTTTTAAACTTAAACTAGATAAGCAAAGGTATGCCTGAAAAATTCATCATATCAGGTATGCATTTGAGAGAGAGAGAGAGAGAGAGAGTAAGAGGGTGTACCTGTTTGGCAACAAACTCTGGGTAATTATCCTGAAGAAGCTGTAGGGCCTGATTGGTAGCTTGTCTGAGTTCTTTCTTGAACAAGATGAGTCCGGGTGAATTCTTGAGATCAGTTACTTGAACAATGGTGCAGATTCCATCAGGGCTGAAATCAAGTTTCCTGATGCTCTTCTCCAGAAACTGGATGTACCACCTCAAGAATTTAGCCCTCTTCTCAGCATCTGCAAAAGTGTTGTTGTACAATTCCTTGTCCTGAAACTCCCCAAAAGCGTTGTAACAAACAGGGTGCCCCTCTTTGTCGACTCCATGGATGTACACAACCTTTTCAAGCCCTTCTCCGATTCCTTCCTCTTCCAACAGTTCGTCGATCTTGAATTCCTTCCGCCATGCGACGACGTTTTTGAGCATGGTGAAAGCTTCTTTCACCTTGAAATCTCTCGCCCGGAGGAATTTGAGGAGTACGACGTCGCTCCTCTCGTCGGCCAGCAGGGGAATACCCCAGATGGATACCTCCTCCGGTGGCGGCGGTGGGGCTGTTTCCTCCTCCTTTGGCTTCTCCTCCTCGGCAGGGGCGGCAGCGGGCTCCTCCTGTGGTGGTGGGCAAGGGGCGGTGACTTCATGTACTATGGTTTCTTTGATTTCTTCTACTGCTTCCGCTTTTTCCTCGACCTTTTCCACCACTTTTTCAGATGGCTCTGCAGGAGGTGGAGGGGCGCCTGATTCCTCTTCTTTCACGGGCTCCGCTGCCGGTGGCGGCGGAGGAGGAACTTCAGCGGGGGTTTCGGTCTTTGCTTCAGCTTTTGGCTCTTCTTCTTTTTTCTCTTCGGTTTTTGGTTCTTCTACATCTTCTTTCTTGTCTTCAGGTTTTGCTTCTTCTTCCTTCTTCTCTTCAGCTTTAGGCTCCTCCTCTTTCTTCTCCTCCTCCTTGGCCGGGGGCGGCGGCGGCGGGGCGGTGAATTCGTGCTTGTTAAGTGCCTCCTGAATCAACTGTTTGAATTCATCCAAACACTTCTTTTCCCGGTCGACGAGATCATCAACCTTGTTGCTTTCCTCCTTAAACGAAGCAGACTCAGCAATCTTCTTCTCCTCCGACGCTTCATCCTTCTCCTTTTCCTTCTCTCCTTCAGCCACCTCGACCACCGCCGCCTTCTCCGGCTCAGGCTCGGGCTGCGGCGGCGCCTCCTTCTCTACAACAGTGGTTGTGGGCTTCTCCGCCTCCGGCACGTCAGATACCACCACCTCCTCCGCCGCACACGGGGCCTCAGGAGTTGTCTTCTTGGTTTCCTCAGCCATGATAATAAAACAAGACTCTTTTCAACTCAAAAATCCAACGATAAAAACAAAAACGAATCAAGAAAGATTTTTTTCTGAAAACCCTTTTGCTAGGAAGCAATCGAAAAGAGAGAGAGATTAGACAGAGAAACAGGGAATGAGAGTGACGATTAAAATGGGAAAATGGGGTGGAATTTGAAGAGAGTGGAGAGGGTGGCTTTGTATTGTGTGTGAAGAGGAACAGTCTGTCAAATACTTGGAAATTGCCAGCTCGCTACCACTCTTGTAATGGGCCCCATTTCCACCACCCACTTTTTTTTTTTTTCAAATAAAATGATTTTTCCATATTCTTTTGGAATAATATCATAGTTGGCCATATCAAATTTACTTATCATGTCACAGATTGAGCTATTTAAACTGTTGATATTATATTTGGTATTAAATCTTTTCCAACAATTCATTAGCCATTGCAACATTACTGTATAATTAAAATTGCGTTACAAATATTTTGGATTTGTATTTTAATTGAACAGCTGTATAATGTTTTAAGTCTTAAGTCTTGCCACCCACCCCTTCAAAATATTAATTAAATTTTCCTTCTTTATTAAAACAAAAAAACCAAAGAATCTTATTAAACGGAAATTACTTTCTCAAAATTGTAATTCATACAACTTTCACAAATTTTCAAAAATTATGAGTGAGATATTGCGTTGGTTCTGACTAGCGGCCAAAACTGCATATCAATTATAAATAGGAATGATTTTGAATTTATCGTTCGAACATATTTTTATCAATATTCTGTCTTTTTTAAGGTATGTTTCAAAAGCCAAATCGTGCTGATTTCAAAAGATTAAACATTAACCATCTATGCAAATTTCATGAATATAACATATTAATTTAAAATAATTCTAATAATATATTATTTCAGACCAATGAGACTTAGTTTTTTTTTCATATAATTATTTTGTTGTTTTTTTATCTTTATAATTTTGAAAAAAAATTCTTGGTTGAAAAATCATATGATTGGACAAATAGTATCAATATTTTTTTCCTGAAATAAAAATTCGTTTTACGTCAAAAAAGGTTGTATACCGTTAATTCTAATATAATTTTGTTTTTTTTACTGATTTTAAAAATTATAATTTATCCCCAAAACACCTAAAACTATGACAAAAAAGTCATATTTATTGTTTGTAAAAACAGGTTAATTAATTCTCTTAAAAATAAAAAATAAAATTATAATTCCTTCAATTAAAAAATATTTATATAATATACAACATAATTATTTTATTGAATCAGCGGGTAAATGATACCTAATACTAGGAAAATTATGACTCCCTTTTGGATGAGTAATTCACCCATGAAAGGGAGTTTTGTCACGACGCGAAATGCTATATATGTGTATATTAATTAATAATCATATAATATGGGGAAGTTGGGAAGTATCTTGTGCCGAAATAAATGGTGACATATTAGTAGTGTAATTAGATAAGGGTTGCAACATTGTGACACGAGGCTGTCATTTTCAACACTAATTTCTTCTAATTTAATTAATAATTGATGTATTTTCTAGACTTTCTTGCTATCTTTTAAGCCACGATATCAATTAGGAAAAGATTAGATAAACTTTGACTCAACCACAAAAAAAAAAACAAAATAATAATAATAAGTCTTTATAAGATAGTGTTATAAATATTTTATATGAAATTAAATAAGAAAAAGTTTAAATTTGTTCTTAAATTTATATTCAAAGTTCAAATTGAATTTTAACTGATTATTTATCTAAATAAAAACTTAAACTTTTTAAGTAAGTAAAATAAGCTTTTGATATTATTGAATTCGAGATAAATAAGAACATTTTAGTTATTAGAATATACACATTTCAAAATATGAAAATCAATATGAAAATCAACAATTCACATAAAAGTATATTAAAATAAACTAAGAAAATGATAGCATGAATTCTAAAAATTATGTAACAAATTCTGAAGAAAGAAAGTAAACCTATGGAAAATAAGAACTGAAAAAATAAAAATTTGAAAATTTTTACGACGCTAAATACATTCCATAAAATGATAAGAAAACTAGGAATTAAGATTACGAAGTATTTTACTATCTCACAATATTAATTATTATTGATAGCTATCAATATACTAACAATTTTGAATAAAAAAAGGTAAAATAAAAAAATTGTTATAAAAAACTCTAAGAAGAACACATATTGAATAAAATTCAAATTAACAAACATAAAAAAATTTCAAATAAAATCATACAAAAATTAAAAAAAAATTGTTATAAAAAATTCTAAAAAAAACCACATATTGAATAAAATTAAATTAACAAACATAAAATTTCCAATAAAAAAATTATAGAAAACTCGTAAAAGTAAAAATCACATATTAAAAAAATTAAATTAACAAACATAAAAGAATATTCTAAAATTATATCCAAAATGATATAGGTATATGATTGGTAATAGGGAAGTATTTATCTACAAAATTTGAAATATATTTTAATTCATTGACTTATCGACTCTATTGTTCGTATTCACCTTTCCAATTTGTTTTTCCTCTCAGAATCCATTTAACTTCTTCCACCACGACAAACTTGTTATAAATTAATAAAATTAAAAAAAAAAAAAAAAAAAAAAAAAAAGAGAGAAACATTCTTTTTACAATAGAACATATAATATAAAAATATATATTTAAAATTTCTCATTTACATATTTATTATTCAACAACTTGTAACAGTCTGTCAAATGATATATAAATAAATAAATAAATAAAAACCTGTACAGGTCTGCATAGAAAAGCCGGCTCACCAAACAGGTAGTTATATATTAAATAACATAAATAGATAATATTTCTAAAAAAGTAAAATAAAGAAAAGGTGAATAGAAAATAAAATAGTTGATATCGATGGATATAGAATAATGTATGTATAGGTAACGGGTGTCAGCAGCAGTTGTCTGTGGGGTCGACCAGCCTCCGTCTTTCATGCGCTAAAGCAATCCAAAGCTGTTGGCTGATCTTTCTTTGCTGTCTTTTTCTTGCTTAAAATATACAGATTTTTATTTTATTTTTTCATTTTTTCAGCAGATATATTAAGGGGAAATAGAGGAACTGTTAAGAAACAGAAAAAAAAAAAGTAGAAGTTATTATAATGTTAAAACAATTATTTAATTTCATTACATTCAACCAAACTAGTATCTTAGTCCTTGCCGTGCACAATTATATTAATTTTTTTGTGAATTATTTTTATATAACTTTATAGTATCATATTTTTAAATTAAAAAATACATAAAATTAATATTTTTAAAAAATATATAAATATATTCAATAATTTGTATGTGTAGTATGACTATAATAAAAGATATACATATTGTATATAAATTATTTAATTATATAATGGATAAAATAGAATAAATTCAATTTTAAAATTAAGGAAGTAATTATATAATTTACATAAAAGTAATAAGTCAATGCATGGATAATAATAAATATATGAATATAAACAAAATTTATAATATTTTAATATAACATATGAGTAAAGTTAACAGTATTTTCCTCTTAACAATATTTTCCTCTTATAGGAATCATATTTCGATTGAAAAATCTGACAACTACAATAAACAACTCATACTTCTCTTTATATATATAGATTTTAACAAATAATTTTATTATATTATTTTTTGGAAGAAATTAAAAAAATTCAAAATAATTGAGGCATCAATTTTTTATATATTCTGGAATTAATGTTAATTCATAATCCCAAAATTTATGTTAATTAGCTTCATAATTGCAAAACCACTTCAAAATTTTTAGTGTGAGATCAACTTTCTTAATTTATAGATGAATTAGTTATTTATTAATAATAATATTATTGTTCAACAGTCAAAAAGATATTATATATAATTAAAAAAACAGATCCAAATTTAGAAAGCTATTTTAAGTGGTATTTCTCTCTCTCTCTCTCTCTCTATATATATATATATATATATATATATATTTTTTTTTTATACATATCTTTTATATATTATATATTATATATATTGTGTGTCGTATTTACTATAAAGCAAATTACGAGATTTTCCAAAAAATCTGAAAAACAACTATTATTCTAGCAAATCAAGGTATTCTATAAAAAAATTTAACAACAACTGTCATTCTTAATATTATAATAAATATAAAATTAATAAAATCAAAAAAATTAATATTAAAAAAGGCGAAAAAGTCTTGTTAGTATAAATATTTGGATTTATGGTATTATAATATATATAAATATAGATAATTAAGAAATTGTTTATTTGTATATACAAAATATACATGTGTATATACACATAGAGAGAGAAACAATAGTTTATATTCTTATAATTTTATTGTTCAATTAATTAAAATTCTTATTTATGTTAAATAAAACGCAAAACTCCTGTGAAATAGCTGCACGTGTGACATGATTTAAAATATTACTTATTTAACTATAAAATATTATGTGTTTAACTATAAAGTATTACTTGTTACTTAAAAGTGTATTACTTCTTATTAGTTACCTTAACAAATAATGATACTTTATAGTTAAACAAGATAATATTTTATAGTTAAACAAGTAATATTTTAAATCGTGTCACACGTCCAACCGTTTTACATGAGACTCACTCTAAATAAAATTCTATAATTTTGGTATGTATTTTTTTTTATTTGTAAAGTTGTCATTCAATATATGATTAGTTATCATGTAATTCATTTAGGTTTAATTAAAATTAATGTAAATAACAACCAAATAATAATTATCATATTTAAAATAACAAACAAATGTAATAATTCATGTTCAGATAAAAAAATTATTTTGTTAATTCTTCTATATTTATTTGATTTATTGTCAGCTTGAATAAATTATATTATGTAGTCTTATAATTCGCACACTCAAATTATTATTTTTGTGTAATTTGAATTAATATTATATTTAATTATAATTAAAAATATATGTTGATATTATTGAAGAAGATATATCGAGGGATGTTTTTCCGAACCATCTAAAAACCGATTATGCTAGATGGATTCTAGTTTTTGCAACAGTTTATGTCTTGGAGTTTTATTAGACACAATTTCAACGAACATAAAAGAGTGTTATCTATTGAATCCGACCCTAAATTTAACGTTGAAGAATTGGGACGATGTGATGCAAATATCCATTCATTTTCCCGCCAAAAATCTCTTCATTTAGTAGTTGATTGGTTGTCATAAGCAATATATTAATGTTAGTTGGTTAATCGCATTGTTTTTTTATTTTTATAATTTTATAAAATTCTTTTTCCTTCTCAAGAAATGGAGGAAAAAATTTCACTCCTTTTGAAATTGTCATCCACTATGTCAATTAATAAAATAAATAAAACACACAAACCCAAATAAAAAGAAAAGGTTATTAGAATCTTTCAAATGGAGACCGCAAACTTAGATTGACAAATTAAAAAGAAAAGGTTACACAAGACATTCATAAAAAAAAAAAAAAAAAAAAAAAAAAAAAAAAACAGAAACCCAAATAAAAAGCACAACAAAAATAAAATTTATCAAATACTGATTCAATTAAGGGTGGATCAATAAAAAATGTTGGTGAGTCGATTAAAGAATGGAGACTCAACTCGTGTTATGATAAAAAGCACACACATTCATTCCTTGTATCATTTTGCAACTCTGTGATCATGAAAGCAACTTCACAAACTATTTATGAAATGTAGCCTCAAATTTAATGCCCAGCCCTCAACCACACATCTCAATCATTTGGTATCTGCACTCGGAACATACTTCTTTTTCTTATTCAATTTTGCAGCATTGACAGTGCAACAACAGGTCCCATTAATATGAACATTGTGTTCTCTGACACTTGTTTCTGCTCATTTCAATCAACTCTCCATTTCCTCTTGCATTTTATTGGTTGAGTCCATACTTATGGGATTCAAACTCGAGTTTTGGCTTTAGACAAGGTTGAACCATTGTTACCAAATGAAGTTGTCCAATTATTAGGAGCCACAAATTTGCGAGCTGTGTGTCATTTTTGGGTTGACCCGACTCAATAAATTTCACGTGCTTACATTGACCGGCGGAAGACCAATGGACTTGAAAAAAGAAGATGAATAAGAACAGCCTTGATTGGGCCCATTTGATGGGCTGAAGGTGTTCCTTCGTCTTAAGAATTTTATTTTTTATTTTTGAAGCGTATGAATTCTTATTTATAATTAATTACGGTCATTGAAAAAGTATACCTTTATATTTATATAATTTTTTTAATTGTTAATTTAACTTATTCAATTATATATTATATATTTTTAAAATAAAAAAATTAGTTTAACTAATAAGACGAGGCCATAACTTTTAAAATATGATCATATTTAAAATCTTCTCTAATTTTGATTATGAAGAGGCCTAAACATTTAGCAATCTGGGGCGGCACGATAAGCCAAATTCCGAAACCGAAATTGTGTGCCCGAAATCAACTTATCCGTCATGATGACTGATGTTCATGTCCCTACAAGCATTGCTTTCTTTTGGAAAAATAAATTGATAGCCAAACGCACCCATTATTTACCCTATCCTGCACAAAGTGTTACATAACCCAGCAAATCATGGCATGTTCTTGAATACAAACTCGCACATGGAGCACATGTCATCCTTTCACGTGGCTGAAAAGGCTTTTAATTAAGATCCTCCACGTGGATTCTTTACTCCATGTCCAAATTATATTTCATATTTTATTCTATTAAGATATTTTGAGTTGTTATAATATAATATTACCTTATTTAACTAAATGAAATTTAACATCAACAAGCAATGAAATTATGTAAATAAAAAATAATAAATAAATACTTAATAGGAAAGGAAGAACATATGTGTTGGTAGGGGTGGATGTTCGTTAGACATTATCTTTTTTCCTGTAAATATATGATCGTGCAAAGTAAACATAAACCACTAGTGTACCTGCAGTAAGGCCTGCCAGCAGCCAATAGAAATAGTCGAGATGTGCGCGATTCAAGTTATTCGAAAACCAACTATAACGCCCGTCTCCACTCGTCGCCTTCTCAACGATCGATATCAAGAAGCCACTCAAGAAGCTCCCCACACCGAATATACTAAGGTACAGAGCAAGCCCTATACTTTTGAGTTCGTTTGGAACCTGATCGTAGAAGAACTCCTGAAGACCAACCATGGTGAACGCATCAGCGATACCAAGTAGCAAATACTGAGGCGCGAGCCACCACACACTCATGGGCACTGTTGCTGTTGGCTCGTCCAGTAGCCCATGTTCGACAGCAGTAGCTAAGCGTCGCCTCTCGACAACTGCTGCAATTGCCATGAAAATAACCGATAGAAATATGCCTGTGCCAATTCGTTGGAGCATTGATATGCCTGCAGGTTTCTTGGTTACAGCTCTGGTGATTGGAACTAAAAGACGGTCGTAGATGGGAATAAAGATGATGATGGATAAGCTGACGAGTGATTGCAATGAAGCAGATGGTATTTCAAAGCCATTTGTGATGGAACGATCCATTGTAACTCCTTGTTTGTTGAACAGAGTTGAAGACTGTGCAAAGACAATGGCATATCCCAAACATGCAGACCAAATTGGAATAAGGCTAAGAATCGCCTTGGCATCGTCAATGTCTCCGATTCTACATGAGTTATTGTCCTGCTGTGAGCTATTATGTGTAAGAATTGCTTTGTTAAGTTATCTGTAGCAAACTAATACATACCATACAAATTTTCCGCACTTGGATAATCCAGAATGACTTAGAAATCATACTATTTTCTCCTATACATTATGAAAGACCAGAAATTTCAAAAACCCATCTCCAAATGTGCCAAAATCCCAGGATGTGAAAGCTTATTTCAAACTCATAAAGCATAATTCAGTGGACGTAAAGGGTTACGAATCTTTAGGAACTTTGAGTTAACGTTTAAGAAAACGCTATATTTAAAAGGGCAAATGGCGTACCTGAATTCAGTAAGTTCACCAGGCAAAATGTTTACAGCTTCCTCCTCAGTACATATAGCTCTAGGAGCAGGCTGCCAACTTTTTGCTGCTTTGACAAAAACCCGACCAATTCGCATGAATGGATTCCTTTCATCGCTGCTTATGCGAAACCGATACGTCAAAGACCCGAGCAAGAAAACAATTAGTGCAAAGCACATCAAGATGCAGGGGATTCCAAAGCCGAGTTCCCAACTCAAATTTTCTTGAATGTAGCTTAGAACCAATTGAGCTACGAAAATACCTATATTCATTGAAAAATACCACCAATTGAAAAATGAGCTTTTGGCTTTAAGCTCTTCTTCGTCTTCCTCATCGAATTGATCAGCTCCAAAAGCTTGTACGCAAGGCTTGTGCCCACCTTGTGCAAATGCTACTAAGTATAAGGAGAAGAAGAAGAAGACGACTTCAAGCGGAGGAGGAGAACAAGCCAAGTCGTTTGCATTAGGTTTGCGGCCAGAAGAGTTGAATGAATGAAATGCAGCTGATAGAGACAAGAAGCCAAGACCCTGTCATTCATCACACTCCTAAACGTTAATGAGCTCGAAGCAATGCCGTTGATCATTAAAGGTTCTTTGAAACTAAATCTAGTAAAACGATTAACATATTTTGAACAGGTGATGCTGCTATATCAATTTATGAAGCTAAATTATGTGAACAACGCACATGAATTATATAAGTTTATGCAAAATTAACATAATGGGGGGTTTTTGGGTACTAACCAAGATGTAGAGCAGCGAGGCAACGATAATGGTGCGATATCGGCCCAAAAAGGAGTCGGCGATGAAAGCCCCCAAAAGCGGCAGAAGCATCGCCGCGCCGTTCCACGCATTGACGTTCTCCGCCGCCGTCGCCGTCGATTGGCCCAACGGGCCGGTCAAATAGCTTATCATATTCGAACTTATTCCATAATATGCAAATCTCTCCGCCACTTCAACACCTAAACATAATTATAACAGAATTATATTAAATCCAAACAACCGAGTAACGGACAACACTGCACATTAGACTATTGTATCGTTTTTATGATTGTACCTATAATGAAAGAAGCGGATTTCCAGCAACCGGATTTTGATCGGCTGGCTGGTCGGCACTTGAAGTCAATGGCGCCCCGTACGACGTCGTCTAGCAGCGGAGCTTCGGCCTCCGGCATGGTACTTTCAGCGACCCCAGTGATCGTCATTCTTCCTCTCAGTCGTCGATTTTTGCAGTTACAAGTTTCTTATTGGTCTCTCTGTCTAATAATTGTATAAGATTCTTTAATTTTTTATTATTATATTTTTAATTTTAAAAATCGTTGCCGATCATTTTCAGGCCAATTTAACTAAATATAGTGAAAAAAAAAAATTAATAAAATATAGTATAGTTATAAAATTTTAAAAATATAAGTAAAGTCGCCCTGGCCGGAGGCGATTTTAATCAAAGTCGTTTCTGCCAGGGACGACAACTGAAATAATTTTTTTTTTTAAAAGTCGCCCATGCAATGGGCGATTATGCTTTTTTTTTCTTCCAGAAAATAGAGGAAAAGTAGCTACTCGGTCATGTCACTCGGTCGAGTCACTACTCGAGCAGCCGAGTGGCTCGGCCTGAACAATACTCGGACGACCGAGTTCGAGGAATGAACTCGGCCAGGGCACTCGGTCGGCCACTTAACTCGGCCGGCCGAGTCACGTAAATTTTTTGGATTACTAAGTCCGGCGGTTTTTTAATTTTTTTTAATTTTTTAAATATATCCACACCACACATTCATCTCTCTATCATATCTATCACCCACCCACACCACACACTTCTCTCTTCCTCATTTCTTTCTTCACTTCTTCTTCAATTCTTCTTCAATTCTCCTTCAATTTTTCTTCAATATTCACGGTTCTTTCTTCTCCGTTTCTCCAAAATTTGTTTAGGTATTTTTTTTCATAGTTCTTTTTGTGAGTTTGTGGTGTTTTGTGTGTGTGTGGTGTGTGTGTAGTGTTGTGTGTGGTGTGTGTAGTGTTTTGTGTGTGTCTGGTGTGTGTGTGTGTCTGGTGTTTTGTGTGTGCTGGAGTGTGTGTTGTGTGCTTGTATTGTATGTTGTGTGTGTGGTGTATGAAATGTATGTGTGTGATGTGTGTTGTGGTGTGTGTGGTGTGTGTGCTGTGTGTGCTTGTGTGTGTGTTGTGTGTGTGCTGGTGTGTGTGATGTGTGTGCTTGTGTGTTGTGGTGTGTGTGGTGTGTGTGCTGGTGTGTGTGATGTGTGTGCTGGTGTGTGTGATGTGTGTGTGTTGTGTGTGTTGGTGTGTGTGTTGTGTGTGATGTGTGTGTTGTGTGTGTTGGTGTGTGTGTTGTGTGTGATGTGTGCGTGTGTGTGCTTATGTGTGTGGTTGTGTGATGTGTGCGTGTGTTCTGTGTTTTGGGTATGTGTATGTCGGTCGGTTTAAATCGTATAATTTTTAATAGATTTTGTTGGATTTTTTGCTATTATATATAAATTGTTATAGATTTGTCGTTAATATTTTTTTATAGATTATTTGATGTAGGAACTCTGGGAATTGTTGCTGTTGTTGTGCATTTATCGTGACCCTCAAATTGTTTCCGTTGCATTGAGATATTGCTTCATTTCAATATCAAGTTTTAATTTTACTAATTTATTAGTTGAATTTAATTTGATTATACTTTGTAATTATATAGCTTAATAATACCTCTTGCATGCAAAAAAATAGTTAACTACATATTTTAAGTTCATTAATATATGTTTATTATTTAAGATATGGAGTCTTCAAACAATGTCGGTATTGTTGTTTATGTTGGGGATAGTAGCGATGTTCCACCTGTTTGTGCAACAAGGGTACCTCGCGACATCGGATATTCTGGCTTGGTATCAAAATTCTTTGAACTGACAAGGATCGATAGCAATGAATATAAATTCAACATATCCGCTTCACTATATGCAAACAACAGATATCATCGTATACCAATCAACAACGATGATAATCTATGGTTTTTCTTTGCACCAGATGCGGATAATCAATATGTAGAATTTCATATTGATCCGAAAAAATTGCAAGATAATGCTCTTTCAGATATTCTCCCAAGCAATGAGTATTATCAATATGCTTCTTACTTAAGAGGTGATGACATTAATAATTCAACACTCGTCAGACAAGAGCATACTGGTGGAACCTCAAGGTCCAATAATGATAGTATTTCAACTGAAAGAGAAAATGCTCACACAGAGGATCAACCACATGATCCATTAATTGACAATTTTGGTGTGAATGAACTAGAAGACTCTGAACCTGACGAAGACGAGTTGTCCAGTGAATCAGATGAAGATGGGGTAGATATTGGTGATATTCAAACTATGTATTGCCCAAATCAAGAGAGACCACCATCCAATCAATAACCACCATTTCCATCAAGTGCTCAGAGATATTCCATGCATCCAAATATCCCGTTCTTCAATGCATCGTCACATGAAATGCTTGTGGACTCATTTCATCTGCCGAAATTTTTTAGATATTATGATGCTACTGAAGGAGTGCTCACAAAAGGCATGGTATTCAAAGATAAGAAGAATTTGCAGTCTGCAGTGAAAGACTTTTCAATTCGTATAGCGAGGCGTAAATATCGAGTAGAGGAAAGCACACCTAGTATATGAAAAATCAAATGCAAAAATAATTGTGAGACTACACATTGCAACTGGTGGTTGCGCGCAGGTTACAAACACATTGCAACTGGTGGTTGCGCACAGGTCACAAACTGGTGGTTGCGCGCAGGTTACTATTATTATTATTATTATTATTATTATTATTATTATTATTATTATTATTAATATTATTATTATTATTATTATTATTATTATTATTATTATTATTATTATTATTATTATTATTATTATTATTATAATAATAAAAAAATTATAGTGGTTTAAAAGGTAAGATTAAAAAAAAAATTACAAAGACTGAACCCTACTCGGCCAGCCGAGTGTCGTGCCAGACCGAGTGGCACAATCGAGCTGACCGAGTGGTCATATTCCAGGAAGTCCTTCGCACTCGGCTGGCCGAGTGAAGTGCCTGACCGAGTGACCCAACCGAGCTGATCGAGTGGTCATATTCGAGGAAGTCCTTCGCACTCGGCCGGCAGAGTGAAGTGCCCGACCAAGTGGACCGACCGAGTGTGAAGCCACTGAACCTTTTTAAACATTTTTCTTCCCCTTTTCTCTCATTCATTCACTTCCAAAACCCTAGCTTCTTCCATTTTCTCCTCTTCAATTCAAAATATTATCATCATACAACTCAATTTTTCCGTTGAAATCATTCAACAAATCATTTTCAACAACTAATCATTCCAATTTTCCACAAAAGTGGTGAAGATTTGAAGGATTCAAGCAAGAACAATAATTTTTATTTTTCCACTCATAAGGTATGTTTTCATTTACCATTGCTCTTGTTGATTGAATATGTTGATGATGGACTTATTTGAGTATTATGACATGAAACTTGTTATGTTTTCTTGCAATTTTTCATTGAAGTTTTTTTATCGAGCATTTGGTATGCATCATATTATTCTCTATTTAGGTATGTTTTCATTTACCATTGAGGTTCTTGTTTGAATATATTGATGAGGGGCTAATTTGGAGTATTATGGCATGGAACATGTTATGTTTTTTTGCAAGTTTTCATTGAAGTTTTTTATCGAACACTTGGTATGCATCATATAAATTGAGAATGTGGCATGATTATGTCTAGAACAATGATCAAATGATGTTAATATCCCATGCATTTCAATGTTGAATGATGAAATTACTTGAGATGTAATTGAGAATGAATATTGTATTGTATGTAAGCTTATCGTATTGAAGATATGACTTTTGAACTTGTTGACATGAATGTAATACTGTTTCCATGTCATCTAGGTACCAACAATGAATCATAGTATGGATGTTGTCAATACTACCTTTGAATGGAATCAACACTCCATCGAAGAACAACAACAGGAGTACGAAAGAATTCTATCCACCATGCAGGATGCCTACGGAATACAGTTTGCTAATTGGGAGAATGAAAGTGAAAGGTGGTTTGAAGTCCAAAGGAAGAAAAGACGAGCCACTCCTTTTGCCGATGTAGAATGCATGAAGGAAATTGGCATCTATGAGGATCTGAAAAAAATGTGCAAGAATATCGGGTGGAGTAAATTCTTTGCCATGCATGAGAAGACGTATGAGCCATTGGTCCTCGAATTCTTCTCACAACTTCAGGTAGGATACAATGATACGGTGCCGGAATCAATGATATTTTGTGTGGGAAACGAGTGCCACCATCTTTCGGCTGAAGAACTCAATCAGATTTATGGATTTCCCAAGAAGAAGTACTCGAATCTACCCGATTACAGGTTCAATTTTCCCGAGTTCATCGCAATAACTTTTTGGAAGAAAATAACAGAGCCTTTTTCAGATAAGCCATCATCCTACAACCCTAATAGATCGAAAGCATCGAGTATTCGAAGCTCGGTCATCCGATATTATCAGAGGTTCATCTCCAGTACAATTTTGGCTAAACCTGAGCCTGGGATAGTCACCTTGGATGAGCTGTTCATACTATGGTGTTTGGCGAAAGGTCAGAAGTTCAATGTAGCACAATACTCTTAAGACAATTTATGCGAACAAAAAATCAGGTAGCTAATCATATTAGAGGTTTAATCATTCCAATTGCTCGACACTACGGGATGAACTTGGAAGGGATTGAAGAGACGCCAGGCGAGACCAGTATAAACCTCGAATTGCTTTGCAACATGAAGATGTGCCTATTACATCCCGGCACCAGAAAGTTGTATTTGATTTTATCAGATAAAAAGAGGTTTGCACTGCCCAATTCTCGCCTCACAAATGTTGCTGGAGGGAAGGTCCAAAATATTTTACTGAATGACTCGGTTCACATAGAAGCAATCGAGGACAGTGAAAATGAATTGAAGAATGAGGAGGAACGAAGGAAAAGGAGGAGAAGAACTACGGATACCCGAACAGAGCCTATGGAGCTTGATATTGAAGAACTACAAGGGGATGAAATGATGGAGGAAGCACAACTGCCCTCATACGATCAAGCCGGAACTTCACAGCAACCATACCATCCACCTCAGTATCAAGGGGGGTGGAACGATTGGTCGGATTGGAGAAAAGCTTTGGATGCACGTGTTGCCAACCTAGAATAGTATGTGCATCGTCAAGCATACAATTCTCAAATTGTACTTGACATGCAAATGCAACTATATGAGTGACATGTGCAACAAGGACATTTTCAAGAGAGTGAATACCCAGCTTATCAACCATTCAACCCATCCAACACACCGTACCGACCACCTCAGTGAGCACGTCCCAATCCAACACCGTACCGACTACTTGTTAAGAATGTATTGTTTTGATTTGAACCTCTTGACTTTGTTGTTTATTGATGATTTTGAGTAGTATAAAATTTGATTTGAAATTTTTCCTTATAAAACATAATTCTTATTATTTGTTGGAGCTCAATAAATTAAGCAATTCATCAACACATTTGATTTTTTTAACAATCTCATGGACTTTTTACCAAACTCAATAAATTAATAAATTCGACTACCACACGAGAAAAAAAAAAAAGAACAAACAATTGTTGTGATATATACAAACTCATGGATCAAAATGGTGAAACAAGAAAATGTACGAAAATGGGTGAACGAACGAAAAACCGAGAAGATGAAGAAATGAGAAACTCCACTTGGCCAGCCGAGTGGATTTCAGACCGAGTGATTCGACCGAGTGAAGAGATTTGCACATTCCAGAAACTTTCCCTTTGCACTCGGCCGGCCGAGTTAAGTGGCCGACCGAGTGCCCTGGACGAGTTCATTCCTCGAACTCAGTCGGCCGAGTATTGTTCAAGCCGAGTGGCTGAGCCGAGTTACAGGTACCACTCGACTGCCCGAGTGCCGACTCGACCGAGTGGTTGCTTCTTCCTCTATTTTCTGAATAAAAAAAAAAAGTATAGTCGCCCATTGCATGGGCGACTTTAAAAAAAAAAAAATTCAGTTGTAGCCCTTGGTAGGGGCGACTTTGATTAAAGTCGCCTCCGGCCGGGGCGCCTTTACCTATATTTTATTAAAAAAAATTTTATTCACTATATTTTGTTAAATGCCCCTCATTTTCAGGGGGCACGAGAAAAGAGTAACTCCTAAAAAAAAAAAAGAATGGACAAAATAAATTTTAACAATGTCCGACAAAAATACATTACGTGAAATAATTTTACATAAATCAGGTATTATTTTATTTAATGTTTGTTCAATTATTCTCCTTTTATCACAATGATGTTGTTCATAAAATCGCTGTTTCTCAAAATTTCTAATATATTTCAATATTAAACATTCTCATTTTTTCCATAAATATAAGATCGGGCAAAATAAAAATAAGCTATCAACGTAACTGCACTGAGGCTTGCCAATAGCCAATAAAAATAGTCGAGATGTGCTCGATTAAGATTGTTCGAAAACCAACTATCATTTCCATCTCCACTGGTTGCTTTCTCAATGATAGATATTAAAAAACCACTTAAGAAGTTCCCCACTCCGAACACACTAAGGTACAAAGCAAGGCCTGTGCTTTTAAGTTCATTAGGAACTTGATCATAGAAGAACTCCTGAAGACCAACCATAGCGAACACATCAGCAATACCGAGCAGCGAAAACTGAGGTGCCAGCCACCACACACTCATCGGTACCACAGCCGTTGGCTCGTCCATTAGCCCATGTTCGACAGCAGTCACTAAGCGCTGCCTCTCAACAAATGCTGCAATTATCATGAGAACAATCGACAAAAATATGCCTGCACCAATTCGTTGAAGCATTGATATGCCTGTAGGTTTCTTTGTCATAGCTCTAGCTGTCGGAACCAGAACGCGATCATATAGTAGAACGAAGATGACGATGGACATGCTGGTGATACATTGCAGAGAAGCAGCTGGTATTTTGAAGCCATATGCGATCAAACGGTCCATTGTGGCGCCTTGTTTGATGAAAACACTCGAAACTTGTGCAGACACAACCGCGTATCCCAAACATGCACACCAAATCGGAACAAGTCTAAGAATTGCCTTGGCATTGTCGATGCCATTTGTGTTACTAGATATGACTAAAGGAGTAGATTGCAAATTTCTTGCTCCTCTCACAAACATCTTACCAACTCTCACAAATGGATTCCTTCGGTTATTGTTTATTCGAAATCGATAGGTAAAAGAGCCAAACAAGAAAATAATTAGTGCAAAGCACATAAAAATGCAGGGGATTCCAAAGCCGAGTTCCCAACTGAGATTTTCTTGAATGTAGCTCAAGACGGATTGAGCTACAAAGATGCCAATATTGGTCGTAAAGAACCACAAGTTGAAGAACGAGCTTTTTGATAAAAGCTCCTCTTCATCTTCCTCGTCAAATTGATCAGCTCCAAAAGCTTGTACGCAAGGTTTATGCCCGCCTTGGGCACATGCTACTAAATATAAGGAGACGAAGAATGCAACAACTTCAAATGCAGGAGGAGAGCAACCCGAGTTATTTGCATCATTTTTGCAATTTGAAGAGTTGAATGAATGAAATGCAGCTGACAGAGATAAGAAGCCAAGACCCTATCATCCATCACAATCCAAAATTTAGAATCATTAGTTGTTCTTACGAAAAATTAATTTATTGAAGTTTAATTCGGGTTGTAAGTACTAACCAAGATGTAGAGCAGAGACGCAATGATAATGGTACGATACTGTCCCAAAAAAGAGTCGGCGATAAAGGCCCCCAAAAGTGGCAGAAGCATCGCCGCCCCGTTCCACACATTGACGTTCTTCGCCGCCGTCGCCGTCGATTGGCCTAACGGCCCGGTCAAGTAGTTGATTAAATTGGTACTTATTCCATAATACGCAAATCTCTCCGCCACCTCAACACCTAACCATCAATTTAATGAAGTAAAACCTTAAATAATCATAAATTTGTGGTTGGCAGTATGAGCTTTTTGTGTTGTACCTATGATGAAAGAAGCTGATTTCCAGCAACCGGATTTTGATGGGGAAGCCGGAAGGCTGTTGAAATCAATGAAGCCTCTCACGACGTCGTGTAGCAGCGGAGTAGCGGCCTGTGAAATGTCATCTCCGGCGACGGTAGTGATGGCCATTCTCTGTGTCTCTCTTAATTGGTGAGGTGTTTGTGTTGATCTTTGTATGAAGCTCTCTTAGTCCCAATTGTTGAAAATAAGCCACTTTTGAGTGTCCTTAGCAACAAAGCATGACGATCAGGGTGGTTTATATTCGCAATCACAAGATTAGCAAAATCCTAGGAAATATATATTTTATTAGAATGTTATTTTCGCATGCAATAATGGAACTCATAACTTCTACTCTGTATAAAAGTGAAAATATATTTAAATAATACTTTTTGTGGCTTTTATAATTCTTTACCCTCAGCTGACTATTCTAACTTTACTAAAATTTCATTTCACTCATCTGAATCTGAATTATAATAAAATTAGATGAGATAACTTTAAAGTTAAAATTCGAAGCTTTTGAAAATCTAATCACCTATTTAATTTTGTATTGCTTTTAACATGATCGGCAAAAAAATTATAAAAAATTAGAAAGTTAGAAAAGTAAAAATGTTAAATAAGACTAGAAAACTAATAAAATAAACAATGTGCTAGAAAGCTTGTACAAATTACAAAAAGATATTATTTTAATTTTTGTTCCTATATATAGGCACAAGACAAATGTAACTAGGGTTAAAAGAGTAAAATCATATCGAATTTCTTTGTTGATTCGTATTCGGTTCAACAATGTTATTCGACTTTAGTTGAATATTTGTATTCAGGAATTTAAACCTACATATTTTTCACAAATATACATACATGCAAATATACATACATACATACATATATATATAATATAATATAATTGGCACAATGACAAAATGTTGGGGCACCGTCAATTAAGGGATTGCAAGTGGAATTTTCGTGAGTTGGTTACAATATAAGATTATTTAAAATATAAACTAGGGTGTGGTGGATGTATTACAATATTAGAGATATTCTTTTTTTCCATAAATATAAGATCGTACAACATATAAATAAGCAACAAACGTAATTGCACTAAGACCGGCCAATAACCAATAGAAATAGTCGAGATGCCCTCGATTCAGGTTGTCTGAAAACCAGCTATGATGATCGTTTCCACTAGTTGCTTTCTCAATGACATATATTAAAAAACTACTTAAGAAGCTCCCTATTCCGAATACACTCAGGTATAGAGCAAGGCCTATGCTTTTAAGTTCATTAGGAACTTGATCGTAGAAGAACTCTTGAAGACCAACCATGGTGAACACATCAGCAATACCGAGAACCAAAAATTGAGGTGCCAACCACCACACACTCATGGGCACGGTCTCATTTGCCTTGTCGACCAGCCCGTGTTTGATAGCAGTTGCTAAGCGTTGCCTCTCAACGAGCGCTGCAATTATCATGAGAAGTATCGATAGACATATGCCTGTACCAATTCGTTGGAGCATTGATATGCCTGCAGGCTTCTTGGTGATAGCTCTAGCAGTGGGAACCAAAATACGGTCGTACATAGGAATCAAGACGATAATGGAGAAGCCGATGAGAGATTGCAGAGAAGCAGCTGGTATTTTGAAGCCACTCGTGATCCAACGATCCATTGTACCTCCCTGTTTGACGAACAGAGTCGAAGCTTGCGCATACACCACAGCATATCCCAAACATGCAAACCAAATTGGTACAAGTCTAATAATTGCCTTAGCATATTCAGTATCCTCTGAGTCATTACATGTAAGAATTGGTACTATAGGACCAGAATGCCAGTTTTTAACTTTTTTCATAAAGACTCGACCAATTCTAACAAATGGATTCCTTTCATTGTTGCTTACCCGAAACCTGTAAGTTGCAGATCCTAGAAAGAATGCAGCTAGCGCAACGCACATCATCGCGCAGGGGATTCCAAAACCGAGTCCCCAGCTTAGATTTTCTTGGATGTAGCTCAAAACCAATAGAGCTGCAGTAATGCCAATACTCATTGAAAAATACCACCAATTGAAGAACGAGCTTTTGGCTTTTTGTTCTTCTGCATCTTCCTCGTCAAACTGATCAGCTCCGAAAGCTTGTACGCAGGGCTTATGCCCGCCTTGCGCAAATGCTATCAAGTATAAAGAGAAGAAGAAGAAGACGAATTCAAGCGGAGGAGTAGAACAGGGGAAGCTTTTTGCATCATTTTTGCAGTCTGAAGAGTTATGTGAATGAAACGCAGCAGATAAAGATAACAAACCAAGACCCTGTTATTCACACACTTCAGAAGTTAGCATTACCAAACATTATAATTAAGGATGAAATTTTTTATTTTGTATCGATACAAATATCGGTACCTTAATTTTACAGAAACATTGGTGGTATATTAATATGGATTATTTAGTATCAGTAACAATCTGAAAATAATAATAAAGATTTAACATGAAATTATATGGAATATTGTAACAAACTCTAATATAACCTAAAATTTCCATAAAATATTATGTTTGTGGCAAATGTATATATCATAAAGCTATATATACACCTATTTGACTGATTTTGAAACTGCCCAAATGATATTTTGTTCAACAGAGTTGACAATTTAAGTTAACTTGTGGGTAGAGGTTGTAGTCTGCCCCAACAAGCTTGATATTTGAATTGGGTTGAGCTACATATTTGTAGGTCCAGTCCGATGGGCCAATAGCCTGCGGGCTATGAACCAACGGTTGGAAAATAGCTTAGAAGAATATTGGTGTTGACAATTCTTTGATCAATTTCATTTTGATGTTCCATTGAAGATAAATGAAAATAAGTTGCAAAATAGGAATCTACGTTCTGAATAGATAATTTTAAAGTATTTATTTTATCAAATTCAATTTCGGATGAATGAGAAATTAATGCTGAAAGTTGGAGAATAAAACATGAAAATATTGAAGAGAGAAAATATGTGAGGATGTGCGACCGGGTGTATCAGACTGAACGGGTGTGTGCTTGTGCAAATGGATATGATAGGCTGAATGGCTTTGAGTCCAGGCCAAGCAATGTGATCCGCACCACTCAGCCCAAAAAGACCCCTATTCGCGAAGGGGTGCGATTCACACCATTTCAGCTCAAAAGGCCCCTATTTGTGAATGGACACCACACATTTTCACCACATCTCTTCAAATATTATAAAGAGATCCTCAAATACTTCATTCAATACACTATACTACAATTACATATAGAGCATTATAGCATTTGTAGTATTCTCTCTCTAAGTTTAAAAAGAAGTTTCTGAGTATCGAGTAATTCGCCGATAACTTTTGGCATCGTTATACTGCAATCCTTAAGTTCATAGTCGTTGTATCTTGGGGACGATTGCCGTATACCGTGAGCACTGAATACGAACCAATCTCATCTTACAGAGAAAGAGTCTACTATTGCCTTACTAAATAGTTACAGTCTGTTGAAATACATCAACTCTACAAAATTTCAACAACAGCCTCATGAATTTAATATATTTTAAAGATGTTTGGTCGAATTGGACTAAAAATTTAGTAGCTTGGTTAAGTTTCGGGCCGAGTTGACTTTGTCATCAACTCAGACAGAAAGAGAATTGTGAACTCTACCTGTGGGCTTCTATTTGGTCTAGGTCGACTTTGGATTTTATTATCAAGATGCACCGAGAAATTATAAATTGATACAATTGGAATTATGCTATTTTACATAATTCCTAAATAAATTTAAAGTTTGTTTTATTTGTTATGTATATTTATATTATTATAAAAATACGTAAATTGATTCTTTTAACTAGATTTAGACCTTACATCTACCATAGCATTTAAATAACTCAAATAATATAATTAAATGAATTATTGAAAACCAACATCTAATATAGACTCATTAAGTTAATAACCCTATAATATACTTCCTCTTGTTCAAATAAGTGACGTTTAAAAGTTTAAAATTTGTGTTCAATAAGTGAATTTTACTATTTTTCAAAATGAATATTAATGTTGTTTTTTTAATATATTTTTAATTTTCTTATAAATATATATATACTGTGTTTTTTAATCACTAACCCTTAATATTTTCTCTTAATTAAGGTATATTAGCTATTTAATTTATTTTTTAATATGTGTGAAATTTTAAAAAAAGAAATTTATTTTAAATAGGAAGGAGTAATAATTGTTTCTTACTTAAGGCCTTTTAAAGTAATACTCAAACAGAATTAATAATCTTAATATATTTTTACTTATAGAATTCATTTTTCCAAATTCGACTTAGGGTCTACACTCTACATGCTAAATTAGTGTTCACAAAAATTAATAACTCTTATAATTAATTAACTTTTACTTATTTTAAAATATTAATGTAAAGAAATTTAATTTTGTACTTACCAAGATGTAGAGCAGAGAGGCAATGGTGATGGTACTGTATCGGCCCAAAAAGGCGTCGGCAATGAAAGCACCCAAAAGGGGCAGAAGCATCGCCGTCCCGTTCCAAGCATTGATGCTCTCCGCCGCCGTCGCCGTCGATTGGCCCAATGGGCCTGTTAAATAGTTCATCAAATTCGCACTAATTCCAAAATACGCAAATCTCTCCGCCACTTCAACACCTAATCATTAAAAAAAATTAGCCGATACAACGAGGGTGTGATAGATTTGATCGTTGTAGCTGATTATACCTATGATAAAAGAAGCGGATTTCCAGCAACCGGATTTTGATCGTCTGGAGGGGAGGCCCCTGAAGTCAACGGAACCCCGCACGTCGTCGTTTAGCATCGGAGTTTTGGTCTCCGACGTGTTATCTCCGGTGACGGTACTGATGGCCATTCTCTCTCTTAATTGGTGTTAATCTCTCTTTCAACTTCCCAGCATACTTGAACCGAAATACCGTCGGAAAATTAAACTAAGCATGAAGATGGTGGGGGTGTATTCAATTCAAATATATATACATTAGAAATATTAAATTGAAAATTATAAAAATAAAATTAATTGATATATTTTCATATAAACAACCGGTCAAGACAAAAATATATTAATCTCTTGAAATTTTTATGAAGAAGTACGAAAAAAAAATTAAAATTAAAATTTTGATTTGATAATATGCCGGCATAAGATCCAGTTGCGAGCTGTTCATAGATTTTTATTTTTATTTTTAATATGTATTCGATTTTCAATAATAGAAAGAGATTTTGGGTAAAACATTTTTATTTAGACTTCTCTTTATATATCACACATATACATACCAATCGATTTTAAAATCTTCGACAACCAATTCCAACTCATGCAATTTAGCTTTTATTTTATAAATGGAACAAGTAACTCACTTTTCAAATTCGTACCCTATCACTAAAATAATGTGTGGAATCTACTGTAAAAATTTCAAGCAAAATTAAATATCATAAAAAGTTACGATTTTGCCCCTATAGGATAAAAAATAAGTATTTGTCGAAAAATACACAATAACTCTTACCCGGTTTCTCAGAACACTTTGAAATTCCTACCTTATCACTAAAATAATGTGTGGAATCTACTGTAAAAATTTTAAGCAAAATTAAATATCTTGAAAAATAAAGATTTTGCCCCTATAGGATAAAAACTGAGTATTTGTCGAAAAATACACCATAACTCTTACACCGTTTGTCAGAACACTTTGAAATTCGTACCTTATCTCTAAAACAATGTGTGGAATCTACTGTAAAAATTTCAAGTAAAATTAAATATCATGCAAAATTACGATTTTGCCCCTATAGGATAAAAACTGAGTATTTTTCGAAATCAATCATTATTTTTAGCTGACGTGGACAAATGAAAATCATATAATTTTATTTATTTATATAACTACATCGATTATTTAGTTATATTATTTTAGTTTTACACTATTATTTCATTAAGATTTCTGGCTCCAAAAAAAGTTTGAAGAAATTTCAATTTGCATGAACATGAAATTTTATTAAGTTTTGATACAAGCTAGTAAGCAAAGAATTTCTCAATCAATCGTTTAATCAACATCAATTTTAAAATTTTGTCCAAGTCTTGTTTAGCATATTTTGGTAACCTCTTGACCTAATGATGTAGAGATAATTTATGTTCACTAAAAACTAATCAAGATCCAAAGTAGGGATTATAATTCCCGTAATGTTTGTACACAATTGTCTACCACAAAATCATCATCAACGTCATCGTCAGTCGAGAGACAAGGGCTCAGGGATGCCTGGGCTTGTCCCGATTTTATTCACACAAGACAATCGGTTCATAGAGGAAGATCACACAAGACCTTCTTCCCACCGTGCACCCACACCCTTTTCCCGGTAGCACTTCTCACTCTTCTTCCTTACCCACTCAAAGAACCCCGACCCAATACACAGCGACTCTCACACAAGAGATGACACTCTCAGTATCGATGAGGACCAAGGGGAAACAAGAAAGTTTAGAGTGAAACACACGACCGTATTTCTGCCTTGATATCAGAGCAAACATGGTCGCTTTTATAGGGCAAAAGGTCGTCGGAAAACCCCAAAGGGTCACGCGGTTTTAACTCCACAAAGGGGAGAAGACTACCTAGGGAAAGGAATGGTTGCACCTGGAGAAGGAACGACAAGAGAGAGAGAGAGAGAGAGATTTTAACTCCATAAATGGAAGAAGACTGCCTAAGGAAAGGAATGGTTGCACCTGGAGAAGGAACGACAAGAGAGAGAGATAGAGAGAGAGAGAGAGAGGGAAGGCTGCGCAGTAAAAATGAGGGCAACATATATGGGAAGATCACTAAAAGGGATGGGCTAGGGCACGGGCCCAGCCACAAAAAATGGGCCCAAATAAATGAGCCACACTTAATTTGGGCCAATACCTAAAATAACAACATTCTCCACCTTATTGGACCACCCACACAAACCGATTGTCAAGTTCTCCAGGCGCAGGCGTTTCATCATAGCCCCCCCCACACACACACCTATACACAAGAAACAATAAGTGAGAACAACTAAGACCAAAGCAAGCAATACACATCTTAATCCAATGAATTAAAGTTCAAAGTATTCATGCATTCGCTAGTTTTCTCAACAGATAGGCATTTAGTTCCCATATCAGCAGGGTCAAATTGTGAGGGTGAACATCAATTATAACAATGTATTCAGATTTAGTGGTGAATAAAGCAACAAAATGCTGAAGTTGTGATTTCCAACTGATACAAGACCCACATAGCGTGAATACATATGAAGTAGAAGACTTTCTATTATCTCTATCATTGGCATAATTAGAATCGGTATATCCAATCAAGTTCACACCTTGAGCACATTTAGAAAATCTAAGGCAAGTATTCACAGATCCCTTTAAATACCTTAAACCCATTTTAATGCATCCCAATGAGGCAAACCAGGGTTAGACATATATCTACTTAAATAACTTACCGAGTATGCAATATCCGATTGAGTAAAGACAGTGGTCATGCACACTTCTTTTAAAGTTAAGGTTTTTCATGCATGAATCAATTTTTTTGTTCCATTGTCTAGGACATTGTTTTAAACCATACAAGGACTTTTTAAGCAAGCATACATGGTTAGGCTTTTGAGGATCAACAAAACCATCAGGTTGACACATTTATATCTGTTTGTCAAGTTCACCATGCAGGAATGCAGTTTTAACATCATGTTGTTTTAATTCCCAATTAAAATGAGCAACTAATACAAGCATTATGAACACAGTGACAAACATAACTACAGGGGCAAAATTTTATGTATAATCTATTCCCTTTTTTTGAGTAAAACCTTTCGCTATAAGTCTAGCTTTAAACCTAATGCTGTTACTTTCCTCTTTTACCTTATACAGCCGTTTACATGCAACAACAGAGCTATTATTGTGCTTAGGTACTAGAGTCCAAGTTTTGTTAACATGCATGGAGTTCATTTCATCATTCATGGCATTTAACCAGTCAACATAATTTCTAGAGTTCACAACTTCCTTATAGGACTTTGGTTCAAGTTCAGTTGGGAATTCATACACATTCAAAGCATGCATATCCATGTGATAATCATTAAGTCTAGATGACTGACTAATGTTTCTTCTAGGTTTATCCCTAGCAAATTGATAATCATCATTTTCAACATTTTCAGCATCACTTAAATTGTCAGTATTATCATGCAAGCTATCAGAATCAAAATCAAAATCAAAATCAGAATCAGGCGAAACAGGCACATTAGGTGTATGCTCCACCCCACTTAGAGTCGTGTCATGAGCAATAATAGGCACAGAGACAGGTAGGCAAGGAAAATCAGTTTCATTGAAAATAACATCTTTGTTGATAGTTACTTTGAAACCAGGTTCACTCCTTAACCATAATCTATAACATTTTACACCTTCAGGATAACCAAGGAAAACACATTTTTTAGACCTTGGTTCTAATTTGTCTAGTTTTTTATGCACAAAAGCAGCACAACCAAAGATTCTCAAATTCGAAAAATTAACAATTTTACCAGACCACACAAGTTCTGGGTATTTTCCATTCAAAGGCACATATGGGGACCTATTAATCAAATAGGCAGCAGTAACAACTGCTTCACCCCATAACTTCTTGGAAAGTCCAGAAGCAGCCAACATACTTCTCACTTTCTCAAGTAAAGTTGTATTCATCCGTTCTGCCACATCATTTTGCTGTGGTGTGTAAGGAACGGTTTTGTGTCTTCGGATGCCATACTCAGCACACATATTATCAAGCAAATTATTACAAAATTCTAATGCATTATCACTTCTTAATTTCTTGATTTTCTTGCTAGTTTGATTCTCAATTAAAGATTTTCAATTTTTAAAAGTTTCAAAAACATCATATTTATCTTTCATTAGCAGAACCCAAACTTTTCGAGAAAAATCATCAATAATGGACATAAACCATCTTTTATTTTCATGTGTAGGGGTACTCGCAGGTCCCCACACATCATCATGTAGGCAATCAAGTATGCCAGTGCTTTTTGACAGATTAGGGGCAAGGAAAACAAGGAAACTCATCCTATGTTGCTTACCTTTAACACAAGACTCACAGAAAGGCATGTATGAAAGTTTATCATTCCCAAATGACCCTACTTTATGCAATAACTTAAGGCCTTTACTATTCATGTATCCTAGTCTACAATGCCAAAGTGCAGTTTTATCATCCTTAACCACATTTGCATGCAAAATAGATTTAGTAAATCACATATAAAGATTGTTACGTTTTTCAGCTTTAAGGACCACATAAGACCCTTTCATGATAGACATAACACCCTTTCCCCATTTACCCTCATAATCCTCATCTTCTAATGCAGTACAAGATATGAGATTACTACTTAAAGCAGACACATATCTTACATATTTCTGATTAAGAGCATGTCCAGATTCACACACTAGTGAAATATTACCTATACCTAAGATATGACATTTTTTATCATTTGCCATGGATACAAAACCACCAGTTGCATACTTATCCTTAGGTTTTTCTTGGCCAGTTTTGTTTTCAAGATTCTTTTTCTTTTTCTTAAAATTCTTTCCCTTAACAAACATAGCCTTAGCATGATTTTGATATTTTATACTCAGATTTGCTTTCAAATCTATATCTTTACTCTTAAGACCATTGATCACAGTGTCAAGATTAACATGATCTCTACCATACTTAATAGTAGATTTAACATCACCAAATGAATCAGGTATAACATTTAAAAGCATAATAGCAGTATATTCATCAATTAATTTATCACTGGTTTTTTTAATGTCTTGCACAAGTTTTTGAAAAATGTCTATATTTTCATCAATATTTTTAGACATATCAAGTTTAAACCGAAAAAATCTTTCAAGTAAGAAAATTTTACAAGGTAGTGATGTTTCAGTGAATAGCTCTTCTAATTTATCCCATAATTCTTTGGCACTTTTTTGTTCTCCAACTTTTCGAATAACATAGTCTGAGAGGTGCATGATGATGGATGAGAGTGCAATCTCATCCATCTCTTCCTTTTGATCATCAGACGTGGCATCTGAAAATGCAAGGGTAATATTTTTGAATACACGTTGCTGTATCAAAATGCCCTTCATTTTTTTGTTGACAAATGTCAAAATCAGTGCGACCATCGAATGGTGCAAGATTATAGGAACCCATGAAGACATGTTGCACACAAAAGCACAAACTTAATTCACAAAAAATCACACAATACGGAAGGCTGAGAATTTCCAAGTTCACACACCGATTTATCGGTTGTGCAGGGGGTTACTCAAGTCCGGTTTTATAAAAAATGTTCAAATGGACAGGATATTACACACAAGTAATATTCCAAGCAGATTACAGACAGTATGTCAAATATAAGAGGTGTATATATATGTATATATATATATATTCACCAGGATATACAAAAAATTAGACAATATATATAATCAAATATCAGAAACTCAAAGCCAGCAGACTATAACACCAAATGCAAATAATCCTACTCGGTTCGACCGGTATCTACCAGCAAGCAAACCCAGACCTATTCGGTGCAACTGAAAACTATAGAGAGGGTTAAGCTTCTTTACCAGGGCGAGGTTTTTGGAAGAACCTCAAATTTTTTTGACCTCCTATCTATGAAACAACGCGTGACTGGCGAGGGTTGAAGAGCGGACGGCCCACCAGCCTTGGTTCAATAATCAAGGGACAGATCCACCGTCGACAAACAGGGGCTCATAACGCAGTGGAACAGCGATTCGCACACAAGCAATTTAGGGGCAGTGGCGCTAAGTCGCACTTAACGACGGCGGCAGAGATGGCAGCACAAACGTGGCTCTGATACCACTGTTGGGTATCAATGTCGCCGTTAGTTGAGAGACAAGGGCTAAGGGATGCCTGGGCTCGCCCCGATTTTATTCACACAAGAAAATCGGTTCGTAGAGGGAGATCACACAAGAACTTCTTCCCACCGTGCACCCACAACCTTTTCCCGGTAGCACTTCTCACTCTTCTTCCTTACCCACCCAAAGAACCATGACCCAATAGACAATAATAAGGACATTTCAGGTATAAGAAATTTAAACTTTAAAGATTGAGTTATGAGTTTTTGCCCAATTTCTTGTGGAAAATGAATATTTAGAAATAGGTCCTAATTAATGTCGTTCATAATAATAACTGAATATCATATAAAGAAAAGAGCGAGGAGTTTAATTATTATTCATTTGAATTTATATTTTACCAAACTATACTTTTTACATATACACTTAACTTTGATCAAATTTATGATTGTAGGGGCTAGCAAAACTAAATTATAAAATGAAAATATGTTGAATTCATCAAAGAACAACTATAATAGTTGTCACGTATTTATACAAGAGATTGGAGGTTCAAAACTAACTTATGAAACAAGTTGTAACTACCATGCAAGTAGCATAACCATTTAATACATTCCTAACTAATTTACTAACTTGTGAAACAAGTTGTAACTACCACGCAAGTGGCGACTCTCACACAAGAGAAGACACTTTCAGTATTGATGAAGACCAAAGGGAAACAGGAAAGCTTAGAGTGAAACAAACGACCTTATTTCTGCCTTGATATTGCAGTGAACAAGGTCGTTTTTATAGGGCAAAAGGTCGCCGGAAAACCCCGAAGGGGTCACACGGTTTCAACTCCATAAAGAGGGGAGAAGACTGCCTAGGGAAATGAATAGTTGCACCTGAAGAAGGAAGGGCGAGAGAGAGAGAGAGAGAACAACATAAGAGAAGGCTACGCAGAAAAAGTGAGAGCAACATATATGAAAAGATCACTAAAGGGGATGGGTTAGAGCACGGGCCCAACCACAAAGAATGGGCCAAAATGACTTTCGGCCTGAGTCCGAATAAATGGGCCACATTTAATTTGGGCCAATACCCAAAATAACAACAAATGAGTAAAAACAAAACCCTGCCCGTTTCTTCTTTTGCCAAATTAGGAATTGGAGAAGTTTTGCACTCACTTCCCAAGAGCCAAGATCAAGTAAGGTCTACTTTCTTTTTGCCAAATTAGGTAATTTATTTTAAAAGTAGAACAAGTAACTCACTTTTCTCTTCAAAACCAATCGATATTTTTATCTGATGTGCACAAATGAAAATCATATAATTCTATTTATTTATATAACTACATCTATTATTTAGTTATATTATTTTAGTTCTACACTATTATTATATTAAGATTTCTGGCTGTGTCACTTAAGATACACATATATACTTACATCCTAAATAAATGATACACGATAAAGGTTTGAAGATGTTTCAATTTGCATGAACATAAACTTTTATTAAGTTTTGATACAAGCTAGTTTAGCAAGCAAAGAATTTCTCAATCAATTGTTTAATCAACATCAGTTTAAAAATTTTGTCCAAGTCTTGTTTAGCATATTTTGGTAACCTCTTGACCTAATGATGTAGAGATAATTAAAGTTCACTAAAAATTTATCAAGATCCAAAATAGGGATTATAATTCACGTAATGTCTGCACACAATTGTCTACCACAAAATCATCATCAACCTTATTTTATATAATTATGTATTTTATTTTAAAATATTAAAATTAATTGTTTATATTATTATTACATTATAAATTGTGGAAGGGGAGAAATAGATTAATATATTCCTGGTAACCTCAATTTTATAACATAATATCAGTTTGATATACTTTGAATTTACATACTAGATCTGATATTGTCATTTTCTGCGGTCGGCAGATCTGTCTGCCTTATTTCTGTAATAAGTTGAGACCATCACGGGAACCCAATGCAGACAGACCAGTTTCGGGACTTGTTTGGTCCTATTTCTCTTTGGATATTTCATTTCTATCATTTTCATTAAAATTGAAGAATTTAAAATTCATAATATTTTGGATTGACGTGAATTTGAAATTGGAGTTATTAGTTTTGTTGGGCTACTATTTGAATTTATTATTGAAATAAAATAATTTGGTATCATAATGTTTTAGTGTTTAATTTCGAATTGTTTCAAATTTATGAGTATATATAACATTATATTTATTATATTCTTTAACTTATAAGATACTTCATTATAAGTTTTCAAGTTATCCAATTTAAAAAGTACATAAAAGTATTTGAAAAATACTATATATTTTGAAATTTTGAGTTTAAATAAATATTGGTGTTAGATATCCATTAGAGAAAAAATGTGCAGAGAAACTTTCTTATTTTCCTATTTGTAAAACTCGAATTAATGCATCGGTCATTTTGTTAGTTTTGGTAATTTCGACCATTTTGAGCCAGAGCCAATGAGATTTATTTTATTTTTCTTAATGGAAGAGTAAAAAAAGAGTAGTTTGAATACATATTTTCCAAATATTAGCTAAAGGTCTTGAATTCTCTATTTTATCTTTTATTTTAAAATATTTAAAAAAATACAGTTTGTGTTAATTAGTGATGTATACAAATGTAGTATGGTAATTATTTTTAAATAAAAAATAAAATGGAATGGAATATAAAAAGGCAAACCATTATGCAAATCTTCCTTCCCACCTTTCTTGCCAACCAAATAGAAATTGTTGGAAAGTAAAAGTGACTTTGGAGAAGACCAAAATCACACTATGAAAAATAGACTACATTTGTGGCTTACAAGACAGTTTTATTAGATTAATCAATGCAATTTCTCAAGGAAGTGAAATGTAAGTGCCATTTCAAACAATGATCAATCTTTGACGATAAACATAAGACTTAGCAAAATAAATATACAAACCAAATGAAAACACATTGAGCACTGCTAGCACCCAATAGAAGTAATCAAGATGCGCCCGATTCAAGTCGTTCGAAAACCAACTCTCCCGCCCATCTCCGCTCGTTGCCCTGTCGACGAAAGATACAAGAAGACTGCTCAAAAATCCACCAACACCCGCTACACCAAACGATAGTGCAAGGCCCATACTCTTCAATCCACTAGGAACTTGATCGTAGAAGAACTCTTGAAGCCCGACAAAGGTCAACACATCAGCAACACCAAGAACCAAATATTGTGGAGCTAGCCACCACACGCTCATAGCTACTGTCCCCTTTGGCAAGCCCACAAGCTCATCGTTGTTAGCAGTTTCTAGACGTTTCCCCTCAGTAAAGCCCGCGATTATCATTGAAATTATACCGAGGAATAGGCCAGTTCCAATCCGTTGAAGCATTGATATGCCTGTGGGATTTTTGGTCATAGCTCTGGCAAGAGGAACCAAGACTCGGTCATAGAATGGGACGAAGAGGACAATGGAGGCGGGCGTAAAGGCTTGAAGTCCTGCAGCTGGTATTTGGAAATGAGCTGTTATGTGACGGTCCATTGTAGCGCCTTGTTTGGTGAATAGAGTCGTAGATTGAGAATACACGACAGCAAACGGCAAACATGCCAAACATATTGGGAGAAGCCTCAGAATTGCCTTTGCATCTTCAATGTCAGTGATGCTACAAGCTTTTGTCGAATCCATTGCACCATTACGATCAAGCAATGCTTTATCAAGAAACCTAGCACAAACCGGAAACAATAAGCATACGGCGTAAGCTTGCGCACAAGATTACAATCATATAAACAAAAGATCATGTTGGCATTTTATTTGTTTTCTTGATCTTTCTTTCCCTATAAGAGTCTATCATCATCTTCTCACAATTTAATGCATTTCCAGATATAGATTCATTCATCGTCTATGACAAAAAAAACATGAAAATGTGATTAGCTCACCTAAATTGATCACCTTCCTGAGACACAACTTGATGAACTTCCTCTTCAATGGATACAATCGCAGGGGTAGCCTGCCAATTTCTTGCTGCATTCACAAAAACATGACTAATTCGTGCAAATGGATTCCTTCCATCGTCCTTTATGTGAAATCGGTATAGCATAGACCCAAACAAGAATATCATCAGAGCCAAACACATGACAATGCAAGGGATTCCAAATCCGAGTTCCCAACTCAGGTTTTCTTGAATGTAGCTCAAAACCAAGAGACCAACCAATACACTAATGCACAAGCAAAAATTCCACCAATTAAAGAATGAGCTTTTCGATTTAAGCTCCTTTTGATCATCCTCGTCGAACTGGTCAGCTCCGAAAGCTTGTAAGCAAGGCTTATGCCCGCCTTGCGCAAACGCAACTAAATACAACGAGACGAAGAAGAAGATGATCTGAAGATGAGGAGGATAACATGCCTGGCTGTTCACAGCATCTTTGCACTGAGAAGATCTATTTGGATTAAGTGCAGCTGCTAGAGTTAAGAAACCAAGGCCCTGTAATGCATATGCCACACTCAAGAAATTAAACTCGGTTATGAATTCTGAATAACAATCAATTTTTGATTAACAATTAATCATCAAATCAAATTCCCAATACAGAATCTCTACTTTAAAAAGAAAAAAGAAAAAGAACTAACCAAGATATAGAGCAGAGATGCAATAATAATTGTCCGGAACCGGCCCAAAAACGAGTCGGCGAAGAATGCACCGAGAAGGGGAGTAAGCGACGCTGTCCCTGACCACGCATTGACGTTCGCCGCCGCTGATGCGGTGGATTGGCCCATCGGGCCAGTTAAATAGGTAACCAGATTTGAACTTATTCCATAGTAAGCAAATCTCTCTGCCATTTCAACACCTAAAGAAAAAAAATCAACAGAAAGAATAAATTAACTTGAAAAAGAGAATGATACATAGATATATACGTGTGTGTGTGTGTATACACCGATACCTATGATGAAGGAAGCAGATTTCCAGCCACCGGACTTTGAGCGGATGACTGGTCGGCCTTTTAAGTCAACACAGCTCCTGACGACGTCATCTAGTAGTGGAATTTCAGCATCCATTACGTCATTTCCGGCGGCTGCAGTTGTACTTGTAGCCATTGCCTCTCTCTCTCTCTCTCTCTCTCTCTCTCGTCTGTGAAATATGTCTCTCGAGTTTCAGGCCTGTTTAGTAACTGCCCGCACAGATGTTTTAGTCGAAATTAAGAATTTTTAATTATCCACATCCTTTTCGGTGACTGTCATGTGGGCCACAATATTTTGTCTCAATCTTTTAACCACATATTGGGAATTAAGATTATTTAAAACAAATACAAAAATCGATACAACTCCGTAAGATGAGATATTTTAATTTTAAATTGAAATTGTTCGTCAACTACTTAATTTAAGGCTGATTTACTTCTAAATTTAAATCAGAGTCATAATTAAAAATTGATTGGTTCAGTTTTAACTTTAGGGAACTGATCTTGACACGATTGTTCCAAAATTGTTAGTTTCAATTTTAAATTATCGATTTCAGATTCGTATCAGCCCAAAATTGCTAGTTACGTTTTTAAACCGATAGTTCCAAGTAAAATTTGAAGAAAAAAAATAAAATAAAAAATTGAAATCAGAACGAATTTATGCCGATGCAATTTCAATTCCAATCCTACAATTTAAAAAACAAACAATTGAACAAAACTAACGGAATCCTATCATATGTACATCCATATGCATAGATATCAATCTGCCGACAATGGTAGACTTAAAAACATAAATAGAAATAGAACGTAGAGTAATATATTTGTTTTAAAATGAAAATTATATCATTCAATGATTTATCTTGAAAAAGGAAATAGTTAATGAGTTTCATGCATTTAATTAAAAAGAATAAAGTGTTTGCATGACAATTGTAGGGAGTAGGCAAAAGAATCTAGACCGTTGAGGCAGCTGTAGCGACAGTACGATGTTTGTGGAATAAAAGAGCTACCTGTCCTCATTATACTTGAAACTGGGCCCCATTTGCTGTGAGCATCTTTTCTCCTGATACAAACAAGGGCAGAGTTTAATTTTGTAATCAGCTGTCCTTAGGAGAGAGAATATTTACGTAAGGCCACGTTTTTATAGCCTGGAAAATAACAACCAATTTTAGCATTTGGAAGCAGATTCTTTAATGAGTATTTTCGAATTTTAATTTAGGACATTTTTTAAATTACCACTAAATTTGCTTTGTACACTATATTAAGTTTACTGATATAGTTATATATAATATAAATGATATAAATACTCTTATTTAAAAATAAAAAATATACATAAATTTTAATTTTTAATAAATAAATAAATATTTATTTCATCCACACACAAAAATCCTATTTTTTATTAAAAATTAAAATTTATGTATGCTTTTAATTTTTAAATAAGATTATTTATTTCATTTACATTATATTTAAATTTTAAATTTTATGTGAGAGAGTTTCACAAATGTCAGTCTTACATTGATCAAATTTTTACAAAACATTAAAAATCCTGAAAATTCTTAAAAACAAATGGAAAAACTAAACGAAAAAAGATTCGACAACCCTAAATCATATAAATAAGACAAAGAAGTAAAGAAATGTAATCTTGAGTTCCATCTTACAAAATTACGTAGCATTACGAAGGTGAGTGCTTTGGAGAAAAACTTACGCAAACTGATGTCAGCGTTCTTTCTTCTCCCTTTCTCCCTATTCTTTCTGCCTTCATTATATTATATAAGCAGGTCGTACGCCACACAAAAAATTACGAAACTGCTCATTGAAATGAATTAAAAAAAAAAAAATATATATATATATATATATATATATATAAACTAGAATTTCATCTTACAAAAATACACAAAAAAGACATTTCATAAGACGATGTCATATAATTTTTTACCAAAGCATTAATCCCTTTATAAACATACACGAAAATTACTCTCTATAACCATCTCATCTATTTGTTATTCAAGCACAATACAATAATATTTCTAGCATTCCAAATTTGCAATCAATCTATTTCTATGTAACCTTCTACAAATATGGGTATTCTTAAATAGCTAAAATAAAATATAAACAAATTGCGTAAACTCCACATCAGCATGAAGTGGTGGGAGCTCTCTAAGACCATACTTTGTCTTCTCTCTTGTAAATACAAGATTGTGCAAAGTAAGCATAGGACATCGTTGTAGTAGTGAGGCCTTCCAACAGACAATAATAATAAGTCAATAGAAAACTAAAACATTAAAATATAAAACTAACATGTACCTCATCCAAACTCAAAATTTAATTTAGGGGTCCAATTAATAATAATTGATGTAACTATTTTTAAAGAGATAATAGTAAATATAATATGGCCATCATTTGTAGAAGATGTAATTACATATTAGAATCAATTGTGATGAAGCCAATATAGTTAATTACATGCCAATATCCAAATTAAATAATATCGTACAATTACTATAATAAATTTACAATAAAAAATTGCAAAAACTATATCTTAAATCCAAAAAAATCACATAATAATAATAATAATAATAATAATAATAATAATAATAATAATAATAATAATAATAATAATAATAATAATAAAACATTAAATAGTATAACAAAATAAAAAATTACATAATATTTATATTTGGTATTTGTAACCGAAAATAAATTATAGAGAATTTATCTTTCAAGACAGATATGTATAATGAAAAGATAAACTCTGAATTACAAAAATATACTAAGAAATGGTAGGAAGGAATACTGCTTAACACGAGTTTACGATGGATGAAAAAGATTAAGATTAAAAAAAATTGAACTTCAATTTTTCAATAGTTGAAACTTGACCAGAACAAAATTTTAATGGTGTATTTATGTATGTTTATCTTTATAATTTTATGATATATAATGTGTTTTTTTATACACAATTTAAAAGTATTAAAATAAATTTTAGGAGATGTTTAGATTAGGCTGTAGGCCTTCGTAACACAATCGATTGTAGATTGTGTTACAATCAAATGCATAGTAAAAAGTGGATGAAACAACCACAACCCACAATCTCGTAAACAAATACGGATTGAATTATGGTATGAGTTGTGCCGAACCCATTCCAAAGATATCCTTATATTTTTTTTATTTGAGGGGGTGCCTTGGCCTCAATGTAAGTCCGTCGCTGACCTCATCATCTATTCCCATTTTACACTAAATGTCTTCCAACAATATCTTAATGCTGAATAGTATTCATGTGCTTAAACAATTCAATTTTAACTAACTAAATTTAATTGTGTTAAAATTCTAAAATAATAATCAGTTTAAAATAAATAACTTAGAATATATATAGATATATATATTTTTTTACAAAATGACATTTTCCTACTTCCTTTCTCTAAATTCTGGCCCACACTTTAAAAAATATGGTGCATGCGTGCCTGTTATTAGCGTGTGTAGTTCACTCACGTGTCTAAGAGTGGTTTTTTTTTTTTGTTGATTTTTTCTACCCATTCAATTTTTACCTTTTGCTTTCTTTTTTCTTTTTCTTTTTTTTTTCAATTTTTTGCATTAAATTTCAAACGTTTGAAGTTTTTTTTGTCTCAACTTATTTATTTATAAAAATATATATTAAACTAATTATTTTTAAGATCTTTAATTCATTATTAATATTGCCGATATAGTTTTTTAAATATAATTTTTACATTAATTGTAATATGTTTTAATATTTAAACTATTTTTATTATTATATAAAATTGTAAGATACTTTTATGCAAAATGAATTATATTAAAAATTATATTTTATTATTTATTTATTACATAAAACTGAAAAAATCTCACACAATATAATAATGCAACGCAAAAGAATATGCATAATTTAATACATATATTACTATTAATTATAATTAACTATTATAATTATTATAAATAATATAGATGGTGCAAAGCACGGAATACATACTAATTAATTTTAAAGAGGAACAAGCAAGACAAAGACATCAAAAGATTAAATTTAATAATTAGAGTACTATTTAAGGTCAAATATTTACATAGTTGCATTTTCCAGTCATTTATTAATTTTCAATTAAAGTAAGGTACACCAAAATACTTGATAATAATTAACAAACAATAGTAAATAATAAAATATTCATTTATTATATAAGCTGAAATAATGTACACCAAAATTTGTTTAAATATTAAGAAAATATACAATTAGTATGTTTTCGTAAAAAATATCTAAAAATTAATAATAATAATAGATATTTTGTCAAATTTAATGGAAGCTGTACAAAATTCCACATCATTGTCGCGGCCCCAAATCCTTGCTTTCCAGCTTCCTTATGAAAACACGTGTAGATTTAATCCTTCAATCGTGTAGCTCTAATTTTTTCACTTTTTTAACCAACTTTTATGTGTAAATCTTGGGATATATATACATAAATAATTCGAACAAAATGGTAAGTCACTAAGAATTTCTACAACCCCTGTTTATTATATATATATATATTTTTTAAAATACATCAATTAAGTACACAAGTAACGATTATATTTATTTCTGTCATATATGTAATTATATTCTACAACCAAATGGATAAATATGATTATAAAATATCAATCTTTTAATACATAAAAGTATAATTAACAAAGAAAAATGTACAAATTAGCCCTTAAATTAATAGATTAGGTGCCTAAATTAATTTTTCAAAACCATGTGAGCCCTATAACCCATTAAAGATGAAACGGTCATTTTACTAATAAAAAAGTCATTGAATTTGAGAAATGATGGTTATTCATAGTGGTTATGGGCCTCTACTCTACATCACTCACTCAATACATTCTTTACCACACAGACATCATCCTGGAATTGGGATGATACTTTTGTTAGAAATTTACTCCATGTCCAAGTTCAGTCAGTAGTTCTTCTCCTATAAACGTAAGTGTTGGCAAAGTAAACATAGGCAGCTAACAAGATCACACTAAGCCCTGCCAACACCCAATAGAAGTAATCCAGATGTGCTCGATTCAAGTTGTTCGAAAACCAGCCTCCTTCCCCGTCTCTGCTCGTCGCATTCTGGATAACAGACACTAGAAAACTGCTTAAAAAGCTGCCAATCCCAAATATACTAATGTACAGAGCAATCCCCACACTTTTCAAATTACTCCCAACTTGATCGTAGAAAAACTCCTGAAGACCAACCACCACGAAAACATCGGATACTCCTGAGACCAAATACTGCGGCGCCAGCCACCACACGCTCATCGGAATCATGGCCGTCGGATCATCCACCAGCCCATGTTCACGAGCAGTTGAAAGACGCTTCCTTTCAACAAAACCAGCCAGAAGTATGGAAATCAGAGATAGAACTAGCCCGATACCTACTCTTTGAAGGTTCGATATGCCTGAGGGAAGTTTGGTAACAGCTCGTGCAAACGGAACAAAGACGCGGTCGTAGACGGACAGAATGATCATAATGGAGAGAGGAATGAAGAGCTGAAGTGAAGCCGCCGGTATCTGAAAAGCGTCACCCACATGTCGGTCCATTGTGGCTGCTTGCTTGGTGAATAGAGTCGAAGGCTGTGCGAACACGACGGCATATCCTAATGATGTGCATAGTATAGGAACGAGCCTAATAACTGACTTTGACTCTTCGACATCAAGAAGGCTAATCCGCACCAACGCTTGTCCTCCTTCTCCGATTATCTTAAAACGATATGTTAAAGTCCCGGTCAAAAACAGAACTAGTGCAAAGCACATTACAACAGTGGGGATTCCGAATCCGAGTACCCAACTTAGATTATCTTGAATGTAGTCCAAAACAGAGAGTGCTAAAACTGTACCTAAACATGAGAACCAGAAAAACCAGTTGAAGAAGGAGCTTTTTGCTTTGCATTCTTTGCTATTTTCAAGATCAAATTGGTCTGCCCCAAAAGCTTGAAGGCAAGGCTTGAACCCTCCTTGAGCGAATGCAACTAAGTACACCGAGACGAAGAAGAACATCTTCTGGAGACGAGAAGGAGGCATGGTTGAGTTAAGCATGGCTGATACAGTCAAGAAACCGAGTCCCTATGATCCATTGCGTTAAAAAATAAAGTTAAGAAGATTTGCGAATCAGATGAAAATCAAACTAAATTCAAGAAATTTGAATAGCTCGAGCAGTAAAGCATTGTTATGGGTTTTATCTTGAGATGGTGATGAGTCGTTATTACCTATAAAAGATCAGCACAATCTTAGTACAATTCCATCTGATGAAACATTTAGACACGTTTAGACACTCATCTATAATTTTTCTTTATTAATATACATTTTGTTCCAATAAAAGTTAACAAGATTTGCGAATACGATTGAAAATCAAACTAAATTCACGAAATCAAACAACTCAAGTAGTAAAGCGTTCTTATGGGTTTTATCTTGGGATGATGATGAGTCGTCATTATCTATGGAAAGCCAGCACAATCTTAGTAGAATGTCATCTATGAAACATCTACACAAGTTTGGACACTAATTGTAATTTTTCTTTATATTAATTGAATTTGTTCTAAATTATGCTAATTGTAAGGTTGAGATTCGTGAATCAGATTGAATATCATATTTAATTCAATCGCAAATCTTGAAGATCAAAAGAAAATTCAAACAGCTAACCAATATGTAAAGCAGAGACGAAAAGATAATCATTCGATATCGGCCCAAGTATGAGTCAGCAAGGAGTGCACCCAGAATCGGAGAAAGCGCCGCCGTCCCGTACCATGCACTCCAGTTCGCCGCGGCAGCGGCGGTGGACTGCCCCAACGGTCCAGTTAAATAGCTGACCAAATTCGAACTTATTCCGAAGTAACAAAATCTCTCAGCCATTTCAGCACCTATTTTAAAAGCAATCGCAAGCGAGCAGTAAATTAAACAATGTAAAATGCTTGCAGTTTACTTGGTTCAAATTGTACCTAAGATGAAAGAAGCGGATTTCCAGCAACCGGATTTGGATCGGGAGGAGGGGCGGCACCTGAAGTCGACGGAGCTGTGGACGACGTCGTTCAGCAGCGGAGTCTCGGCGGGTGAGATTGCTTCTCCGGTGGCCATTTGATTTGTAATTGTACAGCATTTACTTTATCAATGTCGGAATTATTGGGTGGGAGTGCCAATTATATATCGTGGCTATTTTGTCGTTATTGCATGATGTCTGGCCCTGCAAACGTAAAAGTGTTCCTCTCTCAAGGACAACATACTAATTACATCTCTCTCTCTCTCTCGTTCAAAGCAAATTATATGAATTACAACTTATGCTAGCGATCATTTTAAATAAAATTTAACATTCTTTCTTATTAATGCTATAAGTTTTGATAGAGGAGGGGCGATGCCATTTATGCTATTACTTATTTAATTAAAATATATTATATATTTAATTAAAAATATTATTATTTTTTGCACATAATAAATTAGAGTAATATTTTTTAAAAGGTATGATAGTGCAGCTATTTATATTTCGAAATCTTTAAATATACTTAAAAGTCTGAATATATCCATATAAAATTAATAATTATTATTTTTATTAAATATACTCCATTATATCCATTATACCTTTTTATTAAAAAAATAAAAAATAAATCAATATCTTTTTACTGTCCAATCCGCAATTCACAACTCAAATTACAAATCAAAACAAAAAAATTTCTTCTGGCTATTTTGTTGCAGAACAGTGCGGAAAATCAAAAGAGGTTTGGTAAGATGAATGACGTTGACACTTTGTTGCAGGCTGTGGCCATGTATAAGTCTAAGGACCAAAAAAGTGGAGATGAAAAGGAAATTGTGGGAAATTTGTTCAAATTGTTTTTGTGTCATTGGAGAATAATGAGAGGTTTGTAAAGGAAGAAGAGGTGGAGTTGATGATTATTATGAACCTGAAATTCTATCATCCCTTCAGCTTTTTAAATCTAAATACCGTCAATATCTAATTCTTCCGAATTCACAAAGCAAATTCCAAATTAGACGAAGGAAATATATATATATATATATATATATATGAACCCTTATACACACAATTCTTAACAAAATTAAGTATAGGGAAATGGTGTTTGGAGAATAGTGTTAATTGTGTGTTTCTTATCAAGTTTGACCTTCTTCAGATTTGGAGCTCACCCTCAAGAAAGCCATAAATGAATCTGCAATTCCAACTTTGTATTTCTATATTCAAGTAACATGAAGAGAAAAAAAAGACAATAAAATAAAACTAACTGTGAAGTAAGAAACGTAGCGTGATTTAGGATTAGGAGATATGCACTTGAGAAGAAGAAACAAATTTAAATTACTTTTAAATATATAAATATACAAGGGTATTTTAGTCAACTTATTTATGTCTAATTTTGTCATAATTATTATGAAGTATGTTTAGAGATTTTAGAGTTATAAATAGTCGTACCCTTTTTTAAATAACAAGTAATATTTTTTAATTAACAAATAGTATTGTAAATTAGGTTACACAATGCATCCATACGCACAAATTTTTATATTTATAGACAATTATTTTCCTTCCATCCTTACCTTTGATTTTAATTCATTAATTCTTTTTGTGTAATAAATAGTAGTTGGTGTCATAAAAGAAATTTTTAAGAAAGTAAAATGCCTGAAAAAGACTACCACTACTTTTTCTTTTTATTATATGTCATTTCTTGAAAATTTTGTTCTATATGTTGGTATCAAAATCAAGCGGATGTTTATTCGGAGTAGTGCATAAATCTAAGAATATGAAACAGACCTCAATACTTCCCTCAATCAAAAATCATTCCCTTTAGTGGGAAATGATCCCACTAACAAAAGAATTGTAAGATACGAAATGACATAAAACAAATTAATTTGGAAAAAGAAATTATGGACCTTCCATTTCAATGGTTTAGTAGGAGTCCTTTTTGTATATTTTGAGTGGTATAAATCTAAATATTAAATAATATATATATATATATATATATTTAAAATTATATAGCATACCCTTATTATAGTAGGAATTTTATTTCTTTTTTCAATTTAAAAGTTTTAAAAGTCTTGATAAGAAGACAACGGCCCAGAAAAATGATGCAGCAGAGCACCTATAATAGGTGAAGTTTCGCCACCATACTGGTATGGTTAGGTTTGTAAATCAACATGCATTCGGTAAAAGAAAAAAAAAAAAAAAAAAAAAAACCCTCATGTTTGATTTCAATAATTGTTTTTATTTGATATGTAATAATATAAAAATATATTTAATTATAATTACTTTATAATTATTACTCTTCATCTAACCCCACGTATGACAACTGTTTGTTTGATCAATTTCATCCAAAAACAAAAATATGTACGATTTTACTGCCAAATATTTTTGCTGAACATGTTCATGAATAAAATCAATCTTTAGGAAACGAATACAAACACTAACATGAATTTTCAAAATTAATGAATATGAACATGAATAAAAATAAATTTAAGTAAAATTAACATGAAGAACCTAATATTCGGTTCAGTTTGTTTGCAGCCCTAAGTATGGTATCGCTAAGCTTTCAATTTCCGCATGCATCGTCTAAATGATCACTTTTTTAATTATATATAAATATCACTACTATTAAAAATAGAATTTATGGGTACATTATAACGGTTCAAACCCTCTATTTTATAGCGTATTATATCATACATTTTATTACTTTTAATGCATACCATATGCGAGGACAACTATTCACCACTTAAAGTGGGCCCAAGAATAAAGCCCAAAATTCTAAGGAGCCCAATTGTTTTTTTTCTTTTATCAAGAAATATGATATTTAATGCCAAATCTTTTTCTCTATTTATTAGCAACCAATTACAACCTCTCTTAGCTGACATCTAAGAATTTCATTTTATTCGTCAAACAAGGATATTGAAAATTTAGTTTTTGGCATGGGTACTTCAGTAATTCTTCTTAATATTTATTTGCAATATAGTGTATTAAAAAAAAGTAGTTTAATGTAAAAACGGTAGTTATTTTTTAACTAAAATTTTAAAATTAAAATAACTTTTTTATTACAATTCCATTTTTGACATGTGATATATCAAATTAATTGTCTTTTTACAATCTTTAATTTGATATCAATATTATATATATTAAAATAAAATATTATATTTATAATATAAATAATCTGTCTATGAGTTAAATTATTTACTTTTATTTGAAATATGTGTTAAGTTTGAATAAAAAATAGGTTAAATTCTTATATGAATTTTAGACAAATAAAAATAATAAATATTTTTATTAATGTTTTTATAGAATAATTATAATAAATATCTTCATAAATTAAAAATATTACATTACTCAAGTATATATTTAGTTGTTTCATTTTTTTTTTTATAATTTTAAATATTTGTATTGTCTTTGAGAACTATTGTAGGTTGGATTGAACTTGAATTATAAAATTCACTTCGTTATATATTATTTTATTAAAGTTAGGTTACGTTTACTTTGAAGGAATTGTATTAGATTGAATATGATAAAGTTGTGTTTTATATGAGATTATTGGCCTGATTATTTATCTTATCCTACGTTTACTTCGTGTGATTTGCATCATATATTATCCATATCATGTATTTACTTTATGGGATTGCATGTAAAGGTGGATGAAAATTACTTAAATACCCCTGTTAATTACACAATATTTTCAATAACTACTTCCCAGCGCCATCAATTATTTCTGCCTTTGCGACTCCACCCCCTTTCTCCACCAGTCGCTGTTGTGGTGTGGAGCTGTAACATCCAGCGTCCGTCTGAAGGGCGGACACTCTTCATTACACAAGGACTATATTTTCGGTAATCTCTTCCGAGCGACTTCAATTATTATAGAATTTGTGACTCCTCCTTTTTTTTGTGAGTCACCGTCATCATCTCGAGCTATAATTTCCAGCGTGCGTGTGAATGGTGGATACTTCCGACTTCATGGTAGTATTCCAAGGTACTGTTACTCCTTTTCCCCTATTTTTGGTATTTGTAGGAGTTGTCTGGATTGAATATCTAAAATCCTAACTACAGTTGTGTATTGTCCGACTAGTTCGATTGGCTTGAATCCGCAATGGGTAGACCACTAAAACATAAAGCAATGTCGAAAGGATCATCAAATATGAACGAATCGAAAAAAGGCTTACCCTGTTATCTCCTGTTTCGTCTCTCCCCATCTGATAATCCCCCTACACATGAAAGCAGTTATAATCTTTGTTATGTTGTTGCTGTGCGAGAAATCATATTCGTCAATAATTGGGTCTCCCTATCTAACCTTTGATTCCGGAAGAATTTTACGTATGTATTAACCGTGTGTCTTATTTTAATCTGTCTGATTTTTGTTACTCATTGTAACTGAATGTGGATTTGTTATTACATTTTGAAGCCTTGCTGGTGAAAAATAATAAGTTCTGTCCATTCACATTGTAATAATTGGTGTACATAGAAGGATTGAGTATGTTGTTGCTTAATTAATACAAAAGCCTATATGTTGTCTTTCATTTTAATAGCTGGTGGTATGTATGAATTGCATTGTTCATTGAATTCATCTTCATCTTTATGTGGCTTGTATGTTTTCCCTGGTTGTGCCTTTTGTAATCCGGTGTTGATGGCACGCTTGTGTGGTGGGTGTGTCTTGTGATCTTGCATATACACTTCAGTTGGTAACCCAATACGTTTTAATTGAAATATTATATCATCGGGGGTGTAGGATTATGTGTGTGATGATTTAATTGAACTGTGCAATACATTTTTTGTAAATGATTTTATTGGTTGCATCTAATTCCATTTGACATGTCTTGTGGTTACTTGGTGAAAATTTGAAACATGAATATATTGTTTTGCTAACATTCATTTAATCACATTTTCATGCAGCGGCCGTCGATAGTTACGTTTCAACCATCTCATCCTCCAGCGGAATTAACTATAAATCTAATGGACTAGATGTGGGTAGCTTTACTTGACGCGGTTGTACTATGTTTATAGCTTTGCAAGAGATGATACATAAGCAGGAGGTCGCAATAGAGGTGCTTGAGTGTCGTGAGGTCATTCTTACTGAAACAATTGATGACTTGAAGGCTAGGGTGGTGGATTTAGAGGCGTAGATTAGGCGTTTGCGACATGTTGCATTGGTTTTGGTTGATAATGTGCATAAACTGCGTCGTATAACTAGATGGCTGCTGTTCGTTGTATTCTTTTGCATTATATTTTTGTGTTCTTATTATGTTTAGGATGTCATTATCGGTGACGAGTACCATTAAAAGTACCTAAATTTCTTAGTAGTGATGTTAAGTTGGTAGTATCTTTAGTATTGTTGTAAACTGGTGAGCTAATTTTGCTGCTACTATAATGTGTGTGTTGGAAAATATTATGGTCTGCTGTAATTAAGTATCCGGACATGTTAAGTAATGATTATTGTTATTTTCTGTGTGAACTTACACACACCACATGCAAATGTATGCTCACCATGTCTCTCTTCTGTTGTGTAGTGCAAACATAATGAAACAACACTTGTGTAGGGTCAAAGAAATAATAATGCACACACGGGCCGAACAGTGGGACACTACTACATATATTTATGTGTAAATAACAATACCGCCATCATCACTACACTCACTCCTTATAAGAGAGACGTTTCCTGTTATAGACAACAATTACCCTAGGTTTATGTCACCCCCAAATCTCAGCCTTCTCGTAACCCATGGCTCCAAAAATAACTCAAGAGAAGGTATTTAACACACCTCAATGGACGAAGGAAGTGGAGACAATGTTCATTCACTGTCTCCTTCAAGAAGTGGAGGCCGGTACTTGGACTGTTGGCCAGCCCAACTATCACGCCGTGCTGACAACAATGGGTGCTGTAAATCAAACATATGACACAAACTTCTCCTATGAATATATTGTTGACCGGGTAGAGAAGTTGAGCACATGTTACAGGGTCTTCAAGTGGCTCATTGCTAGAGATGGTGTCGTCCATAACCCCACTACTCATCACGTCTATTGCTCGAATTCTCGTTGGAAGACTATATATGAGGTGAGTGTGTCTTCAATGCGTGTAAGTCAAGTAAATCTCAAAATCAGTTTTAGTTAAATTAAGTCACATAAATTTACAAATTGGTATATGTTTTTGTAAGGATATTGATATAAGATCTTGTTTAAAGGAAAAACAACTAGCAAGGGTGTATAAGCGAGAAGGAGAAGCAGTATTCGACGCACTGCAGATCTTATTTGGCCAACCTCCTTATGTACCTTGTACACAGATCCCCGAAGAGGTTATACAACTTTCAAGTGGAACTGAAATGAACTCGCCTGACACTTCATCTGTAATTGATATATCGAATCCCTACACCTCAGACCGAAGCTCCCTACACTCTTCTGACTACAACTCGATTAATAGTCAGAACTCCTGCTGGTTGGAGTTAGCATGGATCAATATTTCATCTAATACTGAACCATCTAAGTCGAAGGGATCCTCGAACCAAGGTCCTAATTACAGCGGTGAACATAGCTCGGTTGCATCGTGGTCTCCATTCAAGAAGTGTTGAATATTGCTTGTATGTCCATTTGTACCGTATGTTATGTTGTTGTTTGCTTGGCAAGACTATTAATGTGGTTATAATGATCGTGTTTAATAAATACATAATTTTAAGGTAAATAATAATGTATTATGTACTTCGATAATCGATTATTGTAATTGGATTATGTTTAATAATATCAACAAATAATTCAAATATGCATTCCCACATTCCATTAATTATAATTTTTATATGTATAATATTTAGTCTAGAGGAAACAATGTATATTTACATATATATATATATATATATATACTTTATTTGTTAGAGGCATATAATAGATATATTCCAAATGGCATTGGCCATGTCAAGATACAACATGTCTTCACAATAAAAATCACATATGTCCATCAACAGTGTTTTCTTCATCTTCAGTACATATAATAGTTGGAAGTTTGTGTTTGTTGATTACTCATGTGAATAAATTATGCATCCAACTCACATGTTCCACTTACAATTTCACGTGAATGGGACCCAAGAATCAAATTATGGAGGTTATTGTTTCCTCTGTTTATTTATATACATAAGAAGGCCGTGGTCAAATTATATTGTCGAGAAATCATCAGAAGGTGGTTCAATTTCTTATTTTTTCTTCGATGGCATCAAACCGTTCAATCTGCCATCAACCACGTGCTCTGTTTTGTTCTAAAGCAATAACGTGGACAGACAAAGTCGATAATAGATTTCTGGATGTTTTGATAGAACTAAAGGTTCAGAGTGGACTTGGTCTCAACAGAGCAAACTCTGAAGCAACTAGTACTGCAATTGGTCGACTGAATTTTGAGTTTGGTGCAACATTTGATAATGTATATGCTAGAATGAAGTTGGAGCTGTTAAAAAGAAGGTACTTGCTGTTCGAGTGGCTTGCACATCCAAGTGGTGTGATCTACAACCCCGTAACCGGTCTATTCAGTTTCCATTCAATAACAATGGAGCGAATAAGTGAGGTAAGTACGTTTACTAAAGAATATGCCCTTATAACTACGGTCAATATACTACATGCATTTCTAATGTGCAAAGTTTTATATAGGAAAAACCACCGTGTACGCTAAAAATTATTGGCCGTGGAGAAAATAGGTTACTAGATTTGAAACTATTTGAAGATTAGAATTGGAAGACATAACTTCGAATCTTTATTATAGGTCAATGATATGTTATATAGATTTTCTCCCATCATGTATGCACTATTTCAATCATCATAATATTTTTTATGTAATGTTGTTATAATTGCAACAATGTTAATTGTGAAAAAACTTTCTAAAGAAAATACCTCCGACTTTACCGTCATGAGCCTATCAATACATCTGTTGAAGCATTAAAACAAACTCCACTTTTCATTGGTCGAGCATAATATTCTACAAAGGCATGGAGGGGTTGTCTTTCCTACATACACGTAAATTCATTTTACACATTTAATTAAGAAGAGCTACTTGTCCAATGCCCCAAATATTTTTACATACCAAACTATTGGATCGAGTTTTGCATAAGAACATATAGGGCGTTAAACACGCTTCACCCCAAAAGTACCTAATAATTAAACATACAAACAGTTCCAACCGGTCATGTCATCATACATACATATATATTACCAAAAAGAATTGCACGACATTGTGCTGACTTGAAGTTCTATTACATTTTACATATGTCCGGAAGCCATCAACATTACCATACGACCCTGTGCTTCTTTTGGGAGGCTGAAGAATAATTCAAGTTCTTTGTTGTCGTTGATTAACATTTTTGCTACAATAAATTGTTGATCAATAGACAAGACACCCAAGCTCCCCAAAACTTCAAACAACCTTCCACGTTTCTCGAACATCATGACTTCGTATCGAATACGCTTCCCAATAGACTGTAGGTTGTCATTAGTTTGTTCATAGAACCATCCCATGAGATTTACCATTTGCTTGCCAGCTGTATCATAACGGTGTCTCTTCTTGTTCTCGTTGCTGTTCTTTGGGTTTGACGTACCAGCTTCTGCGCCTGATGTGGTTTCGTTATCAACTGAAATTGTGTGATTGGAGGCATTCAGTTCGGGAGTCTCATTGTAGTCTCCAACTTCAAGTTCATCTTTATCGGCATCGCTTAAATCTTCAGCGAATTCCCCGGTTGCACGATCCTTTCCAAACACCTTACACCAATCATTGTATATAGGGTACGATTTGTTTTTCATGGTCTTTGCATGAGCATCCGTCTAAAATAAATTGTGTACAAGCCTATGTGTTATATTCACACGTATTTGTTACTTAATTCGAGAAACTTAAATCTGAACACAAAATTCAAATAACGTACCGCCACATATTCGTCCCATAACTTGCTGTCGTGGACAACAACCATGTTGTTTTGATCGTCCCACTCGAAACCTGATCTACTAAGCATGCTTTGCAGACTCCATGATGCTTCTTCCAGACATGAAGCTTATTACCAATATGAGGGATAGCCTTCAAATCTGAATCGGGCAAGTGTCGTTTTATATACCTAGTCAAGGCACCTAGGTAACCGATGTAAAATCCATTCTCGCTCTTCCAGCCCCCTTGTATGATATCCTTTAAGTCAAGAATAAGTAGTTGTTCCTCCCGCGCACTCCAAATACGCCTCTTAGACGATATCTGCTTTGAACCGCGACTACTTTCGCCATTGCATCTGATATCCTCCATACCCTGCAACGATGGAAAACTGAGTTATAATTCAACATATTAATCCAACTACACCATCAGGGACTCCCATTAACCTACATTACATAAAGTACGGGGATAAATAAGTGTTGATGGCGAATTATGAAAATAACAACTATTGACAAACAAAATATTGAAACCACTTAAGAAATACTCAAATAAATCCAAAATTAGATGTCCACAAATTCCAATCACCAACCATTATATAAATGGAGGGAAAACACAAATGTTCAACGAAGGATCATAACAATATTTGCACCGTCAAAACATATGATATTACAACTTCAATACAGAAAACATGTGACAAACTTAAAAACATTATGATTCACAAATGTATTGCATGTCACATTATTGATTCCACTCATTATACAGCTGCGCATCCAAGTTATCTCGCCATTCGGGTGTGTTCTCAACAACGTTTATGTAGGTCTTGCCGCCGCTGTTTAAATCATCCAAATTTTCATCTACATCTTCTTCTATTGGGTCCACAACCATTGTCATACAGATTAAATTGTAGATCAGGCAACAAGCGAGAATGATACAATTTTGGACTCTAATTGGGTAGTATGAATCACTTCTAAGGATTGCCCAACGTTTTTTCAAAATATTGAATGACCTCTCAATTATGTTGCGAGTTTTGGAGTGTTTCATATTGAAGTACTTCTCCTTGTTCTGAGGTACAAAAGTACCAGCACCCTACTCATCTAAATGGTATCTTATCCCACGATACAGTGTCAAGAATCCATTTCCGTTCGTGTAGCCATTATCACACAAGTAGTAGTTTCCTGAACAAGTTATGTACTCAAATCAATTAAGCAGAATGGGAGGGAATAAATTGTGACGTAACATAATCGTATTCCATAAAGACAAAAAAGAATGCGTACCTTGAGGTACTCTCAACCCATTTGTTCGTGTTACAGCATCACACATAATGCGTGCGTCGGCAACACTTCCTTCCCAACCAGTTAGAACATAAATATAGTTCATGTTTAAGTCACAAACTCCCAAAACATTAACAGATGTGTGTCCTTTCCTATTTCGATATCGCCCACGACATGCCTTCGGAACATTTACATTGATGTATGTCCCATCCAATGCACCCAAACAGTCCTGCATTTCATTTGTAAAATTTGATGAGTTTTGGAGAAAACACAGTAAGAATTAGTTATAAGTTATACAATGTGTTCACATAATGTACCTTAAAGCAACTCCACCTATCATTGGTGCAACTTTCGTCAACTGGATTTGGTTGTACTAGTAGTATATGATGCAGACGTATTACCAAGTTCAAGACACGATGGAAATGTTTGCTAACAGTTCTACCGGAGTGACAGTAGTTTGATTTAACTATACGGTTTTTTGTGTGATGGGCTATAATAGACAAAAATATTACCGATTGCTCAGCGCTGCTACTACGTTAGGTTGATTTCAATCCACCATTTACCTCAAGAAGATGAAGCAATCTACAGAATGCACCACGACTCATTCTTAAATGATCTATACATTCTTGATATGATATTCCTATAACCTGTCGGAGATATCGTAGTTGTCTGGGAACCCTGCTTAAAAGATTATATTTTGCACATTGACTCGCCGCAGTAGCACGGCGTCGTGTATTTCGTTTGTGATAAAATAAGGTGCAAACAAGATTACAAAATATTATCAATGCATTCATTATACCGTACAAAACAGTAAGTATCTCCTCCTCCGAGCCTCCTCCGAGAACTACAGTATTATGAACATCCATCCTAGACGGAAAATTTGTATAATATAGACTTTTAGACGCGATAAAACAAAATAGGAATACGAAACTATACAAACTAAACATATAGTTAATTATATATGCGACGAATGAAACTACACAAATTTTGAGATACAACAAAAAATAAAACACCACAACTAGAACCGAGGAAGAATAACGAAGGGGGTAAACATTATAATCTCACCTATTTTTCTTAATTTGTTGTTACCTGGTACAATCGGCACTCGAAACTTCACCTCCGCCGATTTGTCCTTTGCTCCCTTGGTTGTACTTCAGCTTGCGTTGGAGCACTAAATCGCACCTCCGCCGATTTGTCCTTCTTCCCGATGTCGTACTTCAGCTTGCTTGGAGCTCAAAACCGCACCTCCGCCGATTTCTCCACCTCGTACTTTAGCTCGCATTGTAAATGGAATTCGAATAAGTAGGCTTTCCTTTGAAAAGGGGGAAAACTGCTGGTGGGGGAGGGGTGGTAGCTTTGGTTTGGGTGCCACTTATAAGTAACTTCATAGAAATATTTACATTTTCATTTTTGTCAATATGAGTATTTATTTTTTTATATAAATGTAGAACTTCCCAGAAAATTAAACATAAGGAAAAAATTGATATATTAATATATATGTGTTTGTTCATAGTTATTTTCTGTAACTAATTATGGAAAAGGGTTATTTACCTAAATAATGTAAACAATTAAATAATTTATAAAATAGGGTAGGTTTAAATTCGTTCCCGAAATAGGATAAAACATCACATTCGGTGACGATGTATGAAGAAAACGTCTTTTTATTTTCCAATTATATATATATATGCATCATGTCAGCTACTGTATAATATATGTATTGCATCATGTCGTCAATATTAATGAATAACAATACACAGGGAAAACAAGAAGAACATGTACTCTTTGAACCACCTACTTCTAGATAGAATAAATTCATGATCGATAAGTAGTGTTTGATGGGTTGAAAGTTTGGTATGCAGGGTATTCACGCTCCTCAAAATGGCCTTGTTGTACGTGCCACTCGTATTGTTGTCTCCACATGTCAAGTGCAATTTGAGAATTATATGCTTGGCTATGCATATATTCTTCGATGTTGGCAACCCATGTATCCAAGACATTTCTCCATTCTGACCAATCGTTCCAACCTGCATGAAGTTCATGTGAAGGGTGGGGCTGCTGGGATGTCCCAGCCTCATACTGTGGCAGATTTTGCCTTCTTCTTCCATGTGCGTATGCGAGTAGTTCTGCTTCCCCCATCATCTCATCCTCATTTTGTTCTTCGATATCGAGATCCATAGGTTGTGTTCTTATATCTGTACTTCTTCTTTACCTCTTCATTATTAAGTTCTATTTCGCTCTCCTCGATGGCATCAGTGTGGATTGAGCCATTAAGCAGAATATTCGATACTTTTCGACCGGAGATATTTGTCAAATGAGAGTAGGGTAGAGCAAGTCTTTTTTTTTTCCTGATAAAATGAGAACCAATTTTCTCGAGCCGGGGTGCAACAAACACATCTTCATGTTGATCAGAAGTTCAAGGTTGATGGTTTGTTCGCCAGGAGTTTCTTCCAACCCTTCCAAATTAATCCTAAATTATTGAGCAATTGGAGTAATCAACCATTCAATATGGTTTGCTACTTGTTGTTTTGTATGCACAAACTGCCTTAAAAGCATCGGCGCAACGTTGAATGTTTTTCTATTCAACAAACACCATAATATGAACAACTCGTCCAATATAATAAGCCCCGGGTTTTGCCAAAATTGTACTTGAGAGGAACCATTTGAAATATCGAATCGCTGGGCTTTTTATACTTGATGCTTTTGATCGGCTAGGGTTATAAAAGGATGTCTTGTCTGGGAAAGCCTCCGTTATTTTCTTCCAAAAGATTATTAGATTGAATTAAAGGAAGTGTACCTTCGTATCTGGTAGATTGAATAATTTATTCTTCGAAAATCCATAAATTTCATTTACGGTTTCTAGAGAAAGCATATGAAACTCATTACCCAAGTTGAAGGTTAGGGCTTCTAGCACGGTTCATCGTATCCCACGTGAACGGTTGAGAAGAATTCAAGGACCAACCGCTCATATATCTTCTCTCATAAGGCAAAGAACTTATACCACCCCATATTTTTGCACAACTTTTTTAGATCCTCGTAAATTCCCATATGTTTCATTCATTCTTCATCTGCAAAATGAGTGGCCCGTCTTTTCTTTCTGTACACCTCAAACCATCTCTCACTTTGAGTATCCCAACTTTCAAATTCTATGCCATATGCATTAGGCATAATTGCTAGAATTCTCTCGTATTCTTATTTTTGTTCTTCCACGGAGTGTTGATTCTAATCGAAATCAGTACCTACAACTTTCATTGAATGAATTTGAGTTATAAGTCTTTGCTCCTCTTCAAATCTACGTCTATCCTCTGCTTGTCAACTCATATCATCAGCAGTCAGACCACGAGCACCAAACGGATATGGATACATTTTCTCAATGGTACATAAAAAACATCAAGTTATGTATCCACTCTTATATTAATTACATTACTTGAAACATGCACATCTTTTATATTATTGTAACAAACGCATACAAACACTACATTTATATTTCATACACCTATTAAAGCAGCCCTATCATCTATTGATCCTTTAATACATTTATTTATTTCATTAATAACATGAAATAATTGTAAGGATATTATAATGTAGGGGATAATAACAATATCATTATTCAATGCCAATAAAGTTGTATGCCCAATTTTTATGATGCACACTAAATGTTCGATGAAATACTCCAATGAATTAAACCAACATAACATAAAGCAATTGATGGCACAATACTCCAAATACAAGGTCTCACCAATATATCACTCCAACTAAATAGATGATTTTTCAAAACATACCTTAGTGGGAAAAGATTATAGATAAATGTGTGAAAAGCCCCAACCTTCCAATCTTCACAAATGTCACTGTTAATGCAATTTAGCAGATGAAATGGAATATTAAAGATGTTGTATGATATAGGTCTTAGAATTTGAGTAGAAACTCGAATGGTTTTCACAGCCTCTAAGAGAGAAATGTGAGAGTAGGGTTTTGGTGAATAAGAAGAATGAGTGAAGAAGGGGAAAAAAACAATATAAAACTGGATTCTGCGATAACTCGATCGCATGACTGGGTCTAACTGGTGACTCGGTTAATCGAGTTATGGATTTCACTCGGTCATACCACTCGGGCATGAAGCATTCTCGGTTGGGCGAGTGAAAAAATAATTCTGGAAAGTTGGCCGCTAGGTCGCATGTCACTCGGTCGACAGAGTCGGTTTACCGAGCGATGGAATCCACTCAGTCATGCAGGAAACTCTGTTGGCCGGGTTAAAAAAATTTCTGGAGGCTTCATAATTCGGATAACACTCAATCATTACTCGGTCAACCATTTCACTCGGTCGGCTGAGTTAAGATCTAATTTTTTAAAAACTCCTTTAATTTTGGAAATTTGTTTTTAACATGTTTTCTTCGCATAATTATATATTTCGTTGATATTTATTAATATAAATATTATTTCTTAAATATTATAAAAAAATTCTTAAATACAAATTATAAATATATATACTTATATATATACGAAATTATATATCTTTATATATATATATTCACTCGCATATACATATATATACATATATATATCAATATATATAGGGCCATATATATACATCGAATATATGTCATGGGTGACATGAGTGCTATACATATATATTTTGATATATATTGAATTATTACAACCTCAGCATTTAACCTATTTAAAAATATACTAATTCTGAGAAATGTACAATGGCCTTGGGCTTAAGAAGAGCAACAATTTGGGCAGCAATACATGAGTGCAAGTAAATGGAATTTTTAGAACAGGAAACAAAATAACGAATATTTGCCCAAGACCAAAATTGACATCCATTCCACAACATATTCTAAAGGCTTCATAAAACTACCTGAACAATAGGAAACAACTCCGGAATATTACCAACAAAACATATTATACCACCAACATAATATCAAACCCTCAACTACACAAGCAATGTAACGGGAATTCATAACGACCATTCCCCAACAAATGGATAAAATATTAGATATAAGCACGACCATATGCATAAGTTCACAACTGTTTGATAACATAAATGCAAATTCCAATAATGTCCATCAAAAAGATGCATCCAATTCAAACTCATCAATAATTCGATGGGTCATCATTCGAGGCTTTGTCTACACACTCAACTTTCACTGAAGCAGTGAATTCACCCTCACTTGCACTATATCTGAAATCTCCATCGCATTGGTGTAGCTTTCCCCACGCAAAAGGTCCCACTTCTCATAACAGCTAGTTTAAAAAATAACAACATTAACAGTTGTTTCACTGATGATATGAAAGAAAATGAATTCCCCCATCGTGATTTGATTCTGTACAAGAAATATGTCCAACCCGGTTGTCAACACAACACTTGTTGGAGAAGGGTATTCCACGCCAACCACCCACCGGGCACCATAACTTTTGACCAGTGCAAGTTGGTCGGACGGGTATTCTCGAAGTTAGGCCTGGCATCTGGGGGTAATTCCTTCACGAAAAAACAACATAAATACATTCATGAATCTGACAGCCACCAACATAAACAAGATAGTCAAAGGTGGAAAAATATAAAGTTGAATCCACGTACAATTCGTACAGGTACTTGGTTTAGGATATTTGGAAAAAACACCTTAAAGAACCTCTTCCATATTAGACGTTGCTGAAAATGACCTACGGGATCGTACAAATGTCAGCAGTTAGGAAATTCAACCATAAAGTATTGAAATGCAGGGCTAACCTTGATGATTCCTGGGAAATTTTGGACATCCATTTTGCGTGAAGCGCAAATGTAAAAGTTATAAGCACAATCGTACGAGAAGATGCATATATCCTGATGCTTTACATTGTTATCGTCTCGAAATTTAATCCATCCTTCCACAGCAATATGGTGCCATCATGATCCACACCAGAAAATACAACCCACTTATCGCCCAAGACTTTGTTAAGCACAACAGACGTAGGAAGCCGGCCACCCACTCCGCTGGTAAATTTTGGGGGTAGTCTCTGCAATAATCGAAAACCCCAGATTGTGGAAAAATTATTATTACACGGTAGTTATTAGAACAACAACAATGAACAATATGGAGCATGTTATAACAAAAAAAATTCAGTTGCTCATCTAAGTAATGTATGGAATGTCTTCCAAGCCTTTAGGATCATAGATAAACCATCCCAGCATAGTTTCATGCAGTTGAAATAACCTTCTAGACCCATGATATCTGTTTCAAGTAAGTGGTCCAATATTTATGTCAGAATTTGCATAGACTCATCCGTGGCTATGAACAATGTCAAATGTATCGTAACGTAATAACACAACAGAAGGGTTTGACAATTTATTTCATAACCTTCATTTGAAAAGCAAAGTAGTGTTTACCCAAAGTAGTTTTGTTTGTAAGAAGCATACAGTATCTAAAAATTGACAGCACCAATGAACGACCTAATGGTTTCCAGGCAATAATGATTACCAACCAACCATCAATACCAAGTACAAACATATGTTTCCAATGATACGGTTTGACCTGCTCATTTCTATTTTAAAGACGGTTTCTTTACATGAACACCCTATACATTTTTTAAATCTTCACTCAATACAGCAAATAAAACTAAGTTGCAAGCCTAAAATACATTAACAAGCAATTCATGACAGAGGCAGAGAGATCAATTATCGAAAGCAAATCATAAAGCAGATGTTTCAAATTCAGAACTCAGAAACGGATTCACAGCAAATAAAACTAAGTTGCAAGCCTAAAATACATTCAGAAGCAATTCATGGCAGAGGCAAATGTAACAAATATGCTAACCAAATCATAAAGCAGATGTTTCAAATGATGTAATTGACCCTCCATTAACACAAACTAACCCTCGACCCAACATAGAACTCGAAAGAACAAAATCATGGTCATCCAAATTGTGCTATTATTACGTGTTTCCCAAAAATTAAAACACAATACAGAGTGGATGTCAAAGAAATTTAATAAGCAAAAATATTTCCCCCAAATCACAATGTCCGGCTGGGAAAAACTCTACACCGGAATAATAGAGAATTTCCTAAACCTTAAAGAACGAAAATCACCTTATTACGCAACGGAGCCTTCAAAGAGGACAAATACACAGAAGTCCAAGAAATCTTCAACATATAGAGGTTCCGCATCGTTGTCCCATTCCCACAGATGTTCGCGCATCGTCATTCAAAAATATGGAACAAAATAAAAAATGTTAGGAAATGCGAGAACATAGATTTAATTTGCATCATGATGTCTTGCTTATCACTTATATATTTTATAATCTTATATAATAATAATATAATTTTATAATATATTATTAATATAATAAAATATATCATATCACATGCATCGCATGGTGGACATCTAGTAGTAGTAGTAATAATAATAATAATAATAATAATAATAATAATAATAATAATAATAATAATAATAATAATAATAATAATTAGACCTCTTTCAATTACCAGATTTACGCACTACTAGTCTAGAGTTGCATTTTGTTCATCATTTTGTAAGATTTATAAATATGTTTGGTTTTATCATATATATATATATATATATATACATATATTTAAATGAAAACATATAAAAAATTAATATATTATTTATTCAAATCCGACATACATATCAAAATAAATTATTCAATTTATTAAAAAAAACTATATTTTATCCGCAAAAAAAATTAAATATAATTATTTATTTTAAAATATAAAATATTGATGTAAGATTAAATATCATAAAAGAGAGTAGATATATCATACCGTAAAAATAAATTTAAAAAGAAAATGTTATTTAACTTTTTAATTTTAGTAAAAAAAAAAAAAAAAAAAGAGTTAGAAAAATACACGGGAATGAAACAAATTTGAATAAAACGGAGAAGAATTTTAGCACCATTCACGTTCTCCTTCTTTTTTCTTTCATTCTTTCTTTTTATTTATTATTATTTTTTTTTTTTGGTTCAATTTTTGTATTTCATAATTTAACAAATTTTTAAAAATAACACGTGGCAGATCTAAAATTCATTATCTTCTTTTATACCTAAAAGGATTTGGTTTGGCGAGCTTTGCCCACCATTAGGATACATTAGGCTTTTCAGTTAAGCTTTTGTTTTTGGTGGATCTCTGTCAGCCCAAGTTTAGAAAAGTTTTATATTCGGCCCATAATATTCCAATAGGCGCTGATGAGGCCGCCGATGGGCCTCTCCTTAAATAGCCCACCAATTTGAAGATGCTCCACAGCCACAAAAAAATAAATTATATTTTTGTAGTTTCAATTTTAAATTTGGTGTTTATAAACATTAGATCCTTATAATTCTACTATTATTTTCTCATGATTTATCGAGAAAAAAAAAATTATTTTTACAAAATTATTCATTTTTTTAAGGTTTAAAATTTTTGTAAATTTTGTAGGTAGACCAAGTTTTAGAGAATCAATCGCTTCGAAATTATTTGTATATTTCTTTTTTGCTTCAGACATATTTGACTCACCTTTAAATGATTGAGTTTGTGAGTGTGTATATATATGTATGTTTACGGCCTTTTTAGTTATGATGTTAATTTATGATTTATAATTGTACCGCATGTAAGTCGATATAATAGACAAAATGAGTACGTGCGTTACAATCGAAAAGTCAATTGTGTAAGTCAATCGTATAGACAAATATACTTAAGAATGCTAATAAACAACACAATCGACAAAGCCACTGTGTAAGCAACATAAGAGTTGATCGTATAAGCCGATGGTGTAAGAAATAAACAAGAATGTTAATTGTGTAACTCAGTCATACAAGGAAGCCAATCGAATACTGTAGGTAGAGATGTTAAACGGGCTAGTCCTGTCGGTTTCGGGCTAGTTCTAGCGGGTTTCGGGTTAAACGGGCCTTGATTTAATCGGGTCAATTTAAACGGGCTTGATTATAGTGAACCTAACCCTAACCCTAGCGGTTTTCGGGCTAATCGGGCCACTATCGGGCTATGAGTCAAAATAGTCAAATTATATATTAAAATTTAAAATTTTAATTAAATGCATATTATACTCTATTTAAAATACAATTTAGATAACATTAAAAGATTATATATTTTAGAACTTTTATATCATTATATAAAATTTAAAGATTCAAACATTTAAGTCATATACACAATTTCATGCTCTCAATTATAGCTTTAAGAGCATTCACTGTCATAAAATTTAAAATCATGTTACATTGAAGTTCTAAATTTAAATGACATTTTTAGAATCTTCTAGTAATTAAATATAAATTTTAATATATTTTACTAAAAACCAAATATGGTATATGAAAAATAATTAAAAATGGTGTATATTATTAATTCGATATTAAAAAATAGACAAATAAGAAGAAAAGTTCGGGCTATCGGGTTAGCCCTAACCCTAAGCGGGCTAGCCCTATAGGGCTTCGGGCTAATCGGGCTCGGGCTAAACGGATTGACTTTTAAACGGACTAATAAAATCAAGTCCTAACCCTAAAAAATTTCGGGATAAACGGGCCGGGCCGTCGGGCCATGGCCCTTTTAACATCCCTAACTGTAGGGCATCTCTTAAAAATCTTTATATTTTTTTAATAAATAAATATAAAAAAAAAAAGCATTGATAAGGTACAATAATTGAGAGAAGGCCCCAAAATATAATGAAGTGTTCACAAGTTTGAGTTGAGAGCGACAAGTAATTGTGTAATTGAAGGAAGTTATGGGTGCAATTAGTTGCCTTCACTTCTATTATTATTTTGGAACCCAATTGAAACTATTATTTTAAGAAGAAGAAAAAAAATGTTAGATGAAAGAACTGATTATATTAGTAAGCATATAATAAAATTAATTAAATTTTAACAATTTTAATTACTATAGGTAATACGATTAAAAGAGACAAAAATAATAATAAAAGCGACCAAAAAACAAACACCCTATATGATTGATGAACTAGTGGTAACGATTTGGCCAAAAGACTCGACGACCTAAGTTGTCGAATATTTTTTATCTACAATAACTATAATTTTTCTATGTATTATATATATTCATATAGATTTTGGTAAAGGGTACAAATTAGTCCTTAAATTAATATCTCCGGTTCAAACTAAACTTTAAATTAATTTTTTTTTTCACAAATAGAACCTCTTATTTTTAGAGAGGTCAAATAAGTTTCTGAAATTTTAAAATAGGTCAAATAAGCTCCTGAAATTTAAATATTCGATAAATAGGACCCTTTAAACTATTAAATTAAGTAAACAAATTTTTAAAATATTAAATAAATCTAGAAATCAGCAAATTAAATCATATATATACTTAAATAAATTAATAAAGTAAAATTTAATAATGATTTAAATATAAAAAAGGGTTTGAGATGTGAAGATTTGGTATGATTTTTAGATATTTTATTTTTATTATATTTAAATCATTTAAGGTTTTTGATATTTTTATGTATTAAATAACTTACATTTTATCATTTTATTTTTAAATATTTATTTTAATAATTTTTTTATTTATGTAATATTTTTAAGATTTATTTTGTTATTTTAATATATTAAAGTAGCCTATTTATTTGAAAATAAGAATTTTAGAGGCTTATTTAACTAAATTTATACTTGAGGTACTAATTTATGAATTAATTCAATTGTTTCCTATAATTTTTTGTGTAATCTCGTACTGTTGCCCTGGTAGTGTGGGATAGAGGTGGTCAAGGTTTTCCGAGTCATTTATTGGGCTGTTGAAAAACTGAACATAAGAGGCCATTGTCACTTGTACGAAAAGAATTTCCGAAGTTTAAGTTAAGCAGTTTTCACTTGAAAGCGACATGTTAAGTAAGCCTAATTTAATTGCTTCATTTTTTTTTATTTTCTTAAAACAAATTTTAATTGCTTTATTGATGAATTAATTTGCATGAAAATTCTGATGAGCTGCAAAATTGAGAATGCACATTTATTGTCAATGAATGACTGATCGATTAAGATTAGATTTGGAAAAATTCACTTTATATGGTGACATCTTCATCTTATATTGTTATATATACGTGATGGGAGTTATATAGTTCATGTAGATGATGAACGCCATATAAAATTAAAAATTTCGTCATTGTTTTAGTTAACACAATTCAATATTTGATTGATTCTTATTATATAAAAATTGTATTATGTAATTTATAATTTATACATTTACGTCACTTTTTTTTTTTTTTGTCTAATTTATTTCAATTTTATATCTAATTATAACTAAATATTATATGTTGGTATAATTAGAGAAATAATTGCTAATGAGTTAGTATATTTATTAATGTGATTACTAATTTATAAATAATTTAATTTTATTATAATTTGATTTGAACATTTCATGAATTTCATGGATACTGTGCTAATTGTAATATATATAATGATATAGTGCACGGTCATATTTGCATGCGGCAATTCGGGCTACTGGCCTAAGCCCACAGGACATGACAAAGTTCAGGTTAGATCGTCTTGGTTCAAAATTTGATCAAGTTGTTAAATATTGAGTTCAATTTGATTCGATATTCTTAAAATATACTAAATTAATTGGATCGGTTTATAGCCCGCAACTTATTGGCCAATCGAGCCGGCCAAATAGGTCTCATCATAATTCGAACCTAAAATTATATAGTTCAGCCCAATTCAAATATTAAGCTTATCAAGTTAGTTCATACGATCAAATCGATTTTACCACCTCTAGTCATATTGCATCGTTTTATTCAAGTTTGGATTTGAATCACGATCAAACGTTGTATTGGATCTAATCATGTTGTCATTAATCATAACTACAAACTCTTTATATGAATTATACATGTTATCAAATCATGTCGGAAGCATTCAAAGAAATATCTATATCCCATTACTAAAATATCTAAAGATAGGTAGGTCAAAGGGATTGACATCTTTCTATTTTATTTTGTATTTCATCTTATATTTTAAAATATTCACCATACAATTATTTGTGTATAATCATATTATTAATTCACACATAGCGTATATTAAATATTTTAAAACAGAAGATGAAACACCAAATAAAATATTAGATTTAAACCCGAATAAAATGTCAGATCATAGGTCCTTCTCTCAGTCTATTCTCATTTCTTTCTCATTAATCAATGTGTCTCCTATGATTACTACGATTTATTATTATTATAATTACTATTATTATTATTATTATTATTATTATTATTATTATTATTTTATGGTGTAGAAGAGAGGTATTATAATAGACGTAGTTTATACTAATAAAGTAAGATGTGAAATTGGACATAATTTATAGAAGAAGGAAAAAACAGAGAATCTCACATATTTGGCTAGTAATGATCTTACGTTGATGAAGAAACATATTGTGTGTTTTTGTACTAAATATAATTTGTCTGAATTTTGAGATTGTCAGAACGCATGATCATTGAAAAGCCGAAACAACAAAGAAATCTTGATATACGAAAAAGAGAAATAAATAAAAAAATATAAACATGTAAAAGAGCCAAATTGAATAAAATGGGAAATAGAGCCTTTGAACGATTATGAAATGTTTATTTTGATAAGATGTCTTACCTTAAAATGAGAAATTTTAGGAGAAAGAGAAACAAGAATAGTGGACTATTTGGATACATGTCTTAAAAGTCAATGAAGCTCAAAAAAGTTCAAATCGATTAGGGTGTAAACGAGTTGAGTTGAGTCGAACGTATTATTGTTTAAAATTGTTTGAAATGTTATCGAGCTTCTAATATTTTGTTTGAGATTAGTTTGATTATTAACCAAGTCGAGCTTGAACGAACTTTAATCAAGCCGAACACAAGTCGAGCTCGAGTAGTTTGATATTTTGCACTTGTTTTAACGAATTTTGCTTAACGAGCTCGAATTCAAGTCAAGCCTCAGATTTTATCAAACATAAAAATATGTTCAAGCATATTTTACATTTTTATCAAACCGAATTCAAACGATCTTTCAACAAATAAGCTCGAATTTAGTATCAAATAGTTTGATTTGATTGTTAGCCCTAAACGTGCCTGTTCTTAACAATTTTCCAAATTAAAAAAAATAAAATAAAAAATGAAATGTATGTTTAATCCATTGAATCCAGCACATTATTTTATAATGAAATTAATCAATAATGATATTTTGTAATAGTTTAATTGGTTGCAATCTAACAAACAACTGAAATTTTATTTTTAGTTTTTGCACGCCTTTATAATTATTTGAACCAACATTAATTTAATTTTCCATGATTCAACCAAACCAATGATTCTCGTCCAAATCTAAGGATATAAAAAAATTAAATTTCTTTCGAGCTATTGGTGGAGATGAAGTTGCGAACAGTTGAGTTGCGTTTGATATTTCATTTTATTTAATACTCAGTTCTTTTACTAGTATAAATAGGTCGTTTTGTTAATTTTGAGGCGCTTGAATTATTTCGATAAGTAAGAATTTAGAGTTAGTTTTTTTTTTTTTTTTTTTTTAATTCAATGTTACTATGTGAGTCAAAGAAAGTTGATTGTGTATACTTCATTTAATCTACATGCTGCTATTCGAAACAACATCCGCTATTCCAGACATGATTCAATCAAATTTGAATGTCTCAAAACAAAACAAAAAAGTAAATAATAAATTAAATTAATTGGAAAATTGGCTAAAAATTAGAAACAAGAGTGTGGTTAATGTCAGAACTATTTTCTTACTTCCTTCTATTTAGAATAAATACCGTTTTAGCAGTTTTAAGTTTTTTTTCAATAAGCAATATTTTATAATTTTTAGTATGAAAATTAATGTTATTTTTAAATTTACTTTTTAATTTTTTTTTGTAAATAACATATAATGTGCATTTTTACCATTAATTATTAATATGTTTTTTATTAATTAAGGATAAAATAAATACTTGAATTTTTTTTATAATATGTATGAAATTTTTTAAAATAATATTTATTTGGATAGGAGAGAGTATCATTTATGTCTTTATAGATGATATTAAAATATTAAGGTAAAGTACATTTAATATTTAATTATTGTGATAGAATTGAAAAAGATAAGACATGACCAAAGTCGGAGATTAAGTTCAAAGACTCTGTATTTTAATATTAAGTTATCCAAAAGAATTAAAGTGCACATCCTAAAACGGTTGAATATTATAAAAATATATTTTTTTGGGAGTACAATTTATATATATATATATATATATATATATATATATATATAATATACATGTATTATATATATAATTTTTTAAAATATTTTTTTAATTAGTTGTTTATTCCTAAAACCTTGTGAGTTTCATTTATGATATTCTCTCATTTTTCACTAAGATGCTCCCTACTCTCACATTTTGACAGTTTCACTTTTAATTTGTAATGAAGTTATAATTTTTTTCATGTATATAAATGGGCAAATTATGTTTGGCTGTGGTAAATTATCTTTTTCACATTTTTCGAACAAGAATTCTTCTCTTTTTATTTTGGTTAGTCATTTATATGTCTTATTTTAAAAAGCATCTTATACAATCTTGTCCTTGACAAAATAATTGGTTCATTTCTGATAGGAGGACATAACATAATAAATTTGTGGTGTACTTGAATTTGTACTATATAAATATAACGAGCTTATACATAAAAACACCCGCATGCCATATATTACAACTCGTCTTCTATAAATATAAGACCTTAAGAAAGTAAATAAATACAGTCAGTTCAAATACACAAAATTCTATCAACACCTTATAATAATAATCGAAAGTGAGCTTGATTAAGTGTCCGAAAACCATCCCCTTGATTGTTCCTCTTTATGTCATTATGGATCCAACATACCTATGAAACTAACTACACCAAGTATATTAAGACATAGAGCAAGTTCTCATCATCCACCCATGCTTCTTCTCTCGCTGCGGATTACTTATTCGATCTTTAACCGGCATGGTCCTTTAGTTCACTATGTAGTTGATCGTAGAAAAATTCTCGAACATCATCCATGCTGAAAACATCAACAATCCCAATACATATTGTGGGGCCCTCATCGGGACAATGGTCTTGGATCGTCCATCACTCGACATTCATGAGTGACTACGAGGCGCTTCCTCTCAACAACAGTTGCAAACACCATGAAAGTTAAAGATACAAATCTCAATAACTTCGATCAAAATGCTTCACGTTTTTCTGCCTTCAGTCAAACTATCATGTTCAAGTAATGCTTGGTTAACAACAGATGAAAAAAGCATACAAATATAATATAATTATAAAGTGCAAATACAAACTATGGAATTTACAATTAAATTATTTAAAATGTTAATTACTTAAATACAACTCTTCTCACATCAATAGAAAAAGCAACACTTCCACATGGTTATCTACACTTACGGGTTCAAGTACTTCTTCAAACCCCTTTTCAATATTTTCATTTCATTTGTATAGACGCTCTTCACAACTGATTTTTTATTGAAAAAAAAAAAAGAAGAATATTGTTTATTCCAACTTACAAAAGTTCCTACACTGATCGGATCAAATCCAGAAGCTTGCATGCAAGCTGAAATACCCTCCTTGCACTAAAGCTACTGAGTAAAACGAGAAGAAGAAGAAGATATCTGAAGACTATTTCAAAAAGTAGGATGTGCTCGTACAGGTTGTATGAATAAAATAATAATTTTTCTTTTTCAAACAAAAGTGCCAAAAAAAAAAAAAAAAAAAAAAAAAAGACACACCATCACATAATTAGAGTGAAATTACATAGTTAGGCTGGTAAGGAGGCTCAATTATTGTTTTCTTCTTTCTATCTTAAAAACAAGGTTAAATATGGAATAAGCTGCACCAAAAATAGACCTCTTATTATGACTACACATCAAATCTGCGAACCACCACAAGTTTGGTAAAATTCAGACATCAGTATTGTCTGCTCAAAATTATTTAGAGATTAAAGTGTTCTTCATCACATACATTATGCAATTTTTTTATTTTTTAAATGTCCTAAAAAGGAAATCCAGATATACATTGTTAGTTTGATATATTAAATCTTTGATCAAAATGAAAACATCTTCTTCCTGCCCAATTTTTTTAATTCGAAGATAATATTCACAATATTCTAAAAGAAGAAAATCAGCAGGCGACCGACACACATTCAACACACTAAGGTCTCAGAAATTTCTGGGACTATTATATTTTTGTAGCCTTTTATTTCTTTTTTATTATTTTGAAAAACTTTTCCAATATTCTAAATCATAGACTTTTATGTTTCTAGCTCGTTTTTAACATGTAACATATTAAAGTATCATATTTCAAAAATGTTAGTTTGATATTCATATTGAGTATCGAGTTAATTTTTTTTATTTCAAATAAAAGATTGTCAGTTGATTAATTATTTGGCTTAGAATTATCTCTTGGATTAGACAATTTGTTTAATTAAAAAGTATTATTACTTATTTATTATCTTAAGAAAATTGTAATCTTTTTTAAGAAAACAAGTAATGATTTTAGTTAAAAAGTTAATACTATAAATATAATAAATAGTACACTGATGCACAAGAAACTCGTACTTTTTTATATATAAACCTCTAATAAAACTCAAATGTGATGTGGAAATATAATTTTTTTTAATTTCCTCGTCTCAAAAATAAATTATGTATATATAACTGAAAATAAGAATTTTTTCTTGATACAGGGGAAGCAATTAATTATCGAAAACATGAAAGTCTAAGAGTTTAAATTTAAATAATAAATCCAAAGTCAAGGTGCAGAATTACGAAGTGCGTTAAACATAATCAATCCATACGATGAAACCAATTTATTTATTTATTTTAAAAAAAGACTGAAACTAAATAAAATAACTTATCCTAATCTTATCCTAATTTAAGTCTAACAGTCTATGTTAACCCAACGGCTCATATATTATTTAGTCTTTCAATTATAAGTTAATTATCTTATGCATCTTGAGAGAAAAAGTTAATAAGAGTGAAAAGGTAGAGAGAGAGAGAGAGAGAGAGAGGAAAAGTCCACTGGATCAGTATATGGTCAATTAAATACATTTGAGCTGAGTTGAATTTTTTTAAATAAATTTTTAAATTATAATTTTTTTAATATATAAAAAATTAAAGTACTTACCACACACTATTACAAAAAGAATGTGATGAAAATGGAAAGTTAAAAGATATGTGAGTTGTAAAGTCAGAAATATTATATTGATGTTTGGGGTGAAATGATTGGGTTCTAAATTTGTGTGCCAAAGATTATGTTCGTGAGAGGGCAAGTTGCAAGTTGCAAGTTGCAAGTTGCAAGTTGTTTTCTTTTCCCACTTTCTCCAACTTCCATCCTTTCTTAAACTTCTAAATTTTATTTTATTTTTTAATGGATTAAACAATTATGAAGTGAATCGAATTTAGACATAAATAACATACGATTCAAATGTATCTACAATTTTATAATTATATAGTATCTAGTATTAAGTTGAACAAGTTTTACTTTCTCAAGAAAATTAAGTATTATTATAATTTTATTTTGAAATTAAAACTTGTTCAATTATTTTTATTTTTATACTTCCACACAACAACAATATTACTTTATTATATATTGATTTGCTTATTATTAATATATTAAGGTTACAATCGTACATTTTGAATAAGGATACCAACCAAAATTTTTAAAAATTTTAATATTTTTTATGGCGGGCATATTATCATATATTCAAGATATGAGGGTCGAACAAATTGAGTGAGGGATTGGATTGAGACATATTTATCAAATATTTTGTTACATTTTTCTTTCTCATGTTATTTTGGACCATTATATCTTTTGAATTAAATATAAAATCGTAAACGAAGCTAGCTCTTCAACAAAGTGCCCACAAGAAGAACAGACAAAGAAGAAATATTTTAGAAATTATGAAGAGACGAGTATATAAATTGTCCCAAACAAGATAATACCATAACTTTTGCATTACCACCAAATAAGGAAAGCAAAAAAATAAAGGAAATTTTGTACATGAATTTGAAGCTGTACAAAGTACAACCACAGCTTTACAAATTAATGAACTGCTTTAGCAATACAAGTATCTCTTGCCCAGTATGTAAATACATTGAAACACATGTTCCACCTTATTTTTCTAACAATTACCAGCGGACAAAAATAAAAAGATACACCGCTGTAATATAAGAATTGCACAAACAATACACCCACGTATACTAACGGGTAATGAATTAAGAAAGAAATACTCGTCTTCTGTAAACATATGACTGGGAGGAGTAGATAAACACGGCCAATCCGGTCGCGCTCAGCCCCGCCAGCACCAAATAGAAGTAATCGAAATGAGCCCGATTAAGGTTGTCCGAAAACCATCCGCCGTCCCCGTTTCCCTTGGTTGCATCCTGGATAGAAGATATGAGGAAACTGCTTATGAGGCTACCTATCCCGAGTATACTAAGGTAGAGAGCAAGCCCGATACTTTTTAGTTCACACGGGACTTGATCGTAGAAGAACTCTTGAAGACCAACCATGCCGAAAACATCAGCAATCCCGGATAGCACGTACTGTGGGGCCAGCCACCACACGCTCATTGGAACAATTGCTGTTGGCTTGTCCACTAGTCCATAGTCACGAGCAATTGCGAGACGTTTGGTCTCAACAAAAGCAGCAAACACTATGGAGATCAAAGACAAGACTAGTCCTGTTCCAATCCGTTGAAGCATTGTTATGCCCGAGGGCTTTTTGGTAATGGCTCGGGTTATGGGAACGAAGATGCGATCGTAGATGGGAAGAGTGATGATGATGGCAACAGCAGTGAAGCATTGCTGGAGGGAAGCAGCTGGGATTTGGATGCCGGAGGTGATATGGCGGTCGAGTGTAGATGCTTGCTTGGTGAATAATGTGGAAGGCTGCGCGTATACGATGGAGTATCCTAAACATGCACACCAGAATGGAGCAAGCCTAAGAATTGATTTGGCGTCTTCAACATCACCAATGCTGCAGATTTTCGCATCTTCTATCAATCCATCAGATGTAAGTAATGCTCTGTTCAGAAACCTAGTACAAAATCAAAAAGTAATATGTATAAGTATGATGCTGAGGAGGGGGGATGGGGAAGTAAAACGCACGTCTAAGGAGACTTACTTGAATTGAGCATCTGCATAGGACACAGTTTGCCGACCTTCCTCTTCAATGGATGGAGCTAAAGGGGCAGCACGCCAATTCTTAGCTGCCCTAACAAAAACCCGATGAATTCTCACAAATGGATTCCTGGCATCAGAATTTAAGCGAAATCGATATGTCTTGCTCCCAAACAAGAGCACAGCTAGTGAGAAGCACATAACAACAGCAGGGATTCCAAATCCGAGTTCCCAGCTCACATTTTCTTGAATGTAGGTCAAAGCCAATAGAGGCAGCATAATACCTCCAACGACGAAACAATACCACCAATTGAAGAACGAGCTTTTCGCCTTATTTTCATCTTCATCTTCTCCGTCAAACTGATCAGCTCCAAAAGCTTCGATGCAAGGTAAATAACCTCCTTGCGCTAAAGCTACTAAGTAAAACGCAAAGAAGAAGAAGAGAGTCTGAAGCTGATCTGGAGAACAGTCTCTGCCATTTTCAGAAGGTTTGCATTCAGGGTTGTAAGAATTGAGCGAAGCTGATAGGGATAAGAAAGAAAGACCCTGCAGTCCAAAAGCGACGTTGATTAGAAATTAAGTCATATAAATTTGGTCAAGTAAGAAGTTTTCAAGGAATTACACACTTGACTTTGTAAGAATTTTCAACGATTAATTTCTGGGAAATTAAATATTGGCTCAAACATGGAAACTTATTGTTGCTTCCCAAGTAGCACTAAAACAGGACCAAATTCTTCTTGAGAAACAGGACATTAACTGTTATTTATTCTAAGTATATTATAAGCCAAAACAGAAAAGCAATTAAGTAATATTTAAGAAAAGAGGTAACTTAAAAACACAGATATGAACCATATTCCCAAATTATTAACATTATTTTATAACAGAACAGTAGATTAGGTCATAAGCTTTTATAATAACAGAGGAGTTTTATCTTGTTTCCCAAACTAACCGCTATGTAGAGCACGCTGGTGACAACAATCATCCGGAATCGGCCGGAAAATGAGTCCGCCACAAAAGCGCCTAGAATTGGCAAAAGTGACGACGTTCCGTACCACGCATTCAAAATAGCCGCTGCCGAAGCGGTTGATTTTCCCAACTTCCCGGTCAAATAGCTCACCAAATTCGTACTGATTCCCAAATAAGCAAACCTCTCCGCCACTCCAACCGCTAACAATTCAGAAAACGAAACACTTAATAAACCAACACAAAATTACAAAAACTCCAGAAAAATGCTTTCTGCATCAGGTTTACGATGTAAACCATGCAACAAAATAGCTTCCACCGAAGATGGTCGTTACCTATGATGAAAGATGCGGATCTCCAGCAGCCGGATTTTGATCGGACGGAGGGCCGTCCTTTGTAGTCTGCATAGCCTGGCACCACGTTGTTCAGCAGCGGAGCCTCCACCTCAGAGATTATTTCATCTCCGGTAGCTACACTTATAGTCATTCTCTCTCTCACTATCTCTCTTTTCTTTATGTTGCAACGAATCGACGACGGGTATTTATTATTGGCGGGCAGTAGCCACTATCCACTCAGGCTCCGCTGATTGCTTTGTAGGCCCATCAATTTTACTAATTTTAAATCGGTTTTCTATATTTTATTTTTCCCACCCAAATTTCTTATCCAAAACAATAATTAGCTACTTGATTTTAATATATTAATTTGGATATTAAAACACAAATAATAAAAAGAAGCGTGCAGGAGAAAATAGTCCAATAACGTGGAAGCTTAAACTGCCAGAATGAGCCGTGGAAGTTACGGTTAAAGACTTTGCCCTATATAGGCACTTAACTAATTAAATGCCCCAATTGCTCGGGCGAAATGCAACCACGATACTCACAAATCACACAACTTCATGCATTTTAATTTAATTAGTATCAATGTACGGTATATAATATTTTTATTATTTTAATAATATATAATGTAATTATAGTTTTAAATTAAGAGATTTAGAACAAGTCAATAGGGATCGAGAGTGTAGAAATCCTGTGGAGTTAATGGAGAGTGTTGGGCCAGATTTTGATATACATCAGAAAAGTATGAACTTTACAATTCCGGAACTATGAAATAAAATTGAATCTTTATTTGTTTTGAGATTGAATGTTACATGGATACTGAGAAAGATGGATGATTGTAAACGTGTAATATTATATTTTGATTATGTGTTAGTAATAATCGAATAATTGTGAAATGATTAATTTTTGTTATTGGAACAAAAAGATAGAGAGAGAATGAGAAATTAGGTGAATAATAAGTGTAAGTTTCGAGTTTAGATTTCAAAATATGAGAATTGAATTATATTTAGTTGTCCTTTGAGATTGGTTGAAATTATTTGGTAAGCCACATTTTCAAACAATAATTGTGATGTCCCCTGGATAATTTATATTACTCTCTTATTCATTCTCTCTACGTGAATTCAGTGGACAACATTCCCAATTTTGAAACGCTTAAGTAAATATTTATTTGGATTGCATAAATAATGTGGAATGTAATGATAATGCTGGGGTTTATTATATACCACTTTTTATAGAAGTAGTCCCAAATAATAATAATAATAATAAATAGTCGATATGATGATGATTACTGATTCAAAACTAATATAGTTAAACAATTTTTAACATTTACATTAATTAATTATTATATAAAGAATATTGGTCACGCATTAAAAAGATAGTCTCACTTTGCCCAAGTAGGAGGATTTTTAAATTTATAAATCATTATTAGATAAATAAAATAAATATATGTTTTTCATCACGCCTCAAAAACTACCCACTTTCCCCAGCAGCCTTATGAAGTGTGCATCTCATACAACCTAATCAATTTCAATTTGTATCTCATAAAATAATTTTTTGGACTTGGGAATATGATTTTACAATTAAAGTCATTTAAAACTATACTATACTTTTTATTTATTCAAATAATGTTGTACATCTAATTTTCCTATCCTTTTCACTTACCACCCCACAACTGAACTTATTTTCTCTACAATTTTAAAATAAAGAAATCAAATTTATTTTTTTATTTATTACAATTTTCTGTTTCATAATATTTTAGTTTATCATATATTTTTTTTTATAAAAATTAGCATAAGTATTTAATTCTTAATGTAGGAAAGATGGAATGCGGGCGATACTCAAAATTCGAACCACCAATTACTTTTTTACGATACAACTTTTTTTGTGTGTTTAATTTATTGTTCTAATTTTACTGTTATACATTATTTGTATAGATTATAGAGCAACATAATCAATAAAAACATTTTGTTCATTGATAAAACTATAACATGTGATAAAATAATTTAGTTTAGATTTTAATGATGAATGTTAGTATTAGTTTATGAGGGATAATTTGACAATGATTAACATTTAAAAAGGCGTAAGAAAATTTGTACATCTGAAGCATAGTGCAGTCTGGTATTATTTTTTTAACAAAAAAATATACTTGTTTATAAAAATTATTATTACTAATTTATTAGCTTAACAAAAGTAATTATATATTTTAATTAAAAATAATACTTTTAAATTAAACAATAAATATTGTATATCAAGTGTATCATACATCTGATTCATAAGAGGCTCAGTGTTAAAAAGTAGAGAAGAGATTGAAAGAAAAAGTTTCATAATTTTGTTAATATATTAAGGTTTCCATCATTTTACTTTTTACTTTTGTAAGTTGAAACTATTTTACAGGAACTGGGAAAGGGGTAAATGTAACATACACGTTTTTTTTTTTTTTTAATTTTATTTTATGTTTAATTTAATATTTTAAATTTATTAATATATATTATTCGCATGGAACAATATCATCTATAAACATATATTATTCATTGATAGCATTATAATATGAGACAAAATTATGACTTTAAACTTTAATAATGAATCTTTTTTATAATCACATTACTAATTATTTTAAAAATAAAAATAATATATTTCTAACAAAAAGTAATAGTTTTACAAAAATTAATATTAATAAATCTAAAAGATAACAACAAAAAGTAATAAATAAATTTTAATTGGGTTGAGTCAATATGTACCACACAATGGTTATCATCATGTCATGTCTTGTAGAACAATATGTATTTAAAAGAGAATAATATTTTTTGGATTTTAATTTTTTTTCATTTTTATTTAATTTTATAAATTTAATATATATTATATATTAATTAATAATGTCAACATTCAATTAGTGTTTAAAATAGAAAAATATAATACAGGATGAAATTAGAAAATCTTATTATTATTATTTTTCTCAGCCAAACCCCCAATATTTCGCCTGATGACGTAAGAAGGTATGTCCCAGTGTGGCAGGTATTTATTGGTTGGCGTACTAGTGCTTTCTGATTCTTTCTTGCATGTCATATGGGCCCCAGAATTACAAATTATAGCCCATACTGTTCAGGTACTGCCAAATTTGAACCAATAATTGCGCCCCTTAGGATCCCTTGCTGAATATAAAACTGAACACCAAGGGGGGAACAAGAGGGGGGGGGGGGGGGGGGGTTATTAAATTAGTGGAAATTCTTTAATTGAATCTGGTCCATTAATTTAAATAATTCTCACCACATGAAAAAGATGAGAAACAGTGAAAGATTCCTGAACATTTGATCTTATCTTTTCATCCCTTAATTATAGTCTCTGGGAGTGGGAGGACATCCAGAGATACACGGGACATTTTTATTGGCATGGATGTCATTTTACTGCTAACACCTACATTATGAAGTGTGGTATCAATTCAATTCCACGCGTATATTCTTAATGACAAGCATATTGTACCCCAAAAATTAATTACTCCATTTACTACTTTCGTTTACGGGATGAATTCTATTTTTAAAATAATAAAAAATGGATAATTTTTTGTTATTTTAAGGTGGATTCTATTTTTAACAAATAAAAAATGGATAAATTTTAGTTATTTTAATTTGAATTTATGTAACACTACATGGATATGTAGTTGATGTCGGGTTTTTTACCAGAATAATGTAAGAAAAAAAAAATTTATAAAATAGGTTAGTTTCGGAACAATTTTTAAAAATAGGGTAAAACATCAGGCTAGATAATATTTTATGGATAAAACGTCACCTGGCCTGACGCTTTTAATTTCAAATTATATGTATATGCACATTACAGGTTTCTCTCCATTTATATATATACATACATACATGCATAAAGCATGCATATATATATGTATATACACACACACAGAGCACTAACACTATATATATATATATATATATATATAAATTTATGTATATATATTTTGTAGAAATATATATTAAATTATATAATTTTAAAAAGTAAAATATTATACTATTATTTAAAATAATAAAAAATTATTTAAATTAAAGAATATTTTTTAATTATTATTATGTATAATTTGAATTTTTGGAAAAAAAATACTATATATATATTTTTTTTTAATAATACATAAATATATATATATATATACAAATAAAAAAAGAAAAAAATAAAAAATCATCAGCCCTACTTACGTTTTAAAGAAACATCAGTTCCACGGACGTTTCTATAAAAAACAAATTGTTTTGTGATATGTTTATATATATATATATATATATATATAATATTATAAATATATATATATATATATTATTTCATATATATTCTAAATGTATCGTATATATTTTATTTGTTAAGTAAATATATATATATAGCAACTTATGTATATGTTATAGAAATTTATATTAAATTTTTTATTTAAAATTTTAAAATATTATACTGTTAATTAAGATAATAAAAATATTATCTAAATTCAAGAATATTTTTAATTATTATTATGTATAATTTGAATTTCTAGAAAAGAATATTATATATATATAATTTAATAATACATAAGTATATATATACATACAAATAAAAAATAAAAAAAATTAAAAATCGTCAGCCCCACTAAAGTTTTGTTTGAATTTTTTTTTAATTTTGTAATATGTATATATAATATATATTATAAATATATTATATATATATATTATTTCATATATATTGTAAATGTTTCGTTTATATTTTATTTGTTAAGTAAATATATATATAACAATTTATGTAAATATTTTATAGAAATTTATATTAAATTATATAATTTTAAAACGTAAAATATTATACTATTATTTAACATAATAAAAAAATTATATAAATTAAAGAATATTTTTTAATTATTATTATGTATAATTTGAATTTATGGAAAAGAAATACTATATATATATATATATATGTATATATATATATTTTAATAATACATAAATATATATTTACAATTAAAACAAAACTAAAAATCGTCAATCCCACTAACGTTTTAAAGAAACGTCAGTGGCGCTCACGTTCCTTTAATTTTTTTTTGAAATATGTATATATAATATATATATATTCTAAATTTATCGTTTATATTTTATTTGTTAAGTAAATATATATATAGCAATTTATGTATATATTTTATAGAAATTAATATATTAAATTATATAATTTTAAAATATAAAATATTATACTGTTATTTAAGATAATAATTTTTTTATCTAAATTAAAGAATATTTTTTAATTATTATTATGTAAAATTTTGAATTTCTGGAAAAAAAAATACTATATATATATATATATATATTTTAATAATAAATAAATAATTTAAAAAAGAAAAAAAAATTAAAATCGTTTTTTCCACTGACGTTCCTTTAAAAAAATTTCTTTTTTTTTATTTTGTAATATGTATATATAATATATATTATAAATATATATATATATTATAAATATATATTCTAAATGTAGCGTTTATATTTTATTTGTTAAGTAAATATATATATATAGGAATTTATGTATATATTTTCTAGAAATTTATATTAAATTATATAATTTTAAAACGTAAAATATTATACTGTTATTTAAGATAATAAAAAAAATTATATAAATTAAAGAATGTTTTTTAATTATTATTATGTATAATTTGAATTTCTGGAAAAAGAATACTATATATGTATATATATTTTAATAATACATAAATATATATACAATTAAAAAAACAAAAAAAATAAAAAATCCTCAGCCCCACTGACGTTTTAAACATAAGGGGGCCTGACGTTTTCTTTAAAAAAAATTAATTTTGTCATATGTATATATAATATATATTATTTCAAATATATTCTAAATTTATCATTTATACTTTATTTGTTTAGTAAATATATATATAGCAATTTATGTATATATTTTACAGAAATTTATATCAAATTATATAATTTTAAAACGTAAAATATTATAAGAATATGTTTTAATAATAGTGCATTTTTCATTTAGGTATTATTTAAAAACTTTATTTTGATTATTATTTGAATAAACTTTTACAAAAATATACGTTTATGTCTAATAATCCATGATATATTTTTATTATTAAATTAATTATAAATAATAAAAATTAACAAAAATTATATACATAATACAGAAATAATTTATTAAATTAAAATAATTCTAAAAATAAACTAATTAAAATTATGACATTATCATATATATATATATATATATATATATTTATTTATAAAAGCATATTATCACTTTATATAATTTTACAACACCATAATATCATATTATATATTTTTATAATAAATATATATCACATACTAAATATTTTTACATAATATGACACTATAAAAATAAATACAATACCTTAATAAAATAAAATTCGATAAAAAACTGCACTCATATTTATCATTTATCATTCTGCCATACCTACAAAATTTACTTATACATCTTTTCAATCCATCACATTTACATTTGTCATGCATGCACACACCAACTTTTACAGTTTTACATCTGTCATGCCCAACTTTTACAAATGTGAATTGGCAGATGGCAGATGGTAGGTTTTAGAATTGAATGAGTGTCCCTCTTCTCGTCACTCACTCTCTCTTCTCTTCACTCACGGATCCACATTCCTTTTTCTCCTTCATTCTTCATTTTCAAGTTCTTGGTTTCTCCTTCTTTCTCCTTCTTGTTCTTCTTTATTTGGAGAATTTGTTGCTGCTTGCTGCTGTGTCTTCATCTTTCATTCTTCTTAGGTATGTATTATTTAATTTAATTATAATTATGTTTATAATATATCGTTATTTCATTTATATTTTCTTTCACATGTATTAATTTGTTTTTTTTTGTTATACTTGTGACTATTTTATTTATTTATCACCAATTAACCTTATATCTTCTGAATTTTTGGCATGATATGACATAATTTTTCTCTTAAACACTAATCATCAATTTTTTTATGCTATATTGTGTAGATTGTGTTGAAGAAGAAAAACTTCAATTTGTACAAACATATCCGTAAACTAAACTAAGGTTAGTATATATATACATCATTTATTTTACTATCATATATTACTGTAAGTGAATGTTTATTTTGTTTCGTATACATTTATCTGATAAGATTTCTAAATTTTAATTATATGGGTGTATTGTTTATGTGTTATTTAATTATTTTGTTGAATTTATTAATGTGATGATATTTAAATTTTATTTGTTTATTATGATGAATATATTTTTAGTGTTGCATGTATTGTATGTTTAACTTGTTTTGCTTTACGATTTGTCATGTTGACTAATTAAAACTTGTTTAGTATAATTAATATATTATTATAGGAAAATTTTTAAAAAAATTAAATTTAATAACTATAATGACCCTTATAGATTATATTTGATACGTATGGCTTCAACATCAAAGTCATCAGCATCAACTTCCACACGACCCAATAAATATTTCACATACAAAGGTTATCGGTCTATTGTAAAAAAGTCTACAAGTTTGGTGCAATTAAGATTATGTAATCAACAACTAAAAGAAGAAATAGAGGGATTGAGGAGAAATAATATTGATGCAAATGTGATATCCAACATGCAAGAAGAAGAAATACAGAAATTACGGCGGCATGTAAAGATGTGCTAAGTTGAATTAGAGTGGTCATCTAACCGTGTCTCTGTTTTAGAAGGTTGCGTTCGCCAACAAGAAGACGTCTTAGGGCATGAAATAAATTTCCTACGTGGTACTTTAAGTACCATGACAACGGAAAATAATAATATGATAGAGCAGTTTTGGGCTACAGACAGACATATAAACGCCCTAGAAAATGAAGTTCATGAGTTACGTGCTCAATTGGATAATGAGAGACACCAACATAGAGAGACACCAACATAAAATTCTACAACAAGAGAGTACGACTAACTTTCATCACATGAATATGATGCGATCACGCATACTAGATCTTATAGATGTCATCCCTGCCTTAAATATGTGGCAGGATCCAATAGAGAACGAAAATGTTGATATAGAAGTCATGGATGATTTTAATGTAGAAAATTTATCCGCTAGTGATCATTCACTGAGTGATGTATATTACATGTCATTGTATTTTGGTTGTGAAATGTAATACATTATTTATTATGCTTTTCTTACGTACTATGTGGTCCACACTTTCTCATTCTAATTTATTTGTTCTTCATGTTTGTATGAAATTTATATATTTCACATTATATATATCACTTTCAATCAATGACGAGTCACCGACGAGTTGCAATTAGAGTTTATAGCTAAGGTGAAATTATACAGGAAAACGGAAAAGTATTGTATAGTTGTGCGCCCAATGGTTACACACATATTGATCGAAATACAGGCTTATCTGCATTGAAAGATCAAATTTATCAATTTTTTGGTGTGCCTAAAGACCAGTTTCATCTTAAACTTTTCACAAAATGGGGGGAAGTTTACGGTCAGAATAATGTTATAAAGTTTGTAATTTAGATTGAGACTAACGATAATCTTAGGTTCTTCCTAGATCCTAATGATGGATTAAACTCTATGGACATTTTCGTTGAGAAAGAACCATGTGAAAATCTTAGCGAACATGAAGGTATGTTTATGAGCCAAGAGTGGGGTTATTATATATCGTTGTTGTCCCAACAAAACGTTCCCATGCCATCATTCCAAGATTTAAGTAACCCTTGTGATTATGTGCCCGAAATCACTCAGGGCTTGGAGAACCTTGCTTTAACAAACACATTATTCAGTGGTTCATGTAGTGTCCAAAATATAATTGGTCTCAGTAATATTATAAATGAACCTAAAGATATAATTGGTTCTAGTAATACGGACAGTACATAAGACACGGACCCTTGTGCAAATTCTTTAGGTCCAATTTTCCCATGTGAAACGAAAATTGAAATTTTGGATGACAATGAAGCAATAGCAGACGATGAAGAGGAGGAAAGACTTAGAACTCGAATTCATTCAATTGAAGTTGTAGGTACTGATTTCGATTGGAATCAACACTCTGTGAAAGAACAACAATAAGAATACAAAAGAATTCTAGCAACTATGCCCGATGCATACGATATAGAATTTTAAGGTTGGGATATTCAGGGTGATCGATGGTTTAAGGTGTACAATAAGAAAAGACGGGCCATCCGTTTTGTAGATGAAGAATGCATGAAAGAGCTGGGAATTTACGATGATCTAAAAAATGTGCAAAAATATGGGATGGTCTAAGTTCTTCGCCTTACGAGAGAAGACATATGAGCAGTTCGTCCTTGAATTCTTTTCGACACTACACGTGGGATACGATGAACCATGCCGGGAGCTTTAAACTTCTATTTGGGTAATGAGTTTCATGTTCTTGAGCCGGAAATGTTAAATGAAATTTATGGATTTTCGAAAAAGAAATTATCCAATCTACCGGATACAAAGATAAACTTCCCTGAATTCAATCCAATATTATTTTGGAAGGAAATAACGGAAGCTTCCCTAGACAAACCATCCGTTTACAACCCAATCCGATCAAAATTATCAAGTATAAGAAGTCCGGCGATTCGATATTTCAAACGCTTCCTCTCAAATACAATTTTGGGAAACGTGAACTGGGGGTTGTTACATTGGATGAGTTGTTCATTTTATGGTGTTTGTTGAATGGAAAAAAATTCAATGTAGCACCGATGGTTTTAAGGCAATTCGTTCAAACAAAACAACAAGTAGACAACCATATTGGAGGGTTGATTGCTCCAATTGTTCGATATGTCGGGATTAATTTGGAAGGGTTGGAAGAAACTTCAGGCGAAATAACCATCAACCTCGAACTTCTAATCAACATGAAGATGTGTATGTTGCACTCCGGCACGAGAAAATTGTATCTTATTTTATCTGATAAGAAAAGACTTGCTCTGCCCAACTCTCGGCTGACAAATGTTTTCAGTGGAAAAGTAACAAATATTCTACTTAATGGCTCAATCCACACTGAAGTCATTGAGGAGAGCGAAAGAGAACTGAGTAATGAAGAGACTAGAAGGAAGAGGAGGAGAAGAGGTACAGATACAAGAACAAAACCTATGGATGTCGATAACGAAGAACAAAATAAAGATGAGATGATGGGGGAAGCAGAACTACTTGGATACGCACATGGAAGAAGAAGGAAAAATCTCCCACAATATGAGGCCGGGACTTCCCAGCAACCCCATCCTTCACATCAACATCATACAGGTTGGAACGATTGATCAAAATGGAGAAATGCCTTGGATACATGGGTTGCCAACATTGAAGAATATATGCATCGTCAGGCATATAATTCTCAAATTGCACTTGATATGCAGAGACAACAGTACGAGTGACATGTGCAGCAAGGGCATTTTGAAGAGCGTCAATATCTTGCATATCAACCTTTCAACCCATCAAACACTCCGTATCAACCATGAATTTATTCTATCCTCCAGTAGGTGGTCAAAGTGTTCTTCTTGTTTTACTTCCAAACTCTTATTCATTACTCTTGTTAAAATGAAAGCAAATGTGCATGACTATGTTTATTTATAATAATGATTATCTGCTTTCATTTAAATGCTATGGTTTGTATATTTATTTATTTTAATATGTTAATGTCATATGAAATCAAACGTCCCATCAACTATTTTATAAACAGTTATGCCCAACAATAAAAATTTATAAGGACATGGCAAGAAGTTAGTATTATAAGTACGTGTGTGGCGACACTCATTTTACTTACATACAAATATGGATCAACCATTGGAATTCTCTCATTTTCCTCCACAATCAAAATGCTATAACTTGTTTGAAGTTGAGTTCTACTCGAACACTGAGTGGATAAAGGATATGGAGACCGTGCTTGTGAATGCTCTTGTGAAGGACGTCGAAGCAGGTGATTGAGAAATCGGTAACCATAATAGCAACTGTTTACTGAATGTAAGAAATGTTTTGAAGAACCAATTCAAGGAGCGTAAGTTCTCTTATGCTGATGTTAAAGGCCGAGTTGATTTGCTACAATCCCGTCACTACACGTTCAAAAAAATGGTAATGACGTCTGAAGTTCGTATGGTTGGTGAATGACAGTATATAAATGCTACACCGGATCATTGGCGTTTATGGGTAATTTTATGTAAAATTTAAGCAAGCATTCATTTTCTTGATTGTAAATATCTAATTTACACTTATATTAATTATTCTTACATTTATAGGACCGTGATCCCAAAATGACAAATACAATTGCATACTTAATGGATGAGGAGCCATTCTTCGACCAACTATAGAAGCGTTTCAAGTTTGAAGATAATGATGTCGTCAGTGGACCATCTTCCTCAAGTATGGAGAGATCCAAGGAAAAGTTAAAATGATTTGGTATATCTACGATTGCTATTTCAAATGTTGAATTTTCATGAGTATTGTAATAGTATTAGGGTATTATTTATTGTATTGAGTGTTATAGTATATGTATAGGTTAAGTTGCTAGTTGTTGTAATTGCCATTAATTCGCCTTCGCTTTATATATATTATTTATTTCTTCATCTTATTCAAGGCAAAGAATTATATTTAAATAACAATATTAAGGAAAATTATAATAAATTAATTTTATTATTATACAATAACATATATATAAAACAATAACAAACTATTACACCGAATAAAGTTTTCCTAAAAAAACATAACAAATAAAATAAAATTATTATTAGCAATTTTTTATGGACACAATTAACCACACGAACCACCACTTGTACCCGATACGTCTCGAGATAATAAAGAAACGCTCAGTCAAACCAAACCAATTTATCAATTGATTTTCGTTTCACTATTTTCAACCAATGAGAAAATACATAAATCACCCAAATTCAATTTGGTGTCCTCCACAAAGCACCCCCAACTTGCATTATCAAATTTCGGTTTTTTGTGATTTCCATGATATCGCATTGTCCATAACTTTCCCAAACAATATAAAATAACTGGGACTTCTGTGTTAAACAAGAGTTTGATCATCTCCTTAGACATTGACTGCATGAAAATTTAAAAAAAAAACAAATAAAACTTTAAATAAAAAATATACACAAATTACTATAGTTGTTCTAAAAGAAATTTTACCAGTAGATAGTACGGGGCGAAATGTAATTTCGACAATGTAATATCGAAATAAGGCTTATTTTCATCCAAAGTTGACGAGACATCGGTGTATACTTCATCACTCGTGAAAGCACGCCCTTTTTCCTTACTCATTTTCTTTATGCATTTATGTATTATCCTAACACATTCCTATTTATATTACTTCAACAATAGAAATTATTACTGAATTGACTGCACGATGCGGTGCAGATTTCATTAGGATTTGAGAAGACGTACACGCTAAAAAAACTGACCTCAATTCACGAGACTCTGTAACAAAATATACAACTTGTGATTGACAATTTATCTGAAAAGTAAGAATTGACATTGAAAGACAATTCAGCTATTCGTTGCAGAAATTATTGTTTAATTTAATCAAATATATATATATATTAAATAAATAATAATATATAAAATATTATAATTATACTTGAAAAATGATTATAATTATTAAGAAATATTCTTTATTTTATAAAATATATACATATATTTATTTATATAACATAAAAAATTAAATTAATGATAATTATAATCAGTAATATAATATATTTATATATATATAATAATTATGGAAAAATATTCGCCTTAAATTAGATAACTATTTTATTATCTTAAATAATAATATAACACTATATTTTTTCAAATTATATAATATAATATACATTTCTATAAAATATATATATACATAAATTTCTAGATATATATATATATATATATATTTACATAACAAAAATAATATAAACCACACTTATATTTAATTTATTCTGAACATATAAGAAATAATATATATATATAATATATATTATATACATATTAAAAATTAAAAAAAATATATAATTTAATATAAATGATACATTTACAATATATATGAAATAATATATATATATATTTATAATATATATTATATATACATATTACAAAATTAAAAAAAAACAAAATTTTTTAAAGGAACGTCAGCGCCACTGATATTTCTTTAAAACATCAGTGGGGCTGACGATTTTAAGTTTTTTTTTCTTTTTTTTAATTGTATATATATATTTATGTATTATTAAAATATATATATATATAGTATTTTTTTCAGAAATTCAAATTATACATAATAATAATTAAAACATATTCTTTAATTTAGATTTTTTATTATCTTAAATAACAATATAATATTTTACATTTTAAAATTATATAATTTCATATAAATTTCTACAAAATATATACATAAATTGCTATATATATTTACTTAACAAATAAAATATAAACGATACATTTAGAATATATATGAAATAATATATATATATATATATATTTATAATATATATTATACATACATATTAGAAATAAAAATAAAAATGTTAAAGGAACGTCAGCGCCACTGACGTTTCTTTAAAACGTCAGTGGGGCTGATGATTTTTAGTTTTCCAGAAATTCAAATTATAGATAATAATAATAATAATTAAAAAATATTCTTTAATTTAGATAATTTTTTTATTATCTTAAATAACAGTATAATATTTTACGTTTTAAAATTATATAATTTAATATAAATTTCTATAAAATATTTACATAAATTCCTATATATATATATACACACACACACTTAACAAATAAAATATAAATGATACATTTAGAATATATATGAAATAATATGTATATATATATATTTATAATATATATTATATATACATATTACAAAATTAAAAAAAATAAAAATTTCAAAGAAACGTCAGTGGGGCTAACGATTTTTAATTTTTTTATTTGTATATATATATATATTTATGTATTATTAATAAATATATATAAATAGTCTTCTTTTTTTTTGTCCAGAAATTCAAATTATACATAATAATAATTAAAAAATATTCTTTAATTTAGATAATTTTTTTATTATATTAAATAATAGTATAATATTTTACTTCTTAAAATTATATAATTTTGTTATGATTATTAAAATAAAAGTAATAATTTTATGGTGAAAACATAGTATTTTATCGAAAAAAATATTTATTTTATAAATTTTAGAAAAACATTACTCCTTCCATCCTAAAAAAATTATGTTTCAAGAGTCAAGACTCCTTTTATTAGTTAATGTAAAAAAAATTGATTTCTTTTATTTGACAAATAAATTTATATAATTGAATAAGTTAAATCAATAAATAAAATAAGTCATATAAGTGTGAATTCGTAATTTTTAGAAGATCGTACTTTCATAAAATTTACCAAAAATGAAGAATTGTATTTTTTCAAACACAAATTCTTATTTAAGACAAAGTGACAGTATTTTATTAAAGTGTATTATTTTTTATCTAAAAAATATACGAAAAATATACGAAACAAACTAGACAGGGATAGTGCCTTAGAAAGTTTTGCAAAGATAAATGATTAAATTTTCTTAGATGAAATTGATTCAGCTCTATATGTTTATTTTTTATGTGACTGAGGAGGATCAGATATATAACCTATATCATTATTTGACAAGACAATACTATTAAAATATTAGAACCCAATCATTGGAGGTTATATATGTTGATTATAAATATACATTAAATTATGTAGAATATAATTCTTAATTCTATGGTATGGGGTTTGTGTTCATGAAAGTTGTGTATTTGGTGGTTGAGGAACTCAATTAATTTATGTACAATTCAACCACGTTTAAATCATAGTGTAGTATTTATTATATGGGAAGCACCCCACAGGCAATATTGACTCAATCCTTCCGTTGGTTGGTGTTGAGTTGTTATCAGTCACTTTTTTTGATTGATTTAATAATTTGTTTAAAAAAAAAAAACAAAAAAAAAAATAAGAATTCTGAAACACATGCCCTTCGATTTAAGGGTACTTTTTTTATCCACGTATTTTGCATGTGTCCCCTCTATTTTGAGCATGTTTGGTAAGTTATCTTGACATCTCACATCTTTCTTTGGGTTCATATGATAAAATAGAAAAGAATTGTTCGGTATAAAAGTAAGTGTTCTCTTTTTCATTATATATTTTCTTTAAAAAGATTATGTTTCAGAAGTTGAATTCTCGTTTGATTAGTCAAACATTAATTTAAACACAAATATTTTTTTATACCATAACTTTGGCACCAACCTTTGGGATGCAACCATCCCGTTTATAGATTAGAGGATGAGTCTGACAATCTTGTGAATAGAATGAGGGTTCGTGAAGCAAGCCAATCCAAAGAATTGAGAAAAGCAAATGACGTTTGCTTGAGGCACCACTTGGTACTTTTAATTATGAACTACGCTAAAGACGATGACTCTTCTACTATGAAAATATGGGATCCAAAGAACCATTCATTTATGCTAATTGCTGGCCAATTCACGGCTTGGAAGTTGGAGGTATCAAATTAATGGTGTAAAGTCGAATACCTCTTTCACTCGGTATTGCATAAATCAAATTAATAGTTGAAAGTAACCATATGATTGAGACTTAATTGTTTGTAGAAGGCTTCTTTAAATGATGTTTTTATTTTAATTTAAAAATAAAATATTTGTGAGGTATGCATGGGTCAAGTGGACCCACCCCACCCGGCACCCCCACCCCACCCAACCACTATTCGCCAATGTCCTTTACTGGATCATCCTTTCTCTCGATCCGGTCATTGATCTCCAAATATTTTTATTTTCTCTTTATTTTTAATCTTTTTGTTTACAAAAATTAATTAAATTGTATTGAATTTATACTTATTTATGTTTTATATATGCATTTATAATTATCATCATTATTATTCGTGTCAAAATCCAATTTTATGAATTAATATTTGTTTATTATTTTATAAATATATCACAAAGCCTTTTATTCTTTATCTGTTTCCTTTATAAGGTGAACAATTATTTATTACAAAACTTTTGCTAGTAATATTGAAACATAAGTTTCTAGAATGTTAAAGTACAAATTTTGGTGCCAAGAGAGACAGGTTAGTTTATTTTAGACAAGAAAAATAATACATTTGTTATTATGATATATTTTGATAGACTTTATAATAAGATATTATATTATTTAATGTGAATAAAATGTATTTATATATATATATATATAATAGCATAAGTCAATCTATTTATAGCAATACATGTTTTTTCCAATTTTTTACTGTAAAAAATAGTAATATTATTAATTTTATTTTATTAATTTTTATATTTATTATAATATTAAGAATGACGATTGTTTGTTAAGATTTTTTTAGAGAATTTTGTAATTTGCTAGAATATAGTTGTTGTTTAGTTTTTCTTTTTTTTTTTATATCTCGTGATTTACTTTATAGTAAATCTGACAAATAATATATAAAATATATAAAAGACTTGTATCAATATATATATATATATATATATATATATATATAAAGAGAAGTACCAGTTAAAATAGCTTTGTAAACTTGCATATACTTTTTTTTTAAAGTCATATATAATATATTTTTAATTATTAAACAATATTATTATTATTAGTAAATAACTAATTTATTCATAAATTAAGAAAGTTAATCTCACATTAAAATTTTGAAACTGATTTTGCAATTATGAAATTAATTAACATAAATTTTAGGATTATGAATTAACATTAATTCTAAAATATATCAAAAAGTGATGCTTCAATTATTCTGAATTTTTTTAATGGGTTAATATAAAAAAAACCAACCTGACCTATAGTGTTTATTTTTTTTCATTTGGTACCTGAGGTAAATAAACGTATATGATTGCTTCCGTTCTATTTGATATTGACCAATTACTACTTTATCTTTTAAAAGGTGTTTTTTATGTGAAAATTGCAACATAGCTAGACAATGTGATGGTAAAAAAGATAAGGTTGTAACTAGTCAAAATTATATAAAATAGGAAGTAATCAGATTTTTTTTTTTTATTTTTTTTTATCTCAGGTACCAAATGGGAAAAAACGTTATAGGTCAGGTTCGTTTTTTATATTAACCCTTATTTTTTTAATTTCTTCCAAAAATAATATAATCTAATAATTTATTAATATATATATATATATATATAAAGAGAAGTATCAACTATTTATTATATTTGTCATATTTTCCGACCGAAACATGGTTACTATAACACGAAAAATTGTATAACTTTGCTCATATGCAACCTTAAAATATTATAAATTTTATATAATTTTGCTTATATTCATAATTTTATTCTTATCCATGCATTGACCTATTACTTTTGGGTGAATTATATATAATTATTTCTTTAATCTTCAAATTGGATTGATTCTATTTTACCATTTATATATGATTTATATATAATATTGATATCTCTTATTGTAATCATGCTACATATATAAATTACTGAATATAATATTTTTAAAAATATTAATTTCATGTAATTTTAAATTTAGTAATATTGTATTATAAAATTATATAAAAATAATATAGAAAAAAATTAATATATCCATGTATCGCACAGAAGAACTTACTAATCTTGTTATATATGAATATAATCTTTACTTATATTCCCTCCCACTACTTGATTTTGGGTCTGCCCCTTTATACACCTTATACTTTGGGGTCGTCGGGTCAGATTTAAATAATCTATAATTATTGAAATGGTATGTATTTGTGAAAATTTATTTTGAGTAAATATAAGGTCCCCATTTTCATCACTTTCCCTTTAATCTTTGGCTAGCTTCCATGGAGCAACCTCGGATAACATTTTGGTCTTTTTATAGTGTGTCTATATATATATATATATATATAATTGTATGGTTTCATTTTCATTTAGGCTTTCTATACATTTATCTATTTAAAAAGACATACTGGTCCCGTTTGATACTTTTCAAAATTTGCCGATTATTAAAATAATTAATTAGATATTTTTATTTATTTTCTTTTTCCTTTTTAATTTGGAACAATTTCAGCCAAGTCGTGAAATAAGTGTAAGATGATGACATTTCCAAAAATAAAAAAAGATTATAAGCTAAACTAAATTGGTATTATGATAATTTCTAATTAGGTTATTCGTTAAAATTAAATTCATAGTTGACGAATTCGCACTCCTCATATCGCAACTTGATCTGCGCACCATTTCGCCTAAATAATAAAAGCATGGCTAAATTAATAATTTTAAGAGAATTGGCCAAATATCTTATAAAGGTTTAAATTATTTTGGCTCTAAGCTATATGAAATTATTTAAAATTTTAAATAAACAATTTTGTGTTGATTTTTTATTTTTATTATTTTTGTTATAAATTTTAATCTGTGAATAAAACAAAGAGTGAGTAAAGAATAATAATTTTTATTTTTAAAAAATAAAATTAAAAATTGTAAATTATATATTTTTTGTTATTATTTTTTATGTAGCTCTAACACGGTATTAATACACAAATTTAATTTAAATAATCAAGTAAAATATAATTGTATTTTTTCGAAACAAAATTTATCAGTTAAATTTTGGATCATTTCACAATTTCCAATTGAGGTACTTCCACTCTAATCCACAAAATCATTTTGGTTTTTTTTTTTTTTTCTTATTTAGTTGATTAATAAAGTAATGATGATTCATGACAATGTTTATTGTTTTATTTATGATTATTTTTGTTATTTTCAATTTGTGAGGGGGCCTACCATTTTTATATTTTGTTCTTTTTCAATTTTGTACAAACTTAAACGACAATGTTCCTTTTCTATATTATTAATAATATTAAGGCACTTTTCAATGGGAATAATATTATGATTTTGAAAAACAACAAGTTTATTATGAGACTATCGCACGGACCATGAAGATTTTTTTTTATATATTTTAAGTAACAATATATTAATTTAAAATTAAAATAATATTACTTTTTATCTTATTTTCTTGTAGCATTATTTGATTCTCACTTTTTCTTTTACAACGTTGACTTATAGGTGATTTCCAAATGAGTTCTTTATATTATTAATTTTAGAATTTTAATTATTTTCTTATTTAATTTCTTCAATTTACACATATTTTTAGACGAAATTTGAAATTCATATTGGACATCTGCACATGCACCACACATTACTGTGTTTATTAAGAGTTTTAATTTTTGTGGCATAATAAGTGAAATGAACGTCCTTCGTAATAAAGCAAAATTGACCATAGAGGCCACATATTAGCAAGAAAAATGTGAATTCCTAATGTGACGTAATTATGCATTGTACAAATGTAATTATCGGGCTATATTTTTGAATTTTGATTAAAAGGGTACCAAATTCAAACAATTAAAGAGATAAATGACTCATTTTAGAACTGCCCACAAGTTAAAGGACTAATTTTATAATTTTCCCAAACCTACGCCTATCTAATGATTTTGTGTAAGAATTAATTTGATATATTCTATGAGTCCTAAAAATATTATGTTTATGTAAGTATAAATATATTTTTTAAATTATAGAAATATGACTTTTTTGGAACAAAGTAAATCATAATTTGTATAAATTTCTACTTAATCTCCAAGAAATCAACGAGCTCTATGATGTTTGTGTTTTATTTTTTAAAACTAGGAAGCATGTTAGAACAAAACATGGGTTCATGAAACGTCTGGCATTGTAATGACAAGATAACCGATAATGGTGATTAGTGTAATTACAAAGCCACATCAACATGTTCTATTTTCTTCTTTGATATTTCTTTGATTAGAAGTTGTTCTAATTCACTTTAAAAGTAATATGCCTAATTTACACTTGCCTTTTTCTTTTTTTCTTTTTTTAATTATATATAAAAATAAAAAATAAAAAATGGGGTGGAAAAGTGTTGACTTTGGCATCATAATTCCTTTTCCTTTTTTGTTTTTTTTTTTTTTTTTGAGGAAAGTCAGACCAGTTTTGAGTAGGGTTACATTTTCTAGTCTTGAAATTAAAGTTGCTTGATTCCAGTTATCTTTAAAATGTAAATTACCATCTGTTTTTAGTTAAAGTAGGGAGGAGGGTTCCATCCTTGTTACACCTTTGTTTTTTTTTTAATCAAACATCTAACCGACAATATTATTGATGAGACCAGGACATTAGACTATCAAGATTTGAACTCGATCTTGGTATTTTATTGATTGCTATTTTTCTTTACTAATAAACTACTCGCAAGTACACAGGGCAAATTATAGTACAAATGTGGTGAGAATATGTATCGTATCCACTGAAACTGTCCAATGTAAATTCAATTAAGTATTCGTCTATATTATTCTACATTATCAAAAAATTTGAATAGTGATGATTGATGATTTAAAACGAAATAAAACAGAAGATAGAAATTAACATCACAAATCATAATCAAATAACGAAAAGACTTTAGAGGTTGAATAAATTCAAGGGACATGCACTTCTATAGTTCATATGAATATTTTTAATGTATCAAACCATATTTAATTCATATATTCGTAAGATGGTCACTAATGTAATCAGACTCTCTCTCGAGTTATATTCAAAAGTAGATTAGACTCCACTGATCATTTCTAAATATCAAAGTATTATCTAACTCTCAATTGTTCTTAAAATTTATCCTCATCATAATCTTACCAATCTCTTGATCTAGTAAGTTCATGTTATGCATCATAATCCGTTAATCAGTTATTTCCCATTGAGTGATAATGAATTAACTACACATATGCAATTATTTACCACATAATCTTGTACGACAATCAAATCAACGAAGTATAAATGAATATAGAAAATGAATATTATCTTTAAAGCAAAGCATATGAATTCATAATTGCGAAAGCCCTAGAATCATTAAGTATTTAGCTACTCATTATCAATGCGTAATTCATAGGAAACAAATTGACAATCATAGTTAACATCTATGAAAAAGAGAAAATAAATAAAAATACAACTTATGCCCAATGATTTTCGTTTACGTTCTCTCTGATGATCAGTTGCTCGATTCTACTTTGTATACTTGTTTATAACGGTAAAGAAATGATGATTTTAGTTGTTCCCACACTCGTCCTTTAATAATAAATGATTAGGGTTTCAGTGCCATCAAAAATCTGTTTTGGAACGATAGGATAAACATGAATCTTGACGAATTAGGACAGCTAAGAGTGTATCTCGCAACGGCGCACGGTCCATGCAAGGGATGCACAATCCTTGCAAAATGACCAAGCACGGTCCGTGCATCAAGGAGCACGGTCCTTGCTTCAAGGCTCCAAAAATGAGGCGTTTGGGAATGGATCACAACCCGTGTCTCACTTTGCACGGTTTGTGCTTTTGTGGCCCCTTCCTCGATTTGCATGTACAACTCGTGCGACTCGTGGCGCAGTCTATGTAACCTTAAATATCCATTTTTTTGTCAAAACTTCAACAAACTAATGGCGTAACAAAATATCACAAAATCATTATAAACTTGTCACTTATGTATATACAATTTTCTAAAAAAATATGCATAATAACCTCGAATTACACGTAAACTCTATGTTTATCACTTATTCAAATTAAAATATATAATTGTTTACACATGACACAAAATTGAAACACTATTAACCAATGAAACGGAAGAATTTATAAGACATATATTCAATTACATGTCATCATGTAAATAAAAATATATAATTTATATAACTTATGGTATGTTAGTTATCAAATAATAAAATTGTCCTTACCTAATGTCAAATTATAAGAAAATAATGATGGTTTTTGGAATGTATGAAAATGTTTGACAATCTGAATTATAAGAAATGATGTCATTGATTATTTCCTTCAATTTATTGATTTTTATGATTAAGTGTATTAATTTATTTTTTCAAACATCGCAGCATCACTATTCATACTTATTGTCAAACATAGAGTAACATTTTAATTTTTTAAAAGTTTTTTCTAATATTAATTATTAATTATATCCATAAAATTATCATTTATAAACAAAAAACTAATATTTATTTAAAATAATTGTTGATTTGACAGATTTTACAGTAGACTAAGGTTGTGGGAGTATCTAAATAGCTGCTTTATCTCATATCAATATATAAATAACTTGGAATTAATTAAATAATACAAGTGGAATATACAATTAATAATTGTACTTTCCATAATTAGAAGGAATTTGACTTTATTTATTTTATTTTAGTTATTACTTTATTGTGAGGAAGATGTAGATTGCGTAGATTAAAAACTTACAGTTGGGTATGAGGTTTTTTTCATCTATAATAAAACCTTTCGAATGTCAGCAATAAAGTCCCTCTTTCACTCCAATTCTTCTTCTTAATGAAAGCACAATGTTGTTGATTAGGAGCAAGTGGTGGCAAACCACATCTATATCCAACACTTCACACATCAAGACACAGACACTGATAGGATTCCTATTTTGAATCAAAACTGATTCAATTCGAACAGTTGATTCTGATCCATCTATTTGAAATTTAAAATTTTTTGAACGGTTATAGATTAAAAATATTAATAATAAAAAAATAGAAGTAAAATTAAAGGACCCATGATTTTAAAATTATTATTTCGATACCACATTTACAACTTCAAAAATTAACAATTTTAAAATTGAAAGGGTGAGAAGCGTGCTCACATCAAGTGTGCATTTACATAAATTTCATTGTCAGAATGGGACTCTTATGATAATGAATGGGAAAAGCGTCGCAGGTGCAGTCTTCTGATAAAATATCCATTTTACTTTAGGCTTTGCGAGAGAGTTGGCGGGGGCCGCTGTGCCATGTCATCAAACGAAACTAACACTTTCGTGTAAAATATGATAATTGCAAAATACATTTATGAATTTTTTAATAAAAATAAAAACCATATCTATAATTTGAAAAGTTATCAAACAATGTAATGAAATCTAAAGTTTATTGAGAAATTTAAAATTCAACTAATAAAGTTGGTTATAACATAAAAAACTAAATTATTGTAAATATATTGTTTTGAAATTATAAAAAATTAAAAACATATAATTATAACAAAGCAAGTGTTCATGGATCAAAAATATTAATTATAAAATATCAAAAAACAAAATTTATAACTTTTGCATGTGTCGTTGTAGTATTTAGCACATATAGTAGACTATTTTTTTAAAAGATAAAAAAATTTAAAACACTGTATTTTCTAATTATATTTTGTGTGTTTGTTTTTATATATTTTTTATACTTATAAAATCAATATCAAATAATATTTTCAATATGTAGTAGAAATAAGAAATTAGAAATCTTAAAGTACATTAAGTGCGACATGAAGAAGACTGTAGCACGAGGACTCGTGATACACTTTGGCAAAACAATTAAAAAATTTATCGGTAAGAAAGTGAAAATATATGTAATAAATGGAAACTTTATTTTGATAGGGATCAATATTCAATACAGAAATCTCGGGCATTTACATAGCAACAAAATTGGACCACAACCTACAGTTTGATCAAGAAGGATGCGTCCCCAACGTAAGGGCTTCATAGGTCACTATTATTCAACCCGCATTCGGCTTCTTCTATGATCTTCTGGCCACATATTGACCATCCATTTATTTCACACTTTTGATCGAGCAAAATAAAAGTCGGATATTATAACTATCTGCAAATAAGAATGATGAAAGAAAGGTTGGGTCACAACCTGAGGCGCCTCCTGCCCCACCCCTCGACACCAAAATTAAATATAGGAGCCAAGTATTTCGAAATCTTTATTGCGTCTTCAAATCCGTGCAGAAACTTAAGGAAAGTTTGAAGATGAATCTCTTTACAATGTTTACATCGACATCTTTACAAGAATATGTTCAGTTCAAAATTCAAGCCTGTATATCTATATACAAACACAATTTCCAGCTTGTATTTCCTCACAATTACTAGCTGGAGGGGGGAAAAAGAAAAAGGAAAAAAGTATAATCGCTGTAATAGAAGAAGTACACACAAATAATATTACTTCTCCTCATGCCATAATGCTTCTCTGGCAAGTGGTCGGGCGAATTAAGACAGAACCATCCGTCGCCTATGAACATAAGACTTGCTGAAGTAGATAAACACAACGATCCCAAATGCACTAAGACCTGTCAGCAGCCAATAGAAGTAATCGAGATGAGCACGATTAAGGTTGTCTGAAAACCAGCCACCTTGACCATAGCCGATTGTTGCATTCTGGATGAAAGATACAAGGACGCTGCTTATGAGGCTACCTATCCCCAGTATGCTAAGGTAGAGAGAGAGACCGATACTTTTGAGTTCACATGGAACTTGATCGTAGAAAAACTCTTGAAGACCAACCATGGCAAAAACATCGGCAATCCCAGATAGCACATACTGTGGGGCCAGCCACCATACGCTCATTGGAACAATAGCTGCTGGAATGTCAATCAGCCCATGTTCACGAGCAGTTGAGAGACGTTTCCTCTCAACAAGAGCCGCACACGCAATGGAAAGCAAAGACAGAACTAGCCCTGTTTGAATCCGTTGAAGAATTGATATGCCTGAGGGCTTTTTGGTAATTCGTCTGGCAAGGGGAACAAAGACACGGTCGTAGATGGGAAGAGAGATGATGATAGAAACAGCTGTGAAGCATTGTTGAAGTGAAGCAGCAGGTATTTGAAAGGTGGAGGTGACATTGCGGTCTAATGTAGATGCTTGCTTGGTGAATAATGTTGAAGGTTGTGCGTATACAATGGAGTACCCTAAACATGCAAACCAGAATGGAGCAAGCCTAAGAATTGACTTTGCGTCTTCAACATCACCAATGCTGCAGATTTTCTCATCTTCGATCAAACCATTAGGTGCAAGTAATGCTTTGTCTAGAAACCTATTAGGAAATCAAAATGTGAAGGATGTCATTAATTGAAAGTCACGATTCTTGGTAACTAAAATGTAGAAAAAAAATGATAAGAGTCAAGGATTCTCTTAAACCTAGAAAGCAGAAAAGTGATAGACGTACTTGAATTGAGTGTCTCTACGAGACACAGTTGGCCCACCTTCCTCTTCAACAGATAGAGCTGCAGGGACAGCCTTCCTGTTTTGAGCTGCCCTGACAAAAACCCGATGAATCCTCACAAACGGGTTCCTTTTATCAGCATATACACGGAATCGATATGTTGGACTCCCAATCAGGAACACAATTAGCGAGAAGCACATTACGATAGCAGGAATTCCAAAGCCGAGTTCCCAACTCACATTTTCTTGAATGTAGGTCAAAACCAAGAGAGGCAACATAATACCTCCGACAGCAAAACAATACCACCAATTGAAGAATGAGCTTTTCGCCTTATTTTCAATTTCGTCTTCCTCATCAAACTGATCAGCTCCAAATGCTTCCACACAAGGTGAATACCCTCCTTGCGCTAATGCGACCAAGTAAAACGAGGAAAAGAAGAAGATCATCTGCACCTGATTCGGAGAACATATGATACTATGTGCAGAAATCTTGCATTCAAAAGGGGCGTACGAACTAAGTGAAGCTGATAGAGACAAGAAACCAAGACCCTGCAGTCCAAAACAATCCAAAAGTGAAATTCATCAGCACATTGGTCACTTCAGTTTGTCAATTTAGAAGTTCAAGGAATTGCGTATTCGGCTTTGTAAAGATTTTCATTAATTGCTATTTGTTGTAGGCATTCATTAATTTTTTTGGCTTTATTTAATACAGAACTTAAAGTAGTGTAGTATCCCAACTGTAAGTAAGAAATAGACATGACAACTACCAACCAACACAAACGGTTTAGTGAGAAACATAAACACGGTTATTCAAAGAAGTGGGTAAAACTTGGAAGAACAACAGGGTAAGGTCTGCTAACAAGAGGCTTTTTTCTGTCTGTGCAAAATTATTCCGAGATCAGAGCGTTAATATTAAAGATTTTGCCTACCCACAAGCTGAAATTTCGGAGATAAATTTGTTGAATTTAAAATTCTGAATTCCAACTTTGGCTTTTTATTATTGAAAAAATCAATATTGGGTCAAACTAAAAAATATCTTTGTTGCTTCACAAGTGGCACTCAGACATAGCAAAATTCTTCCGGGAAACAGGGGGAGGTGTTATTTACTCTATGTAATTCATAAGCCAAAACAGCAAAATTAATTCTTAAGAATAACTTAAAAACGAAGATATGAGCAGTAGATTCGGCCATAAGATTTGGTAACAACAGCAGATATTTATTTAACGTATCAAACTAACCGCTATGTAGAGAACGCTGGCAACAACAATCATACGGAATCGGCCAGAAAACGAGTCAGCCACAAAAGCACCCAGAATTGGCAAAAGCGACGACGTTCCATACCACGCATTCAAAATCGCCGCCGCTGAAGCCGTTGATTGTCCCAACTTTCCGGTCAAATAGCTCACCAAATTCGTACTTATTCCCATATAAGCAAACCTCTCCGCCACTCCCACCGCTAGCAATTTAGAAAACGATTACTTAATTTAATAAACCAACACGAAATGATTTAAAGTCGCAAACGTTATCAGTTTCTAATTAACGATATAGTCTATGTTATGAACTGTATATATTGCTTAGATGTATACGTGCATATCATAGTTGAATCCACGAGGTGTACTATATACGAGATTATCCTTACCTATAATGAAAGAAGCGGATTTCCAGCACCCGGATTTCGATCGGACGGACGGACGGCCTTTGATGTCTACAGAGCCTGACACGACATCGTTTAGTAACGGAGCCTCCACCTCAGAAATTTCATCTCCGGTAGATATACTAATAGTCATTCTCACTCTCTTTCTTTATCTCTCTCCAGTCTTTCTGCTGCAATGCTCCGACGACGACTGGTTTTTATTCTTGGCGGGCAGGAGCACTCATGGATCCTTTGTCCATTTTGCCCCTCTAAAAAATTTTCATTGTCCATTTTGCCCCTCTCAAAATTATCCTTTGTCAATTTTGCCCCTCTCTCAAAATTATGTAATTATAATTAATTTTTAAATGAACTGGATTTAGGGTTGATTAATTTTGGGCAAGTGTGCAAATAAGACTCTAATATTTATGTGGATGTGCAAATAGGCCCCCAACTTTTACTCTGGCTTCAAATATATCCTTAATATTTCAGTTAAAATGTAAATATAGTCCGATGTGGAATTCACCCTTAATCTTCTTCTTATTTCAAAACACAAAGTACAAAGAAATAAATTTAAATGATATTTTACCATGAATAATGTCCTTGATTTTTTTATCACTAATATATATATATATATATATATATATATATTTTTTTTTTTTTTTTTTTTAAGTGAATTTTAGAACGGTTGAACATCACAATTGTTGTGATTGAATCTAAGATAGTTCAATCGTGATCCAAGAAATTCAAATAAAAATAATGTGAACAAGAAATCAACACCAGATTTTTTATAGTGGTTCGATCAAACCGATCTACATCCACTTTGTTGCTCTCTTTGTATTGATTATAGTGTATGTTTTACAACCACTCAATCTCTACCTTGAATCTGCTAATCTACACAAGATACAAGTGTTTCAAACTCTCTCTCTTTTCTTCACTCAAAGATGAAAGATGAATCAATCCTCTACCGGAAGAGATGAATTGGTATTTATAGATGCATACCAATTGTAACAACCTCTATTAACCAATAACCGCTGCTAACAACTTGAATAATAACCGCTAACAAATCCTCAACCATTTTGCTAACTACCGCTTCTAACAACTTGAATAATAACCGCTAACAAATCCTCAACCATTTTTCTAACTCCCGCTGCTATTAATTTGCTGTTATTATCACAAATCTCCACCTTAACAGCACAATTATATTGCTGCCAAGAAACAAAAGAGCACTTCCCACAATTATTATACATAGAATAATCAACTCAGTTCCACCTAGAGCTACAACTACAACACTGCTCCACCTCGAGCAGCAATCCTTCACAAAAGAAGTTTTAACAAACACCAATAAGACTCCTGCCTGAGATACACAATTTCAACATTTCTTTCTCTCTTGATCTCCATCCCAAGTATTACCTTGGCTTCACCAAGATCTTTCATGTCAAACTCTGCCTCCAAGATCTCTTTAACCTCTTGTATTCTCTTTTCTTTACAATAGTTCAAGAACTCTTCAGATAGAAATTCCAACCCATTGTCTGTCCTCAAATGCTTCAATTTCTTATCTGTTACATTCTCCATCTCAGTCACCCAGTCTGTGAACTTCTCAAATGCCTCAGATTTGGTTTTCAGTATGTAAACCCAAACCTTCCTTGAGTAATCATCTATTAATGAGATGAAATACCTCCCTCCACCTTTTGTGGTGTGTTTTGCAGGCCCCCAAAGGTCTGAATGAACATACTCCAAGATCCCTTTGGTGGTGTGAACTGCTGCAGGAACTTTAATCTCTTTGACTTCCCTAATATGCAATGCTCACACATAGTCAGTTTTGTTATCTTGTCACCTCCTAGGAGACCTTGTTTAGATAGTTCATATAGGTTCCTCTCACTTAAGTGAGCTAACCTGCCATGCCATATAGCAGTGCAATCTTGTGTGTTTACTGAGTTTAGTTGCCCAGTAATAGTATTTCCAACCAGAAAATACAGCCCACTTCTCCTCATTCCTCTGATGACAATCTTATTTTCTTTGATTACATCTAGCTTTCCCCCTTCAGATTCAAACCTGTACCCCATTGCATCAAACACTCCCAGAGAGATCAGATTTCTTCTCAAATCAGGAACATACCTGACATTCCTCAGTAATCTGACCACACCATCAAACATTTTGATGTGTAGTGCAGCGATGCCTTTCACTTTACAGCTTTGATCATTGCCTAGCATCACTGTGCCACCGTTGATTTGCTGTAACGTAGAAAACCAATCCTTGTTGGGTGTCATATGAAAGCTACAACCCGAGTCCAACACCCACTCTGATTCAACTTCATCAGTTGTCACACACAGAGCTTCTGAAGATTCACAGCCAGCTTCTTCAGTGTTGTTTGTTGTCTGATTTGCCTGATGTTTGTGACTCCCACTTGATGTGTCAACTCCTTTTCCCTTCAATGCCTTCCACTTCTTGCAATTCTTCTTGAAATGCCCAGGATCATGGCAATGAAAGCATTTCCTTATCTTTGGATTATTGACAAAATCAGTTGGCTTTTGTTCTTGTTTCTTTTGAAATGGCCCCTTCTTCTGAGGTTTCTTGCCATTGTTGTACTGCTTCTTGATGTTTAAACCTTCTCCACTTGTTGATGCCATTGAAGTTTCAGTTGATTTCTGCAGTTCCTTTGACTTCAGTGCAATTTGCACTTCTTCAAGATTGATTGATTCTTTGCTCCCAAAGAGCAAAGTATCTTTGAAGTTTTCAAACGACCTTGGTAAGGCAGATAACATGATCAAGGCTTTGTCCTCTTCAGTCATCTTTACCTCCAAGTTTTCAAGATCATCCAAAATCTTATTGAACTCATCCATCTGTGTAAGAATGAATTTATCCTCCACCATCTTGAACGAGTATAGCTTCTGTTTCATATAGAGCCTATTAGCAAGTGATTTTACCATATACAAGCTTTCAAGTTTATCCCAAACTCCCCTTGCAGTGGTTTCCTTCGACACTTCCCCAAGAGCTTTATCCCCCAATGACAGAATTATCATGCTATGGGCTTTCTCCAACATCTGAGCGTGTTCCTCAGATTTCTCCGCCTTCTCCTTTCCTGCGGAACTTGCACTCTCCTTCTTTAATGCATCACTCAGTCCTTGCTGTATAAGCAGAGCTCGCATCTTCACTTTCCATAACCCAAAGTCAGTTTTCTCAGTGAATTTCTCAACATCAAATCGCGTAGTACCCATCTTGAATCACCTTCTTCACGTTTCCCACAGACGGCGCCAATTTGTTGTGATTGAATCTAAGATAGTTCAATCGTGATCCAAGAAATTCAAATAAAAATAATGTGAACAAGAAATCAACACCAGATTTTTTATAGTGGTTCGATCAAACCGATCTACATCCGCTTTGTTGCTCTCTTTGTATTGATTATAGCGTATGTTTTACAACCACTCAATCTCTACCTTGAATCTGCTAATCTACATAAGATACAAGTGTTTCAAACTCTCTCTTTTTTCTTCACTCAAAGATGAAAGATGAATCAATCCTCTACCGGAAGAGATGGATAGGTATTTATAGATGCATACCAATTGTAACAACCTCTATTAACCAATAACCGCTGCTAACAACTTGAATAATAACCGCTAACAAATCCTCAACCGTTTTGCTAACTACCGCTTCTAACAACTTGAATAATAACCGCTAACAAATCCTCAACCGTTTTGCTAACTCCCGCTGCTATTAATTTGATGTTATTATCACAACAATTTTTTAAAAACTTTCTTTCTATTTAGCTTCATTAAAAGTGTTCATATTGACAAGATTTATTTAGGATTGTATTTCTCTCCATTTAATCTGTGAGCTATTTTCGTCGGTTCTTCTGTATTATCCAATTGATTTATGATTTTTCTAACTTTTGTTAAAAAAAATTAATATATTTTTTGAAATTTATGTGTTGTGTAAATTTTTCTTCTTATATAAATTTTATTGTTTTGTAGGATCTTGTTGCTTATAGCTAATGTGTATGAGAGTAGGGAAGATTTCCAACGTTGTTTTGTCGTGAAAGATGAGGTGGACGTTGGTTGCTTAATGCACTCTGCATTTGGTGGTTCTGCTTATATCTAGATGAGGTTGACGGGATATTCTGGTGGCAACGTTATTTTGGTGCTCTAAGCATTTTTATGTCTTTTCTTTTACAAAGCATACATCGACTCAATATATTGTGCTATGATTATTCGCAGTGGTCTACCATCTAGACTTGAACGACATTGGGAATGTATGTTATGGTATCTTTACTTGGAATGTGGATGATTAAAGAAGTGACCTTTATGTTTGTTTTTCTCTTGGCGGTTATGGTCGATTTTGTTGTTTTATGATGCTTCAACCACGATGGCTAACTCTCAACTCCACTTTGTATGTTTAGGGATTTAGTTTGTAGTTGAAACCTATATCTATATAGTTTCTTACGTGGTCGATAAAAAGAATATTAAATGATGCGTAGAAACACTGATTTTCTTACTTTATCCTTCCCTTCTCCTTACAGTAGGGTTAAAATTTGATTGTTTTAGCTTTGAATTTGCAGATTTTGTTTTTTCTTATAAAAAATATCTTTCTTTCAATTAAAAATAAATAAATAAAATATATATACACACAATTATAAGATTTTTTCTGTATTTAATAAAAAAAAAAGATTTTGGCTTATATAGTGTTCTGATGAAATAAAGGATATACAAACAAATGTGATACATTTTGGCCTTAAAATAAGAGAAATTAAAGAAATAATAATTTTGTAATCTTATTGAAAATCATGCGGATCAGTTATGAAATTAAAATTTTGTTTTTGTTGATTACAACCACTATATAGAAGACTACTAATCATTTTCTTATATATCAATTTTTGGTGGTCAAATGTCATTAAAAGCTCAATCATGTGAGTTTTTGCATTAATAGAACTATTAGGGGTCAATTTGTACCACCGCCAAAATACCAAAGAGGGTGCATTTGTAACTTCACCTAAACTCTACCATTTTCCTCAGTTTTCCCGAAAAACAAGGAAAAGTGCATTTGTAGCGCTCTCTCTCCCTCTCTCTCTCTTTATATATATACACGTATATTACTTTTTTGTTTTTGTCTCCTAAATTGTATTTTCTAATTTTTGTCCCTTGTACTTATATTTTATATTTACATTTTTGCACTTTCGTTTTTGTTGTTTTTTCCTCTGATTACATCCATTTTTCTGACTTACACATTTTTAAAATATAAAAACATGAAATACAAATGAGACGGTTGGAAATAAATCACGGCGGGCAAAAATAAAATATTCGGTAATACGTGGCCCAAATGTTCGGTTGTCCCGAAAAAAAAACTAAAAGAAAAATTTGAAGGTTCCCTAAAATGAGACGCGGGGGTGGGGGTGGGGGCGGGGGCGGTGGAGTGAGAATATAAACTTAGGACACTGCTGTGAATCTGATCCAACGGCATTTACAATGATCCTGATCCAACGGCCTAAGTTTTAATGCAACAGTTTCTGGGTCCCCTCCTTTATTAATATTTAAATGACTTTTTATTTTTTATTTGTCATGTTGCTCGGCATCTTATCCGAACAACATTAAGCTGATTGGTCTTAATTTATTATTTTATAAATTAATAAAATTTATAATTAGAGACGTGTATAAAGAAAATACTCAGGTAGCGTGGAAGTTAAATATTTTGTAGTCACACGCGGAAGTTATAGTTGAAGACTTTTTCCCCATAGCGACGCTTAACCAATTATATCGGAATTTTTTTTAATTCAGTTGTCACTATTTTTGGAAATTTAGACTAATGATTTAGGATTTATTTTCTAGAATTCTTAATTTTTGTAAAAAAAAATTAATTAATTAAGTTGAAATATTACTTCTAGATTCAAAGGATTTGATTATATTATACATTTTTTGAAATAAATAGATTCAAAATAATAAAGTCAATGGTTTGAAACTAAAAATTTATTCTTTGAATAATATAAGAAATTATTTTAAAAGTACTAACCTTTTGTTCAACAGTCATTCAACACGTCTATAGAAGGAATTTAATTTGATTATGAATTTTGTAAATAAAAAATAAAGAAAATGGATAGGATATTGATATAATTGGTTGCGTCGGTTGCCGAATTTATGTAAACTCTAATAACATTTAAATGATCGTTTATCCAATATAGCAATATGTTAATATGTTTAGTAATAATATGTTTAAATTTTATTACAATGAAATTTTCTATTATGAAATTTTAATACATATTAATATAAATCACAATAAATAAGTGAACATTCTCAATAATAATGTGTATAAACATTTCAAATACAGTAAAATAGTCCCTTTGTACTTTTAGTCTTTCATGCTTGAACGGTTAGAACGGTAGAGTTCCATTTTGAATCAACAGTTTGGATAATCATTAGGAAGCAGATCAAAATTGAACGTATTACAAGACTTAAAAGTTTTAAATAGTCCATTATGATTTCAATCATTGGAACGAATGATTTTTTAGTTTTTTTTTTTAAATGTAACAATGTCCAATATGCCCTCTTGTCTCGAGTGAAGTCATTCGATCAATGGAGTGAACATGTACTCTAATAAATTTTCCACACCTTCCCACTCGAATGGGGAGGGCATATGCTTGTTGTTCTTGCCCCTTTTCTAGGCTCCACTCGACCCAAGTTGCTCTCAATTGGTTGTGGGGCTATCTTTGTCTTTTTGTCATCGTTTATTCTAATTTTATTTTTTCTAATTACTTCTATTTGATATTCGAGGTTATTTCATCTTTATTCAAGCATAAAAATATATAAAGTAAAAAAACAAAAAAAAACCAAAATCAAAGCATCGAACATATAATATGGTGAATGCATAAATATGACATCAAAATTTACCTAATTAATTCTTCAAAAGAATACATAAACCCCATTTATCAAAGTGTTATAATTTGAAGAACATAAGTTGGCATAAATTAAAAATTAGTACTTACAACTTTATAATTTATCAATTTACACAAGTTCCACCTCACAAATAAGTGGCAACTTACAACTTACAATACATATTACAAATTTAAACTAAAAACATACAACTTAAATAGTACACTACAAAATTATTTTTACAAATTATAAAATTAATAATGAGAGAAAGAGCTTGAGTTTCATTCAAAGTTAGAACCTAGGTCTCTTATCTTCTAAATTACCTTAGGAAGCGATACGACTCAAACACTTCTGGGAGTTTCGAAGGTGGTGGATTTGCTCTCTTCATCTTTGTCAAAATCAATTTCTTATTTTTGTATCTCTATTTTTTATCGGTCTTTGATCACTGTTTGATTTTTTAAATTTTCAATGATTAATATAAATCTTTTTGTATCCAAAATGTAGCCCCTAATACAAAATGTTTGCTCCACATAGATAGTTGAGGTGGGACAAGAAAATACTTCCTTTGCAAGTATAACAATATCGAAAAAGTGGTAGACCTCCTCGACCACTAACTCAAAAAATTGATCGGACTTAGAAGTTCAATTTGTTGAAAAGTACGTATTAAAAATGTATCAATTTTGATAAGGATTAGATTAACATCTTATTTGTTTTAGAGTATCATATCATTCGTTTTATTACTTTTACTACTACTAGTAGTATCCATACAATCACCATAATTTATTCTGTATTTTCTTAAAATATCATATAAAGTTTTTTCATAAGTTCCATCCAATCCATCAACACATATATAAGTGAATGACTCTGTAGATAGGTGCTGAACAAACGAAGAAGCTCCACACCCACCGTCGGGCAACGGAGAATGCTGTCGAAGAAGCTCCACTCCCACCGTCAGAACCTGGCCCCCAGGGGGCAGCAAAACCTACTAGCGTCATCAACTTAGTTTGCTTTGATTGTACAAATTATAGACATGTTCATGTTTTTTCAAATGATGATGTATTTATTGAAGTGAAAAATAACTAATACAAGTTAGCATAAGGAAAAGAAAAGTGGGTGACCATACTGGTTGAGCCTTGACTTTCAATTTCTTTTCTTTTTTGTGAATTTTTCGTCGACTCAACTTTTCTACCCGCTTCAAGGAAATCAGCCACAATTACACTAAGATTAGGAATTTGACTATTCTTATAGAACAATAATGCATCATAATGCATGGTTAACAAAACTTCTAAACCATCTTCTTTAAATTTAAACTCTAATAGCCTTGCAACCAAAATCAAATCGGGAATTTGAAGAAATATTTCAACATTATTCGTTCATTGATACAACCATAACATTGAAAATAAAGCATATGAGGTGAAACTAAGTGTGAGTCTCACATAATTTTCTAAACTTAATAGAGAATTGGAATAATAGCAACCGAATAATTCTTTGGTCACCTCTTTAAAGAATCCCAAAAGTTGAATTAATTAAATTAGTTCATGCATCCCATTAGTTAGGAAATAAAACAACAATACCATATGAAAATTGTGTTAAAGATTCACATAAAAACATCATTTTATTCATAAGAATCATTAGTATTACAAATCTTTTTTAATTTTTTTTTATTATCAAATATGTATGTCTAACTGTATGATAAATCGGTTCTTAATAAGGGCAACATGAATTTTTAAACTAGTTAAATCAATTTAAACACACTCATTCATAGATTGAAATTAGCTATACGCTTCATCCAATTTATTTAAAAAAAAAAAAAAAAAAAAAATTAGTTGTGAAACTGGTCATATTATTCATGATTTGAATTCTAAAATTAAAATAAAAAACTGCATTGTAATTGAAACCAAAGTAATGGGTAATCAAACTGTTGTTCACGGTTTGATTACGATTTTTGGACCGATTTCACACCTCTATGGGCATCTCGTCACAAACTTATGATTATGAACTTGGGGTGTTCTGATAAAACTGCTTAAAATGTTTATATATGCTGACAATTTTTTTTATTTTATTTAAAAGGTGACAATCGAAACCATTATCTCAATTAAACACAATACCTCTTATCCAAACTGTCGGTTGGTACATAACTTACTGTTCATTTGTATATGTACATGTGGCTACATGCATATTTATATGTGAGAAATTGACTGACTCAAATATATTATAAGTTACTTTTGTCATGTTAAATAATCTAATTTAGAAAAGAGATAATTGTACCCTTCGATCCATTAAACTTTCGTTGCTTATGCAAATGAATGCACGATCAATGGCAACGCTCTACACCTTCCATCTACTAATAATTATTTTTTGCCACGAAAAAAATATTTAACATCACACAAAAATTTCATCAGTCTTTGAGTATGACACTTAGTCATGGTGGCCAGAGAAGTGCAACCGCCATTTTCTCGACCTACCTGATTGTTTTAGTTAATAAAGTACTGTAATTTATACGTATCATATTGTTGTAAGATCTCAAACAAAATTAAGATATATTAATCTTACCTAGATTTATATAAAAAAAAGGAAGGAATGATATCTTCCAAATATGAAATGTTTGGGTGGCAATAGTGCATAGCATATCATAATCTTTGCGTGAAGGGAATATCCTTTAGTCGTTTCCAAGAAAATGTGAATTCAGTTCACCTATAAATGGTCAAATAAATGAGCAGATTTGGACGGCTGGAAAAGGTTAGATCTGTGTTAGTTGGGGGTGGGGGTGGCGGTGGCACGTAAAAAAAAAAAAAAAAAAAAAAAGAAAGGGGAAAATGCAGTTTTTATTTTTCTATTTTTTATTTATTTTACTTGTTGAAATTAATTTTATAACTTTTTATTTTCAAACTTTTTGCTCCATGTATTTTAATATTTTACATTTTGCCCCATAATATCTTGACTGTTCTTATTTCCACGACTACTGTTAACATTTCTGATTTTCAAGCCTTCAAAATCAATAATAAAAATGAAAATACAGAAATACATGACCAAAAAATATTTATTTGTGTGTAACAAAAGTATTCAAGGGGTATAAATTGACAAAATAAAAGTACGAAGATATAAAAATTAGAAAATAATGTACAAAAGGCAAAGTAAGAAAGTGTAAAAAATAAAAGGGCCAAAACTCACGTAACACTTAAATCGGCGAACAACCGAACCCTTGGGACCTTCTTCAACCTCAGGATGTGAGGAGTCGACATCGAAGTGAATGTTTAGTGGATCGAGTGAACTATATTTGTTTAACTAAAATATATTATTTATTTACTTAAAAAAATTACTATTTACCAAAAAATAAATTAAGATTAATTTTTTTCAATAATAAATAATATTTTTTAATTAAATAAATAATATTTTTTATTTCACGTTCGTATATTGCTAAAAATAAATTACATTAATAGCAAGCAGGAAACCATTTATCGTGTATCAGTTTCTAGGTAAAAGTTTTCCCACCCATTGGCGGCCGCCGGCCCTATGTAGGAAGGCCACCTATATGTTTGGCTAGGGCTCCCACACCTTGCGGGCCCCACCAAGTATATTCTATATATATATATATATATATATATAATTTTATTTTTATTCTATTAAATGAAAAGGTTTTTGTAGTAATGGCTTTTCGAGAATTCAAAGAGTCAAAATAAGTCCTCCTTATTGAAAAAAAAAAGAGAGACTAAAGTAATAGATTTTATCAAAATATTAATATTAATTTAATTCTAGAATTAATTTTAAATTATGTATTTCAAATTCATCAATTCAAATACAATATTAATATTTGTAATTGTGTCTACTTTTTGAATCCAAACAAGATTATTTTTCTTCTAACTGGTGAAATCTACATTTCTTTTAATGTTGAATTACGATTATACTTGTAGAATATCTATTAAATAAATATATATAAATATATATGTAAATTATGTATAAATACAATAAGATGTATATATTAAGTTATCTTGGTCCTCCCTCCTTTCTCTTTATCTTTTGTTAATCATGCAGAGAGTCGTATAATTTATAAACTCTATTTACTGCACACGAATTTTATATTTTTTTTTATACTTTAATTTTAATTTCAATTTTAATAATATACTATTTATAATAATGAAATCAATAAGCACTTAATTTATATTTATAAAATAAAACACATCGTGTGGAGTGTATTTTGAATTATTTTGTGGATGTAGAATCACACTTTGTTTTTATCTACGAAGGTATTGTATGGGGCCCAACATTTTGAATATTGAGAAACTCCCTCCCCCTATTTATTGAGGTAGAGCCAAATACTGGACCAATAGACAATCGCATTTACCCATACTCAATTGTAAATTATAAATTTGTGGACATGCTGAATTTGTCCTACTCATTCTACTTAAACAAAGCCTTGTAATTCGTGGATTAAAATAATAATGGTATGTCCATATTCACAATATATATATATATATATATATATATATATATTGTATGAATTCGACATTGTGTAATGGCTTGATTGGATTTTTAAAATATAATATATATATACACACACACACACACACACAACCTTTTGTAAAGTAATATTTTTTTCGTTTTATAAAAGGGTTATGTATTCAGGTCAAGACCTCATTTGTTAAAATAAAATTTTGAATTTTTTATATTTTATAAATAAATTATATATTGCACACAACCCTTTACATGCAAATTCATCGTTTTTAATTGTTAATCTGAACAAAATCTTCCATATTCGATCATATCGTCAACCATATGACTGAAAAATGTTTATTTTTTTAATTTAAAAAGAAAAAAAGTTCATATGAAATTAATCAAAATATTAGGCCACGACTGATTTTTTTATAATTTGTTTTAATTTGTAAATTACATATTACATCATACTATTTACTATATATTTAAAAGCACATATTCTAATTCTCAAAAATAAAATCGATTTAGTATTGGCCTTATATATTATTGTGTTCATAAATATGAGTGTGAGCTCATATTTTATTGTTAAATTTTTATTAATATTTCTTAATTTCTTACAACATAGTATATATAAATATTAAAATCAATGTCATCGAACGTAGCATGCAATATGATTCTCATTATTGTGCGTCTTTACTTTAGGTTGAGTGTTTTATGGGCCCAATATTTTGAATATTTTACCATTTTCTGTCAATCATTGGTGAGGCAGTGCCAAATTTTAAATCAATACTGTGGTGAATGAGCTCATTCATTCATAAATTAATTACACCATCCACCCTCATTGAATTCAATATTGTAAATTTGTGGATCATGATTTTTTTTAAGGGATGGCTATGTTCAAAGTGGATCACTTCAATCATGCAAAAATAAAAAAATAAAAAAAAATTAATAAAACAATATTTTACGAACAAAATCAATTTTCAACGAATAAACATGAATTCAAACATAAATATGAATATTTAAAATTAACGATCACAAATATAAATACGAACACAAATATAAAATTAAGTGAAAATAACATAAATAACTTAATATTCGGCTTGATTTGATTTGTGTACAACCTTATTGTTTAACCAGAGGCAAAAAAGAACATAAAATCGAAATAAACGATGAACATTAAGATTTACGTGGTTCATCCACAATGTGTTAGTTACATCTACGGATAATGGAGAAGAAAAAATGAATTATTTTAAGGATATTCAGAGTATAAATTAATTTTAAGTTATAGAGTATAGAAATAGAGACACATGCTCATAATAGACTCATTCATTCAACATAACATTTTCCTTTGTCCTAGAACAGATTCATTCTCCCAATATCACATATACCTAGAACAAACTCCCTTAATAAAGGGGTATTATCAAATTCAAAACATATTCTAACACCTATGATCAAATCGTATTATCTATATTAAATTTTTTATTTTGTTTTACAGAAATTTGAATTTTCTGTTGTACACAGAACATTTTATACAATTTTTATATGAAAAAATAAAATTACTTTATGTTAAAATTGATCTAGAAAAATTATTATGACATTCTAAACTGTTCATACAAACCTTACATTAAATTATTATGTACAACAGGAAATCCAAACCAATCCACTATCATTGTTTGTGAATACACACAATATTTACACATACGACGAAAATATGTCACAAGTTCTTTTGTCTTGCTCCAGTTCTAGCATAACCTTATATTTTATGTATAAATATTTTGTATCTCATCAATTTTTATTTTTAATAAAATATCAAATTAATTATTATTGTATGATTTATAAAACAACTATATGCATGATTCAATTTATAATTAGGATGATATAGATTTAATTTTTAATTATAACATAATATGAGCTTCCCACGGAAAAAAATATTTATATTTACAAGGACACTTATTTATGAGCAAATATGTATATTTGGTTTTGAATATTAAAGTAAACATAATATGTATTTGTGTACATATGTAAAATGAAATCGACTTGTCAGTGTGAATTGACGATGGGCATGTTAGAGTTCCATATCTATCGCACCAAAAGTCGAGAACTTGTGTCCTAAATTATTTTTTAATCTTATTTTTATAGAATAATAGAAAGTTGAAGAAGTCATGAAAGCTTATTCATGCTAAATACAACTATAAGAGTGGGTCAATCATCAAGTCTAAATATATGGGAAGCAGTGACATAAAGTTACGGGACATTAGCAATTGCTATCGATAGATTGAAGGTGTAGCGAATATGGATGTTAAGTATATTGTCTTAGACATCCATCAACCTGTAAATACAATCATAACGCAAGTTGAAAGATAACTTAATATATGTTGTTGAGAGTGTTATCATCACATGTGTAATAATATACTTCTTAGAAATTTTGTAAAACATATTATTCTAATATGTTTTGTACCCTTTCAGAGAGTTTAGAGTGATATTTTATAAGTCTTTTTATTTATCTATTTGTATATTTCATCCTTAAAATCAATAATGTTAGGAGTCATTATGCTAGATTAATTATTTCTTTCAATTTTTTGCAATGTACTCGATATTTAGCGAATTATTCTGTATTGTCGATATTCACAAGTTATTTATAACTTGCAAAAATCTGTCTCTATATACGTTGTTTTATTTTCACTGCGTTAACACAATTATTATAATTGATATTTTCTAAACATTATACACAAGATTTCAATTATTGGTTCCAAGATACTTTGAGGGCCCATTGATGAAGGTGTTTGTTAGGTTGTGTAGAAGTCCTTGGTTCCATATCTTGTGCTTAGCGATCAAATTCTATAGGCTTTATGAATATTGTGCCAAATATGGCCCCTATTGTCTCCTTTATCTTCTGTTTTTCTTGTTTTCCCACATCACCCGATGTGATGGAAATTAAAATATAATTTTCGAGTTGTATTCAACCATTAAAAAGTTTAATAATTACATTTAATTGAACTTATAAAAAAATATACATGGTCTGTAAAGTTTTTAATATAGCTGAAAACCATTATTTTCTGGTTTACTATGTTAGATCTTCTTCAATCATGCAACACCAATATGATATTAACAAAATTTTATCTTAAAAATTTTACGCACATATGAAGTCGTCACCAACCATTCAGCACCAATTTGGTGCGCCAAAGATATATTCTCAAAATATGCCTTTTCATTATATTATTTTTTATTTTATTAAATATGTATGCATAGTTAAATGATGTATTTATTTTTATAAAATAAAATTATTAAATACTGTATTAATTTCTATCTTATTGTGTTGTGTTTTTTTTTTAATATAGATGATGATATTTATTCCGTGAATTTGCTGTAATTTTTGTTATTATTTGAGTATAGCCAATTGTGTGTATTTTTCTCTTAAAATAAATATTAAATTCAATTACTAAATAGAGTAATAAGATTTATTAAATTCTTATCTAATATATACACACATACACATATACATACATATATATCATTTAAAAAAAACATAAAATGAGAAATAAAAAATGAAGTTTTAGAAAAAAAAGCATCTATCCAAGTCCAACATCCATTTTGTATTTAATCCCACTCAATTTTCCAACTTTTTTAAAACAAATCGAAATTACATCAATTTATCATGGAAATATTATGGATGTATATATGTAGCTTTAACTTTATATTTTTTTATGTATTTTGTCCCACATCGCTTTCCCAATTGTATTGAGTTGATTGTAAGTTGTATATATTCATACATTACTTAAAGAGATAATTATCTTCTCCCATATTCTAGGAGAAGATCTTTTCAAATCTGCCAAAATCCTCACGATTTGGTCAGATCATATTTTCCTAATTTGTAGGAGAATATCTTTTCAAATTTGCCAAAATCCTCACAATCATATTTTCCTAATTTGTAGGAGAAGATTTGAATTTTTTCAAATCTGCCAAAATACTCACGATTTGATATCAGATCATATTTTTCTAATTTGTGGGAGAAGATCAGATCACATTTTTTTATCTTTTTAAATCTGCCAAAATCCTCACGATTTGGTCAAATCGTATTTTCCTAATTTGTCAAATCTGCCAAAATTCTCACGATTTGGTCAGATCATTTTTCCTAATTTGTAGGAGAAGATCTGAATCTTTTCAAAGTTACCAAAATCCTCACGATTTGGTCAGATCATAGATTTGTAGGAGAAGATTTGAATCTTTTCAAATTTGCCAAAATTCTCACGATTTGGTCAGATCATAAATTTGTAGGAGAAGATCAGATCACAATTTCCCTAATTTATAGAATATTATCATTCTTTAATACCGTCAAATCGTATCTTCCTTCTCTTCAATTTTCAATCCATGGCAACCTCCACGCCCAACCCCATTGCTTCGATGGCGACACACTGGTTGCGTTTAACATCATGCAACAGGCTGCTAAAACTCACATTGTCCAATTATATGGCGTGGGCTTTCCAGTTTCGTACTCTCCTAACGGGGGATGATTGTACCCCTGTCCATCAGCTACCACCACCGTTGATAATGCCCCTTGTCCAAATCCAGATTACACTTACTAGATTCGACAGGACCAACTAATTCTTAGTGCTATTATTAGCTCTATGACGCCCACACTAATCCCCTTCATCGCGAGTGCTACGACGTCCGAATCTCCTTGGGATATTCTGGCTAACACATACGGCCGGCTATCTCGGGATCGTATTATTACTCTCAAACAAAAAATTCACAATTCAGAGAAGGGTAATAGAGCCATCACCGATTATATGCTTGAGATTAAAGGGGTGGTGGATGAACCTGCTCTTCTTGGTGTTACCACTGACCCGGAGGATCTTACGCTAAAAATCTTGAATGGCCTAGATGAATCCTACAAAGAATTATCGAATGCCATACAAGCTCGTGAAACTCCAATCTTATTTGACGAGTTACACAAGAAACTCCTCACCACTGAAGCACAATTAAGGGTGAGTTTATCTGCTTCTTCCTCTCAGCCAGCGACGAGTTTTTTCGCAGGTCAAAACCGTGGTCCTTCCTCTGCGAATAAGAAATGAAAGACCAAATCCAATTTTGGCTCCCCTTCATCAATGATTTCTCACCCGGTTCAGTCTTCTTCTCAGTCGCAATAATCTGGCTCACGTCGACCCTACCAGGGTCGATGTCAAATATGCCGAGAGCATGGCCATTCGGCCCGTTATTGTAGGGATCCTCAATAAACTGCTCTAACCCTGGCAGCAGTGCATCACACAGCCCTTCATCGGCCATCATACTCTCTGGCTTCAGCTCACATAACATCCTCTCATCCCTTACCCTCTGATTGGATTCTAGATTCAGGTGTTACTACTGACCTTGCCAATAGTCTTCACTCTCCCTACCACGGTAGTGATGGGGTAGTAATTGGTAATGGCTTAGGTTTACGCATTGCTCATATTGGACGTTTAAATTTTGAGAATAATTCTGGACTGTTATTTAATCAATCCTTACATGTTCTGAATATGTCTCGTAATTTATTATCAGTCTCTCGCCTATGTACCGATAATAATGTGGTGGTGGAGTTCTTTGATTGTGATTTTTAGGTGAAGGATCGGGCAACGGAGGACACTCGCCTACGCAGTCTCCGCGTTAACGGGCTATACATATGGCCAACTGATGTTTCATCTTCTGCTTTGTCATGTGTTAAACAGTCCTTTTCAACGTGGCATGCCAGACTTGGTCATCCCTCCCCAAGAATTCTTAATTATGTTATTACTAGTTATCAGTTACCCGTACCTAAAACTTTATCATTTTCATGCAATTCTTGCAAATGCGTAAAGTCATATAAACTACCATTTTAGATTCCTCTCTTACTTCATCTATGCCACTTGAATTAATTTTTTTTTTATGTATGGACGCCGCCTTTGCTCTCATTTGATGGTTACAAATACTATGTGATTTTTGTGGATTATTTTACAAAATATGTGTGGTTATATCCTCTCAAAAGGAAATATGATGTGTTGCATATTTTCACAGCTTTTAAAGCTTTAGTTGAAAATTTCCTTAATCATCACATTATATACCGATAATGGAGGGGAGTTTCTTGCTTTGCGTTCCTTTTTGACATCTCATGGGATCACACATCTCACCACTCCACCTCACACACCTGAACATAATGGGAGTCCTGAGCGTCGTCATCGTCACATTGTTGACACTGATCTTGCCATTCTTCATCAGTCCTCAATGCCATTGTCCTACTGGCCGTTTGCCATGTCTGCTGCCACGTATCTCATTAATCGTCTTCCAAAAGTAGATCTTTACATGCTTCATCCTTTGAAAAATTATTAATCACACCCCTAATATAATCAAACTTCGTGTGTTTGGCTGTTTGTGTAATCCATGGCTTCGACCTTACTCTACACATAAGCTGGACACACGTTCCTCTCCCTGTGTCTTTGTTGGATACTCTCTCACTCAAAGTGCTTACCTATATCTCGATCTGATCTCCAACAAAATCTACACTTCTCGACATGTTGAGTTTGTTGAAGATCAGTCTCCCTTTGCAGCCAAACCACCCTCCTTACCACCCCTAATCCACCTACGATCGATAACATTTCCTTACCACCACTTGTTCCGTCAGCCCCGCCAGCAGCTGTTCCGCCCCCTTTGCCCAATCATCAACTTGCTTCTGTGGTTCGACACCCGATGGTAATTCGTGCTCAGAACAATATTTTTAAACCGCATTCGAGGTATGGTCTATCTTCAGTTGTTCATTCTAATATTGAGCCTAACACTGTTACTTAGGCTCTCTCTGATACTCATTGGCGTGATGCCATGTCTGCTAAGTTCACTGCTCTACTGAAAAATGGCATGTGGGATCTTGTTCTTCTAGATTCCTCTCAGAATGTTATTGGGTGCAAATGGGTATTTCGTATCAAACGAAAGCCCGATGGTTTTGTTGAAAAGTTTAAAGCTCGATTAGTAGCAAAGGGTTTCCATCAGCGTCTTGGCATAGATTATGCTGAAACTTTTAGTCCTGTTGTCAAGCCTGCCACAGTTCGATTGGTTATTAGTCTTGCTGTCTCTCGCGATTGGCCCATACATCAGTTCGACATTAATAATGCATTCTTACACGGTACCTTAACTGATGAGGTCTATATGTCACAGCCTCCTGACTTCATTGACAAAAACTTCCAATCATATGTCTGCAAGCTTCAAAAATCTATATATGGATTGAAACAAGCTCCAAGAACTTGGTGCAACTCTCCACCAATTATTGGCCTCACTTGGCTTCTCTCATACCAAGTCAGAAGAATCTCTTTTCGTATACCATCATGATGGGGTACTTGCCTCCTTCCTCATTTACGTTGATGATCTTATTATCACTACAAATAATAATGTCTTCCTAAACTCAATTGTCACTACTCTTTTCTCGGCCTTCTCAGTTAAGGACTTGGATCCTCTGTCTCACTTCTTAGGCATTGAGGTTTTACGTCATCTTCTTCGTGATTTCTTTCCCAGCGAAAGTACATTACTGATCTGCTTTCTAAGTATAACATGCTTAATGTCAAGACAGTTCATACTCCTCTTGCCACTAGAGCTACTCTTTCCTTGTATGACGGCTCTAAGCCTATTGAGGCTTCTTCTTATTGCCGAACTCTAGGCAGTCTTCAGTATCTCTCATTTACACGGCCTGGCATTACCTTTGCAGTTACTAAAATTTCTCAATCCATGCATGCTCCTACGGAATGTCAGTGGGGTGTAGTCAAACGGCTATTTCGATACTTAAATGGTACACGTGATTCCGGCATCACACTGAAACGTGATTCTCCTCTATCTCTTCACTGTTTCTCGGATGAAGACTGGCCCGGTGACTGTGATGACCGTACTTCCACTAGTGCTTATGTTATCTTTTTGGGCTCCAACCCTATTTCATGAAAATCTAGGAAACAACGGTCAGTTGCTCGCTCTTCCACTGAACTTGAATATCGCTCCATTGCTGCCACTGCTGCTGAGCTCCAATGGACGCGCTCGATTCTTATGGAACTCCACATTCGAGCCTCGTCTACTCCGGTAATGTACTGTGACAACGTTGGTGCTACTTATCTCTGCTCCAATCCTGTTTTTCATTCATGAATGAAGCACGTTGTCATTGACTATCACCACTTTGTTCGTGACTTGGTGAAGGCTTCCACTATTCGCGTATCTCATGTTTATTCTGCTGATCAGCTTGCAGATACCCTCACAAAGCGTTTCTCTCGTCCTCGTCTTCAACTGCTCAAGGTCAAGATTGGACTCGCTATTTGTGCTCCATCTTGAGGGGGTGTATTATGGATGTATATATGTAACTTTAACTTTGTATTTTTTTCTTGAATGTATTTTGTCCTACATCGATTTCCCAATTGTATTGGATTGATTGTAATTTGCATATATTCATACATTACTTAATGAGATAATTATCTTCTCCCATATTCTATAGAAAATACATTTTCAGTTATTTTACGTCACTTATACATTTCAAATAGTAACATGTCTATAAACTAAAATTTACTCAAATTCTTCATTAGTTGGAGTGGAACCATCATTGTGAATAGTTCAAGTTCGACACATTATAATCAAAAGTTCAAACTTCAAAAATCAAATAATATGATATCGTATAATCAACCTCATAACTCATAAGTTTATAATAAAATACCAAAAAATATTTAAATCTTGATCAATAGGAAACATCTAAAGTAGTAGTGCCTAGTTTTTCTTCTCCATATTCTTCTTCTTTTTTTAGAGTACGTTTCTATAACATTTGAGTTTTGATATTTTAGGATTCATTTTACTAAAGTTTCTCTAACTTTAACTTCATGTTTTTTAAAGTTTATTAACGTTTTATTAGGGAATCAACTTCTTATTTTAATCTCTTATATTGTAAAATAAAAAAGAGTTCAACTTAAAAAAATCGACATTTTTTACATTAGGCGATATTGAACAAATTAGGCATCTCCCAAGGGTGAATTATACTTAAAATTCTACCAAAATAGCTTTTAGACGAGATTTTTAGAACACTAATTATATCACGATAAATATAAATATGTGGTTTGTTAATATATTTTTTCTTTTTTGCGATAGATGTTAATATTTAGTTCATTGATATTTCTCTTTTGGGAAGGTAGACCTTGATATTTCTGACAAATATCATTTATTTTTATTTTATTTTTTGACAAAACTGATTTTTTACTTCCTTTTACACCCAAATCTAATTTGTCGTTTCCCATTCGATAGGCTGTTTATGGAAAGTTTTGGACATGGAATAATATTGAATGTCGAGACGTCGGCAACTGGCATCAATTAAAGTTGGCTCCGTCGCATCAGTTCATAATGAAGAAAAGGAAAGATAAAATAATGGAATACTAACTTGTTGCCGTGTTGCTTTCTAATTTCATCGAAAATGATTATCTATCTATCATAAAAATATATTAATATTATACTTACAAATATTAGAAATAATTTACAGACGAGTATTCTTACAGATTTCATATATTAACATACAAAATTGTTATCATATACATTTACAGGGTGCGTTATATGAGCTACTACTCACATTGTAAAAATATAACATTTATGTATATATGAATATGTGCTCACACAAGATACGTAAATTAACAATTATATATTAATTAGAAAAATATCTTACACGTAAATGATGAACCCAATAAGAACATGATATTGGAATAATGTAATATATATCTGTAGCTGTCTATAAGCTTCTTCTCATAAAGCCATACATCTCTTTTAGGGAATAAAGGTTGATAAAGACTTGTATGTACATCTTTCACGTATGTAACAAGTCAAATTTTATTCCAAAATAACGAAAAAATATGAATTTTAGCATATTCGAATTGGATTCTAAAAAAAAATATGCGAATTCGATGTTAACTATGCGAGCGTCCATGCATCTTTGAACTTTATATTTTTTTTTAGAAAAAAATAATGTTTTTATCAAGAAAAAATAATAACTTTTGAAATTGTTACAAAAGTTCTATTTTTTCGATAAAATATCTCTTTTTTCAAAGAAGTATTACATTAAGTGTGTGCGAAAAAATTTGCCTAGATATTTAATTTGTTATTTTTAAAATTTAGTAGAATTTAATGCACAATAAACCGACTCATAAAAGTTTAACTACATCTTAATTAAATATAAATTTGAGATTGAAATATCTTTATAAAAAAAAAAATTAATAATAAAAAACTCTTACTCGATTTATTGAAGTGTGGCGCAGGTGAGGAAAGGCAAATGGAGAGAGAGAAGAGGGGCCAACTAAGAGCATAATGCTATATTCTTGTTGCGTTTTCAGACAACGTCTCTACTTCGTTTTTCTTCTTTATTACAGGGAATAAACATAACCCAGACATTGTTGTGATTTGGTTAATTTAACAAAATTAGTGAAGTGTGCGATTTGGTTAATTTAACAAAATTAGTGAAGTGTGCAATGAAATATATAGATCCAAGTACGACTCGATTTCAATTTTGAGGACTAATCAATTATTAATATATATATATTTTTTTTTAAATATATCAATATTTATTAAGGGCATGATTAGGCATATTCTATGTCAAGAGGTGTTTAAAACCGTGCCTGTATCTAATTAATTGTATTAAAAATTAAATTAATTAAATTTTTTTTACAAAAAATATTGGTATAGATATTTATTTGGAGTTCAAATCTAATATAAAATAATGTAACACATAATAGATATTCAAATTTAATCCAAATAATTATTAAAAATAATTGTATTCTTAATCGAATATTTAATTGAATGCATACGAATATCAAATTGAAAATTGAGAAAGAATAATTAAAATTATATCTTATATGTTAAAAACAAAGTAAAAGCAAAAAATATTTATATTTCAACAAATTAAAACATATATAAGCCTTTTAGAAAATTTGAATAAAGGCCATTTCGGCCCAAACACAACTTGTGGACGCTTTATATGGTCTACAATTTGTTTTCTTGTTATTTGGGCAATAACGGATTTCGATTTGTTTTGGGGTTATGCGCAAACATGAAAGTATATTTCTACTTTCAACAAAAATATGAATCTCAGTATGCATATATTTCTACAATATTTATTTTAATATTATCAATTTTAATATGGGGAAAAGAATATTAAATGTTCTAAATACACCTTATTAACTAAATTATATAAAATTAACTTCGTTTTTTAATTACATGCATTTTATTTATGACAATTATATTATTTTAATTAAAAAAATAGAAAAAAAAAACAAGAAGAAAAGAACAATAAAAAGAGAAGAAGTTTGTCTTCTAAATCAATCAAACATCATTGAAAGTTTGTATTTTTCAATCAAACACCAAGTTTTATAAGTGTTTTAGATGAAAATATATTTTGGGGAAGAATTGTTTAGAATATTCGTATTTTGTTCGTTTTTCAGATGTTTTGTTTTGAACACATCAAACGCCTACTCGTATGTGTTCGATCATGATCTATCAAACACATGTGTTTGTATTCGACATAATTGGTCAAACACATATGTTAGTGTTTGATCCTTATCTGTTGAACAAGGTTAAACATGTTGGCATAAGGTTCATTTGGAACATCTTACCGAACAATTGAATTAGTATGTGGTAAAATCTGTCAAATGTTATTTCATCTGTTCAACTGGATGTTCCGAACGAGCCTTGGACAAATTGGACAATCATTTTTTGTTCGACACATACATTCGAACATTAACTGAAATGTTCGAACTATATTGTCGAATGCAAATTATGTTAATTTTGATTATATAAGCGTATTTTAGTTATTTTAAAAATGTTTAATTTTGTTATAAAAAAAATACTTTGAGGTGTATTTATAGGATTCGTTAAAGTAACGGCACCCATAAAATTAATAAAAAGACATTTTATTAACATAAATTCGAGCTTATAATTTTCATAATATCAGCCAATTATGCATATGCGTGTGTGTATGTATATATATACACACACTACTTGTCCACTTGCTTGAAGCATTTAAGAGTAGATAGATAAGGAGGTGTGAATTAAGAGACAGAGATTTGTCTCCGATAAACATAGGACTTGCTGAAGTAAATAAACCCAGCAATCCCAGTTGCACTGAGACCTGCCAGCACCCAATAGAAGTAATCAAGATGAGCCTGATTAAGATGAGTCTTAAAACCAACCACCTTGACCGTTTCCCTTTGTGACATCCTGGATTGATGATACAAGGAAACTGCTGATCAGGCTACCTATACCAAGCATACTTTAGTGGAGAGCGATCCCGATACAGTTGAGTTCACTCGGAACTTGATCATAATAAAACTCTTGAAGGCCAACCATGGCGAGAACATCAGCAATCCCAGACACACGTATTGAGGGGGCCAGCCACCATACACTCACTGGAATCATGGCTGATGCCTGATGGTGCGTTGATGAGCCCATATTCACGGGCAGTTGCAAGACGCTTCCTGTCAATAATAGCTGCAAACATTATGGAGATCAAAGAGCATAATAACCCTGCTCCAATTCGTAGAAGCATTGATATCCCCAACGGCTTATTGGTAATTGCTCTGGCAATGGGAACGAAAATGCGGTCATAGATCGGAAGAGAGACCAAAATGGGAATGGCCACGAAAAATTGCATAAATGAAGCAGCTGGTAACTGGAAGTTGGAGGTGACATGGCGGTCTAATGTAGCTGCCTGCTTGGTGAATAGCGTTGAAGGCTGTGCGAATATAATGGAGTATCCTAAACACAAGCTTAAGAAGTGACGTTATGTCTTCAACATCAGCAATGCTACAGATTTTCTCATCATCTTCTATCAAACTATCAGGTATGAGTAAGGCCTTGTCCAGAAACATATTAAAATTTCAAGATTCATATGAACAGGTATGTTGATGTTCCCCAGCATAACAATGGCACATGAACAAGAAAAGTTCTCAATTCAGGCAAAATAAATGCAATAACTCATGTGCAAACATTCTCTTGGAGATGACTTCTTATTCTGGGCATAAAATTTTCCATAGAAGGATTCATTTCAAAATTAATGGTTTCAAGGGCTTTCTTATACAAAGTAGTCAAGTGGATTTGAATTATGCAGATAAACAAATTAAGGGGTGTGACGGGGATAGTGCAGCCCATTTCTGACAAATGGGTTACTTCCAACAGCAAAATTGCAAAATCGATATCTCTTAGTGACGATCAAGACCACGATTAGTGAGAAGCACATGGCAAAAAGCGGGTATTCCAAATCCAAGTCCCCAACAACATTTTCTTAAATGTAATTCAAAACCACTAGAGGCAACATAAGACTTCCATTTGCCAAACAAATCCATCAATTGAAAAATGAGCTTTTTGCTTTGTTTTCATTTTCGTCTTCCACGTCAAATTGATCAGCTCCAAAAGCCCTCCTTGCGCTACAGCTACCAAGTAATGTGAATCTGATCAGGGAAGCATGCGAGACTACCTGCAGTAGGTTTGCATTCAGAAGAGTTGTGTGAATTAAGTGAAGCTGATAGGGTCCTGAAACCAAGTCCCTGCAGTCCAACACAATCCAAAAGAGACTTTGATAATACATGATGAAGTTTTTTTCTGCAATCTTAGTCTCAAATTTAAAACAATATCTTGTTCCTTTCCCAGTGGCAATTAGACATGATGAAGTTTTTTTCTGCAATCAAGATCTTTAAATGTTATATGCTCCAAGTAAAGGTTAGAGTGACAACAGCAGAAACTTTATCTGATTTCTCAAACTAACCGCAATGTAGAGCAAGCAGGCCAGAACAATCATCCGGAATCGGCCGGTAAATGAATCAGCTAAAATTGCACCCAAAATCGGCAAAAGAGACGACGTTCCGAACCACGCATTCATAGTAGCCGCTGAAGAAGAGGTTGATTGTCCTAACTTTCCGGTCAGATAGCTCACCGCGTTCAAACTTATTCCGCAATAAGCATACCGCCCGCCACTCCCATTACTAACAATTTAAATCAAAAAAATAATAATAAGAAGAAGAAGAAGAAGAAAAAACATGAACGCTTACTTCAATAACCTACACATATTATAGGAACTCGGAAATGGTTAGAGGAACCGGTTTACATCGTTACCTATGATGAAAGAAGCGGATTTCCAGCTTCCAGATTCCGATCGGACTGAGGGGCGTCCCCTGAAGTCCACCGAAACTGGCACGACGTCTTTCAGTAGCGGTATCTCCGCCTCAGACCTTCCATCTTCATTGACTATAGTAATAGTCATTCTCTCTCCAGCTTGCTCTGTTTTTTCTGGTGCGGAACATGCAATGGAGGATAAGGGGTTTATGGGGCTTATTTCTTGGCGGGTGGCGTTGATGGTCTCCTTTCATATTCAAATTTAAGGCATGTTTGGTTGGTGGGTTTTGAAGTAAGGAATAGATATGGAACCATAAGGGGATGGTTGGTATCATGAATGGTTGTTTCATATCCTAATCAAGGGAATCCTCCATTTCTTTTTTTTGTTCTTTTTTTTTTTTTTTAATGTCTTTAAATAAATATGAATAAGATAATAATTTATAATGTTTTTTTTGTTTTCTATGAATACTAGAACTCAAGTTCTCTGTATTATTTATCATTTGCTTAACAAATATGTCATACGACTGTTACATCGAACGGCATGGGCTTGAGCTCGCGAACATATTCACAACATATCGACAAACAAACTTGCGATCTAATGATTCAAATATTGTCATATTTGAACTTGGCTTGATAAAATTTTCAAGCTAGTCCTTAATTTGTTTGTATTAATAGTTGCTCGAATGGGTTTTTTCTTTTTCACATCGATACTTGAAAAACAGTATAGCAGTCCATTGCTCTCACTCAAAAACATAGAAGTAAGAAAGCATAACTGCAACGTAAACATACTAACTGAAACAAATTTTCAACAGGCACACATAATAGTTCCATAAAGACTTTATGAAGAAGCATTTAACTGGATGCCTACTGATGCACCCAACATTAAGCTCAAGAACCGTGTATTCCAATCCAGGTCCAAGATCAACATGACATTAATCCCAACCCCATTTTGTAAGCAAATAAGATTTGCCATCAACATGACAGAGGCATCGAACAATTAATTAGCCATTTTTCCTACATGAAAAATTATTCTTGTACCTTAAATTTGTACCTTTCAAGGTGACTTGAACATTGAGATCGTTGGTGAAGTTAAAAGTTATTTTCTCATTTAATAAAAAGAGTAAAATAATTACAATATTTGTTTTGAAATAATAAAAGATGAGATTCTCTTTAAATTACAATATTCATTTCGAAATAATAAAAGATGAGATTCTCCTTAAAATAAAAACAAACGAGCTTAGGGAAGAACTTCTATCAATGGCCACAACAGCTTGTAATCCTCCCCCCATTTCAGAGACAGAACTACATTTTCTTAATGTAAAAGTACATCAAAATATGTCTGGGCTGGCCCTTCTCTAGGTAGTGACCTGATCTCAATGCCCAACACCTCTCTTCAAGTAAAGACCCAATGGGCCATGACTTAAATTGGGCTATTTCAGCGTTACGAGTAAGTTTATTCATGTCATGTACATACATATTAATTTTTTTATAAATTATTTTTATATAATTTTATAGTAAAATGTCATTAAATTTAAAATTATATTAATATTTTTAAAAAACTATATAGTTATATTCAATAATTTGTATATGTAGCATGACTATAATAAAAGATATAAATATTATATATAAATCATATAAATATATAATAGGATAAAATAGAATAAATTCAATTTTGAGATTAAAGAAGTAATTATATATAGTTTACATAAAACTAATAGTTCAATGCACGGATAAGAATAAAGCTATGAGTATAAGCAAAATTATATGAAATTTATAATATTTTAAGGTTGCATATGAGCAAAGTTATACAATATTTTTCTATTATAATAACCATGTTTCAGTCAGAAAATATGGCAACTATAATAAATAGCTGATACTTCTCTTTATACATATATATATATATATAAATAAATTTTAACAAATTATTATATTATATTATTTTTGAAAAAAATAAAAAAATTCAAAATAATTGAGGAATCACTTTTTGATATATTCTAGAATTAATATTAATCCATAATCTCAAAATTTATGTTAATTAGCTTTATGATTGCAAAATCACTTCCAAATTTGAGTGTGAAATCCGGATGAATTAATAATTTACTAATAATAATAATATTGTTCAATAATAAAAAAATATATTATATATGATTTTAAAAAAACATCTCCAAATTTACAAAGTTATTTTAGCGGGTACCTCTCTCTCTCTCTCTCTCTCTATATATATATATATATATATATATATATTGGCCAGAGTTATTAAAAAGCAAATCATAAAATTTTCTAATCTTAACAACAACCGTCATTCTTAAAATTATAACAAACATAAAAATAAATGAACTTATAAAATTATTATTACTATTTTTGTGAATAAAAAAAAGGGTAAAAGCATGTGTTACTAGATGAACTTCAATTATATATATATATATATATAGATTGGTTAAATCAAGTAGCAAGACCCGTACATCCCAGTGATTTGAAGGATGCAAGGAACTGCTTCAGCATCTTTAGTTCTTTGAACACAAATTCCAGCTTATTTTTCCAATAATTACCAGCAAATTATATGTATATATGTATGTAAATTTTACTTCACTTGCCTTGAAGCATCACCTAGCAGATGAACGTGTTAATTAGGAAACAGTATTGTTTGTCCTATAAACATAAGATTTGCTGAAGTAAATAAACCCTGCAAGCCCAGCTGCACTGAGACCTGCCAACAGCCAATAGAAATAATCAAGATGAGCCCGATTAAGGTTGTCTGAAAACCAACCACCTTGACCGTTTCCCTTTGTAACATTCTGGATCAATGATATGAGGAAACTGCTGATCAGACTACCTATACCAAGTACACTATAGAAGAGGGCAATCCCGATGCTTTTGAGCTCAAGAGTAACTTGGTCATAGAAAAACTCTTGAAGGCCAACCATGGCGAGCACATCAGCAATTGCAGATAACATGTATTGTGGAGCCAGCCACCATACACTCATTGGAATCATTGCTGATGGTGTGTCGACGAGCCCATATTCACGGGCAGTTGCAAGACGCTTCCTCTCAATAACAGCTGCAAACATTATGGAGATCAAAGAAAATAATAATCCTGTTCCAATTCGTTGAAGCATTGATATGCCCAAGGGCTTTTTGGTAATTGCTCTGACAATGGGAACAAAAATGCGGTCATAGATTGGAAGAGAGACCATAATGGGAATGGCGACGAAAATTTGCTGAAATGAAGCAGATGGTATTTGGAAGTTGGAGGTGACACGCCGGTCTAGTGTAGCTGCCTGCTTGGTGAATAGCGTTGAAGGCTGTGCAAATATAATGGAGTATCCCAAAGATGCGCACCATAATGGAGCAAGCCTAAGAAGTGACTTTGTGTCTTCAACATCAGCAATGCTACAGGTGTTCTCATCATCTTCTATCAAACTATCGGGCACAAGTAAGGCCTTGTCCAGAAACCTATTCAGTTTCAAGATTTATGAATAAGTATGTTTATGTTCCCCAACATAAAAATGGTACATGAACAAGAAAAGTTAGCAATTTTGTTTATCTACTTATTTATTTGAAAAGGTAGCAATTCAGACAACACAAATGCAATAAAACATGTCCAAATACTCACCTGGAGATTACTTCCAAGTTATAAGCTCTAACGCACTATGCAAATTTTCTTATCAACCTACTTTATATATCTTAGTATGTTATGGTAGCAATTCTTGGCTTCTTATATACCGAATTTTTTTAAGAAGAACAGCAGGATGGGATTTTATAAGTAATGGCAACTGAAATCTATGGAATATTAGGGATATAAGTGGCTGAATATCCAACCCTGAAAAGTAGAAAGGTGGATGACTTACTTGGATACAGCACATTTGTGAGACAGAGTTCGCTGACCTTCCACTTCAGCTACAGGGGCAGCCAGCCGATTTTTACCTGCCTTGACAAAAACCCGATAAATCCTCACAAATGGGTTACTTTCATCAGCGTATTTGCGAAATCGATATCTCTTAGTGCCGATCAAGACCACAATTACCGAAAAGCACATGGCTATAGCGGGTATTCCAAATCCAAGTTCCCAACCAACATTTTCTTGAATGTAGTTCAAAACCACTAGAGGCAACATAATACTTCCATTGGCGAAACAAACCCACCAATTAAAGAATGAGCTTTTTGCTTTGTATTCATTTTCATCTTGCTCGTCAAATTGATCAGCTCCAAAAGCTTGCGCACAAGGTAAAAGCCCTCCTTGCGCTACAGCTACTAAGTACAACGAGAAGAAGAAGAAGATAATGTGAATCTGATCAGGATAGCATGTAGGACTGCCTGCAGTAAGTTTGCATTCGGAAGAGTAGTGTGAACTGAGAAAAGCTGATAGGGTCATGAAACCAAGTCCCTACAGTCCAACACAATAAAAAAGAGACATTAATAGTAATTTGGTCAATTAACAAAGTTTTCAAGGGAGTGCATGATTGACTTTGTCTGTTTCATTGTTTGGTTCGTGCAACGTTTCTATGTAAAAATGGAAAATAATAAGAAAATCAATTATTCTTAAGAAGCACCAACGAATATGGGTTTATGTATTAGTCAATTCAGAACTTGCTGACTTTTCAGAACTAGACATATTTAATACAATCAGTTGAGTGGGACAGCTGTAAGCAATTTATCCAAGTTTTTTCCACAAAATAAAAAAGACAAGGACAAAAATATCAGTAAGGTCTGCTAACAGGAGGAAATCCTCTGTTAGTGCAAAATTATTTCAAGATTAATGCGTTAATCATCCCAGGGTTTGCGCAGCTGGCAAGGTACACCTTAAATCAACAGTTCTACAAAAATGTTTGGTGAATTAACCTTTAGCATCCTAAATATTTTGATACTATTAACAATAGTTGTGTATATAGTGTCTTAAATTTTCAATCTAAGTCTCAAATTTAAAATAATATCTTGTTCCTTTCCCAGTGGCAATAAAACATGATGAAGTTCTTTCTGCAATCAAGATTTTTTTCAATGTTATATGCTCCAAGTACTTCATAACCCAGAATGAAGAAACTTCTAACAAGACTAAATTAAAAACATAGCTAACCAAGTAAAGAGTAGAGTAAGACGTGAGATTTTGTGACAAACAGCAGGAGCTATATCAAATTTCTCAAAACTCACCGCAATGTAGATCAAGCAGGCCAGAAAAATCATCCGGAAACGGCCGGTAAACGAATCAGCTAATAATGCACCCAAAATCGGCAAAAGCGCCGACGTTCCAAACCACGCATTCATAGTAGCCGCCGCCGAAGCGGTTGATTGTCCCAAATTTCCGGTCAAATAGTTTACCGTATTCAAACTTATTCCGTAATAAGCAAACCTCTCCGCCACTCCAACCGCTAATATTTCAAACCAAAAAAAAAAAAAGGAACAATTGATTCAATAAACCACACAAAATTATAGAACCTCGCAAATTCTTACAGGAACTGGTTTACATCGTTACCTATGATAAAAGAAGCGGATTTCCAGCATCCGGAATTTGATCGGGCTGATGGGCGTCCACTGAAGTCCACGGAAGCCGGCACGACGTCGTTCAGTAGCGGCGTCTCTGCCTCAGACCTTCCATCTTCAGTGGGTACAGTAATAGTCATTCTCTCTCTAGCGCTCTCTCTTTTCCTGCTGCAGGAGGATAGAATTATGCCACGAATATTTATTGGCGGGTGGTGTTAAAATGGATTTTTTCTGTTAACAATCCTTCTCTTTTCCATTCTGTGGGCCCAACACAACCGGATACTTTCTTGTTCGTTCCAAACTATACACACGTGTGCTTTATCCTTCATTTTTAATAAATTTATATTAAAGTAGTTATACATATTAATTAAATTCAATAATAATAATCTTAAATCAATTTAATTTTTTTGAAAAGTTAATTTGTTATAATGTTAATGAAAATTACTTAATATACGATTTTATTCAGATTGTACTTACTATTATTTAATTTTCATTTAACTTAATGAGCTTAAAATAAGCATGACAAAGATAATTTAGACATACTATTAATCCCACGGAGACTTGCCAAATCGATCCCACAAACACTTATATCTCACATTTGTATATATCTAAATTCGTACAATGATAAATTTTATTTTTAAATTTGATATGTGTGCGTGTTTTGAATATGTAGTTTTTCAGCATAAATTAATATACTTTTGAATAAAAATAATTTATTTTAAATTGTTAAAATAATAATACTTTTTCGATAAAAATAATTATTTTTTTAACTCGTTGAAAAAAAATTTATTTTTTAATATTGTTAAAAAAATCGAGTTAAACCAAAGAACTCTATCCATGGCCCTCACCGAGGCCAAGTAAAGCTAGTCGTCTGCATGTATTGCATTCTCAATTACTACACATTGTTGTATATTCTTGAAACAACTATAATACCTTGTTGTATATTAATTGAGCAAGACTTCGTCGACAAATAAATATGAGAATTGATATTACCTTCCACCACCTCATTTACGTGTCTCACTTTAATCATCAATTTATCACTTATCAAAAATTAATCTTGAGACATTCAAAAAGTTATGTTCATCTACACAAGTTGTAGATTAATATTTTAGTATTTAATTATTCCATAAAACTAGTTTTCTAACAAAAATGATATTTTTATTCTTGGGGCAAATCCCAAAGTGCCTTAAGCCAGATTCACATATTTTCTTTTATTTTTTGATAGAATTGATCCAATTATATAAATTTAAATATGCACTATCGTGACACAAAAAACTTAATCAATTAATACATTTTATTGGACTTATATCTTCTAATTGTGAAAATAAAAATATTTGATTACCTAAACTGAAGCAATAGATGTAAATAGTTCCCCCCTATCTTAATGATAAAAAAAATTATGATTATGAGTTTGAAAGCTGATTTATATAATATTTGTTGTGAAGAAAACATGCTTCCAGTAATGAATTAGGAAAGGGGTAGAAACTACAAAAATGTAGGGACAAATCTTCATCAATAAATAAATAAATTTGTTAGTAAAATAAAAAAATAAATTCTATATAATTGAAAAGATTAAATTAAACAATAATATCAATGATCGGGACCCAGAACTGATATGGGGAATTGAAAACGTGGAGGGGCCTACGGCTCATATTAATAGACAAATTGGATGTGTATTATTGATCTAGATTTTTTCATTTTTTTTATTTTTATATTCTACTTGCTACCCTACATATTACGCATCCAATTGTTAGTATATATTCCCTCTTGATAATTTTTTATTGTTTTTATTGATAGTATTTTAGTATTTAATTATTATTGTTTAAATTTAGAAATACTCCATCTATTTTAAAATAAATGTCAATAGTATTTGTTACTCACTTTGTACGATATCATACATTGAAGATACTCAATGTGTAAAGGGGAGACCAACCACCTATAATGAGATTTCATTATGTCGTATACACATCTATGATTGAAAAATATTTATCTTTTTTCATTTTACTAAAAATCTCATATAAGATTAATTAGAACATTAGGTTGTGAGTAAATTCTCTATAATTAGTTGATCTGTTCCATTAAATTTACATTTCATAAGCTTCACAAAGTGAGTAAAAGTTAGCAATCAAACGTGTTACCAAATAAAAATAAAGAAAAAGAACACAAAATATAAATAATTTATCATCGCTCTTCAACAACAATCGAATTCTCCCTTTATATATATACCTGGTAAATAAGCAAACTCGTACCCTACCCACACACGACCATATTTCTAATAGGTATTGCAGGTGTCCAACCTTTTACCCGAACGGTAACATCTCCATTCAACTATATTATCCAATTACCCACAAAATAACCTAATTTAATGGATAAAAATGATAACCCTAGATATGCTTGATTTATGCTCGGCCTAGCTCTTTAAAATAAAATATGTCTAGCATTGGCTTTATTCATGAATGTGTACATAAATATGTGTGTGAGCTCATATTTTGTCTTTAAATTTTTGTGCGGTGTGTGTAAATATTAAATTGATAAGAGTAGACCGAGCATAGCATGTAATATACCATTTTTATGTAATAAGTATATTGCCTTTTTCATAAAAGAGTGTTTCGATTGGGTACAGCACAACCCAATATGAGTTGTTGCAATCCAATCCATATGTTTGGACTTAGAATTGTCTCAACCCACAACAAAAATCATCAGCTGCCCGCCTACGTTACCCTTCTATTCCCATAAAACATCTCCCTCTCCCTCTCCCTCTCCCTCTCCCTCTCCAAATTTCAATCAATTATTATTTTTCTATTATATTTTATCCTTTTCTTTTTTAAATTAGAATGACTATTATTTTTTTAAATTCTTATAATTTTTTCGTTTTAATTCTTAAAAAAAAAAAAAAAAAAAAAACTTCCATAAAACGAGAAGTAAACATACTAACTGAAATAAATTTTTACCAGACATACATAATAGTTCCATAAAGACTTTATGAAGAAGCATTTAACTGGATGCCTACTGATGCACCCAACATTAAGCTCAAGAACCATGTATTCCAATCCAGGTCCAAGAACAACATTACATTAATCCCAACACCATTTTGTAAGCAAATAAGATTTGCCATCAACATGACAGAGGCATCGAACAATTAATTAGCCGATTCTCATCTTCTTCTGGGAGCGTATGCCTGCATGAAAAATTATTTTTATACCTTTAATATGGACTTTCCAAAGTGGCTTGAACACTAAGATCGTTGGTGAAGTTAAAAGTTACTGTCTCATTTAATAAAAGAAGTAAAATAATCGCAATATTTGTTTCTAAATAATAAAAGATGAGATTCTCCATAAAATAAAAACAAACGAGCTTAGGGAAGAACTTCTATCGATGGCCACAACAGCTTGTAATCATCCCCCCATTTCAGAGACAGAACTACATTTTATTAATGTACCAAGTATATGAAAAGATGTCTGGGCCGGCCCTTCTCGGGTTAGTGACCTGATCCCAAGGCCCAAAACCTCACTTTTAGCAAAGACCCATTGGGTCATGACCCGACCTTAAATTGAGCTACTTCAGCGTATTGTACAACCAGCGATTTGAAGGATGCATTGAACTGCTTCAACATCTTTACTTCTTTACAACATAACAGTCCAGCTCCAAATTCAAGTTTGTATGTCACAAATTCCAGCTTATTTTTCTCATCATCACTTGCCTTGAAGCATCTCATTGCAGATGAACGTGTGAATTACGAAACAGTATTTTTTGTCCTATAAACATAAGATTTGCTGAAGTAAATAAACCCAGCAAGCCCAGCTGCACTGAGACCTGCCAACAGCCAATAGAAGTAATCAAGATGAGCCCGATTAAGGTTGTCTGAAAACCAACCACTTTGACCGTTTCCCTTGGTAACATTCTGGATCGACGATATAAGGAAACTGCTGATCAGACTACCGATACCAAGTATACTATAGTAGAGAGCAATCCCGATACTTTTGAGCTCAATAGGAACTTGATCATAGAAAAACTCTTGAAGGCCAACCATGGCGAGAACATCAGCAATCGCAGATAACATGTATTGTGGGGCCAGCCACCATACACTCATTGGAATCATGGCTGATGGTGTGTCGATGAGCCCATATTCACGGGCAGTTGCAAGACGCTTCCTCTCAATAACAGCTGCAAACATTATGGAGATCAAAGAAAATAATAACCCTGTTCCAATTCGTTGAAGCATTGATATGCCCGAGGGCTTTTTGGTAATTGCTCTGACAATGGGAACAAAAATGCGGTCATAGATTGGAAGAGAGACCATAATGGGAATGGCGACGAAAATTTGCTGAAATGAAGCAGATGGTATTTGGAAGTTGGAGGTGACACGCCGGTCTAGTGTAGCTGCCTGCTTGGTGAATAGCGTTGAAGGCTGTGCAAATATAATGGAGTATCCCAAAGATGCGCACCATAATGGAGCAAGCCTAAGAAGTGACTTTGTGTCTTCAACATCAGCAATGCTACAGGTGTTCTCATCATCTTCTATCAAACTATCGGGCACAAGTAAGGCCTTGTCCAGAAACCTATTCAGTTTCAAGATTTATGAATACGAATGTTTATGTTCCCCAACATAAAAATGGTACATGAACAAGAAAAGTTAGCGATTTTGTTTCTCTACTTATTTATTTGAAAAGGTAGCAATTCAGACAACACAAATGCAATAACTCGTGTGGAAATACTCACCTGGAGATTACTTCCAACTTATAAGCTCTAACGCAGCTCCTATGCAAGTTTTTTATCAACCTACTTTATGTATCTAAGTATGTTATGGTAGCAATTCTTGGCTTCTTATATACATAAATTTTTTTAAGAACAGCAGGATGGAATTTTATAATTAATAGCAACTGAAATTATGGAATATTAGGGATAAAAGTGGCTGAATATCCAACCCTGAAAAGCAGAAAGGTAGATGACTTACTTGGATAGAGCACATTTGTGAGACACAGTTTGCTGACCTTCCACTTCAGCTACAGGGGCAGCCTGCCGATTTTTACCTGCCTTGACAAAAACCCGATAAATCCTCACAAATGGGTTACTTTCATCAGCGTATTTGCGAAATCGATATCTCTTAGTGCCAATCAAGACCACAATTACTGAGAAGCACATGGCTATAGCAGGTATTCCAAATCCTAGCTCCCAACCAACATTTTCTTGAATGTAGTTCAAAACCACTAGAGGCAACATAATACTTCCATTGGCGAAACAAACCCACCAATTAAAGAATGAGCTTTTTGCTTTGTATTCATTTTCATCTTGCTCATCAAATTGATCAGCTCCAAAAGCTTGCGCACAAGGTAAAAGCCCTCCTTGCGCTACAGCTACTAAGTACAACGAGAAGAAGAAGAAGATAATGTGAATCTGATCAGGATAGCATGTCGGACTGCCTGCAGTAAGTTTGCATTCGGAAGAGTACTGTGAACTGAGAAAAGCTGATAGGGTCATGAAACCAAGTCCCTACAGTCCAACACAATAAAAAAGAGACATTAATAGTATTTTGGTCAATTAACAAAATTTTCAAGGGAGTACATGATTGACTTTGTCTGTTTCATTGTTTGGTTCGTGCAACGTTTCTATCTAAAAATGGAGAATAATAAGAAAATCAATTATTCTTAAGAAGCACCAACGAATATGGGTTTATGTATTAGTCAATTCAGAACTTGCCCTGACCTTTTGAGAACTAGACATATCCAATACAGTCAGTTGGGTGGGACAGCTGTAAGCAATTTATCCAAGTTTTTTCCACAACCAAAAAAGACATGGACAAAAATATCAGTAATGTCTGCTAACAGGAGGTAATCCTCTATTAGTGAAAACCTATTTCAAGATTAATGCGTTAGTAGGAGATGGCAAGGTACACCTCAAATCAACAGTTCTACAAAAAAAGTTTGTTGAATTAACCTTTAGCATCCTAAATATTTGATACTATTAACGATAGTTGTGTATATAATGTCTTAAATTTTCGATCTAAGTCCCAAATTTAAAATAATATCTTGTTCTTTTCCCAGTGGCAATAAAACATGATGAAGTTAATTCTGCAGTCAATTTTTTTTTTTTTTTTAAATGTTACATGCTCCAAGTACTTCATAACCCAACATGAAGAAACTTGTAACAAGACTAAATTAAAAACAAAGCTAACCAAGTATAGAGTAGAGTAAGCCGTGAGATTTTGCGACAACAGCAGGTGCTATCTAATTTCTCAAACTCACCGCAACGTAGATCAAGCAGGCCAGAATAATCATCCGGAATCGACCGGTAAATGAATCAGCTAATGATGCACCCAAAATCGGCAAAAGCGCCGACGTTCCGAACCACGCATTCATAGCAGCCGCCGCCGACGCGGTTGATTGTCCCAAATTTCCGGTCAAATAGTTTATCGTATTCACACTTATTCCGTAATAAGCAAACCTCTCCGCCACTCCAACCGCTAATAATTAAAACCAAACAAAAAAGGAATTTATTCAATAAACTACACAAAATTATAGAAACTCGGAAATGCTTACAGGAACTGGGTTACATCGTTACCTATGATAAAAGAAGCAGATTTCCAGCATCCGGATTTCGATCGGACTGAGGGGCGGCCCTTGAAGTCCACGGCGACCGGCACGATGTCGTCAAGTAGCGGCGTCTCCGCCTCAGACCTTTCATCTTCAGTGGCTACTGTAATAGTCATTCTCTATCTCTCTCTCTCTTTTCCTGCTGCGGAACAGACATGGAGGATGGATTTATGTAACTGATTTATTGCCGGCTACATTGACTTTTACTGTTAAAACTCCGTTTCTTTTCCACTCTGTGGGCCCAATGCGACCTAATTTTATGTTGGTTCCACAAATATGTTATATACACGTGTGTTTTATCGTAAATTTTTTAATATATTTATATTAAAGTAGTTCTGCATTTTAATTAAGTTCAATACTAATAGTCTAAATCAATTTAAGTTTCTGAAAAGTTAATTTGTTATAATATTAATAACAATGACTTAATATATCATTTTATTCAGATTGTACTTATTATTATTTAATTTTCATTTAGCTTAGTGAGCTTTAACTAAGCATGACATAACATAATTTTGGTATAATATCAATCCCACAAACACTTACCAACATCAATGCAAATACTTATATGTCACATTTCTATATATCAATGGATATAATTTATTTTAAAAATTAATATGTGTACATATTATGAACATGATAATATTTTCAATAGAAATTAATATATTCTTAGATTGTTAAAAATAATATTATTAATTGGATAAAAGTAATATTTTTAAAATTAAATTAAAAAGTATTACTTTTTAATATTGTTAAGAAAGTGTTACTTTTTGCGTAAAATAATTTTTACTTATAATTTAATTTTTTTTTAAATAAAATAAAAATAATACTTCCATCGTAAAAGACTAAATACTTAGTAAAGTGGTATTTTAAAATGATGTACAAATACTAAAATAATATACAAAATATGTTCACACGAGTGTAATTCATTAAACAATTAGAAGGAAAAAAAATATAAGGTGAGGCGAGGTAAATTATTTCAATAAGATAAGCACATATCATATTAATGCTTACAATTCTTGATGTGATATCTCCGAACATGCAATGACCTCATCTTTAAAATAATAGCACTTGAAATCTTGATAATCGAGCAAATTGAAATAGTGAATATACAAACACTTTAGGTGATAGAGTACTTTTTACAAGTATATACAAGTCTTTAACACCTATTTATATAACTTCATCCAATATGGGGTAAATTAATAGCAGAGTTCCTACTAATTTTATGACCACTTTTTCAGCTAATAAAACTTGTGACTCGTGATGACTGTGTCTCTTTTTCATGTATGTACGAACCCATCTAGTCATCTTGGTTCGTGCAAGCATTCCCAGAATTTAAGATGGCCAAGAAGGTCCCGAGTCAAACCAAAGCCAATACCCACGGCCCAGGGCCCTCACTGAGACCAAGTCAAGCCAGTTGGTTTGCGTGTGTTGCATTTGTAATAGCTGCACATTATTATATATTCTTGAAACCAACTATACTACCTTGTAGTATATTAAGTAAACAAACTTGATCAATAATAAATGTGGGAATTGGTTTTTACCTTCCATTATTTATGTGACTCACTTTAAAAATTAATTTATCACTTGAAAATTAAACTAGAGAAATTAAGAGTTATGTTCATCTACGCTAGATGTAGATTAATATTTTTGCATTGAATTCTTCCATAAAATTGATTTTCTAAACAAAATAAATAGTTTTTGCCATGAAAATATCAATCTCGTCCGAGCAAATCCCAACGTGCCTTAAGCCATATTCACATATTTTCTTTTATAGATAGTATTGATCCAGTGACACGAATTTTTACATACACCTTCACACACACACACAAAAAAAAAAAAAAAGTGTAGGGCCAAATCTTCATCAAATTATATAAAATAAAAGTTGTAAATAAATAAATAAATGTATGATAGTATAGAAGGTGGTAGATAGCTTTTTTGAGAAAGTTTTCATTTATTTTTATATGAAGTTAGGCACCATATATCTATCAAGACTAAGGAAAAATTATATGTCTTCTTAAAATGGAATATACTGATTAATAGGTAATTTAATAGCTATTATTATGTGTATAAAAATGGGCATAATTTATTTTTTAGTTATTAAAAACTCTTTATCGTTCAGTTAGTGTATTATTCAAAGTACACTAAATTTGAAAAAAATATGTTAAATATTCAAAAGTTACAAATAATTTTCTTTCTACAAAAGACTACCCTAAAACGACAGATATCTTAAAACAGAAAAAACAGTACAACAAAAGTAATAATTCTCATGAATTAAGTGCAAACTAAATACTTTCTTCATTTTAAATATATAGTCGCATTTTAAAAGTATTTTTTATCCTAAAAACCTTATATTTCTAAGCTAAGGTTTTATTTTGTTAGTTTAAAAATAATAATAATATTTGTGATACATAAATTATATATAACTTATATGGGGATGTGTATTATTAATGTAGGTTTTTATTATTATTATTATTTTTTTTATATTCCAGTTGCTACCCTACATATTATACCTCCAATTCTTACTATATGTTCCCTCTCGATATTTTTCTTATTTTTAATGATTGTTTTTAAGGTTTAATTAATTTGTTTCTTTTTTAAGGAATTTTAAAATACTTCATTTATTTTAAAATAAATGCCAATAGTCAACTTGTCATGATCCTTTGCTTTCGACCATTTATTATGAAATGAAATGAATTTTTTTAAATTATTAAAAAAATATTAGTTTTCACCAAAATGCATTATTTTTTGTGCGGCCACGGGCCAACAATGTTCTAATATGTTGGAGCACATAAATTTCTTGTTTTTAAAAGAATCCATGTATTTTTAAATGAATCTAAATCAAAGCGATCATATTGTATGGAGCTTATCATGAGACTAGTTTATCCATATTATGTATATGCCACTTAATAAGAAAGAAAATTCAAATGTTTTGTTTTCTCATTTTCACTCACCAAAATGTGTAAGATGAAGAACAATAATAGAATTTTTGCAAAATTTTGGAACTTGGTACGATATCATACATTGAAGCATACTCAATATGTAAAAAAGGAATACGAACCACCACTAATGAGATTTTATAGTGATTATAGTAGTTTATTAGGCTTATAAGTTGGTCTCACTTTCTTTAATATATATTTTAATATAAAACAACTCACATATGATATTTTTATTACATCCTATCACATTTGAGCCATTATGATTGAACATCTTTTATCTTTTTATTTTTCTAAAAATCTCATATGAGGTTAATCAAAGCATTAGGTTGCGAGTAAATTCTCTATAGTTAGTTGTGGTTAGTAGGTTATGCACTACAGCTTACTATTTAATTTATATTGTAACTATATATTAACATGGAGATGTTTAGGGATGTGAATTAATAAGATCGGACATTATAAATCTCTTCTATACCCTATTCAACTCCTGTAATTTTCAGTATGTATTTTATTCTATTAATCGTAAATTGTTATTTAAGTAAGATACGGATAACATCTATCGGGTACGTGGGTTATCTGCAAGTAATCGAACCCGTTATACAATATAATAGTTAAACATATACATTTTACTCAACCAAACACGACCTTATCTAACCCAATCCTACTCAATCCAACCCTACCTCAAATGATCCTGTAAATCTAGGTTTCATAAACTTCACAAAAATAAGTAAAAATTAGCAATTGAACTTGTCACGAAAAACACACACACACACATATTTCATAAATAGTATCTCTTTGGTTCTTCAACAAAGACCTAATTCTCCCTTTATATATACACACATATACATATGTTATTAGATATATAATATATTGGGTATACTAAATATATAGATTTATATTAATTAAAATTGGGGAATCAGATTGGATACTTGGGTAAATAAGTAAACGTATATCATACCCGCGGCACATGATCATATTTCTGATAAGTATTGCCCGTGCTGGATCATATATCCGAATAGTACCACCTTGATCAACCATATTACCCAACAGTAATCTAACCTGATGGATAAAATTGCAACCCTAGATATGTTTGGGTTTATACTCGAGTTAGCTCTTTAATATTTCATTATATTCATAATAAGTATTGTTTTAGTAATTTTAATTTTTTGCACGATAAGTGACGTCTTACAACTTTCAAGGTGGAAATTAATATTATTTTTCTAATTTATCTTTAATTTTTTTTGTACATTTATACATGTTGTGCTCTTTTATCATTAATCATTAATATTTCTTTTTCATTAATTAAAAATAAAAAAAATACTTAATTTATTTTTTAATATATATAAAAATTAAAACAACACCTATTTTAAATCGAAGAAAATATAAAATAAGTCTGTCATTAACTTTAATATTAATGTGTACATGTTTGAACTCATATTCTATCATTAAATTTTTGTCAGTATTTCTTATTTATTGTGTGCTGTGGTGTGTAAGTATATAATATGATATTTTGCACCGACCATAACATGTAATATGTATTCTCATTTATTAAATATCATTATCTTTGACTTAATTGACCTAACTACCCTCTCCTATTACCATAAAGGAGTTCTCCCTCATTCTCTCTCTTCCCTTTTCCGCCCACCCCCCCCCCCCCCCCCGCCCCATAGGAATTTATAATGTTACCTCTTCTCTACCCTTTTTCATCCTCTTCAAAATTTCAATCAATTAATATTTTTCTATTTTCTTTTTTTCTTTTTTTTTTTACCAAAAATTTAAATTTTTAAAAGTTTTACGTCTCAACTTCATATTGTATAAAACTTTTTAACAAGTTAATTATATTTTCACAATTTTTATTTTTATATTAATTATGATATATCTAAAATATTTTTATCAAGTTAATTATGATATATATATATATAAAATGTTCAATTATTTGATAAAAATAATATTTAGGTTATTTGAATTATTTTATTATAAAGAGAAATTGATAAAGATTATAAAAGTTCAAATATATATATACATATATCAAGAAATATAAATTTTAGAGAATTTTATTTTATTATTTTTAAAAGAATTACTAGTATTTATTTACTTTTTCAGAAATTATAATTATTATTCTCAATTTATTTTAATTTCTCAGGCTATTATTGTTTTTTCAATTTTGTAAATTTTGTAATTTCATAGTTCTTTTTGCCTTTCAATACTAATGAATTTATTATAAATAAATTTGATATTAATATATATAAACTAATTTGATATCAATCATCGACTCCACTCTTTCCAACAACAATTTTAATTATTATGCAATCATTCAATCATTACACACATCATTTATTTTAATATAATAATATTAAATGTTCACTAAAATTTATTAATTTAATATTTAAAATAACCACGAATTTTATTACAAACCAAAATGAAGAACACCATTGTTTAATATATATTTAATTATACACAAGTGATTGTGATATCCAAACATAACCTAATATTTTATATATATTACCATTTTCTCAATCAGTGGTGGTGCCAAATTTTAAAATCAATAATAGTGGTCCATCAGCCCATTCATTTATAAATTAATTACACCATCCACCCTTATTGAATTGAAAATTGTAAATTTTTGGACCATGTGTTTTTATTCATTTATTATTATTATTTTAGAGGCAAATTTTGGATACGTTCACTGTAGATAGATGTTAAAAATTAAAATTAATAATTTTTTTATTAAAAATAAGATTTATATTTCATATAGTGTTAATAAAAAGAATGTATTTTATTAATTTATATAATTGAATATATTAAATTAATTAATAAAAGAAGTTTTAGATGAAGATATTTTATTCTATGAATTATTGTAGTTGTTGTTATTGTTTGAGTTTAGCCAATTGTACATATTAAAAGAAGAGACTACAAAAAATAAAATGTTTTCAATTACTTAAAAGAGCAATAAGATTTATTAAAATCTTATTATCTATTTATATATATAATTATTAAAAAAAAACATAAAAGCAAATCAATTAAAAAGAAAAAAATACTTCAATTATTTTAATTAGCATCACAAAAACTCGACCACAACAATTGACAAATATCACAATTACTATAAATATCGAGTTCGTCGATATTTTTATTTCAAAAAAATTATTCTTGATATTTCTATCGAATATTATTTGTTTAATTACTTAGATTTCCTTCAACACGCAAATTAAATTTAATATGTGTGGTTCCCATGCGATATGTTATTTTACAAAGATGTGGTCTTGCAATAATTGGAATATTAAAGGATGTCAACTTCCACCAATTAGGTTCAACTAATATGTCGCATTATTCATAATGAAGAAAAGGGAAGACATAATTGATGGAAAGTCACTCCATCCAACAAAGAACGTACCCTAAAAATATATTAAAGTATTTATATTAAATATTTTATATTTGATTTTCTTTTCACTTTCTTTTCTTTTTTAAATCGACAAATAATAAATAATAAATAAAAATAAAACAATAAAAATAGAACGAAAAAATATTGTTCGAATAAGGAGATCAAACAAATGCAAGTTGTTCAGTTTAGGAAGTCGGACAACGTGCATTTTGTTGATTGCTGATTTTGAACTTTGCATGTTATATTTGGCCAACTTGCTAGAACAGCATGCATCATGTTCAAACAATTAGTGTTGAACAACGTGCTTCATTCACGTTGTGATTTTGTATTTTATAACCTTAAATTGATTCAAAATTGATATTCAATATTCCTACGACGCAAAAACTTATGCGGACTGAATTAAGATATTTAGAGGTATTAATAATTATATGACCGGCCTTTGACTCAAAATTTTATATTTCATTCTGTAAGTATATTTTTATAAATTTTAAATTTTAGAATAATATGTTGCTTAGAATATGAAATAAAATAAATGTATTAACTTAAAATGATAAATTTAATTTAGAATATTAGGAATGAAACTTAGCTTTGGGATTAGAAAAATGTGATATGATATATATTATCAAAATATAAAACAATTTTTGTACCTATGGGAATATCAAACTTTTATTAATATAATAAAACTATTGAATTCAAATTTAGATAAAATAAAATATTAGGATCCAAAGTGAAAATAAGGTCTATGATGTTTGAGGAAAGTGGAATCATATTTTAGTAGGTATATATTTAATTTTAAATTAAAGTTAATTATGTGTAACAAACATGATATATTTTGGGACTGCCCACCACATTAAATCTGAAATATCCTCAACTTCTAACCTCATTCATAACATTATAAATATATTATTTAGTTAGCTTGCAATCTTCTATACCATCTGTACATCATCTTCAATGCAACTTGTTTGTAAATTAATTACATAATCACGCATGAAGTTTTCTTTGAAGAAACAATACTTCAAAATTTTTGGGATACAAATATAAATATTATTTTTTATAATTTTTACAAATTTTTTAGATGTTTTTTTGTATTTTATAGTTTTCTAATTTTTTATTTTTTTTAGATAATTTTGTCATTTTGTTTACTTTTCGACTTTCTCTCTTTCTTCATATCATAATTTTTTGCTATCATGCAATTAACATGAAATTCAAAATTTATGTTAATTTGGGTGGCTTAAATTTTGAATAGCTTGCATTTTAATTTAAGTCCTCCAAATTGACATAAAATTGTGAATTATGGTGTTACTCCCGACATGATGTGCAAAAAATTTATAAATGTGAGAAAAGAAAAAAGTCATAAAGTACCCGAAGGGCAAAAATGTCAAAACAAATTTAAAAACTAGTAAAATTAAAAAATGTACTGAAAATTTTATAAATATTGCAGAAAATTTTATTTAGATACGTTTTCAAAAAGTTTGGGAGTTCCGTAGAATAAATAGAGTGTGATCATATATTTTAAAAAATGAAGATATGCTCCATCTGAAGTGAATAAATATCATATTCCTAAAAGTATTATTTTCATTAAAAAAATACAAAAACTCTTGTGAAACGGTTGCAGATGTGACACGATTTAAGATATTATTTGTTTAACTATAAAATATCACTATTTTTTTAAGTGTATTACTTCTAATTTGTTACCTTAAAAAATAGTGATACTTTATAGTTAAACAAATAATACTTTATAGTTATACAAGTAATATCTTGAATCGTGTCACACGTACAATCGTTTCACAGGAGACGTACTTATTAAAAAATTGTATTATTCTCTGCTAAAATTATTATTTTGTTTTAACAAAAAATATATGTAGTTATATTCGAAAGACTTATTATGTTTCAAAAAGTGAGTTTTATTTGAAAAGTCAAAGTTAGTAGTTATGTAAATTTCAATATTATCTTAGGAGAATTATGTTTTTAGTCAAATATGACTATAAAGTCAAATTTAACAAATAAATTAAGAATATAATTGAAAATTAAAGGCTTATAAATTGTACCGTGACAAAAAAAACAAAAAAGAAAAAGTTATGTATTACTTTTATATAAAAAAGTTTAAATGGAGCAAAGGGAGCAAGTTTTTTCTTCACTTTTGTAAGGCTTATAAATTGTAGCTTCATTTGGTTGATAAAAATAAAACGTTGTGTATTATTACTTTTGCATAAATTTTTTTTTTAAACTGAGTGAGGAGAGCATGTTTTTTCACCAGTGTTGTAATTATTTAGAGTAAAAGTAATATTTTTTTAAACAAAAACGTAATATTTTTGTGATGAAATTAATAGTATTTAAAAAATAGCGGTTTCTGCAACAAAACATATTATGTGTGTGTGCTTAAATCTCCCAGTAACTTATTTGCAGGATATATCCAGACACGTTTTCGGTTTGATTCCACTAATGTCGTATCAGACTTATTAGTGGTATAAATTCTTTGCTTTTCATTGGACTTTTTACGAAACAATCGCAAAGTTCTTTCCAGAACCAAACAAGTATTGCGCACATGCACCCCATCCTCTAAAGTCACCACAATTTTGATCACCTATTGCATTTTTTTACGTTAATTTATATTTACCTTATTTTCACCGCACAAAATCATAATCTACCTATATTATTAATAACATCACACTATCTCGAATTGCTGAACACAATGCAAAATGACAATCCCCTATACTGTATACCATATAACATGTCTAAAATGATAAAGTGGTGATGTGCGTAATGAAAGCTTAATGGAACCTTGGACCATCACGAACCGCTTTTCCTGTTATAAATATAAGACTTCGCGAAATAGAGGTAGGCGATGAGTGCACCTGTACTGAGCCCGGCCAGTAGCCAGTAGAAGTAATCAAGATGCGCCCGATTCAAATTGTCCGAGAACCAACTTCCCCGTCCTTGCCAACTCGTGACTTTCTCGATAGCAGATATAAGAAAACTGCTTATGAAACTCCCAATGCCAAATATACTAAGGTACAGAGCAAGCCCGATGCTTCTCAATTCACTAGGAACCTGGTCGTAGAAAAATTCTTGAAGGCCAACCATGGTGAATGCTTCGGAAACCCCTAAAAGCATATATTGAGGAGCCAGCCACCATATGCTCATGGGTACTGTGGCATTTGGCAAGTCCACAAGCCCATACTCGATAGCTGTTTGAAGACGCTTCCTCTCAACTACAGCAGCGAACAGTATGGAAAGCAAGGATAAGAACATTCCAGTACCGATTCTTTGAAGCATTGATATGCCGGATGGTTTGCCAGAAAGGGACCGTGCTATTGGGAGTAATACACGATCATATATAGGGATGGAGATGACAATGGAGAAGCTGATAAGAGATTGGAGGGATGCAGCTGGTATTTGAAAGCTTGGAGTGATGTGACGGTCCATTGTAGCTCCTTGTTTGGTGAATAGAGTGGATGTCTGTGAAAATACTATGCCATAAACCAAACATGTCGCCCATATTGGAACGAGTCTAAGAACTGCCTTTGCCTCTTCAATGTCATTGATGCTACTAACTTCCCCTTCTTGTTTCGAACCATTAGGTCCAACTAATGCTTTGTTAAGAAACCTATAATCAGAACAAATCATTTGAAGTTAGTCCCCTAATTTCAATAACAAGAAGCAAATACATGCATGCGACAGCAATGAAAGCCTCTTTTTCCCTTTCTCTTTTAGCTTCAAGAAAGTTAATAGGTAATTTATGCAACATTTTTGCCATACAAAGACATTTTATTATTCACAGAATAACTTAGTTATCACTTTCATTAGGCAGATACTAAAGTTCATAAAAATTTAGAACTTAAATTCTAAACTTGCTGCTTCTCCAAGTTCTTCTTGCATGTCCTTTTGTGCCAATATGAACAAGCCTATTAATCAGGCAAGTTCAAGGATCTCATTTGACTCAAACAATTGAAACATATTTAGATAAATGAGATCAAAGGATTCGTTCTCCTAATTCTACACTTGCATAGCATCATAATCGACTTACTTATATTGTCGAAAGCCTTCATAAGGCAGAATTCCCTGAGCTTCTGCTTCAATGGATATGTCTGAAGTGCTAGTCTGCCAATTCCTAGCTGCTCTGATAAATACTTGACCAATTCTAAGAAACGGGCTTCTCTCATCACTTTGTATGCGGAATCGATATGTAAAACTTCCGAGCAAGAACACAATCAGGGCAAAGCACATGATAATGCAGGGAATACCAAAGCCAAGGCCCCAACTCAAGTTATCTTGGATATAGTTCAAAACAAACAGCGACACCAAAACACCAGCACAAAACGAGAAGTACCACCAATTAAAGAATGAGCTTTTTGCTCTACATTCTTCTGGATCTTGCTCATCAAACTGGTCAGCTCCAAAAGCTTGGACACAAGGTTTGTGCCCTCCTTGTGCAAATGCAACTAAATACAACGAGAAGAAAAAGAGAATAATTTGAATTTGAGGTGGAGAACAAGATGTGCTATTTGCTGCATCTTGACATTCAGATGGGTCGATAGAGTAAATTACAGTTGATAGAGACAAGCATCCAAGTCCCTGTAATCAGACAACGGGAAAGGAATACAAGTTAGCTTCTTATCATACAAATAATGTGCATAATTTTCACTAGTTTTGGCTAGTTAGATGCTAGCTTAGGCTAGATTTACATCTTTTTTCGTTGTCCTTGGTTTGTCTTTTCTTTTTCTTTAAATAAAAAGCATCTACTTACTTTTTTATCTGAATTATGTAAGATGTTTTCCCTAATAACAATTCAGTTCAGTTCGTTTTCTAATTTACATTAAATCTTGCTTTAATAGTAAGTTTACTTCTAATTGAGTTTTCAAGCTCACTGAATCACTCCAGCTATATATATATATATATATATATATATATATATTTCAACCAACAGTTAACAAAAGTATCTATAAGAAACTGAGCTGCTGCTTCCCGAATTACACTCAAAAACTTAATTACGCAGATAAATAAAGTGAAATTCCACGATTATGAGTATATTGGCAACACAATTCAATCTTTGAGAAGAATCCATACTGACCAACACATATAGTACAGAGGCAACAATAATCATCCGGTACCGACCCAAAAACGAGTCCGCCAAAAATGCACCCAAAAGAGGCAAAAGCGACGCCGTTCCGGACCACACATTCACATTCTCTGCCGCCGCCGCGGTGGACTGACCCAGCGGCCCCGTCAGATAACTTATCAAATTGGAGCTTATTCCATAATAAGCAAACCTCTCCGCCACCTCAACACCTAACCGACCACAAAAAAAAACACATGAAAATTTGAAGGAAAAAAAGAAGCTAGTAATTCAGTTATTAGCATCAATACCTATGATGAAAGAAGCGGATCTCCAGCCACCGGATTTGGATCGGGGAACCGGGCGGCCTTTGTAGTCGACGGATCCCTCAACGGCGTCGTTTAGAAGCGGGACTTCGGCATCATATATGTCGGCGGCGGCGATGGCCATGGCTGGTCAATCTCCGCCACACGAACCGGAACTGATAATGAAACACACCAAAACGTGTGTATTTCACGGGGACCTTTTTGGCGGCTTGTTTACTACTACGGCTTTAATAGTTGAGGATTTTTTTAAAATAATGCAAAAAAAAAAAAATTACAAAAAAGGCATATTTTGAAACAGTTTTTAAAAATAAGTAAAATATTATCGTCGGTGATATTATTTCGAAAAAAAGGTCATCGTCACTAGAAGTGACAATTTTAAATCTTAACAAAAGAACGTCACCTTAGGTGACGTTAGGTGACGTTCTTTGTGTTATATGTTATATATATATATATGTATATACAATATATATAATACATACATACATCCATACATGCATATATATATATATAACCTGTAAATATATATATATATGTATATATTTATAAAATATATATTTATACTCTAAATTCATATTTTGAATATATATATATTTTATATTTTATTTATTCAGTAAATATATCAAAATAAATATTAAAATATAATTAATAAAATTAAAATATTATAATTTTATTTAAGATAATAAAAAATATTTAAATTTATTTTTATAATATATATATGTATTTATAAAATATATATTTATAAATAATAATATATATTTTGAATATGTATATATATAAAAATATATATTAAATTATAATTTTAAAAAGTAAAATATTATAATTTTATTTAAGATAATAAAAAAAATTATGAAATTAAATAATAATTTATAATTATTGATTCATATTTTGAAAATAAATAATATATATATATATATAATAATAATATATAAATATATATATATATTTGGATATTATATCTATTATTATTTATAAATATATATTTTATAAATATATATATATAATAGATATTATATATATAAATGTAAAAACGTCACCTAAAAAAACGTCACCTTAGGTGACGTTTATTGTATTTTTTTAATTTCATCTATATATATATTTATATATTATTATTATTATATATATATATATATATTTATTTATTTATTTTGAATATGTATATATATATTTTTTTATTAAGTAAATATATAAAAATATATATTAAATTATAATTTTAAAAAGTAAAATATTATAATTTTATTTAAGATAAAATAATAATTATTAAATTAAATAATAATTTTTAATAATTATTTCATATTTTGAAAATAAATAATATATATATAATAATAATAATATATAAATATATATATATATATATTTTTTTTTTTCGGATATATTATATATATTATTATTTATAAATATATATATATATCTATATATAATATATATTATATATATAAATGTAAAAACGTCACCTTAGGTGACGTTTATTGTATTTTTTTAATTTCATATATATATTTATATATTATTATTATTATATATATATTTATTAATTTTGAATATATATATATTTTTTTATCTATTAAGTAAATATATAAAAATATATATTAAATTATAATTTTAAAAAGTAAAATATTATAATTTTATTTAAGATAATAAAAATTATTAAATTAAATAATAATTTTTAATTATTAATTCATATTTTGAAAATAAATAATATATATAATAATAATATATAAATATATATATATAAATTCGGATATTATATATATTATTATTTATAAATATATATTTTATAAATATATATATATATCTATATATTTATATATATATATATATCTATATATAATATATATTATATATATAAATGTAAAAACGTCACCTTAGGTGACGTTTATTGTAATTTTTTTTTAATTTCATATATATATTTATATATTATTATTATTATATACATATATATTATTTATTTTGAATATGTATATATATTTTTATTTATTAAGTAATTATATAAAAATATAAATTAAATTATAATTTAAAAAACTAAAATGTTATAATTTTATTTAAGATAATAAAAAAAATTATTTAAATTAAAGAATAAATTTTAATTATTAATTCATATTCTAAAAATAAAGTAATATATATATATATATTAATAATATATAAAAATGTATTTGTAATAAAATAAAACGGATAATAAAATAAAACGGATAAAAACTGTACACATATTTATTATTTTTGTATAATCATATCACACTTTAAATTTTTTGTCAAAGTGATAAAATGCGCAGGCATGCATCTTATCAAATTAAATTTTTTGCAGGCTTTTGTCAAATCAAATTAAATACATGCTTGACTTCCTTGGCCTCAATGCTTATAAATCACTATCTTCTTCTCTCTGCACTCACAATTTTAATTAAGTTAACGTTTTTATAATTATTTTATTTTATTATATATAGATATATATTTATAAAATATATATATATATATATTCTAAATATATTTATTGAATATTTATATATATATATATATATATTTTATTTATTAAGTAAATAAAAATAATTGAATAAACGTGACATTTTAAAAAAAGGGCAAGGTGACGTTTTTTTTATTTGTTTTATATATTATATATAGATATATATAATTTTATTTATTAACTAAATATATAAAATATATATTAAATAACATCATAATAATTTACTTTTGAAATTTATGATTTAGGATGAAAAAATATTATTTAAAATAAAATATAATTGAATTGTCGTTATTTCTTTATGTCAATCAATCACTTTTTTTTTCAGATAAGTAAATAAAAATAATTGTTTGGATCGAAATAATATATATTCACGCCTTATTACAAATGACCTCCTGTACCACAACCTCGATTTCTTCTAGTTCGGCGATCTCTTCCTTCACCTTGCCCGGCATTTCCTGATGTTTCTTGTTGTCTCCTTCGAGTTCCACCTCTTCTACCTCTTGTGTGAACAACGGGTGGTTGTGGCTGTATGTCTTCTTCGACCTCATCTTCCTCCGAGGTTGGTGTCAAATTAATTGTCATTCTGCTGGAGGATGACGTAGAGTGGTCTGCTACATCTCTGAAAGTAGCCACATCTAAGTACTGGAATTGAATCGGAGTAGGACGGACATAGTCGTAGTTTGGTATATTGCTCGTGTCTCCTGCTTCGAGGTCAACGTTCATATAAGGAAATGGCGAGTGAGTGGACATAGATGGATGGTAGTGTGTCGGAGTATACGTTGGTGTACTCATTGAAGGCCTATATACATTCGACATATGTCCTTCAGTTTGGTATTCAGGTCTCGAAGATGTTGATGCAAAGTTCTCAGGTGGTGGCATCCGATCTTCAGGGGTACGACGCCTTCTAATTCTCATCTGATTTCCTGATTGACTTTGCGTCTGTTGTTGATGTACAGGCTGGGTATAGTCATTTGCGGAGGCTCGGGGGACAGTCTCTCAATTGTTCGCTCTATATTTTCATACAATGAGACCTGTTCATCTAACAAAGTATTAAGTTGGTCAATGTCGAACCTATTTCTATTCTTTATATTTCTCTTCATGGGTTCCAACTGTTCAATCTACAAATAAGATAATAGATGCACATTAAAACACCAATCATGTTGAATAGATATAAAATTAATTGTAGAATTACATATATGTTGCCTACCATGTAGTGCATCAGTAAAGCATCTCCAGTTTTTATTCCCATTATTTCATGCGTATCTACAGGGGATATAAAACGACGTGTAATCGAATTATACCAATCATAGTAATCGGGTGTCGTCGTTGGGTTCATTGCAAATTGGATTCCCATGAGATACTCATTTCTTTGATTCCACTGATGAACATACTTCACGTGTATGTCCATCCAGTTGGCATTTTTTCGCCCTTAACGATCAATCTGATGCACGTTCATCTTCCAGTCATCAAGAGGATCGATCCGATTAGGTATGTCTTGCAACATTCGGAACTAACGTAAGACTCTTTCTGGATGATGGAACTCCACAAATGAGAAGAAAATCAGTGGACATATAGCTCGCACATTGTCCGAGAAGCACCGCGAAGGTAAATTGAGTACTTCCGGTTGCGACCAATCATATGGATCCCATGTAAATTGATGACACACAACAACCGAAAACCAAAAACATACATGTGTTTTTAATTATTACATATAAGAATTATTAAAATGAAGTAATCAATCGAACCTGGTCATGTGTCAATTTATCTAATATTTCTCGGAAAACCTTCACCTGGCGCCTACTAGTGTGCACAAAACTGCAATCAATATTTCACCTGTTACATTTATTTTACTAGTTAATCAGTAAATGCATTACATTTGGATGTGCACTGTAAATATTACCAATAACTATAAAATAACCAAAATAACATGGCTTGCATTGTAAATATTACAGGGCACCGAAGGGGGGGACAGGGAGTGTACCACCACCCAAATGATCAGGTCTTTCAATTTCTCGCATATTTAATCTAATCGCCTTATATACAGGCACAATGGACGATATGCGCGACCATGCCCAAATCTATCAAATATTATGAACACGTAAAAAAAGAGTAATTACCCAGGTTACGTATGGTAGATTCATTAATATATCATAAAAAAAAGAGTACCTGTAACAGTTGAACTGGCCACCGAGATTTTCTTTATACTCCAACGCGCCATCGCACAAGTGACGGTATAGGGAAGATAGTACGGCACTGCCCCAGCTGAATTCAATAACCTTCTTTATATCTTGCAGACATTGTACATATACTAGTGGTAACAAATTCCCACTAGCATCAGGGCACATCACACCGCATATCAAAAATAAAGCACATGCCCGTGCATATTGCTCAACATGTTCAATTGTGCTATCATCCGTCACTGGATGCGATCGCATATGAGCTGCTAAAGAGCTGGTTCTAATCTTTCCACTTTTTATGTGGGATAGTTCTGGCGTGTAACATAACATCGCCTGACAGTAATTAACCCACTCATTGGGAGACATTGTAGGATCAAGTCCACACACCGGATCCCCTTCAACCGGCAAACCCCATATTAAGGCGACATCCATTAAAGTCATGGTTGCTTCACCCACAGGCAGGTGAAATGTGTGGGTTTCTGGCCGCCACCTCTCCACCAAAGCGGTTATTAAGTGGTTGTCCGGGTAAAACCTCCCGCACCTATACACACCATAGAGACCCATTTGAAATAACAAATCCAGTACGCATGTGTGGATCTTAGACCCTTCACGTTCAAATAATTCCCAAAAATTATTGTCGCACAGCCTAAAGCGAAAGAAAAAGTTCAAATCAGTGTTGGGCTTGAGTAGGCCCTCGGAAATGTGCTGAGATTGAAGGGTGAGAACTGTCGGTTCCTTGGGGCCATAGTGGTTGTGTGAATTGATATCCATTATCCCTGCAAATGAAAAAACAACATTAATGAATATAGAATAATTAAATCGTAAGATGCTTGAGGTGACTAGACATATAACATATATCAATACATGAAACTCGACATATAACATGTTTTTTTCCCTTTAACATAATCACTTACATTACAAAAATTATGAACATATATCTATTGGTAATAAATAAAAAAAGATTAAGTTACAAGTAGAACAAAAATAAATTAAAGTATGTGATACTTGGCTTCAGAAAACATACCTTTTTATACAAAGAAAATCAAGACGGGATTGCAGCAGTAATAAATTCTCCAAATAAATAAGAACAGCAAAAATAAGGTTGAACGAGAAAGTTGAAGGAGGAAAATGCAAGGAGAAAGTTGAAGGAGGAAAATGCAAGGAAACGTGAAGAGAAGGGAGAGAAAGTTGTCATTATATAAGTGTAAAATGTTAGAGTTGATTTGATGTATGCATGCCTGATATATTACTTCACGCCAAATCTCTGCAAACGTTTTATAAATGCTTTATTGACTTTGCAAACTTATTATAAATGCTTTAATGACTTGAGTTGATGTATCTCTGCAAATGCATGTGATGTGTAGGTAGATATTTATTTCATTTTTTTTCTGGATATATATATATATTCGGATATTATATATATTATTATTTATAAATATATATATATAATATATATTATATATATATAAACCTAAAAACGTCACCTAAGGTGACATTTAGTGTAATTTTTTTTTATTTCGTATATATATATATATTTATGTATTATTATTATATATATATATTATTTATTTTGAATATGTAAATATATATATTTATATTTATTAAGTAAATATATAAAAATATATATTAAATTATAAATTTAAAAAGTAAAATATTATAATTTTATTTAAGATAAAAAAATTAAATTAAATAATAATTATTAAATTGTAATTCATATTTTTTAAATTAATTATATATATATATAATAATAATAATATATAAATATATATATATTTTCGGATATTATATATATTATTATTTATAAATATATATTTTATAAATATATATATATATATATCTATATATAATATATATTATATATATAACCTGAAAACTTGTATTTTTTTTAATTTCATATATATATATTTATGTATTATTATATATATATTATTTATTTTGAATATGTATATATATATATTTTTTTATTTATTAAGTAAATATATAAAAATATATATTAAATTACAAATTTAAAAAGTAAAATATTATAATTTTATTTAATCCCAAAAAAATTACTAAATTAAATAATAATTTTTAAATTGTAATTCATATTTTTAAAATTAATTATATATATATATATATTATAATAATATATAAATATATATATTTTCGGATATTATATATTATTATTTATAAATATATATATATATATATATATATATATATATTATATATTATTTTTATAAAATATATGTTATATATAACCTAAAAATGTCACCTTAGGTGACGTTTATTGTTTTTTTTAATTTCATATATATATATATATATATATTTATGTATTATTATATATATATTATTTATTTTGAATATGTATATATATATTTATATTTATTAAGTAAATATATAAAAATATATATTAAATTATAAATTTAAAAAGTAAAATATTATAATTTTATTTAAGAAAAAAAAATTATTAAATTAAATAATAATTTTTAAATTTTAATTCATATTTTTAAAATTAATTATATATATAATAATAATATATAAATATATATATTTTCGGATATTATATATATTATTATTTATAAATATATATTTTATAAATATATATATATATCTATATATAATATATATTATATATATAACCTAAAAACGTCACCCTAGGTGGCGTTTATTGTATTTTTTTTAATTTTGTGTATATATATATATTTATGTATTATTATTATATATATATATATATAATTTACTTTGAATATGTATATATATATTTTTATTTATTAAGTAAATATAAAAATATATATATTAAATTATAATCTTAAACAGTAAAATATTATAATTTTATTTAAGATAATAAAAAAATTATTAAATGAAATAATAATTTTTAATTATTAATTCATATTTTGAAAATAAATAATATATAAATATATATATATATATCTGAAAATAAAAAAATAAGAAATGAATAAACGTCGAAATAGTAAATGTGGTCATGGAAAAGATAAGGGTAAAGGTGGCCATCTCCTGTCATTCAATTGTTCACGCCATCTCCTGCAACCCATCAAAAGGACATGTCAAAATGTAGTCAAAAAATCTCATCTGCAAAGCCAGCAAAATTAATGAAGTCACGCCAAATTTCTGCAAAGCAAAAAGTTTTTCTGCAAAGCAAAAAGTTGATGTAACATTTTTAATTATTAATTCATATTTTGAAAATAAATAATACATATATAATAATAATAATATATTTATAAATAAAACGGATAAAAATTGTAGCCTAGGAAGGACATCTTTACACTTATATAATGATGCTCACTTCTTCTCACATGAATCAATTTCAAGACGCTCTTCTCTTTCACTCTCAATTTCCTCTCTTTACTGACAATAATATTTGAAGACTATGTCTTCTCTTTCACTCTCAAATTTCTCTCCCTTCTCTTCACGTCTCCTTGCATTTTCCTCCTTCAACTTTCTCATTCAACTAAGGTTAGTATACATATACATCATATTTTTAACATAATATAGTACTATAAGTGAATGTTTATTTGTTTTCGTATATACATTCATATGTGCATAATTTTCAATAATATTTTCAAAACGAGGTGAATGAGTTACGTGCTCAATTGCATAACGAGAGACACCAAAATGATATTATCGAACAAGAGAGTACGACTAACTTTAATCACGTGAATATGATGCGATCACGCATATTAGATCTTATAGATAATGAAACCTGACTTGAATATTGGTTGTGAAATTTAATGCATTATTTAACATGCTTTTCATACGTATCTTGTTTGTTTGTTTAAATAATGTAATACATAATTTTATTTATTCAATGTTTATTTGTTTTTAATTTATATATTTAACAGTGAAAAATTACATATATATATCACTTTCGATCAATGGGGAGTCAACGAAGAGTTGCAATTAGGGTTTATTGCGGAGGCGAAATTATACAGGAAAGCAGAAAAGTATTGTATAGTTCTGCGCCCATTGGTTACACACGAATTGATCCAAATACAGACTTATTTGCATTGAAAGATCTAATTTATCAATACGTTGGTGTGGCTAAAGACCAGTTTCATCTGAAAGTTTTCATTAAATGGGGGGAAATATATAGTCACAATAATATTATAGAGTCTGTAGTTCAGATTGAGACTGACGATAATCTTAGTTCTTCCTAGATCCTAATGATGGATTAAACTCTATGGACATTTTCGTTGAAAAAGAACCATGTCAAAATCTTAGCGAACATGAAGGTATGCTTATGAGCCAAGAGTGGGGATATTATATGTCGTTGCTGTCCGAACAAGATGTGTCCACGACATCATTCCAAGATTTAACTAACCCTTGTGATTATGTGCCCGAAATCACTCAGGGATTGGAGAACCTTGCTTTCACAAACACTTTATTAAGGGAAGAATGTAGTGTCCAAAATATAATTGGTCCCAGTAATATTAGGAATGAACCTGAAGATATAATTGGTCCTAGTAATACGGGCAATACAGAAGACACGGACCCTTATGCAGACTCCTTAGGTCCAATTTCCTCATCTGAAACGGAACTTGAAAATTCTGATGAAAATTTGGATGACAATGAAGCAGTAGCAGACGAAGAAGATGTTACTGCGGCTAATGTAAATTCCGACGGTGTTGAAGGAACAATCAATATTGACTGGGACTCCAACATCCCGTTTTACACAATGAGTGGCCCTGAAGTTGCAGCTGACTCGATGCATAATCCTTCGTCTTCGTGGGGAAAGTTTTACGATCCTAGCCGAGGGATAATTGAGAAGGACATGTTATTCAGGGATAAGAACACTTTCGTTGCAGCGATTAAGGATTTCTCGATACAACATGCAAGACGTCAGTTTTGAGTTGTCGAAAGTAAACCCCTTCTTTTAGTTCTCAAATGTCAATACAGTACTCTTTCTCAAGAGTGTCCTTGGTATGTTAGGGCATCATTTAAGAAAAAACTGGGGTTGTTCAAAATAACCAAATATGGTGGGGATCATAGATGTTATATGAATGATATATCTTCTGATTCATCGAAACCTGGACAAAAATTTCATAGCTTTCTTGATTAAGGAAAATGTTCGGGTCAATCGTGCAATCAGCGTATCTGAGGCACAAGCAGACGTTAAAAACACAACCGGATACTCGATTTCATATCAGAAGGCATGGCATGGCATTAGACGGGCGATTGAAAACAGTTACGGGACATGAGAGAGCTCCGTAAGAAAGCTGCCTAAATTTTTGGGTGCATTACAAAAGTGGAACTCGGGCACCATTGTAGAGTGGAAACACCATGACACCAACATCCCACATAAAAAAATTATCAAATATGTTTTTTGGGCGTTCGAGCCTTGTTACACTGGGTTCAAGTACTGTCCACCGATTATCAGTGTTGATGGGACACATCTATACACAAAATACAAACATAAAATGCTGATAGCCGTTGCGGTGGACGAAAACAAACAGATACTTCCCCTAGCATTTTCTATTGTAGACGAGGAGAATTTTGAATCTTGGAAGTGGTTTTTGAATTTGATTTGCAAGTATGTCATACGTGGGAGGGCTCAGATGTGCATTATTTCAGATAGAAATGCAGGTCTTTTAAGTGCAATCGAGTCAATACCAACATTTAATGCCCCACATGGAGTGAGTCGTTTTCGTTTGAGACATGTTTGTTCAAATTTCAATTCGCATTTTAAAGATGTGCAATTGAAAGATCTGTGTTGGCGGGCTGGATCTAAACACCAAATCATTAAGCATAACAGTGTTATGAATGAAATCAGAAATCTGAATCCGGCTGCGTACTTCTATCTCAATGAAATCAATAAAGAACAATGGGCTTTCGCGCATGATGGTGGCTAGCGACATGGTATTTTGACCACTAATGTGTCTGAATCGTTTAACGGTGTCTTAAAGGGTGCTCGACGTCTTCCTCTAACAGCTATAGTGGAGATCACGTTCAAGTGATGCGTTGCATATTTTAGAGAATGGAAAAAAGCTGTGAGGAGAATGCAGAGTAGTGCACAATCATATACTGATTTTGCTCATTCAAAATATCAGTATTGGTCGCATATGTCTGTGGGTCATGTGGTTACCCAGATCGATTACCATGAGCAATTTGCTATGGTAGTCACGAAACCAAGACCAGGCAATGGGGGCCACATGCATGCTGTTAGGCTTTCTACTAGAGACTGCTCTTGCGGCAAGTGGACCTTATATGGTATTCCATGTTCGCATGTAATGAGTGTATGCGCTGATTTACGGATTAATGCTACTTCATTTGTGCAACCGTATTATCGTTTGGTAAACTACAAGCGAACATATGCTGCTGCATTCCAACCCTATTTAGGGGAGGAATATTGGGATGAGCCTGATTTTCAGTTATTTCATAACACCACTTTAATAAATATGTATCGCCGAGGAAGAAATCGAAGGTCGCGAATTCCAAATGAGATGAATTGGCCTCAAGCACGAGCTAGACAACATGCTAGGAGAATACAGGCTCGTCGACAAGGAGAAGGAACCAGTCAACAACCTCTTCGACATTCTCAAACATTGCAAACACAGGAAACCGAACAAGCAAGCTCACAATCTGAAGATTTCTAATATCATCTAGAAACCTTATGAAGATTTGTGTTATGTAAGTGATTATGTTAAAGGGAAAAAAACATGTTATATGTGGAGTTTCATGTATTGATATATGTGTAATTTAATTCTGAATTTTTTTTCCAGTCACCTAAAAAAGAAACCAATATATATATATATATATATAAATTATTGAAGTATCAATAATATATATATATATATATATGTTAATATCATTTACCTACTTTCATTTACGTATGCTTTCTACAATTTGTTTATATGTTAATATCAAATGAATACAAACGTCCCATCAACAATTTTATTAACTTTATGCCCCAAAAAAAAAAAACTTAAGGGACCCAGGAAGAAAGCATTATAAATACGTGTGTGGTGACTGATTTTACTTACATACAAATATGGATCATCCCCTAGAATTCTCTCCTCTTCCTCCACAATCAAAATGCTATAACTTGTTTGAAGCTCAGTTCTACTCGAACACCGACTGGACAAAGGAAATGGAGACCGTGCTTGTGGATACTCTTGTGAAGGACGTCAAAGCAGGTGATTGGGAAATTGGTAACCATAATAGCAACTGCTTGTTAAACGTAAGAAATGTGTTGAAGAACCAATTCAAGGAGCGTAACTTCTCTTACGCTAACGTGAAAAGGCGGGTTGATTTGCTACAATCGCGTCACTACACGTTCAAAAAAATAATAATGACGGCCGGAGTTCGTATGGTTGGTGAAAGACGATATATAAACCATAAAGACTATTGTTGGCGTTTATGGGTAATTTTCTCTATAGTTTAAGCAAGCATTTATTTTCTTCATTGTAAATATATATTTCACGCTTCTATTACTTATTCTTACATTTATAGGATCGTGATCCCAAAATGACAAATACAATTGCATACCTAATTGATGATGAGCCATTCTTCGACCAACTTGAGAAGCTTTTCAATTTTGAAGATAATTATGTCCTCAACTAGGCAATAAAATGAATTAGTTTAGCTATGATTGCTATCTGAAATGTTGGACTTTCATGAGTATTGTAATGGTATTATTGTATTAATTATTGTATACAGTGATATATAGGTATTTGTAAGTTTGTAAAAATTATGAAATAATTTAATAAATAAAGTATATTATTATACAATAACATATATATAACACAACAACAAACTATTATACCGAATAAACATATCCTAAAAAAACACAACAAACAAAACAATAAATCTTTATTGCAAATTTGTCATCGACACAATTACAAGACTCTGCAGTACAGATTTTAATATAATTTGAGAAGACGTGCACGCTAAAAAACTGAATTCAATTCACGTGACTTTGTAAAAACTGACAATTCACGAGAGTCTGAAAACTGAAAAAAAAAATGATTGATTCACATAAAAAAATAACGACAATTCAATTATATTTTATTTTAAATAATATTTTTTTCATCTTAAATCATAAATTTCAAAAGTAAATTATTATGATGTTATTTAATATATATTTTATATATTTAGTTAATAAATAAAATTATATATATCTATATATAATATATAAAACAAATAAAAAAATGTCACCTTGCCCTTTTTTTAAAATGTCACGTTTATTCAATTATTTTTATTTACTTAATAAATAAATAATATATATATATATATATATAAATATTCAATAAATATATTTAGAATATATATATTTTATAAATATATATCTATATATAATAAAAGAAAATAATTATAAAAACGTTAACTTAATTGAAATTGTGAGTGCAGAGAGAAGAAGATAGTGATTTATAAGCATTCAGGCCAAGGAAATCAAGCATGTATTTAATTTGATTTCACAAAAGCCTGCAAAAAATTTAATTTGACAAGATACATGCCTGCGCATTTTATCACTTTTACAAAAAATTTAAAGTGTGATATGATTATACATAAATAATAAATATGTGTATAGTTTTTATCCGTTTTATTTTATTACAAATACATTTTTATATATTATTAATATATATATATATATTACTTTATTTTTAGAATATGAATTAATAATTAAAATTTATTCTTTAATTTAAATAATTTTTTTTATTATCTTAAATAAAATTATAACATTTTAGTTTGTTAAATTATAATTTAATTTATATTTTTATATAATTACTTAATAAATAAAAATATATATACATATTCAAAATAAATAATATATGTATATAATAATAATAATATATAAATATATATATGAAATTAAAAAACATTACAATAAACGTCACCTTAAAAAACATCACCTAAGGTGACGTTTTTATATTTATATATATAATATATATTATATATAGATATATATATATTTATAAAATATATATTTATAAATAATAATATATATATATAATATCCGAAAAAATATATATATTATTATTATTATATATATATTATTTATTTTCAAAATATGAAATAATTATTAAAAATTATTATTTAATTTAATAATTTTATTTTATCTTAAATAAAATTATAATATTTTACTTTTTAAAATTATAATTTAATATATGTTTTTATATATTTACTTTTTAAAATTATAATTTAATATATGTTTTTATATATTTACTTAATAAATAAAAATATATATATACACACTCAAAATAAATAAATATATATATATAATAATAATATATAAATATATATATGAAATTAAAAAAAATACAATAAACGTCACCTAAAGTGACGTTTTTACATTTATATATATAATATCTATTATATATATATTTTTATAAAATATATATTTATAAATAATAATATATATAATATCCGAAAAAATATATATATTTATATATTATTATATATATATATATATTTTTTTTCAAAATATGAATTAATAATTAAAAATTATTATTTAATTTAATAATTTTTTTATTATCTTAAATAAAATTATAATATTTTACTTTTTAAAATTATAATTTAATATATATTTTAATATATATACATATTCAAAATATATATTATTATTTATAAATATATATTTTATTAATACATATATATAATATATATTATAAAAATAAATTTAAATATTTTTTATTATCTTAAATAAAATTATAATATTTTAATTTTATTAATTATATTTTAATATTTATTTTGATATATTTACTGAATAAATAAAATATAAAATATATATATATTACAGGTTTTATATATATATATGTGTGTGTCAGTGTGTATATATAATATATATATATATACATGCATGTATGGATGTATGTATGTATTATATATATTGTATATATATATATATATATATAACATATAACACAAAGAACGTCACCTAAGGTGACGTTCTTTGGTTAAGATTTACAATCGTCACCTCCGGTGACGTTTTTTCGAAATAAGTCACCGGCGGTGACGTTTTACCTATTTTTAAAAACTGTTCCAAAACATGCCTAGTTCGTAATTTTTTTTTTTTCGCATTATTTTGAAAAAAAAAAACCCTAATAGTTGATAGTTATTTATTGGTTAGGCAGTTGGGCCCAAATCTTTTCGATTTCGCACTTTCACCCCAAATCTTTCGACCCAATGACAGCTGATAAATCAAATAACAACGTCCAACTCCAAATAAAATTTGTTTAGGTTTTTTTTAGAAAATAAAAGTTAGGGCTAGTAACTCCAACTTAAGCCTAACTATAACATATTTAAGGAATTTTGTCTAGTTAGTAGTTACAAATAAGTTAACAAAAGGGGAAGTCTTTAGCAATAATAAGAAATAAAACAAGTTGCTAAATTTGTACTACATAAACAACGAGCATGTACAAATAAACGATAAATATTGCATCGAGCATAGCTTTACAACTTTATAATGGACACTTTATCGACCATCACCAATGATCCATCTTAGCCACAACTTATGATGCATGACTATGGCAAAGGAATATATACACACATAAAAAGAGCAAAACCATTGGAAGCCTTTTCAAAACACAAGCACGAAAGCTGCCATTCTATATTTGTGGAAGTTGGCTTTCTTATTAGCCACTGCTTTTCCTGTTATAAATATAAGACTTTGTGAAGTAGAGGTAGGCGATGAATGCACTGGCACTGAGCCCGGCCAGTAGCCAATAGAAGTAATCAAGATGGGCCCGATTCAAATTATCAGAGAACCAACTGCCCCGACCTTGCCAGCTTGTTACTTTCTCAATAGCAGATATAAGAAAACTGCTAATGAAACTCCCAATGCCAAATATACTAAGGTAGAGAGCTAGCCCGATGCTTCTCAGTTCATTAGGAACTTGATCGTAGAAAAATTCTTGAAGACCAACCATTGTGAATGCTTCGGATATCCCTAAAAGCATATATTGAGGGGCCAGCCACCACACGGTCATGGGTACTGTAGCATTTGGCAAGTCCACAAGCCCATACATGGTAGCTGTTTCAAGACGCTTCCTCTCAACTAGAGCAGCACTCACCATGGAAAGCAAAGACAAGAACATTCCAGTACCGATTCTTTGAAGCATTGAGATGCCTGATGGTTTTCCAGAAAGGGATCGGGCTATTGGGAGTAGTATCCGGTCATAAATAGGGATAGAGACGACAATGCATAAGGTGATGAGAGATTGAAGAGATGCAGCTGGTATTTGAAAGCTTGGAGTGATGTAACGGTCCATTGTAACTCCTTGTTTGGTGAAGAAGGTGGATGTCTGTGAAAATACTATGCCATAAACCAAAAGTGTAGCCCATATTGGAACAAGCCTAAGAACTGCCTTTGCCTCTTCGATGTCATTGATGCTGCAAACTTCACCTTCTTTTTTTCTACCATTTGGTCCAACTAATGCTTTATTCAGAAACCTATCATCAAAACGAACACTCAAGTTAATCCCTAAGTTACATTAACAAGAAAAAAAGATATGCCTACAGTAGTAAATAGCATGGCAAGATCCTTTCTTTTTTTCCTCTTGGTTTCAAGAAAGATGAAATGTGATAAAATGCAAGACTGTAACAAAAAAACAGCAGAAGGAGGTTTTACTCTACACACTGTAACTTATAAATCACATTATTTTGACTTATAATGGAGTTATTGAAGCTATAGTAGTGTAGTACATAATTTAGACTTGCCACTTCTCCATTTCTAATATTGAGAGTTTCTCACGCATATATACAAGCATGTTGATCGGGTTGTCATTCAACACAGATAGTTGAAAAGTGTATAGACAAATGAGATTAACAGAATTCAGCCTCTTAAAATTTAGACTTACGTAGCACCATAGCTGACTTACTTGTATTGTCCAAAGCCTTCATAAGGCAGAATTCCCTGAGCTTCTGCTTCAATGGAAATTGCTGAAGCGCTAGTCCCCCAATTCCTAGCTGCTCTGACAAATACTTGACCTATTCTAAGAAACGGGCTCCTCTCATCACTTTGTATGCGGAATCGATAAGTAAAACTTCCAAGAAAAAACACAATGAGGGCAAAGCACATGATAATGCAGGGGATACCAAATCCAAGGCCCCAACTCAAGTTATCTTGGATATAGTTCAAGACAGACAAAGACGCCAAAAGACCAGCACAAAACGAAAAGTACCACCAGTTAAAGAATGAGCTTTTCGCCTTACACTCTTCAGGATCTTGCTCGTCAAATTGGTCAGCTCCAAAAGCTTGTACACAAGGTTTATGCCCTCCTTGTGCGAATGCAACTAAATACAATGAGAAGAAAAAGAGAATAATTTGAGACTGTGGCGGAGAACAAGACGTGCTATTTGCTACATCTTGACATTGAGATGGGTCGAATGAGTAAATTACAGCTAATAGAGACAAACATCCAAGTCCCTGTAATCATTCCCAATGAGAAAGGAACACGAGTTAGCTTTCATACAAGCAATGAACATGTTAAAGGTAATTAAGTCAAAAGATTCTCCTGCCTCGTCTTTTCTATGTGAATTATGTAAGATGTTTTGCATAATAACAATCAATTCGGTTTATTTTCTTGTACACATCAAATATTGACATTGTAATAAGTTTTGGAGTTTTCAAGTTCACTGAATCACCCCACATAAACCTCGATAATTTCCACAGAGAAGAAACTATTTCAGTCAACAAGTAGCAAAAGTATCTTTAAGAAACTGAGCTGCTAACCAGTTATGTAAAAAACTTAATATATGCAAATAAATAAAATGAAATTCCATGATTATGATATATTAGTATTAACTTTTTGACAAGAATCCGTAACTGACCAAAACATATAGTGCAGAGGCGACTAGAATCATCCGGTAACGACCCAGAAACGAGTCCGCCACGAATGCTCCCAAAAGCGGCAAAAGCGACGCCGTTCCAGACCACACATTCACATTCTTCGCCGCCGTGGCGGTGGACTGGCCCAACGGCCCCGTCAAATAACTTATCAAATTCGAACTTATTCCATAATAAGCAAACCTCTCCGCCACCTCAACACCTAACCGGAAAAAAAATTGAAAATTTGAAGGAAAAAAATTATAATTCAGTAATTAGGATAAATACCTATGATGAAAGAAGCAGACCTCCAGCCACCAGATTTGGATCGGGAAACGAGCACGCCTTTGAAGTCAACGGATCCCTCAACGGTATCGTTCAGCAGAGGGACTTCGGCATCATACATGGCGGCGACGGTGGCCATTACCGGTCAAACTACGCCACAAGATTCAGAGCTGGTAATGAAAGACAAAAGACGTGTTGTATGTTTCTAGGGAAATGGATGCTACAAATTTCTTTCCGCAAATTTTTAGTGAAGTTTGCAGATTGATACTTGAATATAAAAATTGCATGAATTTTATATATTAAATTTGTATTCACTTTTCTTTACTGTGTACAACTCTTTTTCCAAATTGAAGTATTTTCATGATTCAATTAACTCTTTTTCCAAATTGAAGTATTTTCATGATTCAATTAACTCTTTCATCCAAATTTTCATCATTTTTTTCGACGATTCAATTGCCATATTTTAAAGATTAAAAGTAAGCGCACTTTCCCTTCTTTATTTGTTTTTCCCACATCTTCCACTTCTCCTCTCTATTGATTTCAATATCTCCAATCAATGTTCTTTTGCTACTATAGCGCGAACTATACTTTGGGACGAAATCAAAATAATGAAATATTAAAGTGAGTAGAAGACTTTGTGTTGAATGGGTATGTTGATTTTGTAAATTTCTTAACAAAGTAAATACAACATTTTGTAGTGTTTGTTTTATATGATAAAGCATAAATAAAAAATATACAAACTCATTGGTAAACAAAACTCAAATCAGAATGTCTTCTTGACCATGTATGAATTCTTCTTCTTTTTTCAAGCTTTTATTTTTTCCTTAGAATTCTTTTATTTAAATATGTTTATTTTGAGGTATTAAAAGGTTGTATATATTTTCATAAACTTATTTTTTTTAGGTATGTTGCAAGAGACTTGAATTCAATTATTTTTTTTTTCTTATAAGGGTTCTCAAGATATTATAGGCAAATTTGTTGAAGGCTAAAATTTTAATGATTGAGCTTTGATGCAAGTATTGTCATGTTGTGCAATTTGAAGTGTTTGTAAATTTTTTATTTCTTTATTTGGTAGGGAGTTGAATGCAACTAGCCTCTCATTAATTGGAAGTGTTAATATAAAAGAGGAGTTGAAGCCCAAGGTGAGAATGGAATTTGATAGTGTAGAAAAAGTTTGGAACTCTAGGGTTGATTCCAATAAATGGTTGGATTTGGACCAACAAAGGCATACACCAATAAAAGTAAGAAAGACGATTCAATTACTTCATTCAGATTTCTTTGTTTCTAAGAAGGTATTCAAAAATAGGACAAAATAGATTGTCTAGTGTTGAATCCTTGATAAGAGATTAGAATTGATTGCAAACTGAGAATAACACTCACACATGTCAATGGAAAATTCAGGGTTCATGACTTTGTGGAAGAACATAATCATGAACTCTAACTCACATAAACGATCCACATGTTGTCATCTCACTTTAAGTTATCTGAAGTTCAAGCTTGGAAAATCGACTTGGCAGAGGATTCTGGTCTTCAACAACGAGATTTGTTTCAGTTGATGAGCAAACATGTAGGAAGAAGGATGAATATTTGGTACACCCGTCTCGATCAAAAGAATTATCCTCGAAGTGAATTATCCTCGAAGTGAAAGACACAGAATCTTGATATACCGGGAAGCAGGATTTTTATTGCACTTTCAATGACAGTTGTTCAAAAATCCATCAATTTTTACACTTACCAGATGGACATGAAAGAGCAAATAACAAATGTATTTTGGGCATATGCAAAAATGATCATTAATATTTTGGCAATGGAGTTTCTCTGGACACAACATAGTGTACCGATCGAGCACAAAGATTACTTGCTTTATTCTCATAATTTAACCAATACAAAAGAGTGCTAATATTTATGGCAGCTTTGATGTATGATGAAACAATCGAGTCTTTCAAGTGGTTGTTTGAGACATTCTAAGAAGCTTATATGCAAAAGAAACCGCAAATACTTTTTATAAATCAAGATAAAGTCATGAAAAAAGCATTGCATGAAGTCAGTGTCTGAAATTTATCATGGATTTTGTAAATGACATTAAATGCAAAATGGTATCAAACACATGGGTAACTTGATGTGAAGAATGGTTCGCACTTCTTACAACAAAGTTTGAAGAGGCCTAGAGATTGCTTGCTACATACAATATGGGAGAAAATGGGTGGTTATAGTTAGTTTATAGAAGTTAGGAGAGATGGACAGCATGTTACATGAAAAAAGCACACACATTAGGCATGCAAAGTACACAAATAAGTGAAAGTATTAAATTGGATTTCAAGAACTTGATGAGTCCAAACTTGAACATTACCCAATCCCTTAAGCACTTTGAAGGCGTACTAAAAGAAAAATGACACAATGAGTTAAAATGTGAGTTTGAGTCACAACATAAAGTATTAAGGTTGAAAAGTTAGTATTCTCCTTTGCTCCAACAAGCTACACAATTATACACTCACACAATTTTTGACTCATTCCAAGAAGAGCTTGATCTCAATTTGGTTGCTTGTGTAAAAAGTTAAGAGCAAGATTCTCCCATTATTTGAGTACATCATTATAATTATCAGTCAAGTCGGAGAATGGGAAGTTTATTTTAGCCCTTGCAACATGTCGGTTTCTTGTAGCTATAGAAAATTTGAGACATTCGATATGCTTTAAAGGTGTTAGATGTTAGAGATGTTAAATTAATTCAAAATCGATATATCCTCAATAGACAAACAAAACAAGCAAGAAACATTGTTGTATATAATGTTGAGGGAAATGAAATTCAGGAAAATGTCAAACTAACTATCATCCAACGCCATAAAAAAATGTGTTTGTTGCTTATAAATATAGCGAGTGAAGCATCTCATAGCCAACTAAGCCAAGTAGCATTCTTATTTCCGCGTGAAGCTGCTAATAAGTTGAGCAAACAAGTAACGGAGATCTATAGTAGTCAAAGAAGTGTGGACTTAATTGATACAATCTGAATGAAAGTCAAAACATGTTGTAGCTGGTGGAATTCAAGAATAGAGATTGTAGTGAAGGTAAGAAGAGCATGAAATGTTGGGTTAAGATGCAATTTAAGGGGGAAAAAAAGAAAAACAACAACAACAAATGGCAGTGATTCACAAAGTACAAATAGTAAAATGATAATTAAATTTGTATTGATACCATTAATTTTATTTCCCTTATTCATTTATTCCATTATTAACATATTTAAAGTATTTCTCATAGGATAACGTAGCTTTTTCAAGCCAACCACAATTCCGATTACAACATGCATATTTTGACAGATTTGATGCACTTGAAAGTCAATTTAGCTTTAATAATTATTGTTGACGAGTATATCATGTATTATTATGCTTATTCATTTCCATTGTTGTCTGAAATTATTTCTTTAAATGAATACAAGATCCACTTCATTATCTAATATAGGATCCACTTGATGAGGACGGAAACAAGTGAATTCTTTTTTTTTTTTTTTTTTCGAAACCACAGAAGTTAAATAAAATAAAATAAATTGATATTACACGATTATTCAGACATACCCGATGAAAATAAAACTAGGCACAAAGCCAGGGTGAGGAAAGTCCGAACTTCCTAAATGCCGCAAGATACAAAGGCATAAAATGCAGCAAAACAGTGCTAAAAAGCAGCAGCAGAATCAGCACACATCAGCAAGAGCAGCAAGAACAGCATCAAACTCAGTTTGAAACATCAGCAGGCCTAAACCAGGCCAGCTTTTGTATATCATCCCAGCATTAGGAACAGCAAATCAGCACGAACTCTGCAGGAAAAACAGCAAGAGACAGCAGCAGGAATCAGCGAACAGCAGCCAGGCCAGCCTTAGTAAATCATCCCAGCAGCAGTATGAACAGCAAAATCAGCACAAACTCAGCAAGGAGACAGCAGCAGGATCAGCAGGATCAGCAGGAACCAGCGAACAGCAACTTTCAGCAGCAGGAACCATCAAGGCCAAAGGCCAAGGCAGCAGTGGACAGCAAAATGCAGCAGCAGGTAACACTCCATAGACCTCCAGGATGTAGCAGGGAACAACGGCAATGCTCGTGTCTTCAAAATGCTACTGTATCAGTCCTTCACTGTAGCAGCTAACATCAGCAACCAGCCAGGTAACACGTCTATTCAACAGGGGTGCAAAATCAAGTTCAAGGCAAAAGGCACCTGTGACCAGAAAATTGCAGCAGCAGGGAACACTCCATCGGAATCTAGGGTGCAGTAGTGAACACCTTAAAGTGCAGCTTTGGAAGAAAAATCAACTTGCTAAAATGCATCAGCAAAACAGCAGACAAGGTATAACTCAGCAACACAAACCGGGTCTTCAAGTGATATGGTATTGGTACGCCAACTAGCAGTTAACAGCAAAGAGCAGCCAGATAGCAAGTCCACCCAGCATTGTAGCAGCAGCCAGTCCAAAAAACCAAATGCAGCAGCGAGCAGAAAATGGCAGCAGCAAAATATCAGCAGTCCCCACAGTAGGATGGCAGTTTCCAGTCCACAGTAGGGCATAGGCATTCAATGTATTTATCATCCTATTTTTTGGTTTTTGTAGTAAGTACTTCTATGCATCAAACACTATAGAATTTCAAGGAATAGACAATTTATTTGGAAGAAAGAACTATCATATTTTATTGCATTGCAAATATACAACTATATTCCGTACATCATATGCTAATTTTATTATAATTTAAAAAATATATATATAGTTAATTAACCAGACTAAATTTCATAATCTACACAAAATCTCTCTTCTAGCATCATGATTCTCATCTTCAATACATCTAAGCAAGTATGCACTTTCTATCCATTTGTTCTCATGGTACAAGAATCAACAAGAGAATATGTACTACATAAACAAGGGAAAATATATATTTATATCCAACAAAACTAGAGCAAAAGCATTCACATTGTTTATAATGGAACTTTGGTCTAGCAAATTCATTATCACAACCTCTTTCTCTTATATATTTCATAATTGAAAATGAGGTTTTAGCAAGGTATATATACTATAAAATCTATTCAATGTTCAAGTATTTACATCATTTGAACATAATATATTTTCCCAGGAAAGGAATCATAAGCTAGTAACACATAGTATATGCATATATTGAATGTGTTTCCTCAAAACTTCACCCAACTATCCTTTGATTACTTTTTAGAATGCAAGTAGTTACACCAAAGAGTTGAATCAAATAAAAAATTCAACTCATTGAAAAACTTAAATTAGACAAATTAAGTAGAATGGGAAAACTAAACTCAAACCAAATTTTCATTTGAAAGAAGGCAGACATCGATTCACCAATTTACATCAAAATCAAATTCATCACTTAACCAACATTAAAACCAGATTCATCTGCAATTATCCACTGAAAAACAAAGGGAAAATAGCAAAATATAGGACATAACTCGACATATTGCTGCTTTCGTTTCACAAATTTTATCTTGTTGAAGTCGGAGCAGTTCCATAAATTGATGAGAAATTGAGGAATGAATCAGCAAGGAGCTGACAAAGAAGAGATAAGCTACCAATAAAGAAGAAATAAATGGGAAGAATTTGACCAAAAAAAAAAGAAGGAGAGAGATTTCTCCAATTTATTGTAATGTTTTGGGGGTAATGTTTTCCCATTTGCTTCTGTAAAAGGTGTGTTGTAGTTTAATTTTGGAGAGCAGAAAACTATGTTTTATTTAGGTAAGTGTAATACGTTATTTAAGGTGATGTGGCGATGGCACAATTGTCGATTTATTATGCAGTTGAGATGTTCTGAACTCCATAAGCTTGGAACTCTATAGGATCTGGAACTTGATAATTGTCGACGCAGCCCAATTTTTTATGGTTTCAAGGCTTCATCCTTTAAGTATTATTATTTTAACTCCCGAGATAAATATTTTTAGACCAAATGCATAAGTTAAAAGCTATTGAAAAATTCATTTAGTTTGGTGTGACCATTGGTGGATTAGACAAATTATCCTTTCTAATTTAATATTGGATTCAAGTATGAGGTCCCATAATAAAGTTAAAGCCTCTATATCATATTCCCAAAGGTAAATTACATTATGTTTTTTTTTGTGTTTTCTAAAATTCCTCTCATATTTCAATAATTTAGCATACTCTCTTTTTTTCGAGCAGTAACTGTATATAATAAACGATAAACAATGCACCTGACCTGCAGCATAGCTTTTCTGACTTTTTATCCAGTATTGCCTTTCCTATTATAAGCACAAGATTTTGCAAAGTAGAGGTAGGCGATTAACTGCACCCAGTGCGGCCAATAGCCAATAGAAGTAATCCATATGAGCCCTATTCAAGTTGTCTAAGAACCAGCTCTTCTGTCCCTGTTCGCCCGTGACTTCCACTATGATGGAGATGGGGAAACTGCTTATAAAAATCCTAATACCTGATATGCTAAGGAATAGAGCAATACCAATACTTTTCAATTCACTAGGAACCTAATTGTAGAAAAACTCTTGCAGACAAACCGTGGTGAATACATCGAATATTCCAAAAAGTGTGTTCTGTGGAGCCAACCACCACACACTCACTGATAGCTCTTTGAAGAAGCATCCTCTCCACCAGAGCTGCAATCACCATGGAATACAAAGAAATGCAATCCAGTGTCGAAACATTGATTCACCTGATTGTTTTCCTGATAGGGCTCTAGCTATTGGGATTAATACACTGTCATAGATAGTAATAAGGCCAACAATCGATAGGCTGATAAGAGACTGGAGTGAACCACCTGGTATCGGAAGCTTGCAATGATGTAACAGTTCATTGTAGCGCCTTGTTTGGTAAATAGAGAGGATGACTGTGAAAATACTATGCTGTAAACCAAACATGCCGTCCATATTGGAACAAACCTAAGAGCTGCTTTCACCTCTTCAATGTCACAGATGCTACAAACTTTTGAATCATTAGGTCCGACTAATGGTTTGTTAAGAAACCTATTATCAATTAGAAAATCAAAGTTAATACCCAAATCACAATAAGAAGCCAATACATATGCATGTGGGAAGATTCTAGTACTTATTTTCTCTGGTTCAAGAAAGATAGCAAAGAATCAATATAAGTTGTTTTATACCCATCCCTTCAAAGAGTACTTTTCCCCATTTTGACTTGTTGATCGATGAAAACCATGAGATACTCATCCTTTCCAATTTGTGACCACTATGACAAATTTTGATTCTGACCATCTCGTCTTGACACCAGAATGTGGGTGGGATTCATAAGAGCATCTTAATCTTTACATCGGTCAAAATGGGTAAAAACATATTTTTCAAGGAGTGCGTATAAAAAGATATACCACATTACCAGATAGATCATTCTGTATTTTTTAGGACGACAATGGAGTTCGGAAATTTTAATTACATCAAACCTAGACTTAACTTCTTCAAGTTCAACTTTGTAATCTTTTGTGCACACATATCAAACAAAATTACAGCTAGTTCACAGATCCCATTCAACGCAGACGTTGAAAACTAATTAAATAAGTCGGATCAACGCATTAATCCTCTCGTTTATTCACATTACACAACATGAAAATCAACTTACTTATACTGTTGAAAGCCTTCACAAGACAGAATTCCCTGAGCTTCAGCTTCCATGGATATGGCAGAATCAGTAGTCTGCCAATTTCTAGCAGCTCCAACAAACACTCTTCTCATTCTGATAAATGGGCTCCTCTCATCACATTGTACAAGAAAAAGATAATTAAAACTACCAAGCAAAAACACAACAAGGGCAAGGACCATGACAATGCAGGGGATACCAAATCCAAGCCCCCAACAAAAATTATCTTGGATGTAGTTCAAAAGTGCTAACACAAAGGGCAAAGCACAGCCAGTTGAAGAATGAGCTTTTGGCCCTACACTCTTGTTCGCCAAACTGACAGCTCCAAAAGCTTGGACACAAGGCCACCTTGTGCAAATGCAACTAAATATAAAGAGAAGAAAAATAGACTAATTTGAAGTGGAAGTGGAAAGCAGGACGTGATTTTTTCTGCATTTTGGCATTCAGATGAGTTGAAAGAATAAATAATATCCGATAAAGACAAGCATCCAAGTCCCTGTAACATATCACAAAATATCAACAATAACACAATTAGTTTTGTTTCCCCCTGTAGAAATGATGCAAAATGTTTAAGATAATTAAATCAAAATAATCTATTTTTCTTGTGAATTAACAAGAACATTCTGCTATTGACCGAGTTGAATTAATACCATTTTTAGTTCATTTTTCCTTCACTGAATCACTCCATTTAAATCAAGAATTTACAGAAAACGACTTCACAGACATAATCAAGCAACTTAACTAATACAAATAAAACAAATTAAATTTCTTGATCATGAGTGTATTGTATAAGGACTTCATTTTCTTATAAGAATCTATGACTGACCAAAATATATAGTAAAGAAGCGACAATAATCGTCCTATGTTGACCGAATAACGAGTCCGCCAAAAAAGAACCCAAAATGCGCAAAAGCCACGCCGTTCCAGACCAGACATTCACATTTTTCGTCGCCGTATCTTATCAAATTCGAACTTATTCCGTAATAAGCAAACCTCTCAGCCACCTCAACACCTAATCAATCCAAGGAACTGAAAAAACGTGGGAAACTTTGAAGGAATAGAATGGGGAAAACTCGTAATTCAGTAAGTGATTAGCAAATATACCTGTAACGAAAGAAGCGGAATTCCAGCGCTCGATTTGGCTCTGGAAACAGGTCAGCTTTTGAAGTCGACGAGTTCCTCGACGGCTTCGGTAAGCAGAGGAGCTTCGGCATCGGAAATGGCGGCGGCCATGGCCACGGCCGATCAACCTTCCCAGAAGAATCGATCGGAACAGGTACGGAACACAAATATCGGTATTTTTAGAGCTCGCTGTTTGGCGGCCTTTTACTCCTTTAGCGAGGGAGTAACATTATATTTTAGTGGTAGATAAAAATAATTTTTGGCTAAATTGCAGAGATAATTTTCAAAATATTGTAAAATAAAAACAATTCATAAATTATGATACTTTAAACAAAAATTAAACTGATGTAAAACATCATGTTTGATGTCTTTTTTTTTTGTAAAACATTACCGGACCTAATGTTGTATAATCTGGTTGAAAATTAAAAATATCAAGCTCATCAAAATTTTTAATTTTTAATTTTATATATCTTTATATTATATTATGCATGTAGTAATTTCACATATATATAAGTGTGTGTGTATATATATATATATATATATATCTTGAAGGACATAATGATCATACATGCATATATACACACGCACATATATAGTTTATATAAATATATATATGTATACAATTTTAATTTTGTTTATTCTTTCTTAATCTATATATATATATAATATATTTCTATTATGATTTTTAGTATATATATTTATATATTTTATATATATATTTATATTATTTTATAAATTATAAATAGAATTAAAAAATAAAAATTATATTTTTAGTTATTATAATTTTATTATATCTTATATAAAAAATATATAAATAAATTTAATAAATAAAAGAATATTTATTAATAATTATATATTTTATTAAAAGAATTATTAGAATAATTTAAGTATATATATATATATATAAATCCGAGATGATAAAAAAAGAAAAAACATATAAATGCATATAATGTTAGGCCCATTAACGTTGTATTAAAACAATATATCAATGAAATGTTGTATTAAAACAATATATCAAAATATCATAAATGAAATTAATAAATAAAAGAATATTTATTAATAATTATATATGTTATTAGAAAAAATATTTAAATATATATATATATATATATATAAATCTAAGATAATAAAAAAAGAAAAAATATATAAATGCGTATAACGTCAGGCCCAAAACGTTAGGCCCTTTTAATTAATTTATATATAGATATATATTAAATTTATTATATTCTTTATATTTAATATGTATATATATATATATATATTAAAATATACCTAAAGTTGAAAAAAGATAAAAAAATTATATAACTTTCATTTTTTTTATGACTGTGGACGTAAAATATTATATATATATATATTCATTCTTATATTTAATAAATAAAAGAATATTTATTAATAATTATATATTTTATTAGAAGAATACAAATACTTTAAATATATATATAATGATTATTTAGTCATAATAATATCATATGTTATATTAAAAAAACATATCAAAATATTATAAATGAATTCTTATTCTCTTTATAATTAATATATACATAACTCTATTAAAATTTACATAAATTGAAAAAAAAATCAAAACAATTATTATTTAATTTTCTCTTATAATTAACATGTTATTAAATTTTCTCTTATATATTTATATATTAATAATATTTATAAGATTATTATTTTTTACATTATAAATAGAAATTTAAAAACCAAAAAAATATATACTTATTTATTTATAATAATTTTATGTGTGTTATATTTTTCTTCCTCTGAAATATTCATCAAAGGCATGGTCATTCTGTGTAATATCCGATTATTTTCACGCAATATTTAATTTCTTTGATTTATTTGATTTTACTTTATGTGGGCTTATTATTATTTCAAGTAGGATTATTGGACCTTAAGATATTTTTCTCTAAGCCCAAATATATATATATATATATATATATATATAATAGAACTTTCAGGTAAAATACCGTATATTTTTCTTAGAATCTTATGGTTACGGAGGTTAACATTTTGTTAGTAAATAAGAGATTTTCTCTCAATTAGTTAGAAGATTATATACAGATGCAGATTCTCTCTCACTAAGAAGATACATCTAGATTTAAATCATGCCAAACCTATAAATACAATCCAGTATTTCTTCAACATTCATCATCCGGGTTTTTCAGAATTTGAGGGTAGGAGATAAGGCACGTGGATTATAAGCATATCACTTGCATGAGATTTTTCTTATATTACGAGAAGTCACGTAAGAGGTGGGGTTCTTATACGATTTGTCAGTTTTAAATATTTTGTTTGTTTAAAGTACGATTTGATGGTTATATGTTTTGATACGTTGATACGAGATCATTAATTTGATCCACCATTATGTGTTGGCCAACCTTTGATACGAAATGTTAACGTTTGATATGGATGTTATATTATGTTATGCCTGATATGTTCATGTTACTCTCTAATTGTGTTTTTACAACCTTATATTTAATTTTGACAAGCCTGAACCTCACGAGTTGGGTGTAGCTCACCCCCCTTTTACCTTCCTACTTTTCAGGATAGGGAGTTTGTCAAGGCGACGGAAGCAGATGGATGAAGCATATTATTATTATTCTTCTCTGAATTATGAGTTACATTTCGTTCATAAACAAATTGAAATTTTATTAGGGTTATTTAATCACATTTTTTTGTACGATTTACATTGAGGACTTAAATTTTTTAATAAATCAAGTAGAGTCCTAATTCTTTTTATATATTCTTTAACGACCTAGTTATTAGGACGAAATTACTTAATATTTATTTACTTATTTTTGATTTGGTAACTTGTCATTTTTTTTATTAAAAATATGTAGTAAATTAATATATATCTAAATATTATTTGGGTCGTTACATTGTGATATCAGAGCAGGTTTACGTTTCTGTAGACTTGTTTAAATTGTGAATTTATGATGAAATGTTTGAATATATATATATATATATAAATATATATATATATATCAGTTATATGCTTCATCGTCTTCTTCCGTTCACCACGACAACTCCAAAGGTATGCAATGAGTTACGATTTATGTTACCGACATTAAGCATGATATGTATATGGTTACACCTGTTTAAGACATATTATGCATGCATGAGAGTTATGACACATAGATTTATGCCTAGTATTATGTGTATTGAGTTATAGTCGCATGGATTAGATAGGTAAGATGGGCCTCGCACGTAGAATGCTTAGAAGAAGAACCGATGGAAAAAAAAACCCGCCTATAGTGATTAGTGATGTTGAGTAGAAATAGATTACGAGCATTTTCCTTTATTTATTTCATATAAGTAATTTCTCATTTCCTTCCTTCTTTTAGATAGGGAAATATTTTAAATTATTGATTATTTTATGTTTACGATTTAGTCTATATTGATACTTATAACTCATGAATTAGAATATTCGTGGTAGTAGAAATATGGCACCTAGATGCGACAACAATACCGCATCTGCTTCCAGCAATCAAGATCAAGCTGACCAGAATGAGGTTCCCAACAATCAACAACAGTTGTTGTCAGGACTAGCTGTACTCCTTCAGGGCGCTACGATCAACTCAACAACTACTCCCGAAAAAACACAAGCTCGGGTTATCAGTCAATTTAGTCACTTTCAACCCCCTATGTTCAAGGGTACTGAGGAACCTGCTACTATGAAGGAATAGTTACTCACTCTACAAAGCTTACTTGAGTACATGTCATGCACTGATGCCCAAAGATTTCTTGTGATGTGTTCCAATTGAAGGGTGACGCTAGGACTTGGTGGAATGACTACTGGAGGTTTAGAACCGAGGAGGAGCACATTGTTCTTACTTGGAAGGACTTCAAGGAGATCGTTATGGAGAAATACTACCCACGGGTGTATTAGGACAAGATGGAAAGAGAATTTATGGATTTCGCCCAATGCAATTTGACAATCACTGACTATGAACATAGATTCAATCATTTGTGTCGTTTCGCCCCACACCTAGTGGATACTCCACAAAGGAAAGCTCAAAGGTTCCGTGATGGGTTACGTGCCGAGATCCGCCACCATCTGGCTGGACTTGGAATGATGGCCTATGCTGAAGCAGTAGCAAGGGCGGAAGACATATCTGCCAGCATTGACATGGAAAAAACTAAGAACAGGGCGGTAGATGGTTCCAACAAAAGGAAGTGGCATGAAAACAACCAAGGGAAAGGAGGAACTCAGAATAAAAGAGGGAGAAACGATGGGCCATTTGGGCCCAAACCACAAGCTGAATTTCCGACATGCCCCACGTGTGGTAAAAAGCACAGAGGTGAATGTCTACATGGACAAAACAAATGTTTTCGCTGTCGTGAACTAGAACACATCATATCACAATGTCCAATGACAAGGTGGATGTAATGGAAGGGCCCCAAACATTGGTTCAGGAGGACGACCTAGAAATTTTAGTATGGCAAAGAAGGAGGCAGAGCAAGAGCCAGGAACTATGTCAGGTATGTTACTAGTTGCAGGAATACCTGCTTTAGTGCTTTTTGATATAGGTGCTACACATTCCTTTATTTCCACAAAATTTTGTGCTATGTGTGCATATAAAAGTATTAAGTAAGTGGAACCACTTGAAATCAGTATACCTTCGGGTAAATCAATGAGTATTGATTCATTGGTCAGAATAACTGTTTATGTCAATGAACATAATTTGGAGGCTGATTTATACATGCTTGAGATGAACGATTTTGATACTATTTTGGGTATGGACTGGTTGGGTAGATATCAAGCTGATATCCGCCGTTTAGAGAAAAGGATAATTCTACTATCACTAGATGGTGTAGAAATAATCTTTCATGGGGCAAAATCCAATCTTGTTATACGTATTATATCATCAATGAAGGTTGTAAAGATGCTTAAGAAAGAAAGGTGTGAAGGATTCTTGGTGAATGTGATGAGTGTTCCGTCTCCCGAAACATCATTAACCGATGTACCAATCGTAACAGAGTTTTTAGATGTTTTTCCAGAAAGTCTATCGGGAATTCCCCCAGACTGGCAAGTGGAGTTTACTATAGACTTGGTACCTGGAGCTGCGTCAATTTCCAAAGCCCCCTATCGTATGGTCCCAAAGGAGTTACACGAACTTAAGGTTCAAATCCAAGAGCTATTGGATATGAGTTATATTAGACCAAGTGTTTCGCCTTGGGGAGCACCAGTATTGTTCGTAAAGAAGAAGGATGCCTCTATGAGAATGTGTATTGATTACCGTGAGCTAATTGACTTAGGATAAAGAATAAGTATCCTCTTCCAAGAATCGAGGATTTATTTGATCAACTCCGAGGAGTGTGAGTATTTTCCAAGATTGATTTAAGGTCAGGCTATCATCAACTGAAGATTAAAGAGGGACATATTCCTAAAATCGCATTCCGAACTCGTTATGGTCATTATGAGTTTGTGGTCATGCCGTTTGGATTAAGTAATGCACCAGCAGTCTTCATGGACTTGATGAATCGAGTGTTTCATTCTTTCTTGGATCAATTTTTAATAGTCTTTATTGATGATATACTCATGTACTCAAAGGACAAGGAAGAACATGAGCAACATCTAAGATGGGTGTTGGAAATGCTGCGTAAAGAGAAGTTGTATGCGAAATTTAGTAAATGTGAATTTTGGCTAGACCAAGTAGTATTTCTTAGGCACGTTGTCACATCTGGAGGAATTGAGGTTGATCCGACCAAGGTGGAGGCAATGAATAATTGGAATGCACCCACCAATGCGAATGAGGTACGCAGTTTCCTAGGACTTGCTGGCTATTACAGAAGATTTATAAAAGGTTATCCAAAGATAGCTGCACCTATGACTCGATTGACACGCAAAGGAGAAAACTTTATTTGGAATGAGGGGTGTGAGAATAGTTTTCAAGAGCTTAAACGATGCCTTACCACAGCACCAATACTTACAATTCCAGACCCAATTGAGGAATTCGTGATCTACAGCGATGCATCCAAACAAGGGTTAGGATGTGTACTTATGCAATGCGGTAAGGTAGTGCTTATGCGTCGAGACAGTTGAAGTCACATGAGTTAAATTATCCCACACATGATCTTAAGTTAGCTGTTGTGATTCATGTTTTAAAAATATGACGTCGTTACCTCTATGGGGGTAAGTGTGAAATATACACAGACCATAAAAGTTTAAAGTACCTCTTCACACAAAAGGAACTAAACATGAGACAAAGAAGATGGCTAGAGCGGGTAAAGGATTACAATTGTACAATTCACTATCATCTTGGAAAGGCCAACGTAGTAGCTGATGCACTCAGTCATAAAACTCGAGGAGAGTTGGCGTGTATCTTAACGAAAGAAGATAAGCTAGCCAATGAGTTTTCGAGATTGAACATTGAAGTGGTGAGACCACCAAAGACTCTGAATTCAATATTGACGCCCTTGGTAGTAAAATCAACATTAAAGGAAAGAATTAAGGAAGGTCAGACTCGTGATGATTTTCTCCCAAAGATGAAGGAGCGAACAATCGTCAGAGAAGACAAAGAATTCATTATCGCTGAGGACGGTACAATGTACTTGAAGAAAAGATATTTGTGCCAAAGGATTTGGAGTTAAGGGAGGTAATCTTAGGAGAAACTCACAATACGCCTTATACAACACATCCTGGTAGTATAAAGATGTACCAAGATTTGAGAAAAACCTTTTAGTGGGAAGGATTGAAAAAGGATGTACGAAATTCGTCAGCAAATGCATGGTTTGCCAAAAAGTGAAAGCGGAGCACCAATGACCTTTGGGTTTAATGAAGTTACTCCACATTCCATAATGGAAGCGGGAACATATTGCAATGGATTTCTTTGTCAGACTTCCATGAACCGAGAAAAGGAATCATGCAGTCTGGGTTATTATTGATCGTCTTACTAAATCGGCACATTTCATTTCGGTAAAGATGAACAATAGAGTGGATCAGTATGCTCCAATTTATGTGCGTGAAATTGTTAGATTACATGGAGTACCGGTATCTATTGTGTCAGACAGAGACACCCGTTTCACGTCAAAGTTTTTGGAAGAAACTACAAGAGGCCTTAGACACTAAATTGAGCTTTATTACTACTTATCATCCACAAACCGATAGACAGTCTGAGAGAACAATACAGATACTTGAAGACATGTTAAGAGCATGTGTTCTAGACATGGGAAATAATTGGGAACATTTTCTGCCTTTAGTAGAATTTGCTTACAATAATATTTATCAGGCAACTATTGGTATGGCATCGTATGAAGCTCTCTATGGAAGGAAGTGTAGATCACCGATTTATTGGGATGAGGTCGGAGAAATGAAGCTTTTGGGACCAGAGATAATTGAAGAGATCGTTGTAGTAGTAGAGAAGATACGAAAGAGGATTAAAGTAGCTCAGGACCGATAAAAGTCGTACGCCGACAAATGAAGAAAGGATCTTGAGTTTGTAATCGGTGAGAAAGTTTTCTTGAAGATCGCTCCAATCAAGGGAGTGATTTTTTTTGGTAGGAAAGGGAATTTAAGACTAAGATATGTGGGACCCTTTGAGATACTTGATCGTATTGGAGACATAGCATACCGTCTAGCTTTACCGTCAAAACTCTCCGCTGTACACAACGTATTTCACGTTTCCATGTTGAGGAAATATGTCCACGACCCCAGCCATGTCGTCAATTATTCTACCTTGGATATGAACAAAGATTTAACGTATGAGGAGAAGCCAGAAGTGGTGTTGGAGAGGAAGATTCAAAAACTTAGAAATAAAGAAACGGTACTTATTAAAGTACGATGGAGCCAACATAGTGAAAAAGAGGCTACATAGGAGCGAGAAGACGAGCTGCGAGCTAAATATCCTTATTTCAATACTCACGGTATGTTATGGAATTTTGAGGACGAAATTATTTTCAACGAGGGTAGGATGTAATACTCGATTATTTCCACGCAATATTTAATTTCTTTGATTTATTTTATTTTATTTTATTTTACTTTACGTGGGCTTATTATTGTTTCAATTAAGATTATTGGACCTTAAGATATTTTTCTCTAAGCCAAAAAAAAAAAAATATATATATATATATATATATAATAGAACTTTCAGCTAAGATACGATATATTTTTCTTAGAATCTTATGGTTACGGAGGTTAGCATTTTGTTAGTAAAGAAGTGATTTTCTCTCAATTAGTTAGAAGATTAGATAGAGATGCAGATTCTCTCTCACTAAGAAGATACATCTAGATTTAAATCCTACCAAGCCTATAAATACAATCCAGTATTCCTTCAACATTCATCATCAGGGATTTTCAGAATTTCAGGCGAGGAGATAAGGCACGTGGATTAGAAGCATATCACTTGCATGAGATTTTTCTTATATTACGAGAAGTCACGTAAGAGGTGGGGTTCTTATACGGTTTGTCAGTTTTAAATATTCTGTTTGTTTAAAGTACGATTTGATGGTTATATGTTTTGATACGTTGATATGAGATCATTAATTTGATCCACCATTATATGCTGCCCAAGCTTTGATACGAAATGTTACGTTTGATATGGATGTTATATTATGTTATGCCTGATACATTCATATTACTCTCTAATTGTACTTTTACAACCTTGTATTTAATTTTGACAAGCTTGAACCTCACGAGCTAGGTGTAGCTCACCCCCCTTTTTCCTTCCAACTTTTCAGGATAAGGAGTTTGTCAAGATGACGGAAGCAGACAGATGAAGCATATTATTATTATTATTCTCTGAATTATGGGTTACATTTCGTTCATAAACAAATTGAAATTTTATTAGGGTTACTTAATCACCTTTTTTTTTTCTTACGATTTACGTTGAGGACTTAAATTTAGTAGTAAATCAAGTAGAGTCCTAATTCTTTTTTTATGTTCTTTAACAACCTAGTTATTAGGACGAAATTACTTAATATTTATTTACTTATTTTTGATTTGGTAACTTATAATTTTTTTTATTAAAAATATGTAGTAAATTAATATATATCTAAATATTATTTGGGTTGTTACATTCTGCTAGAGGAGAATATTGAATGATCTTGTACATTCCGAAATTGAGTCATATCAGAGTATTGGAATGGAATAGGAGTGTGATGGAAGTGTTCGTATTGTGTAAAATTTTGTGAGAATCATAGTTCATCTCTTCAAATTGGGATTCATCTTGATGTATTGGTTGAGTATATGTCATATATGTTTGCTCAGGTGATAACCTCTCAATAGTTTGCTCTACATTTTCGTACAGTGAAAATTACGCATCCAACAAAGAATTAAGTTAATTGATATCTAACATGTTTCTGTTTTTTATGCTAGGCTTTATTGGTTCCAATTGTTCAATTTGAATATTCATAAAAATAAATATTTACATATAGGTGGACATTGAATTTATATAAAAAAATTATATAATAATATAAATGTAAGTTGAATACCATGTATTGCATTAAAGGTCCAGTTTTGATTCCCTTATCTTCTTGATTTTCAATAGGTGATGTAAAACAATATGTTATTGTGTTATACTACTTGTTGTAATGAGGTGTGGTTGTTGGGTTCAAAACTATTTGGGTGCCTCTAATATAATTAGGGATGTTAATCGGGCTAGCCCTAGCGGTTTCGGGATAGCCCTAGCGGGTTTCGGGCTAATCGGTTCACGGGCTAATCGGACCAATTTAAACTGGCTAACAATATCATGAACCTAACCCTAACCCTAACGGGTTTTGGGCTAATCGGGCTACTATCGGGCTATGAATAAAAAAAATTTAAATTAGCAATTTCAACACTTAAATCTCAAACATATAAACTAAAATCATAATTCATAAGTTCATACATGATATTACTTGACAATAAATACCAAAATACTAATCAATCATGACTAAACATCATTCTCCAACTTATTAGTTTCGAATCTTAAATTCATCATGTTCTTTTCTTGGAAATGTTCAAAATTGGTAGAAAAATATTGAAACATATAATAATCATATTAATATAACACACAAATAAACCTAAATTTCGAGTCGAGTCGAACTCGAGCTTTGAGCTTCAAGCCTCAAGCCGAGTTGAGCCCGCAGTTGTGTCTCACAAGCTTGAGTCGAGCCTAACATTATGAGTTCAACAAGCTTCAAGCTCGTGCTGAGCTCGATCTCAGTTTCTCAAGCTCAACTCGATTTATTAATAGTCCTACATATAATATATATTTAATCTTCCTGTATAAAAGAAGAATAGTGTAGACTTTTGTAATATATTACTTTTGATAATAAAATTGCTAATTTTTTAATCTATCCTCTGGCACAGTTGTTCTTATTTACTTTTTTTAGTTTTAAAATTTTGAAATATTAAAAAAAACCCTAGTTCTTTTATTAAACATAGTTTTTCAATAGTAGAATTAGTTTATGCTTTTCTACAGCTTCTTTTGAAACTTATAAGTTTGAAAATAAGTTAAATCTACAGCGGCGAAGAAGGAACGAGAAGCAGCGGTGGCGGCGAAGATGGGGAGCAGCAGCGGCGGCCAAGATGGGGCGACCAGCAGCGGCGGCCAAGCGAGCAGCAGGGCGGGGAAGCAGCGGCGACCAAGCGAGCACCAGGGCGGGGAAGCAGCGGCTCTGGCTCACGGTGATGTGAAAAATTAGGGCTTTTGTTCTCTTGTTTTTCAAAATGAAAATGAACAAAATGGAAAGTGTGGGCAGACAGCAGAATGGAAAGTGCAGCAGGAAATTAGGCCTTCTGTTCTCTTGTTTTTCAAAATGAAATGGAACAAAATGGAAAGTGTGGGCAGACAGCAGAATGGAAAGTGCAGCAGGCAGACAGCACTCACGTGGGTTATTGACTTAATGTCATGACCCCCCCCAAAAAAAAAAAAAAAAAAGAAGCCAGCCCGCGGGCCAGCCCGATTAAACCGCGGCCCAACCCGATTAGCCCGCGGGTCTATCGGTCCGGGCTAAAAAGCCCGGATGTTAAACAGGCTGGAAAAGTTGGGCCCTAAACCTATTTTTTTTCCGGTTAAACGGGCTGGCCCGGCGGGCCGTAGCCCTAATAACATCTCTAAATATAATCATTTATTTGCATCAATTTTTAACATAAGTATGGTATATCTCCAACTAATTGAGTGAGGTGGGAGGGTGATTGTGAAAGTGAACTGATGAAAATTGAGTGAGGAATAAGATTGAGAGTGAAAGTAAAGAAAATTGAGTCTCCGAGAATGAAAATTATTGTTAGAATATATGTCAATATATTATGTTAGTTGTATATTTGCCATTTAGATTCATTGTATATTGTTAGAATATATGTCAATATATTATGTTAGTTGTATATTTGCTATTTAGGTTCATTGTATATTTATCTTCTTAATTATATGGAGTTAGGCCTTAGTTTATAGCCTTACCATACATAGCCTAGGTTGTATATATTATTGTTGATAGGCTTGTGAATATTCAAGGAATTATCTACTTTCATGGTATCAAAACCCTAAGGAAAAATCTTCGCTCTTTCGCACCCTAGCCGCTCCTCTTCTTGTTGCATTCTTTTTCTTCTCATGGATGAATCAAAGTCTTTTTTTCACCATGCTCTTGTTGTTTCCAACATCAAGAATCTTGTTCCCATCACTCTTGAGATGGAGAACGTTCAATATGCGACACGGGCGGAGCTCTTTAAAATTCACGCAAGATCTCATAAGGTACTTGATCATATTATTCCTCCGCCTAAGGGCAAGGAGAAAACGCCTAAGACCGAGGAGGAGATAAAATTATGGTCGACTCTCGACGCTACCGTTCTTTAGTGGATTTATGCCACAATCTCTCATGATAAATTACACACAATCCTTGAACCCGACACCACAGGAATGGAGGCTTGGAATAGGTTGCGTGATATTTTTCAAAACAACAAACATTCCCGTGTTGTTACGCTTGAGTATGATTTCACTCACACAGACATGGAGAATTTCCCAAATGTCTCTGCCTACTGTTAACATCTCAAGTCATTGTCGGATCAACTTAAGAACGTCGGCTCTCCAGTGGACAATAACCGTCTGGTTCTCCAATTTGTGTCCGGCCTCACCGAGTCCAACAAGGGGGTGGCCACACTAATTCGCCAAAGTGACCCTTTACCACAATATTATCAAGCCAGATCAATGCTCATTCTAGAAGAAGCGGGCCTTAAAAAGACAACTCAGACCACCACTTCTGCCATGGTGGCTTGGGACTCAGATGATTCTCAAGATGGCACTGATCAGTCTTCATCTCATCGTAATAACAATGGTGGGAAACGACACCAACATCGTGGCAATTCTGGGAGGAATCGCAACTCATCCAGCGGTCGTAGTGGTGGAAAAGGGGGTTCCGGTGGTAGCTCCGGTGGTAGGGACAAAGGTGGCGGCAATACCAACCGGAATGGTGGCCAGCAGCAAGCCCAAATCAGTGGTTGTCCCAGCAGTAGCCTTGGCCATGGATGCAGTGGGCTATTCCACCATGCCTATTTCCCACTGCACCATGGGCTAGGCCCAACTTCCAGCAAGGCCAGCGCTAGCAGCCTGGTATCCTTGGGCCTAAACCGCAACAGGCTTATTCTGCTTCTGGACCGACACCAACTGACATAGAGGCGGTGATGCACACCCTCGGTATTACTCCTCCAGATCCAAACTGGTACATGGACACCGGTGCCACTTCTCATATGACATCCGGGCAAGATAATCTCACGTCTTATTTTAATTTGAGCAATAAACGTGGTATAACTGTCGGTAATGGTCAATCTATTCCAATTCATGGCTATGGTCATACTCAATTAAAGTATTCCTATCCTCCTTTAGCTCTTAAAAATGTCCTCCATGCCCCTCACCTTATCAAAAATTTGGTGTACGTTAGAAATTTTACAACTGACAATTCTATTTCAATTGAATTTGATCCGTTTGGGTTTTCTGTAAAGGACTTTCAGACGGGGATGTGTCTAATGAGGTGTGAGAGTCGGGGCGTGCTTTATCCCATCACCAAGCCACATGTCTCTTCTCATTCTACTTTTGCAGCTTTAGCACCTTCTCTATGGCATGAGCATTTGGATCACTCGGGAGCTAATATTTTGAGTTCTCTTGGGAAGAATAATTTTATTGAATGTAATAAATTTGGAAATTCTAGTATTTGTCATTCATGTCCTCTTGGAAAACATATGAAATTGCCATTTGTTTCTTCACATTCTACTACTATTATGCCCTTTGATATTGTTCATTCTGATCTTTGGACATCTCCTGTTTTGAGTTCATTTGGTCATAGATATTATATCTTATTGTTGGATGATTTTTCTAATTTTTTGTGGACTTCTCTGTTGTCTAATAAATCTGATGCTTATTCCATCGTCTTAAATTTTAGAACTTTCATCCGAACTTAATTTGAACGGGAAATTAAAAACATACAATGTGATAATGGTATGGAATTTGATAATGGGCCTTTTTGGAATTTATGTAAAAAGCATGGATTTTCGTTTCGTTTGTCATGTCCTCATACATCTCCTCAAAATGGAAAAGCCGAGAGAAAAATATGTACGATTAACAATGTTGTTTGTACTCTTCTTGCTCATTCTTCTTTACCTTCTTCATTTTGGCATCATGCTTTGCAAATGGCAACTTACCTTCTCAATATTCTTCCTCATAAGAAATTGAACTATCAATCTCCCCTTCGGATTCTTTATCAAAAGGAACCGACCTATTCTCATCGTCGGGTTTTTTGGTGTTTATGTTATCTACTCTTTCCTTCAACTACCATAAACAAACTCCAACCTCGCTCAACGCCACGTGTATTTTTGGGATACCCATCAAATCACCGGGGATATAAGTGCTATGACTTGTCTTCTCAAAAAATCACCATAAGCCGTCATATGATTTTTGATGAAACACAATTCCCATTTGCTAAGCTACATACTCCTCAAAATACCACATATAGCTTCTTAGACGATGGATTATCTCCCTCTTTGATTCAGTATTGGTCTACTGCTCAATCTTCAGCTCCACAAAATGGCCCAAACACAGAGCCCAATTCTCCTCCTACTCAAACTGGGCCCATTTCTGAGCCAAACAAACTGCCTGCCAGCCCAGGCTCAGTGACGCATACTCCTACTGGCATCATTCATTCTCCTGTTGGGCCGTCTGCCACAAGCCCATTGCAGGCCTCTAGTCTTCCTCCTTGCAGCCCAGATCCTCAACATCCTCCTATCCCAACTCCTCCAATTCATGCCCCTCATCAGCCTCCAGTTACACGCAGCCAAAATGGGATCTTTAAGCCCAAGAAGAACTTTAATCTTCTATCCACGGTCTCCAAATCTCGGCTGCCCCGTAATTCTGTGTTGGCCCTTCAAGACCCGAATTCGAAACAGGCTATGAATGATGCATATGATGCTCTTATTAAAAATAAGATATAGGAGTTGGTGTCCCGTCCATCTGATGTTAATATAATTCGGTCTATGTGGATTTTTCCTCATAAAGAAAAATCTGATGGTTCTTTTGAGAGACATAAAACCCGTCTTGTAGGTGATGGCAAAACTCAACAGGTTGGAGTAGATTGTGGTGACACTTTTAGCCCAGTTGTCAAACCGGCTACTAGCCGTACAGTTCTTAGCTTGGCTTTATCTAAAGCTTGGCCAATTCATCAACTAGACGTCAAGAATGCTTTCTTACATGGTGAACTTAAAGACACCGTCTACATGCATCAGCCTATGGGGTTTCGGGAACCTGATAAACCCAATCATGTGTGTTTATTGAAGAAATCTCTTTATGGATTGAAACATGCTCCACGGGCATGGTACAGGAGATTTGCTGATTATGTTCATACTCTTGGGTTTTCTCACAGTACATGCGATCATTCATTTTTTATCCATCGGAAAGGTATATCTATGGCTTATCTTCTATTATATGTGGATGATATTATTTTGACCTCTTCTTCTGATGAGCTTTGTAAGTCTATCATTACTCTTCTTAGTTCAAAATTTGTTATGAAGGATTTGGGTGAACTTAGTTATTTTTTGGGGATATCTGTGACTCGTCATGTAGGTGGTCTATTTTTATCACAGAAGAAATATACCACATAAATTATTGATCGAGCCGGTATGTCTTCTTGTAAGCCATATCCAACTCCGGTTGATACAAAACCAAAGCTTAGTATGTCATCTAGCACTTCATTCGAGGATCCTTCACTCTATTAGAGCCTTGTTGGGCTCTTCGGTACCTTACTTTCACCTGACTTGACATTACATATGCCGTGCAACAGGTGTGCCTATTCATGCATGACCTGAAAGATGAGCACATGGACGCTCTCAAGCGTATTTTGCGCTACATTCAGGGTACTCTTGATCATGGACTCCATTTTTATCCTTCTTATACATCGACTCTTGTTTCATATACAGACGAAGATTGGGGTGGATGTTCGGATACCAGGAGGTCTACTGCTGGTTATTGTGTTTTTCTTGGTGATAACTTGATCTCGTGGTCAGCTAAACGACAGGCAACCTTGTCCCGTTCCAGTGCAGAGGCCGAGTACCGAGGCGTTGCCAATGTGATTTCGGAATCTTGTTGGTTACAGAATCTACTTTTAGAACTTCATTGTCCTATCTGAAAGGCTACATTCGTTTATTGTGATAATGTTAGTACTATTTATCTTGCCGAAAATCCTATTCAACATCAACACACTAAACACATTGAGATGGATATTCATTTTGTTCGCAAAAATGTTGCTCGTGGACATGTTCAAATGCTACATGTTCCCTCCCATTTTATCAAATTGCACATATATTTACCAAGGGTCTCCCTTTGGTATTATTTGAGGATTTTAGGGATAGTCTAAGCGTTTGACGACCTCCCGCTTCGACTGTGGGGGAGTGTTAGAATATATGTCAATATATTATATTAGTTGTATATTTTCTATTTAGATTCATTGTATATTGTTAGAATATATGTCAATATATTCTGTTATTTGTATATTTGTTATTTAAATTTATTATATATTAATTTCCTTAATTATAGGGAGTTAGGCCATAGTTTATAGACTTATCATACATAGCTTAAGTTGTATATATTGTTAATGATAAACTTGTAAATGTTCAAGAAATTATCTTCTTTTAATTATATATAAAGTTTGGGTGAAATGGGTATTATATATAGAAAAATTTGGGAGAAAGTAAAGTTACATGTTTCCTTTGCAATGAATTTAATATGTTACAGCCTTTGTCAATGAATTTATTATGGGTTGAAGGCAATTAAATGGAGTTTCTTATGATATACTTGTTTTGCAGTCAATTAAATGGAGCTTTGATGATAAGTGTATCATTACATTTATAAAAGAGTTGATGTGATGTGACAGCACGTGTAGAGTAATAAATCATCCATTCTGTAAAAATATATCTAATAAATTAAAATTATATTAAAAGCTATCCAAAGTTATAGAAGTTACTTTTAGAAATAATTATTTATATCAAACACAAAATTTATAAATAATGTAATAAATTATTTTTACTTTTTTAAAGTCTTGATTGACATTTTATTTTTACAGTTAGACATGACAATCCATACACATTATAATAATGTTGAATTATTTTTACTTTTTTCTACAGTGTTGATTGACAGTTCAAACATTCTATATTTATTAAATTCATTTGTATAAATTTTTAAAATATATTTGTAAATATTTATATTTAATATATATTATATCTGTATATAAATATATATTTGTAAATATATATATATATATATTTTGACATACACAGTAAACATAAAAATTAATGAAAGTTACATAAAAAATTGATCTATATTATATCTGTATATAAATATATATTTGTATATATATATATGTATATATATATATATATATATTTATTTTGACATACACAGTAAACATAAAAATTAATGAAAGTTACATAAAAAATTGATCTTTTTTCAATTTTAGATATATTTTAATATATATTAAATATAAAGAATATAATACATCTAACATATATCTATATATAAATTATTTATAAAAAAAGTCAGGCTCAAACGTCAGTTACCTGACTTTATATGCATTTATATATTTTTCTTTTTTTTATCATCTCGGATTTAGATATATTTTTTTTTTTTTTTTATCATCTTGAATTTATATGCATTTGTATTTTGGGTATAAAACATAAATTTTTATATTTTGGGTACGAATTTTTTTTTCTTATTTTAAGTTGTTGTTTTGAAATTTCGCCCAAATAAATTTATGAGCATACGTACATCCCATGTGAGGCAAAAAGTTGGCCCAATAACTCCCACTTGATCTACAAAGTAGGCCCAACACCACACATAATTATAATAATTTTATTCTCACTGTTTTTAAAAAAGAAGTTATTTTAAAAATTATCCTACAAAAGTGTATTTTTCAAAGGTTAATACATTGTTTTTTTAATTAAAGTGAATATATATATATAATTTATTTTATAGATATATTACATGTGATTGAACAAGTCAAATCAACAAATAAAATAAATTATAAAATACAAATTTATAATATTATAAGGTTGTACCTTTATTTAATTAATAAAAAAACTTTAGAACAATATAAAGTAAAAAAACTAGCTATAATATATTATGAATTTTAATCGACTTGCAATACAATAGAGCAATAAACATTCCACACGATAAGAAAGTTATTTGATTAGTTGAGAAAAAGTGGAGATTAGTAGAAAGAAGTGAGTGATAACGAATGTGTGTGCATTGGCCTGATTTGATTTTATATTTATATTATAATTTATTTTTAGATTTGGTTAATCCAATTCTACAATCTCTTATCTAAAATAAATTGGCATCTACTACTTTTTTTCTTGTCTCATATATATCAATTATCTTAAAAATTCCAACAATTATACAATGTTTAGTCAATTATTTAATTATTATAAAACTACTTTTTAACATATATTTATAATATTTCATCCTGATTTGATATATATTTTACGCATTCCAAGTTAAATTGATATTTAGAAAAGTATATAGCTATTAATAATGATTTCAAATAGTGAATTTTAGTAATTATTTTTTGGCGGAAAAACATCTTACTTACTAATTTTTTGCTAGGTATCTACTTTTTTAGTGATAGATAGATTCGTTTAGTTATTGACTCTAATTATTCAATTATTTGTCATTTATTTATAAAACTAAAAACTAAGTGTTATATTAATTCATGAAATAATAGTTGAATTTTGAAACCGGTCTCTTATTTTAAAAGAATTTATTTTCTTTTGAAACACGACCCTTATTTTAAGAAATAGAAAATTAAATATTAAAAAAGATTGATTGCATGAAAAATCATATCTTTGGTGAAATTTGTATTTCAATCACGATCTTTTAATTTTTACAATGCCAAATTTTACCTTACCTTTACAATTTATGTAATCCAAAGTATACGATATTTTTATGTGAATTTTTTTAAAATAATACAATATATTTATTATTATTGTTGTTGTTGTTGTTGTCGTTGTTGTTATTATTATTATTATATTTGAAATGTTTTCTATGAAATTATATATGAAAAATTATGTTTTGTATATTATTTATGTTACACAAAAGCAATAGTAAAAAATGTAAAAATTTAAGTTTTTGATATTATTTTTGTTATTTATGAAAAGATCTTAAAACCATAGCACATTTATTTTCTTTAGTTATACAGAACATCTATGAATTCATACATAATTAATTATTTACTTTCTCTACTTGAATAGTTGGAGTTAACATAATGATTAGATTAAAATTAATTTTAAATTTAATTATAAATAATTTATAAATATGAGATATTAATTTATTTGTTGGTAATTATCTAACATTTAATTAAATCAAAACTGTAAATACATATTATGCTTTACGGCAAAAATCCCATGTTTCATGGATACAAAGTTACTTTAAATTCATTGAAAAATAATTTTGTACTTTAAATTGAAAAAATTAAAATATAATAATTTACTTTACAAAAATTATAAAATCATATTAAAATACAAATTTTAAAAAAAAAATTCTGTTTTTTTTTTTGGACAATTAAGTCTGTTCAAAACAATTTCAAGCTAATTGCACGGAATCCATTTCCACCAACATGGCCTATCTCAAAGTTTGTACTTTAAAATATTAAAATATTTTACAATAAAAAAATCAATGTCAACTCGTATGGCATTAAATCAAAATCAATGATAAAAGACAGGGATATTCTAATTTACAATTTATAAAATATTTATTTATAAAAGGTAAAATTAAATAATTAATAAATGAAATTAAATCAATTTTAAGATTATCTCATATTTTTCCTTATATTAATTAATATTTACATTAACCCCAAACTTAAACATATAGTTCAACTTGTACTAAATAATCAAATCTAATCAAATTAATCAATCAACAAATAATTTGCATTTTTTTGAATCTAACAACAACAACAACAACAACAACAACAACAACAACAATAATAATAATAATAATAGAAGTGCCTTCATAAATAGAAAACATCAAAATTTTCACCTAAACTACTTTCTAATTATGGTACCTACTTTATATGTAAATATATACCATATCTATGTATATATTATGATATCTATTTTTTTATGCCAACTTATATCAATATATATATATTTGATTTATAAAGCTACGACACTCATTCAATTTTCAAGTTATTACATATCAAAATATGTTAATTTGATTTTTTTAATTTTTTTTATAAAGAATTTCAAAAAGCTTATAGCTTTTTTGTTCCATCTTCATTTTTTTTTAAAAATATATCTAGTTAATTCTCATTTTACAATCTTTAATTTGACATCCATATTGCACATATATCACACACATACATACACTAAATTTAATCATTAACTATAAACTATGCTTTCTTAAGTTAATTGTGATATATATATATATATAAAGAGAAGTATCGTCTTAAATAAAAAAAATTAATTTTTTCTTCCTAAATTACTTTTAATTATGATATTGTATTTATATAAATTTATATCAATATTTATCTATTTATATATAAGATGTGATAATTCTAAATAATTTGATTGATAAAGCCACGATTTAATGGTTAATAAAAATCACAAAAAAAATTATTATATTATTCTCAATTTTAATTTTAATTTAATTATTTTATTATGAGAGTATATGAAAACAAACTTCTAAATATTCTATAAATATAAATGCAGTTCATTTTAAAGCTTATAATTCCACAAATTTTGGGATATAGATAACCAATATATCTAATAAGATAAATTACAATAAATTGATTTAATATAAAATTAAAAATAATTAATATGTACATAATACAGTAAAAATAATCGATTTTATTAATATTTTTTGATCTTGTTGTAATTGTTGCCTGTATTGATACTATTCAAGCTACATGTCTTCAATTCAATTTTTTATTTTACAACTAAAACATCCTTGGATGTGATTACATCGTAATATCAAAAACTTTTGAACAAGTTTATATTAAAAAAAAACAAATTTAGTTGATGATGTTAACTGCTAGCTATATAATGCATTTTCGTTTGCTGCGAGCTTTAATATCATTCAATTTTGCAAAAATGCTATCTTCGCGCAAGCCTACAACACATACTTATCTTTTTTTCTCCTTTTTACACAAATTTTGAGAACTCTTTTCAAATTTAAAAATTAAAATTTAAGGATATTTTATTAAAAATAAGTGGTTTACTTATTATATTGAAAGAAGTTTCACCGTTGGATTAGATCTATCCAAGTCCCAACTAAGAAATGTTCAACTGCATATTCATCTAAAACGGGAAACCTAATTCATTAACACTTCTTCGGAGATATTTTCGAGAGAAACATGCATCCCAATCACCCTAATATATATATATATATATATATGTATGTATGTATATGTATATGTATGTATATACTGAAATTCCACTGAAATTCCCAACATCTCCCATCAGACTTTCTTCAGAACGGCTGGGCCAAGGCATAGAACTCTCTCTCTCTCTCTCTCTCTCTCTCTCTCAGCATCAAATTCCATCTCCATCACACGTTAGCTTCTCTGCAAGCAACAAAAAGAAAAAAAAAAAAAAAAAATCAGTCGAAAATTATTTTTTATTTAAAAGAAAGAGACTTGAAACTGTAAAAAAAAGGTCCCAATGTGGGACTGGCATTGGTGGTGCTGTATGTTTCCGACAACGCTCCAAAAACAGCACAATCAGAGCTTACTCATCACGACGCACCAACAAAACGACGCCGTATGCTCGGACCGTATCTCGTTCGCCGCCATCTCTAGGATGTTGATTTCTTGGCTCAACCGCCGTCGCCGGAGATACTTGCTTCTGATTCTCTTCAGCCCTTTTCTACTCCCGTTATTCTTCGCGATGTGTCCCCTCATTTGCGTTGTGGAACTATGTTTCTTGATGTGCCGGAAACGGCGGAAGGCGGCTGAGGACAGAGGCGATGGGCGGGGTCGATCGGCGGAGGGTGGAGATGAAGTGGGTTTGCTGCAGAGGTACCTGGAAGATCAACTGATATTGGTGACTGAATCGGTGTACGATTGTGGGGATGATTCGAATGTGGAGGAAGAAGACGGGGTCGATGTGCAATATTTTGATAGTGCTAGGCCCCTTCTGCAATAAATAACACATATTTGACAATTGATACCTTAATTTGTAATTTTTGTATTTTCATAATAATTTTATTTTTACTAATGTAAATGTAAAGTCAACCCTATAACAGTGAAAAAGAAGTTTGCGACTTGGAAGTATATTGCTTATAGCTTTTTTTCTTTTAGTTGGTAGCTGTCTTTCTGTTTTCTTTTCTGGATTTTTGTATCTAGCTAAAACAAATTAAAAAAATAAAGAAAAAAAGAATATTCCAATAAGGAATAGTATTTGTTTGTTTCTTTACTTCTTAAAATTTTACTTTTATTTAATATATTAATATACTAATAAAATATTATTTTATTATGAAATTTTTTTAAGTTAATATTTGATGAGTGATAAAACTATTGACTATTTGACAGTAATGATCGCCCTATAATCCAAGAGCCTATATTCCCGACAGGACCAGCTCACCACATGCCCGTAATGATCATATGCCCAACATTTACAACACGTTGCATCAGCAAAAGAACCAATTTTCTTATTTATATTCTCATATTTTTCCTTTTTATTTTATTTTATTAATTATGAAAAATAAAATTATTTTCAATTTCAATTGAATTTTAGCTTTTAAATTCAGTTTGATTACAAGTTGGTCAAAATTCTCTCATTTTCAAGTGCAATTCCTTACTACGTTGGCTCCAAAGCACTTTTACAAGTACAATTTCTTTGTTTTTGAGTTTTTTTGAATCTTTCTTTTCAAAACAGCTTTGGCTTCTACTCATATGTTAAATTTTTGTTCATTTTTCAAGGTAGTATAATTGACGATGCGGCCAAGATCGTGGATATATTTTCTCAACATGGAATGTGGAACACATTGTGCACAACAAAAAGTTCGGGCAGCAAAGCTAGACGATACGCCAAGTCTTCGATTCGATCAAGTATCCCAAACGTCCAACATATCTCCGATTCAATCAAGAATCACTCTTTCGATTGGAGAGACCTTCAAGAACATTTTTTTCTCTCTTCAAACTTAAGATCATTTTTTATGTTTATCAACGCAAGACTTTCGCCCATCTTGAGCTACTTTAATCATTTCTCGTATATACTCTATTACTCCAATAGTCTCTTCAATCATCTTCGGTCCCAAAACTTTCCCTTCTCCAACTTCATCCCAATATATTGGTGATCTACACTTCCTTTCGTAGAGAACTTCATAAGATGCATGCCAATAGTTTCTTGATAACTATTATTGTAAGCAAATTCTACCAAAGTTAGAAAAAGTTCCCAATTATTATCCATGTCATGAACACACGCTCTCAACATGTCTTCAAGAATATGAATTGTTCTCTCATACTGTCCATTAATTTGTGAATGATAAGTTGTGCTAAAATTTAATTTGGTTCCCATGATATCTTGTAATCTCTTCCAAAAATTTGATGTAAAATGGGTATCTTTGTTAGTTGCAATAGATACCGGAACTCCATGCAATCTTACAATTTTTAGAACATAAATTCAGGCATATTAGTCAACTCTGTATATCATATTTACCGAAATTAAATGTTCTGATTTCTTGAGACGACCAACAATCACCCAAACCACATGATTTTCCTTCTTGGTTCATGGAAGTCCCATAACAAAGTCCACTATAATATGCTCCCTCCCACTTCCACTTCGAAATGTGGAGTGCTTTCATTATCCCAAATGGTTGTTGGTACTTGGCTTTCACCCGTTACAAATGTATGCATTTGCTGACAAACTTTGCAACATCATTCTTCAATCCTTCCCACCAATTCTCAATCTTGGTAAATCTGTGTACTACCATGTTGTGTTGTATAAGGCGTATTGTGTGTTTCTCCTAATATTACCTCTCTTAACTTCAAATCCTTGGGACACAGATCCTCCCATCATAGTATATTATACCGTTCCCATCTATAGTGATTCTTTTATCTTTTCCATCAAGTGTGCGTTGTTTCACCTTTAGAAGATATTTGTCTTTGTATTGACCCTTCTTGATTCTTTCCTTTAATATTGATTTTACTAACAAGGCTGCCAATATTGAATTCACAGTCTTTGGTGGCTTCTTCATTTCAATGTTCAACGTAAAAAAATTCCTAGGCTAGCCGCTCCTCCTCCGTTAGAGTACATGCCAACTCTCCTCGAGCTTGACGACTAAGAGAACCAACTACTAAGTTGGCCTTCTCGGGGTGGTATTGTATTGTACAATTGCAGTCTTTCACCAGCTCTAGTCATTTTCCTTTCCTTATGTTTAGTTCTTTTTGTGTGAAAATATACTTTAATCTTTTATGATTTGTGTATATTTCACACTTACCTCCATAAATGTAATGTTGTTATATCTTGAAGGCACAAAACAAAAAAATTAACTCAAGATAATGAGTGGGATAATTTAATTCTTGCAGTTTTAGTTTTTTGGGATGCATAGGCCATTACCTTACTAGTTTGCATAAGTATGCATCCCAATCCTTGTTTAGATGTATCATTATAGGTCACAAACGACTCTGCTGGATCTTGAATTGTCAACACTAGTGTTGTTGTAAGTCATATTTTCAGCTCTTGAAACTGTTTTTACACTTCTCATCCTATATAGACTTTTCTCCTTTACATGTCAACTGACTCACCAGTGCGGCTATCTTTGAAAAACTTTCTATGAAACTTCTATAATAATTGGCGAGACCTAAGAAACTGCGAACTTCATTTGCATTGGTAGGTGTATTCCAATAATTTACTACATCCTTCTTGGCTGGATCCACCTCGATTCCTCGAGTTGTGACAACATACCCAAGAAATATTACTTGGTCTAACCAAAACTCACATTTATTGGATTTCACATACAATTTCTCTTTGTATAACATTTCCAACACCAATCTTAAATGTTGCTCATCTTTTTCCTTGTCCTTTGAGTACACAAACATGTCATCAATAAAGATTATAACAAACTAAACAGAAAGAAATGGAACTATTGTTTCATCAAGTCCATAAAGACTGTTGGTGTATTACTTAATCCAAACACCATAATCACAATAATGACCATAATGAAGTGGGTTTTGAGAATTCAAAATTTTCTCTCTCTAGAAATCCTCTCTAGAGTGCCCGCACCCTCTCTCTTTCACTAACGGATTCTTGAGCTTAGCTGCTGCCATCTGACTGAAGCTGCTCCATCAGCTGCTGAACTGCCGAAGCTTCCTGCTGCTTCACCGGCGCTACTGGACAGCTGTATCACCGGAGCTGCTGCACTACCGGAAACCTGCGTGCTGCTGTAAAAGGTAACCCCTGTTTCCGACGACCTCGCTGCCGCTTAACTTCCCCTCTACCTCCACCTCCACCTGCTTCACTGCTGGACTGGAGATAGTCGACTGCTACAGTACCGGGACTGCTTGACTGCTGCTAAAATCGGAGCTACTTCACAGCTTACCACCGGAACCTGCGTGCTGCTGGAAAAGCAACCCCCGCTTCTGAGGTACTGTGCGACGTAGCTGCTGTCAAAACATCCCACCTGCTGTCTCCCTTTATTGTAGGCTGTGGAACTTGTGAGCTGCTGTCAAGCATTCCCTGCTCCCCCAAACCGACGACCTTTGTGAACCTTCACAACAGAAAAATACAGACGCTCGTGAGCTTGCTGGTAAAAAAAAAATAATCACTCCCCGCTCCTGCTGTTACGTTGCTGTGTGTTGGGGAATCTTCACTTTCAGCTGTCATAGCTCTCCTGCTCCCAGCGGCGAGCTGCTTATATCCTCAGCTAACCACGACAGCAAGGACAGCCAGGTTCAGTGTAAAAAAAAAATTCCAGCGACCTGTGCAGCTGCGAACTGCTGTGGAAATCCCTTCTGTGAACTGCGGTGGCTGTCGACGGCCCTCTCCAAACCAGATAAAAAGAAAAAAAAAGAAGAGAGAAGAAGGAGTGGAGAAAGGAAGCCACCAGCGTAGCCGGGGAAGGTCACTCACAGACCCACTGAGTTGACTCGACCAACACACCCCTACTGAGTTCCCAGCTGTGTCTGCACGAGTTCGACCTGGGTTCACTCAGTTCTGACCCTGCCCCCCCACGTTTATTGTTCATAATTCAAAATTCAAAAAAAATTAAATCATAAAATTATTTTACATAAAATATAATATTTTCAAAAAGGTGGAGCAGTATCCGTTGCTAACCCTTTCCTGCACGAAAGCTGCTGCTTTTTGCAGGTTGACCTTACCTGCAGGAGTGAGAATCACTGTTGCTGCACTGTTGCTGCACGAAAGCTTCCACCTTTGCAGGGATATTGCGGCGTGATCCCCTGCAGCCAACTGCCCCCTTCAGGAAATTCGGAACAGGTGCTGCTGCAGTGTGCACAAACCGTTTCTGGGCTACTTCATCCCAAAAAAAAAAAAAGAGAGGGAAGGCTGATTGGGATTGCTGCAAACCCTAGGGGTCCTTGTAGGATGCTCAAATTTCTGGAAGTGTTTGTGCATGCTGCTTATGATTTTCGCATAACTGCATGAACTACTTCCCTTAACCTCATTTTGTGAACATTCCTACTATTTTACTTGTTTTCTGGCAGCATTGTTTCCTGCAGGGAACCTCGTAAAAAAGAGGTCCTTCTGATCTCACTTCCCTGGGTGTAACCGCAAGCTACTTAGTTCTACTTAATCACATTTACGTGGCTTTGCATAACGCCTTAAACCCCACTTGCTGGATACTACTTATAGATCCGGACAGGAAAATGGCTATTAAAAAAAACAAAAGCACAAGTAAGAGAGGAAAGGGTGGCAGAAAAAGACTCAATACTCATGTTCGGTTTACAACACCGACACGAGATGACCCAGCCCCTTGCATTGAAAGTGACGACTCCCAGTCACTTGGGGAGTTCGACTCCTACACACCATCATCTCTCCACTGCCAAGAAGAGGAACAATCCGATACCCAGTCAAAAGAATCTCATGCATCTCAACCGACCGAAGCCTGCCCACATGCTATAAATGATGTAAATCCTGCAGCACAGAATGCCCCTGTGGCCCAGCCAGATCACCCGACGCAGGGCAAACTGAACCATACAAAATCATGGGCCAATCTGTTCAAAAATCGTGCTCGTGATGAGTTCAGGATCGATTCTTTCCCGACTGAAAATGATATTGTTTCCCTTGATGCAGATGATGTGTATGATGTGGGAAAAGAGTGGGGATACTGCCTCCTCGGGTGCTTCGTGGGACGTTGGCCCGGATTGGAGAATATCAAAAAACTGGTGGCTTATTGGCAGAAGGACTGCAGTGTCACCCCTTACACGAACAATTGTGTTCTGTTCAAATTCTCCAATAATAAGGACATGGAAGAAATACTCGACCATGGACCTTTCCATTGCTTGGGATGAACACTCCTGCTAAAGAAACTGTCGGATGGCAACACCTTTACAGAAAGGAGCTTCGCATCATCCCTACATGGGTGAAATTCCCCAATCTCCCTCTCGAGTGTTAGCATCCAAATGCACTGGGCAAAATTTCATCTAAAATTGGCAAACCCATCTGCTGTGATAGGGCGACATTTCAAAAAAGAATGGGTGCAACAGCCCGTGTTCTCATCGATGTTGATGCCTCCATTGAACTTCCGTCCGTCGTTAATATTCGAATGCCTAATGGATCTTTGCTTGAGCAGAATCATTCCTTTGATTTCCTGCCTAAGTACTGTACCGAATGCAGGTGCTTTGCTCACCTTAAGGATGCCTGCCCCGATCCCCAACCCCCAAGGAAGTTTACTCCAAGGGCAAGAGGTAACACAGCCACACGAACTAACCTAGGCAGACCGAATACATGCAGCCATCCAAGGTGACCCTCTCCACCTTTTGAGGCGGACGAACATCCACCTGCTGGTAGCATGCCCCCAGTTCAGCCAACACTAGTGGCAGCATGCCTTAGCACATAGCACAACGAACTCCCTATTGTTGGAGCCAGAAAAAGCACCAATGGTGGCACAACTATTGAACCCAACGGTTTTTCTTGAGAAAGATTTGCCACTTTCTGCTCACTCCCCCATTGCTCCCGAAACTGACTCTGCTTTGCAGGACAGAGATACACATGCACCAGGAAAGGAGCCAATGGTGGAGACGCCGGCTCCCCCAACCAAAAGTGCGAAACGGAGAGCTCGAGTAAAGAAAAGTAAGGGCGTCTCAACTGATGTCACCAACATGGCCTCATCATCTAAACTGCCGGGTGACTCTCCAGGTATCCCGGCATCGGACCCAAACCATTCACCCGATGCCGGTAATAGTACTAGAGTTGTGAATGATCCCCCCTCTAGTCCATCCATATCCCCATCCATCTGATTTACTATGAAAGTCCTTTCATGGAACATTAGGGGTTTCAAAAATCCCATTACACAATCGGACCTTGTCGCTTTTATTTGTGAACATGATATTGATGTCGTATGCTTGTTGGAAACTAAATTAGAAACTGAGATCTGTCGTACCTCTGAATTGTGTGATTTTGTAGCTAAAACAAAATTCCCCGGATGGAAGTATGTGAATAATTTCCAATGCATTGAAAACGGATGCATACTTATTTTTTGGAACCCTTGTTCTGTTGATCTTCATGCTATCGATATCTCCCCCCAACTGATCCACTGCAAGGTCCTTTGCAAATGTACCCATAAATCCTTTTTTGTAACGTTTGCATATGGATTTTATACAGTGGTCAAGAGGCGGGACATGTGGAATAAATTGCATGATCTTGGCCATGCGCTTTCCGACCCATGGCTCATTTTGGGGGACTTTAATTCCATAAAATCTCCCCATGAAAAACTGAATGGTGCATCACTCACTAACTATCATCTTAAGGACTTTCAGGATATCTGCATCACCTTGGGACTGAATGAAGTGCAATCCAAATGATGTTTCTTCACTTGGACGGACAACACAGTGTGGTGCAGATTAGACCGAGCCCTCACCAACCCAGCATGGCTCAATTCGGGCCTCCTTTGTTCGGTAGACATACCTGTGCCAGGTACTATGTCCGACCATTCGCCCGTTATTGTATCACTGATCTCCGAAAAAAACTCATTCCATAAACCCTTCTGTTTTTTCAACATGTGGACACTGCACCCATCCTACCCCGACACTATTTCGGACGTGTGGGATACCCCCGTTTGGGGTACTAAACAGTTTATCCTTACCAAAAAACTCAAGAGCCTTAAGAGCAAATTAAAACTCCTAAATTCCACCCACTTCAACCATATTTCGAACCGTACCAAATTGGCTAAAAACGCCCTTAAAGAGCAACAGGTCCTCCTCCAAATGGACCCTCTCAATCCCCTCCTGATCGCCGAAGTCAAATCGTTGAAAGAAAGGGCAATTTTCCTTGTTAAGGCAGAAAAATCCTTCCTCACCCAAAAGGCGAAATGCAATTTCCTTAATAATAGCGATAGGAACACCAAATTCTTCTACAATGTTATCAAAAGAAATGCCCTCAAATGACATATCTCTTCCATCACCCTCCCAAATGGTCAGCCTACTTCATCCTTTGAGGAAATGGCAAACTGTTCTGTTCAGCACTTCATCAATATTTTTGGGTCTTTCCAACCCACCTCCAGCATTGACCAATCTGTCCTGCTAGCAGGCCCTCGCCTCTCAGCGGAACAAATTGAGATGTTGGAGGCCCCCATCTTACCCTGTGCTATCAAGAGAGCTGTTTTAGACATAGGGGATGACAAATCCCCTGGTCCGGACGGCTACTCCTCAGCATTTTTCAAAAAATCGTGGGATATTGTGGGCAATACCGTATGTGATACGGTCCAAGAATTTTTCCGGACCTGCAATATCCTAAAACAGATTAACCACACGACCATTGCCCTTATCCCCAAAACCGAACGTTCTCCCACAGCAGCGGACTTTAGACCCATCTCTTGTTGTAATGTGATCTATAAAATCATAACCAAAATCCTAGCTGCTAGACTTGAATCCATCCTCCCGACCTTAATTGACCCAGCTCAATCGGCTTTTATTGGTGGGAGATGTATAACTGATAACATTTTTCTCGCCCAAGAAATCATTCAAAATTATGCCAGAAAAAGGATTTCCCCAAGATGTACCATTAAAGTAGACTTGAAAAAGGCCTACGACACAGTCTCGTGGACCTTCCTTCGAGAAATACTTCAAGGTCTTGGCTTCCCAGAAATTATTATCACATGGATCATGGAATATGTTACGACATCTTCCTTTTCCATCTGTATTAATGGGTCACTGCAGGGACATTTCAAAGGCAAAAGAGGGCTCCGACAGGGAGACCCAATGTCGCCTGCCCTCTTTACACTTTGCATGGAGTATTTCTCCTGTCTTATAAAAATTAGGACTGAGGAGCACAAATTTAATTACCACCCACGATGCAAAGATCTTAGGATCACACATCTTGCATTTGTCGATGATTTAATGCTCTTCTCTAGGGGAGACTCATATTCCGTCAAAATTCTTTGCAATTGCTTGGAGGAGTTTAAATCAGTCTCTGGACTGAGTATTAACTCCTCAAAATCATGCATCTTTACTGCAGGGATCGTTGGCAGGGAGTTGGACGAAATTTTGGAGCTCTTGGATTACCCCATCGGGGATCTCCCGTTTAGGTACCTTGGCGTGCCACTCGCAGCACAAAAACTGAATTCCGTCCACTACGCACCACTTTTTGATCAGATTGCCCATTATATTAATTGTTGGACTGCTAACTCTTTATCTTATGCGGGGAGATTACTTTTAATTAAATCTGTCTTGCAGGGTGTCGAATGTTTTTGGCTCCAAGTTTTCCCCCCCTGAGTTCGGTCATTGACCGTATTTATAGGCTATGCAGGGTATTCCTGTGGGAAAAAAACGGCACCTATTGCTTGGAAAGAAGTATGTCTTCCACAAGTCGAAGGGGGGCTTGGCATTAGGGACATCCACGCATGGAACAAGGCCTTGCTCTCCAAGAATTTGTGGAATTTCCACCTTAAAGCTGACTTCCTGTGGGTTAAATGGGTCCATGCATACTACCTCAAAAACCAGTCTATTTGGGACTGGAAGCCGAGGAATGATGCTTCACCGCTCCTCAAGAGAATTGATGCAATTAAACAGGATATGCTGGATCGCTTTGGCGACCCCAACGGAGTTATCAAAAAGCTTGCACTCATTTCCGACCCCAAAGGCCTTTGTTCATCCAAAACATACGACATTTTCCGTATACATGGAGAACAGCGCTTTTGGCACTCAGCCATTTGGAAACACTGTATACCACCAAAATTCTCTTTTTGCACTTGGCTAGCTATGAGGAAAAAACTGGCCACAAAAGACAATCTTTCATTTATTCAAACTGACCCTGTTTGTGTTCTTTGTTCCCAATGTGCAGAAATTGCAGCTCACCTTTTTTTCCAATGCAGCTGGACAAAGGAAGTTTGGGCGAAAATCCGTCAATGGCTCCGACTATGGCGTACCATGAGTACGATCCCTAGCGCCCTCAAATGGATAAAAAAGGAACTTACCAGCTCTATCCTTAGTAAAATAAGGATGATCGGACTTTGCTGCTCAGTTTTCCACATTTGGAGGGCCCGTAATGAGCGCATATTCGAAGATTCATGCGACTCCGTTGATAAAATCGTGGCAAAAATCAAGACTAATGTGTATAAAATTTGCTATTCGCTTTTCCCTTTAGACCAGGTCAATGGTTGAGTATGGGGCCTAAAATGTTCTTGCCCCTTGCTAATTTGTACTCTTTCCTTAGGGGTATGCCCCGTTGAGTGTGTAACTTTTCATGTAAATCACTCGCCGGCGGGATGGAGCAAGCATTACGTATGGTACCAAAGGCCTCGAAAACCTTGGACATACTAATGCCCTGGGACCATCCTTGGGTTGGTGATTATTTTCTGTATGTTTTTTCCTTCCCCGCGGCCAACCTGACTGTCTTGCCTTGCGTGGCCCGCACCTCACTTCCCCCCATTTTTGGATCTGCCACACCATGCGGACCCAACCTTTTCGTGGTCGAACACACCACAAAATTTCCATCACAGTTTCTCGGGACCTAATCTGATACGATTGTACTTGTACATATTTACCATACTTTGGAATAAAATTTTACATTTTATCCAAAAAAATAAGAAAAATAATGATCATAATGAGTTCGAAGCACATAATATCTCCCTTTTTAATCTTTAGTTGGTGATAGCTTGACCTTAAGTCAATATTGGAAAATACTCTCGCCCCTCACAATTGATAAAATAAATCTCAATTTCAGGAAGTGTATATTTTTTTCTTTATTATAAGTCGATTGAGCTCACGATAATATATGCAGATCCTCATATGCTCATAGACTCATCATTCTTCTTTATGAACAATATTGGTGTTTCCTAAGATGAGACACTTGGTCTAATATAACCCATATCCAATAAATTTTTGAATTAAACCTTACATTTTTGTAACTTCTTTATAGGCCAATTGATGGGGGCTTTTGAAGTTGGTGCAGCTCCGTCTATAGTAAACTCCACCTCTTGGTCTGGCGGAATTTTAATAAACATCTAAAAATTCCCTTATTGTTGGTACATTAACAAACGATGCTTCTACAGATGAAACACCCATCATATTCAACAAGAATACTTTCACCTTTCTTTTTTAAGCATCTTAAATGCTTTCATTGTTGATATTATATGTAGGGCATAGTTGGACTTTGCCCCTTGGAAGATTATTATATGTCATAAGGTGACGTAAAATTATCACTCTTTAAACATTGGATATCGGCTTGGTGTCTACCCAACCAATACATACCCAAGATAATATCAAAACCATTCATATCAAACATATATAAGTTGAACTCCGAACTATGTTCATTCATGTAAATAATTATTCCTTTCACCAACGGATTAATACTCATTGATTTACCCGAATGTATACTAATCTTGAGTGGTTCTTCATCTTTGATACTTTTATATGTAGTCTTAGCACATAACTTAGTAGAGATAAAATAATGTGTGAAATCTATATTGAAAAGTACTAAAGCAGGTATTCCCGCAATTGACAACATACGCGACATAGTTCTCGAGTCTTGCTTTGCCTCTACCTCAGTCATACAAAAAATTCTAGTGAATTCTCCTGGACTCAGGTTTGGGGCCTTTCTCTCATATCCACCTTGAATAATTGGGCATTGAGATATGATGTGTCCTCGTTCATGGAAACATAAGCATTTGTTATGTTAACGTATACACTTGCTTTTGTGCTTGTTCCCACACTTGAGGTATGCAGGAAAGTCCAACTAAGGTTTAGGTCTAGATAGCTCATCATTGCTTCATCTCTTGTTCTAATTTCCTCTTTTCCCTTGGTTATTATCTTGTCACTTCCTCTTATTGGAACCCTGAACTGCCTTGCACCTAATTTTTTTTCATGTCAATGCTTGTAGATATGTGTTATGTTGTTACCACTGCTTCAACATAGGTCCTCATTTCAATTCCCACTAAATGGTGGTGGTTTCGACACGCAAAGCGTCATAGAACCCCTGAGCCTTCTTCTATGGAGTGTCAACCAAATGTGGAGCAAAAAAATGCAAATGATTGAACCAATCTTCATAGTCAATGACCGTCAAGTTGTCTTGGGTGAAATCCATGACATTTATTTCCATTTTATTTTGATAAACCCTTGGTAGTAATTCTACATTTCAATTTCCTTGATGTCCTTCCAAGTAAGGGCGTTGCTCTCTTCCTCATTCCTATATCACCAGTAGGTGTTCTACTAACTCTTAGCATCACCCTTCGGTTGGAATATTGAGCATGAAATCTTTTGGACGCCAATGAATGCCATGTACTCGTATATGTTTTTTAGGATGAGTAACCATTCTTCCATAGTATTAGATCTCTCGGTACCATAGAAAACAAGGGGCTGAAAGTGATTAAAGTGAGATACATCCCGAGCGGTGGGCATATGATCATTACTGTGATTACTTGATAAGGACTGTTATGCATTAGAAAATAAAATATCACACATGGAACGATTAATGAAGTAAACCATGCAAGTATGTTAAAAGTGTACGTAGTTTTCATAATATAATATGAACATTCAGGTTGAGATAGAGGGACCAAATACATGCACATGCACATGTTAAGTTGGCCCGACTTAGTTTGACCTTGGCCTTGGTCCTTGGTTTGGATCTGTGTTGTTTAAGTAGTTGGCTCATTATTTCTGCTCAAAAGTTTTTTCAGTGTTTTATGTTCCAACAAGCTAAAACACGATACCTTCAACTTCTTTTGTGTGGACTTGTTGGCTCGTAGTTTTACTCAAAAGTCCTTAGGAATTCTTATGTTCAAACTATGTGAAACATGACATTCTAGACTATCATGTTCTAACATGCTTAATTAAACATGACTTGTGACGACTTCGGTTCACCTACATAAATGTGGTCAGTATTGCATCTTGTGTGGGCTAACGAGCTCACAGTTTGCTCAAAAGCAATCCTTTGCGACCGTTACGTTCCAATAAGCTAAAACATGGATTGTGATGACTTTGATTTAATTACATAAAATGGTTTGGATTGCGCCTGTGTGGTTAGCTGACTCATATTTTTGCTCAAAATTCTTTCGAGATTGTTACATTCCAAATGGATGAAACATGGCTTGTTAAGATACTTGGTTCCCCAACAATAACATGGTTTGGAGTAAGCTCATGGAAGTTAACAAACATTAGTTAGGTATACGAAAATCGATTTCAACATGGGTATTATAGCAGATTTCAATAGGGGTGGCAATTCGGGTCGGGTTCGGGTTAGCGGGTTCGGGTTAGCGGGTTCGCGGGTCAGAAACCTTCAACCCAAACCCGACCTGTTTATATAAACGGGTCACTAACCTCAACCCTAACCTGATGACTTATAACCTTAACCGACCCATATAACCCGTTTAATTAAACAGGTCAAACAAGTTAACGGGTTAGTCAGGTCAAACGGGTTAACCAGGTCAACCTTTTTAAACATATATGCAAAAGTGCAGGATATCAAAAGTTCAAAACATGCTGCAAATATTATCATGTTACATCAACCAATGAAACTTAGGTTCAAAACATGCTTCAAAGAGCATACTGTAACCAAATTATATAAACTAATTAAGATAAGCTGAAATACTACAAAGTTTTTAACAAAATACCACACAACACCATAAGCTAAACGGGTTGTCAGGTCAACCTGTTTAAATTATCCTCAACCCGAACCTGACCCGTTTAATAAACGGGTCAATCAGGTCGACCCAAAAACGACCTGAAACCTATTTAGTCTCAACCCTAACCTGCTAATTTTCGTGTCGGTCTCAGGTCGGGTTTTGGGTCGTGTCGGAAATTGCCACCCCTAGATTTCAATGCCCTCAATATGCTCATAAATTTAGAGCATTAACACTCGTTAGGTGGAGAGCCTAAAAATAGGACCATTTCATTCATAGTAGGTTGATAGATTGCTCATTGCATATTTTGAATTTTATTCCACATTCTATTAAAATGCTCAATTTTTAACACTTTCATAATTTGTTGTAGCTTCAAGGTTTTGACTGTTATTTAATTAAAGGCCTAAGTTATATATTTTGGACAGTACGTGAGTTCAATTAGCATTATACAAGGCATGCTACGGAAAAAAAATATTTTTACCTTTAACTTGTTTCTATTTTCCAATATACTATATTTCAATATATTTTTAAAAAATTCAGTTATTGTGCTTTAATAAGTTTCATTTTCACTGGTTGATGTTGTGGTTCCCATCCAACAAAATATATTTAGTTTTCTATTATGAATTGTAGCGATATAATACACATTATTCCAATTATTTATTTTTAAATTTATAGTAAGCACCAAATTTTTATTAGTTGTTCTTTCTCTTTGAACAAACAATTTGTTATGCCATTATAGAAACATTTTTTCCCCCAAAATACCTAAACAACACATAGTTCATCACATAAATATTCGTATTTAAGTAATCAACTTTTTGTATTAATTTTATCATTTACCAAATATTAATTTTGATAATCCAAATACAACATGACCATCTACGAATTTGGAATGTAGATTAAGAATACACTATTTAATTTATTTATAATTAACTACTTAGCCACCATGAAAGTTATAAAATGGGCTCGAACGCCCTATTTCTGAAAACCAATTTACAACAAAATGTTAACATCCAACAAATCATGGAGAAATGAATTAAAAATTTGGTTAAAAAAAAGGAAGAGAATAAACCGACACACAATTACCATAATGAGTACCATACAATTTGTTGCAAAATCTATCAATATAATTTCGATCATTTGTAACTTGTTTGTTGGATTAAAAAAATTTAATTTTTTATTTTGATTACTTTAAAATATATATATATATATATATTTTTGTGATAAAACTGATTTTGGAAGATGACTTAAATCTTCTTTTATACGAAGGAGTATAATATAAATAAATAAATAACAAAATATATAAATTTAATTTCATCATAACATATTCCTGTTCGATCCAATAAACGTATATGGCGTTTATTGTAATAATAATATTCAATATGTCAAAACAGATTTTGAAGTGAAAATTTGTAAATTATGGAAGGAAGTGAAGGATTATAAGCGCACCCCTTATTGGTGCACAGTCATACTCGGCGTGAGCCATAAACCCACATTTACACTTTCTCCAATCCCTACGATTTCTGAAAACCTTTTGCGAATAATATAAAATTAAACAGATTGGATCGAGTGAATACATGAAGAGCTGATACCAAATCGAAGCGTCAGATGATCCATGTTGCTGGAGATCTGAATTTCGGAAGGAGAATCAAGGGAGATTGACAAGAGTTTGAAGATAAATAGGAGAATTAAGGGAGATTGAGATTTTTTTTTAGTTTTGTCTTAAAATTTCGGTCTTTTTGGGTTTCGTGATTTAGATCCGGAGGAATTTTTCGAGACTGAAGCGATGAGCTCCGCCGTCACATTTTTCTTCATCTTCGCTTTGTTCTTCTTCTCCTCCGCTCTTGGCAAGGTGATTGAATTACTGATTTGCCCTAGTTAACTTTTGGAATTTACATATTTACTTGTTAAATGGTTGTAGATCTTGTTTTAATCTAATTTGATTGTGTTCCTTCCAATGCACATATTGTGTTTTCTTCGTTGCTTCCTTTATTATTAGTGTTGTTTTACTCATTTGAACTATGAAGGGCTGTACTAGATTTCCTTTATTGTTACTGTTATTAGACCCATTTGAACGATAAAGGGGTCTAATTGAATTGTAGTATTTGGTTCCTTGTTGTCCACAAGAGAATCTGGTTATATTTAGGGCCCTTAATTTTTTTCTTGATATATAAATGGACAAAGCATCATTTTTGCAGTACATGTTATCTAGATTTAATCTTTTATGGTGATAATTTGTTCAGGAAGTTTTGGTTTCTCACCTGTCTAATACAGAAAGTATGAGTTGCATTTTGTCTGTTTATTTGCTGAACTTTAAGTAATCTGCAGTATCAAGACGGCGAGACTGTCAATTTATGGGTAAACAAGGTTGGCCCTTATAACAATCCCCAAGAAACCTACAACTATTACACCCTTCCATTCTGCCGCTCTCCTGGGAATGCAGCTCACAAATGGGGTGGGCTTGGTGAGGTTCTCGGAGGGAACGAGCTTATTGATAGCCAAATTGAAGTAAAATTTAAGAGTAATGTCCTGTTAATGTATTTCTTTGAGTCATTATTTTTTTCATCACCTACACTTTGGCTGATATGTGGTCAAACTCTTCACAGGAGATGTGGATAAGACTACAATCTGTGAAATTGAATTGGATGCTGCAAAGGTTAAACAGTTTAAGCATGCAGTTGACAATTCATACTGGTTTGAGTTTTTTATGGGTATGCTTTAAATGATAATTGACCTTACATTAATGAAGAACAACTCTATTGAACTTTCTCAAATCCTTCTTCTTCTCACTAACTTCTGTTCTCTTTGTGTACCTGTGGCTCGCTTGTGATCAGATGATTTGCCATTATGGGGTATGCTCTTTATACTTGCATGAATTTACTGCACAGTTGCTCTGTGTTCTACTTTAAATGATCCACCAATTCTTTCGTGAAGGTTTTGTTGGTGAGGTGCGTCCTGATAGATCCCATGATAATAAGCACGTACTTTTTACACACAAGAATCTTGTCATCAACTACAACGGGAACCAGGTCTGCTTAGATACCTTTCTGTATTAATCTTTTCTGTACCTAAATTTAACAGAGCTTTATTTCTTAATTGATAAATTTGAGTTGCAGATCATTCATGTAAATCTTACTCAAGAAAATGCAAAGCCACTAGAAGAGGGGCGAGTATTGGAAATGACTTACTCTGTCAAATGGGTTCCGACCAACACTTCATTTGCAAGGCGTTTTGATGTATATCTGGACTACCCCTTTTTTGAGCACCAGGTAAACCTTTCTTAACATTTTAGGTTCCCGGGAATATCTTTTCTTCAATCATTATACTTCGAGAATTGACTCAAATGGTGTCGGTGAGGGTAGATTATTGAATGATTTTCTTAAATGTAGTGGTTGGCAGAATAGTTTGTGTAGTTTTATTTCCTCAGTTCAGCTCATACAGGAGTTGTGATTTTGCAGATTCACTGGTTCTCCGTCTTTAATTCTTTCATGATGGTTATTTTCCTTACTGGTTTGGTTTCTATGATCTTAATGCGCACCCTCCGCAATGACTATGCTAAATATGCACGGGAAGATGATGATCTGGAGTCCCTGGTAATATGTTCTAAATATTGTCATGTCTTTCTATACAAATACACGGCATTGACATTTATTTTCAAATAGTTTATTCTTCAGCTTATTTAATACATGCTTTTAAGATGTAATTTGGTAGTTGGAAGTCTCTTAACCAGCTATCCGAATTGAGAAAAGCAATTTTTTTTTTTTTTTTTTTTTTTTTTTTTTTTTTTTTTAAACTATAAACTTGCTTATATTGCTCCTTTTGATGTTTAGGAACGGGATGTTAGTGAAGAATCTGGTTGGAAACTTATCCATGGTGATGTGTTTCGGCCTTCCCAAAACCTGGCTCTCCTTACAGCTGTTGTTGGGACTGGTGCTCAGCTTGCAACGCTTGTTCTTCTCGTCATCATTTTAGCAATTGTTGGAATGTTGTACATCGGGTATGTGAAACTGCCTACATGTGATGTCATTTTATCACAATCTAATTAAGCCAGCTGCTTGACATTAGGAAGCACTTAAGATGAAAACTTTTCACTGCCAGGAAATAAGTTTGTTTGCTAGGCATTGTGGTGCCTACTGACTTCATAGTATGATCTCGTGAAAGTTGTGGTTTGCAGAAATTATCTTCATAAATCTAGTTCCATTGATATTTTTAAGAACCTCCCCATCCTACAGGTGTTTTTCTGTAGGAATTTTTAATTGGATTTTAATGTTCTAATTTGTTCTGTTTGCAATTCCCTAATTTCCTTTAGCCCCCCCCCCCCCCCCCCAACCCACATTCTCACCCCTCCATGACCTTGATTGTTACTTTCAGTACTGCTATTTCTGACCTGGAGAGGGGTGGAGTTCTTTTAGCTTCTGAAGAACAATCTTTTCTTCCTATTACTTATCTGTCTCAGTTGTTTTAACTACCCACCTGCTGCAATTTTTTGTGACTCAGGAGAGGAGCAATTGTCACAACCTTTATTGTCTGTTATGCTTTTACATCATTTATTGCTGGTTATGTGAGTGGTGGCATGTATTCCCGTCATGGCGGTATGTTACCATTTTCACTTCTCCCTAAAAAAATCAATTTTTTTTTTTTGTAAATCTTATCTTGCCAGCAACCCTTTATGAGTTAACATATTAATATGGTCTTTATCTCTTTTTAGGTAAAAACTGGATAAAGTCAATGATCCTCACAGCATCGCTTTTCCCTTTCATGTGTTTTGGTATTGGTTTAATCTTAAACACAATTGCCATATTTTATGGTTCCCTAGCTGCCATCCCTTTTGGTACTATGGTGGTTGTTTTTGTCATATGGGCTTTTATTTCCTTTCCTCTGGCTCTTCTTGGCACTGTTGTTGGAAGAAACTGGAGTGGTGGCCCGAACAATCCCTGCCGAGTGAAGACAATCCCTCGCCCGATTCCAGAGAAGAAATGGTATCTCACACCTTCTGTTATCTCTCTCATGGGTGGTCTGCTTCCTTTCGGGAGCATTTTTATTGAAATGTATTTTGTCTTCACTTCCTTCTGGAATTACAAGGTAATTCACATTTTCTTTTTGATATATTGTCAAAATTAATGCTTCATTTGATATTTCTCTAGATTCTGATGTCTCAATATTTTCTCCTCCTTGCTTTCTGTACTCATGTTTTAGGCCATCTTACTCAGCTCTCTGTTTTTTGGACAATTTGATCTGTTTTTCTGCTCTTGAGAATTGCTAGAAACATAAAATGAGAAATATATTTATTTCCACATGGAGAGCAAGCTGTAATATTTTTCATCATGGTCATATATTATCATTTTGTTGAGACTTGTTTGTTTGTTTCATATATTTTCTTTACCCTTAGTGTTCAACGTAATCCGTATCTGCATTTATCAGCAGGCTTGCTTCGATTCTTATATCAAGGCTCTATTACTCTCTGAAATATCTCTCTCTCTCTCTCCCTAGGTGTGATAATCCTAATTTGGTGTTTGATATTGACAGGTTTACTATGTCTATGGCTTCATGTTGCTTGTGTTTGTGATTCTGATTATTGTCACTGTATGCGTGACAATTGTGGGAACTTATTTCTTGCTGAATGCCGAGAACTATCACTGGCAATGGACTTCATTCTTCTCTGCTGCCTCCACTGCTCTTTATGTGTTCCTCTATTCCATATATTACTATTCAGTCAAGACAAAGATGTCTGGCTTTTTCCAGACCAGCTTTTATTTCGGATACACTTTGATGTTCTGTCTTGGCTTAGGAATACTATGTGGTTAGTCTCTCTCTCTCTCTCTCTCTCTCTCTCTCTCTCTCTCTCTTACTAGGCATAGGAGGAGATGTTCATTTTGCTAATCAGACACAAATTTTAGGTGCTGTTGGATATTTGGGCTCCAACTTGTTTGTGAGGAGAATTTACCGAAACATCAAATGCGACTAAGAACCGGAGAGATACAGAGTGCTTCGATTATGGCTGATTTTGAGGTAAGGAATGACAACCAATCTTTGAAGCTTACGAGTGAGAACTTTGGGATTTTCCTGCAGCAGTGAAAATGGAAGGGTGCTAAATCTTGGCTAGAATATTGGGATGTTGCTTTCTCCCATTTTTGCATATTGCACATAATCAATCATTGCTGTTAAAATCTTTGTAGCTTGTAAAATTTTTGCTGGCATAGGCCTTTGCTACTCCATTGTCGTTTTATTCATAAATAGACTTTCTGAGGTAGTTGATTTTCTTCCGAAATTACGAGGGATCTCAAAATTATATTCATATATACTGTCTCCTAATTCATCAACAACTTGGGTTGGTTGCCTCCCCTTTTATTTACACGATGCCTCCCCTACCTGTCGAAATTACTATTTTCCCATATAAACTTCAGATTTTTGGGCCTCAGACTCTATTTTATTTTGTGCTTTATCTCACTCCACGTTAAATAGTGTGCATCCACAAAATATAAAATATTATTAACATATAATATAAATTAATAAAGTTAAAACATTAAATAAATATGTAGCTCTTTATCCATCAATAGAAAGATATTGCTATACTTGTTCCCAAACGTAAGCCCTGTCTATAATTTCTTTTCCAAAAAACTTAGAAATGGAGTTTCTATTTTAATAATCCATCTCTTTCCCAGGAAAAAAAACTGAGTCCTCCTAATTTTTCATTTTATTTTTGACTTAACCTTTTAAAATTCAAATTAAATTTTGCTAATCTAATTGTCCATCTCTGACGATGGTAGACCTTGTTTTAGGCTAACACCAACTATTTCATACCGAATTCAACATCCTCCGCGCGATCAACCTTCTTTCTAAGGAAAAATGACACATCCATGAGAGATTCACGTTTACCATCTACACAACACAACAACCAAAAAAAAAATAAACATCACTAAGGATCCACTACGAGCATAACCAGACCTACGTCACATTCATGGACAAGAACAAAGAAAACAACATATAAGATAGCTACATGCCCCATCAACGCACAGGGTGCAGATGGGGCCCCAAGCTAACGAGGTGCCAAGTCAAGGACACAAGAGTCATAACATTGAGGAAGGATGAATACGAGTTCAGCCTTTGTAGGGTTTCGCTCAATCGGATGATTTGAGACTTGGCCGCTGTTTCTTGTGTGATTGAGCCTCTGCCCGCAGTTTCAGCAGTTGAACCTGGAGCCCTTTCGACTGGCTCAGCTGTGTGGGCTTCTTTGCCTCTTCCTTCTTCCTTCTCCTTCTTCATTCTCTCCAGCATCACCTATAAGTAGGCACAACCATAGCTCGATATTCAGTCTATGCTGCTGAATTAAAAAACCATAAGATTGTTCTACCAAGAATTGGAATCTGCATTGTTGCATCATTCTCTTCACTTTTCTATACCAAGAGGCCTAGCGCAAAAAGATCTCCTTCTACAAGGAAGATTTTGGTATGCCTTAGAATTTGACTTCTGAGAATCATCACAATTATCCACAATCTAAGATATCTCTACAAGGGACATTTGCTAAACCTTAATATATGATAGTCGAGTTATAAGATCTTCATCAAGTTCACATGCTGAGACCATCACAAGTACTATACTTTATACCCGTATTTCATTTCATATGCCAACTTGAATTGACATTGCTGGTGAGTGTTTTGTGAAAGTTTAAAATATACATGAAGTGTGATTAAATAAAGAGATGAAACACAATTTTGGGCCATACACAATTTACTAGTTAAATCACCTAACCAAAGGTAATTCCAATTAAGTTCCATCTAAACTTATCAACATTATGTACTCCAAACCATCTAAAATATTCACATCACAGGCACAATTTCATCAATTTCAAACCATAAACTGATTATTAAAGAAGAAGACAAGAGGAAAAAACGAGTACCTTGGTCGCGCGAGGTTCCAAGTACATCAAATTCACCAAGATCATCCCAAGAGCCGCCATAAGATTGAACCCTTGAAACCACCCCACGCTACTTCCGGACAACCTTTTCCTAGGACTCATCAAATGTCCCAACAAAGCCATTCCGACACTATACGCCATTGCCTTAAAATACACAGGATATATCCTACTCTGCACCATTGCAAACTGCTGCCTTGGTAATGCCCCCGCCAAAACCTGGCTCGAAGCAAAAGTCACCCACACACACATCCCGTATGCCGCCGAGAACCCCATCAGATGCACAACTCCGGTCAGCGGCGCCACCCTCTCCGCCGAAAACACGAAGTCAGAAACATCGACGGCAACCTCACGCGCATGGTGCAGAATTTCACTTAGTTCCTTTTTCCCTTCTTTTCTCACCCTCTCTGCACCTTTCTTTGCTGTATACGAGGCCTCTTTCGCCGTCTCTTTAGCCCCCTCCATTTTTTTAGAAGCTTCTTCTTTGATTCCGCTGGCTTTTTCAGACAGTTTCTCTTTTGTTTTGGTCGAGACTTCACTTGCAGAATCTTTCACGTTTTCTTTAGCTTCTTGGACTTTATCAGACACTTTTTGTGCTGTATGTGTAACTGTCTCCTTAACTTTGCTGGCGGCGTCGCCCGCGGCCTCCTTCACCGCTTCCTCCATGTCAGAAACTTTCTCCGCTGCCTCATGCGCCTTCTCCGCCGCTGCTTCCGACGTCTTCCCGATGACCCTCGCAATTTTATGCTTACACCTGCCATATGCATCACAAACAAGCTCTCTAGCCCTAAACCTCTGATGATTTCCTTCTTTTAAACTTTCTTCTTTCCCCTCGTCGGGAAGAACGGAAGATGAAGCCTCTTTTATTCCCTCCTTCACATTTCCCATTTTCTCAGACAATTTATCATTTACATTCGAAGCAAACCCCTTTTCCTCAACTTTGTGAGAAGTCTGCGAATCCTGCGGCGAGATCGAAACCTTGGTGTTCCCATCATCTTTTTCGTACTCAACCACGACCACTCTGTGCCCTTCTTTCACTATCACGTCATCTGTCGATTTGTGCTTCTCTGGGTTTGGAGTGAAAAACCCTGCCGTTACAAGCGACGTTAGGACAAGACCCAAAGCCAAAAGATTCATCATCTCTCTTTCTCTCTCCCTGCCTTCTGTTTGAATGGATCTGAGGATTTTCTTTTCTTTTTTGCTGAACGGTTGTGGACAGCTTCTGCATGAATTTGCAGAAATCTGGGGGCTAGTTTGAGGAGTTATCGGGGACTTAAGAATTGGCCACGTGGTATGAAAGTTTGGACATGCAATACGTGGCTTGCCGCATGTTGCCGCAGAATTATACGTGGCAGTTTCTGGTTTAAGGATATCCATTTCTTGGATTGCCGACTTCATTAGAGCAGGCAGAGTCGATGTCTTCTGAATCACAAAAGTTGGTACCTTTTTTCTTTCCAAATCTATTTAATATTATGTCTAACTTTTTAAACATATGTTATATATTATTGAAAATGGTATTTTATATACAGAATGAATTTTATAAAATTAAAACATAAAGTATATTAGAAAAATTTGTATATTATTTATTATCAGCATTAGACATAAAAAAATATTAAACCTAAATAAACCTAAATAATTTGTGAAACCTCTTCTTCTTCTAATCTCCCATGGGAAAAAAAAATATCTTCCTAACAATCTTTTTCCATTTTCAATGTTCATTTAAATATGAATAATTTTGAAAGATTAAAGGTAATTGTTTCTTAAATTTTATAATAACACTTATTTTAAATTATTTCTAATACTATATGTGATATTAATCGACAAACATCAAATAGAAAATGAGTTAGGAATGAAAAGGAATACCTAAATATAATTCTTCAATGAGGACTTCAGGTATTTAGGCTTCAACAGCTCGAGTTGAATTCTGAAACAGATAAAACTTGAGAGAAAAGTTTCCGGTGAGGATTCTCTAAGTTGATCGGTTAATAATATGTAAGAACATAAATAAAAATTGATAGAACTGTGGAAAGCTTAGTTACTTTTTTTTTTTTTTTATGTTAATAATGAGCTATTTTTATAAGTGTGTGGAGAAGGTAAAATTGTTTAATCATAAAGTTACCAACTAATTTATTTTTTGTATTATTGTAGGAATTTGTGACATATGTAACATAATTTTTATTTAATGCTAACAATGAGGCATCTATATATCAATGTCAGTAGTGATCGTAGGTGCATTAAATACAATCAAAATAATATTTTTTTAGGTGAAGCCAACAGCAAGTGACCTGAAGTGGATTAGAGTTTCATCCTTATGCTCAGTTCAGTGTACATATGCACTGACTTGGAATGCATATAGTTCCTTCTCTATTACTTGGACAAATTAGCATTATCTACAGGCCTAAATGAAAAAAATTATACAACCTTTTTTGAATTGTAATCTAAACTCAAAATTACTATTTTTATTTTCTATTATAAATGAATAATGCTTATATTATTTAGTAATCACAGATCACTTGTTTGATGAATATATCGTATAATCCATGATATTCAAGAAAAGAAAAAAAACTTGATTAAATATATGAAAATAGGAGATGAAACACCAATCACAATATAAAAACGAGCAAATTACAAAATTAGTATTACTTTCAGATAACCCTATTATTAAAGTCCAAAAAAAAAACAGAAAAAGAGAATGTGAAAGATTTGAATCCTGCTTCCCAAGTGCCTTTGTATTTTGTATTTGTAAGTTGGGCGAAAGAGGGTTTGAAAGATATTAAATGAAGCCCAATACATTACATGTATCCGAAGAATGTGAGCCCAAATTGTGGGGATAGCTTCTTTTGGGCACTAGGCACTGTTCCTCCTACCTAATGGGCCGCTGAGTTATCATGACTTAATTTCTGTACCAATCTTTGTCGGACCGGAGGGCCCTGGGGGCGAGGGATTCCGCCTTTTGCCCCAAGAATGTGAGCCCAAATTAATGGGGTGAAGCCTAAAGCTTTGCCAGTTCCAAACGGTCGCTATCCTAAGAAGTAAGATCCATCCATTACCCGCAGCAAATTAAGTCCTGAAGATGCTGTTTCAAGGTGTAAGAATGTTTTTTGATTCATCCAAGGGAATGCAACAGAACAATGGATCTCTCTCTCTCTCTCTCAGATTGAACATCGTAAGATTCGTCGAAAGTGAGTGTGGTGTGTGAGAAATGTTGGGAAGAATTGGGAGCATCAAACTGTCCAACAATGGAGCCTTGGAATAGAAGATGCACTCCATTTTAATGCCTTGTTAATAAATGATAGCTATACAACAGAATTTAATAAGGGGCAGCTTAGGTCAACATCTCATTCCAACACTCCACCACATTAATCAATTTGCTGCTCCCCCAATCACCCCCTCTCTCTCTCTCTCTCACACACACACACACACTTTTATCTATATATGTATATATAGAGCGGATATGTATACTCTTATGCTTAATGTATGTGTATTTCATATGCAATTTAACATCAAGTGTGACACTTTAGTCCATTTCAGTTTTAGAATTGTTGATTTTTAAAATTATAGTGGTGGAATTAAAATTGAACCGATATATAATGAATTCAGTTTCAATTTTGAAACGATCCGTTCTAAAATTTTTGATTATTTTTTATTTTACACCTGAAATTGTGAGTTTAAAATTGAACTAACTTGAATTGAATTTTATTTTAATTTAAAATTTAGTCAATACTTAAATTATATATTATTGACCCACGATTACCATGCCTACGTCAGATTTCATATAAAAACATCATCAACATAAAACACTAATATTTTACATTAAATATAAATTACAACAAAAAATAAACGGAAAATACTAACATTGATGTTTAAGTTGGTTAGATAAAAATTGAAAGATTGATGAGTCTCTTACAATTATTTTATTACAAATCAATAAAGACAACACTTTCCAAGATTATATCTGGATGTAAATAATTCAATACAAAAGTCTAAAATAATTGGATTGTAATCTAAATTGACCAACAGATTGCTTGTCTACTTAACCACGTGTTTCTTTGACCGGACAGGTCAATCTTGTATGTTCAACAACCGATCAAGTATAAACCATGTATCACTAATTATATTATTTCACCTTCATTTATATATTTTCCACTTTAATTGCACCATCATGCTACTTTTCATGTAAAAATAAAGTTCTATTTAGCCTCTCTACTTTATAATATTTATATATTATACTTCGTTACTTATTAATTATAATTTTAATAATATTATTATGATAAGATTATCTTACGTCAGCTAAACTTATAAATAAATATAGGTACAAATGAAAATTGATGATTTATACATTTAGGACCACAAATATATTCATGAACATAAATAAATACACCAATAAATATTTTATACATAATTCTTTTTTTTTTAGCACTTGTAAAAGTTATTGTACATTGATTATATAGTGTGTTTAATTTACAGTATATTTATTTAATTAAAAAATATTTTACTTACTTAAAAATATTATTATTATAATAATATTTTTTTATAATATTTTTGTATGAATAAATTATATTTTTTATTTAATAAATAATATTATAGATAAAAAAAAATGATGCATCCAATCCACAGCACTGGGCATGTAGCATTAAGTATGTTTAATTTATTTTGGTAGGTAATATAATAATTGTTTATTTAGAAAGAGAGCCCCCCACTAAAATGTAGACATCTAGTTAGAGAAAGAAAAAGGTTAGTGACCTATAAGTAGAGAGGACCACAAATTGTCTTGTCACAGACAAATCAGCCCTCAATTCATTCATTCTTGATGAATGATGATGATGGTGATTCCAAAGTCAGGAAGTATGACCTTGTTTTGTGGGCTCCATCTGTCACTGTGCGCCCATCAGTAAATGCAAGGGCTTTTGTGGGTCCCGTCGGACTACAAACAAAGGGGCCGCATTCACAGTGGGCCCCGCCCCCCACACACCCCTGCTCCTTGATTCTGACGCACACACACTACACGCACTGACTTGCTGTCATCGGCTACCCATCCCTTTCTATCGACACATTTACAAGCAAACAATTCTTTTCCTCTGCTAAAGATCTCTTCTTTTTCGCACCAAATGTAATGCTCGTCTTTGCTATAATGGGCATAGGAGTATTTGCGTGTATCTATGTTTCCTGCGATATTTTAATTGGTTCATTCCTGTCTCTTTCTTCTTCAGTTTGTTGAAGAGGTAAAGGTGGGTGTTTAGTCTTTGGTTGGTAGGGCTTTTCAGAGAGAGAGAGAGAGAGAGAGAGAGAGAGCATACTATGCGAAACAGTGAAAGGATTCTCTTGTTATAAGTGATTTTTCCTCTTGACTTTTTGCTGGGCTTCGTTTTTTCTTTCGTTAAAGCTGAGAACTTCCAAGATTTGCGTTCTCCAAGATTTATGCTCTTTCTCAGGTTTGTTTCTAACCTAAATATTGTGTGTAAGTGTTGCAGAAAAAAATGCGATTTTACAATCGTTATCTGCTTATGAAAGTGGGCTGGAAATTCTTGGCTTTCTTGTTGTACAAAAGTTGAGTTTTCGTTAGAGCAATTTCCAGATTGGGTTTTGAAAATTGCGACCCCCTTTTCTGCTAGGTTTCTTGAATCTTACAAACTCTTTCGGACACATGCTCCTCTGGGCTGTTTTATGGGTGTGCATCAGTTGATTTTCTTGCATCAGATTTGTTAGATTTAGAGAATTTTACTCTTTTGATTTCTAAGCTTTTCCCACTTTGTTTCAAGCTTTTGTCTCAGATTTAGGAATCTGGATTTGATAATCTGTTTAGGTTTTGATGTTGTTTCTTGCAGATCTATGCTTTTTAGTATATTTTGAAATCTTTTGTATATGTTCTCTATAATCTTTCTGCACTCATGAAATAGAAAGTGAGGGCCTTTTTTTTTTTTTTTTTTTTTTTACATTTCTTCTCTATCAACTAAAAACTTTCTTCGTTGGTTCAGTTGAGATTTGTTTCATAATCTTGATGTCTATAGTTCTGTAATTTGTAATGCAATTCTATACCCTGTGAAATATTGCATTAAATTGAGCTTCCTGTTTAGTGCTTACTTCATGTAACCTACTGATGCTCATAACTGCTTCAAAGTGTACAATTTTGATTGTTTTCGTTGCTGCTTTGTGAGAAACCTTAATCAAACCTGTTGCTATCTTTATAGTGAACACTTTTTGTTTGGGGGTGGGGGTGGGTGGGTTATAGACCTTTAGGTTTCAGTGAGTTGTCATTTCTGTTACAAACAACTTGAAGAGTTTGGAGTTATAGTTTCCCACTATCTTTTGTTGCCTTAACAATCAGTTGAAGTAGTTTTAAGTGTTGTAAGAGCAGGTTTTGAGGAGTAAGGAAAAAAAAATCAGTGTCTGCTTCCTCACTGCATTTTCTTTCTGTTTTACCTGTGTTAAATGTCATCCTCTTCAGTTAGCATCCTTCCTTCTCTCTCTCTCTCGCTGTAGCTGATGTTTTGGGTCGAAACTTTTTGACAGAGTATATGCTATTTTTTTCAGAAAATGGAGCTACTTACTACATGTTCGTAGAGTTGTGAAACAAGAAGAGGCATACATTTCCATCACATTGTTACTTTAAGTAGCTGTGTCCAATTTGAATTTCCACGTTCGATAGTAGCTGCCAACAGACCACCTGCATTGAAGCATGGCTGACCCAAGGGGTGAGACTTGTGTAGCTAATTCGTTTGTTGAATGCAATAACATCCAAAATATTATTCTCATCACAATTATGCGTGTGTAGATGATGTAGGAAACCTGAGAACCCGGCTTTCAACATCAAGATTTTCCAGCGAAAGCAAACATGGATCAACTCTTGCTTTTGATGGTAACACGAAATGTGATGAAGCAGATACACGATCATCAGAAGGAGGTGCTTCTACACGGCCCACATCAGTGAAGAGTGAAATTACCACCGACACGAATTTACTCCTTGGGAGTGAAAGTTTTGAAATGGTTGTGGAGAAGACACATGACTCTCAGCACAGGACTGAATCTTCGTGTTCAAATTCTTTACCAGTTGTGCTTCCTATTTCGTTTTCGAATCAAAGCTATCAAGAAACCTTCAAAGAAGCTTACTTATTCAGGAATTGTGGGAGCTCGATGGATAGTTCTAGTTCTAAAGCCTTTGACCGCAGCCCAGAAGAGCCGGTGACAGTTAGTTCTGAATCAGGTGTATCTGCTCAGATTGCTAGTAAGGCTATAAGAAATGCAAAAGCCAGGAAGAATAGTATGAAGATTTCGTCAATGGCTAAAAATCATTGCTCATTGTTGATGAAGAAGGGTGACTGGGATCATGAGAGAACCACCCCTGAGGATGATGTTGGAGAAGTTTTGGAACAAACTGATAACTTAGATGGCTATAATTGTACAAGAAAAATTGCAAAGAGTACAAGATTGAATCATGGACATGAAAATCTCCCCACCTATGACTCAGGAGAGAGAATGCAGTATGAAGTTTCAAGGGAAGCCAAAGCACTAGAGAATGAATATTCTGAATCCTCAATGACAATACCAAGCAAAAATCCCATGAAAGATGAGGATAAATTCATTGCTGGATTTGATCTCAATGAAGACATTACTGAACATTTGTTGGATGATTGTATTCAACCAGTTCTTGAAGCTGCATCTTCTCATAGTGTGATACATGTTGTGGCAAAAGCTGGAATACCAATTGGCACCCCGATGATTCCTTTGAAGTTCAAAGGTGGGCTGGGGTGGAAGGGCTCAGCCCAGACTAGTGCTTTTCGTTCTGCTTCTATTTCCAAGAATTCTGCCCGAAAAACACGTTCAACAGATCAGGGACCTAAACATGAGCAATGTTTTACAGGCATTGACCTCAATGTTGCTGCTACAGAAGATATTGACGCTAATGAAACTCAATCAGAAGTTGATTCAAAGCAAGCTAAGAGCCCCTGGATTGATCTCAATTGCCTTTATGATGCTTCTGATGAGCTTAATCATATTCCCCTCCCACCTAAATTTGAAAATTGCCCTCGGGTAGACTTGAACTTGGATTCTGATGCATCATTAGCAGAGAGATCCAACAATGTTCACTTTTCAAATCCAGGAAAACAAGAATTTGATTTTACCAGCCATGATTATTGGGCTAATTTGAGTACTCTACAGCATCTAGGTAACAGTGCTCATCCCCTTTTTGCGGCTCCAAATTTTCTTCAGCCAGTGGAATCGATACATAGAGAAGCTTCAATGCAACCTAAGTTACCCTTCATGTCAAACGCTTTACCCCCTCACAGTTACCCTTATAAGGATCCATTTCATTCCGGTGTAGGGTCCATGCCGTACACAAGATATTATGGCGAACACACCCCTTTTAACACCCCTCATCTTGGTCGGGTTGTTTGTGAACAGAGCACTAGCAATATTTCAGCATCCATCCCAAAATTTGATGAAAAGATTGAAGACAACTTGTCAATAAGTGGAAGCAGAATGGGAGATTCTAGACAGTTCCCGTTTCTTGCTAGAAACTCTCCAATGGCCGAACATATGCATCAAGAAGCTTGGTATGCTGCCTCTATGAAGAGGAAGGAACCTGAGGGAGGATTGGAATGTTACCAGCTTGGCTACAAATAGGTGACTTGATTACATTTTGTGGCTCTAATTTGTTCTTTCCATTTTGGTGCTGGAGTCTACATATGATTGCTACTCTGGATCTTAAGCTACTTATGCATTGGATTCAGCCATCAACACTTGAAAAGTTTACTACAGAGGGACACCTTAAATTTGTCGAGTTATCCTTTTGTTCGTCGTCATAGGTTAATAGATTGCTGAACTATTGTATATGGCATTTCTGTTTCTGATCAGAGATATAGAAAACATTAATATACCTTCAGTACTTTTGGATCTGATTTGTTTGTGTACTGTGAGGCTGTGGAAATCAATCAAGACAGTGCTTTCAAACATGTGCTTTCAGTAGTCTTGGTATACTTGTTACTGAGAAAGTAGCTCCGGCCCACTTACAAAAATTGAGGCTGAGTCCAGTGGTCTTGTTTCTGAAGTAGCCCACCCAATCTTGATTTGAAATCTCAAGCCCAACTTATGGACCCAATCTGTATCCGACCCATTCGAAGTTTAAACCTATGCTTTCCATTACATGAAACTTTTGGAATCAGGGAAAAGAGAGATGCCATAGGACCACAGGGAAAGTGTTGCAGTTATCCATTGAAGAATCTTCTTTCTTCGCAAAGATCATTTAGATGTAAAGATAAATATTCAGACAAAATCTTCAGACGCCCATTCGGCATATTCTAGATAACTTCCTTTTTCACCTTTTATCACAATGGTTATTAATCCCAAGAGTCAAAATTCCTCTTGTGCCACCACAGACTTTCACTTGGGGAGGAAAAGAAACAGATACCATTCCTTATCATATCTTGGCAATGGAGAGTTCATCAAGGAACATGGTGTCTCTTCCTTGCCATCATTTTGTTGCTATCTGATGAGCACATATATTATGATGCACAATTTACCCACCCATGTATATGTCAAGTTATAGCGACATATGCGCATGTAGGTAATTTTGTATGCTCACTTGGTAATTTGTGTGTGAAATGCACATTCAGTAAAAATATACAATTTTCAGAAACAATTATAATCAATCATATTTACCCATTTCTTTTAATGATGCCCTCTCGTTGATTTAACACTAGCTAACATGATTTCCTTATCAACAACCATGGTCTAGTGTAGGTTATACATTTGCTCTAATAAAGAATGATAGATACTATAGTCTTAATTAATTTGAGGTTCATGTAGGATTCTCTCCATGCTTCACACAGTGCACTGTGCATTAAATTTTTTCATAATATTTTACACATACAGTATGAGTTTGTATGAGTATGTATAAACATATGGTAAAAGATATTCGGTGCATAATATATCAATCTAGCATTACAAATTTGATTTGTCAATGTTAATAAATGTTGTACCTCCTTGGTTGCTCAGAAACTACTTGAACCTAACAAAATTTTGGTTAAAAATTTAAAGCCTAACAGGAAGCATATCTCATGTAAATCACATGCACTAAAAGAAAAAAGAAAAGAAAAATAATATGCAGTAATTTGATTTATAACAAGTCAACATGTGCATTTTCTTGCTACTTGCTGTAACAACAACTCATTATTTGGACACTGACAGAAGCTGTATGTCAAAATATCAGAAATCTTGCAGAGGTTCAGTTCAGGTTTTAAATTTTACTTTATTTTATTTGGATGTTCAGAGCATTTACAATAAAAAATTAAGATAAAATAGTTTGCTTCAGAATTGAAGGAAAGTATCATCTTTTTTAAGAAAGGGAGCCAAGAGCTGTCATCTGCTGCTCTTCTCTGAAGTTCCTTTTTTTATTTTTTTATTTTTTTTTTTGCTACAAAACAAAACACAGATCATTCATTCTCTTTCCTTTTCTAGATTCCCCCTTTTATCCTCACACACACTCTCTCTCTCCCTCTCTCTCTCACACACACACACAGCAACATCAGAGTAAAATATATATCAAGAATGTAATTTTTGTTTTTATTTAGAGTAAATAGCAACGAGGATTGATGATGGTAATAATTGTTCAGGCAAATGCTATTTCAGCCCATTAAAAATATCCAATAATGGATTGTATAAATAATTTATTGTGTCTCTGCATAATTTTTGCAGTTGTCATTTATTTTGACATTTATATTTTCCTGCTATTCCAATAAGAACAGAGTGTTTTTCCCTTTTAAAAAAATGGAGAGTTTGATATAAATGTTTGGCCAGCAAACCAACTCTCAATTTTCAGAACAATCTTGAAAAAAAAAAAAAAATCCTCTAAAAATCTATTATGTGAAATAATTTTCAATTAGATATCCATAAATAGTGCCAAATATAATGATCTATCAAGAATAATAAATTATTAATTAGTTTTCTAAACTTATAGATTGGTAAATGCCAACAAAAAATAAAAATTAAAAAAAGGAGATTTTACCACATTAATAATCATGAAAGGTATAAATGAGAATCCAACGTCCCACATAAATGTCATTTGTTATTTGAGTTATATAACAATTTTTTAATTTTTTTGGTTATTGTCGATACTTTTTCATTTTATACTTATGTCATAGGACATTTATTTCATTTAGGTGTAAAACAGAAATGATTTAAATTTTTGGGCATTCAAAATCATGACTCATAAAAATATGACACAAATAAAGATTTGTTGTTGTTGTTGTTATTATTATAATTATTATTTTAAGAAAAGAAATGAAATAGAGAATTGAGAAGAGCTTGAAATGGGCTACTTTTGCTGTCAACTTTTTCTTTAGAACATTACAAGTTGAAAATTTTGTAAAGCTGCAAGGGATCTGCTTTTGCACACTGCCATCTTTTTTTAAAAAGGTAAGACAAACAAAAATGAGAGTGCACATCAAAAGTTGGTGATCTTATTACGACAAACTTATTTAAACTTAACAATTATCATTTTATTCATTCACTTCAATAGATTATTTAAAATCCAACATCTTACCGGCTGTAAAAACAACTTGTACAGTAGTTTTGAAATAACACCACCTGCTTTAATGGCTAAAGCTTCCAAAAAGAGTAGACATCATGCATTTAAGGCAACTTAAAAGTGTAGATTTGGAGTTATCTCATTTTCAAATCATGGCTTACCATTTAAACACCCAAAATAATTGGTTGATGGATGAGAAAAATGGCAATGCTTCCTTGAAAAAGTGATGGCATTCCAACCAAATGTGGAAAGCAGCTTTTTTATTACATATATGTTTAAGTTCCCATGAAATGAATCTCTTAAAAAAAAGTGATATAAAATCAATAAATCCCATTCAAGTCGGCTTCCCCTACAGGAGAATATAACCAAGCCCCACACAGAGTACACACACTCAGAAAGAATCAAGAGAGATATACAAGTGTAGGGGCCAGCCTTATTCCCACCAAAACAATAATCTCTTGCATCATGTTACAAATTTATGTTCCTAGTCTGTGTTTCTTACAACAAATAAACCAATGACATTACCACTGCCTACTGTTCTCATCTTCCTTCCTCTCCCTGTCTCTCTCTCCTGTTCCTCATTGCTCCCTCTCTCCTCTTTCATAACCATCTTTGTTCAATCATAGCCTTTCTCTCTCTCTCTCTCTCTAGAATCAAACTTGTATCACCAATGGCCCAACTTGTGGTTGAAGTTCTTGATGCTAGTGACCTCATGCCTAAAGATGGTCATGGCAGTGCAAGCCCGTTTGTAGAAGTAGAGTTTGAAGGTCAACGCAAAAGAACTTCAACTAAGCATAAAAGTCTCAATCCTTCTTGGAATGAAAAGCTATTTTTCAAAGTCAAGAACCCCAATTTTCTGTCTCGCCAAACGATCGAAGTTTTTGTGTATAACGATAACAAGCATGGACACCACAAGAATTTCCTCGGAAAGGTTCGGTTATCAGGCATGTCAGTCCCTTTCTCCGATGAAGAAGCCATTGTTCAGAGGTGCCCTCTCGATAAAAGAGGCATCTTCTCTCACGTGAAGGGCGAAATCGCCTTGAAAGTGCATGCAATGCATGGCGGTGGTGCAGCTACTCCATTGAAGGAGATCAACAAGAATTTGTATGATGAGTACTATCACAAGGAAAGTCATGACAAAAGCAAGAAGAAAAAGAAGGAAAGAGAGATGAGAACCTTTTACTCAGTCGGAAACGATCATGGTGGTGGCGTCCCTGCTCCAGCATCTGCTGAAAGGCCCGGTTTTGTTGAGGCCCGGGCTGATTTCTCACAGGCTGGACCTGCTTCAGCCACCACCATCATGCAAATGCTATTTTCGGGACAGAAGCCCGAGTACGGAGTGGTGGAGACTAAGCCTCCTTTGGCTGCAAGAATGGGGTATTGGGGAAGGGACAAAACTGCAAGCACTTATGACATGGTGGAGCCAATGAACTTTTTGTACGTGAGTGTGGTGAAAGCCATGGATCTTCCGGTGAAGGATGTGACCGGAAGTCTTGATCCATATGTGGAAGTGAAAGTTGGGAACTACAAAGGTGTGACAAAACACTTTGAGAAGAATCAACATCCAGTGTGGAACAAAGTCTTCGCCTTCTCAAAGGAGAGGTTGCAGAGCAGTTTGATCGAAATCACAGTGAAGGACAAGGATGTTTCCAAGGACGATTTTGTTGGGAAGGTCACGTTTGAGGTACCCGATGTGCCTACCCGGGTCCCACCAGATAGCCCTCTGGCTCCTCAATGGTACAAATTGTTGGACAAGGAAGGAGGGCTGCTCAAAAGAGGGGACATCATGCTGGCAATTTGGAATGGAACACAAGCCGATGAGGCTTTCCCCGGGGCTTGGCATTCTGATGCGCATAACGTTAGTGAGGACAACCTCAATACTACAAGATCAAAAGTTTATTACACACCAAGACTTTATTACCTCAGAGTCCATGTTCTTGCAGCACAAGATCTTGTCCCATCGGATAAATCTAGACCAGCGGATGCAATTGTGAGAGTGGAGCTTGGGGGTCAAGGCAGAACGACTAGGCCTTCACCGAACAAGAGCAATAATCCAGAGTGGAATGAGGAGCTTATGTATGTCGCATGGGAGCCTCTCAATGAGTATATAGTTGTTAGTGTGGAGGATAGAGCAGCAGGTGGTGAAGTGATTGGACGGTGTCTTATACCACTCAAGAGCGTGCCACAGAGGATCGAAACTACTAAGCCGACTGATGCTCTGTGGTATGTTCTTCAAAGGCCTTCTGTGGCTGGGAATGAAGAGGATCAGAAGAAGGATAAGTTCGCTAGCAGAGTTCTTCTTCGACTCAGTGTAGACTCAGGCTACCATGTTCTTGATGAGTCCGTAAACTTTGGTAGCGATCTTCAACCGGCAGCAGGTCAACTAAGAAAGCCGAGCATTGGAATTCTTGAGGTCGGTATTCTGGGCGCCCGGAATCTGTTGCCAATGAAGGGTAAAGATGGTAAATTAACTGATGCATATTGCGTGGCTAAATATGGTAACAAATGGGTTCGGACAAGAACACTTCTTGACAACCTGCATCCTGTTTGGAACGAGCAGTATACTTGGGAAGTTTACGATTCTTGCACGGTCATCACCATTGCTGTTTTCGACAACTGTCACGTCAGTGGTAGTGATGGAAAAGATCAAAGGATGGGGAAGGTGAGAATCAGGCTCTCCTCGTTAGAAACTGATCGCGTTTACACCCATGCCTATCCACTCCTAGTTCTAACTCCCTCTGGTCTGAAGAAAAATGGAGAACTCCACCTGGCAATACGCTTCACCTGTACAGCTTGGGTGCACATGGTGGCGCAATACGGGAAGCCATTGCTCCCCAAAATGCACTACAATCAACCAATACACATCAAGCACGTTGATTTGCTTCGCCACTTTGCAATAACCATAGTGACCTCAACGCTATCCAAGGCTGAGCCACCACTTGGATCCGAGATTGTTGACTACATGGTGGATACAGATTATCATATATTCAGCCTCAGGAGGAGCAAAGCCAATTTCCACCGGTTAATGCTGATCTTCTACACAATTCAATACGTCTGCACCTGGTTTGAAGGCATATGTCAATGGAAGAACCCTATTACAACAATCCTCGTACACATGCTGTTCTTGATCTTAGTATGCTATCCTGAACTGATCTTGCCTACGCTTTTCCTCTACCTATTCACAATTGGCTTGTGGAACTATCGGTTAAAGCCGAGGCACCCGCCCCACATGGATGCACATCTTTCTCAAGCAGAGAATGCTCATCCTGATGAACTAGAAGAAGAATTTGAGCCTTTTCCGACCCCACTTTCCCGATCATTTGACACTCTGAGGAGGAGATACGATAGGATAAGGACAGTGGCAGGAAGAGTTCAAAGTGTGTCCGCAGATATAGCTACACAAGCAGAGAGGGTGCTTTGTTTATTAAGCTGGAGAGATCCAAGGGCCACTGCAATATTCACAATGTTCTCATTTATGTGGGCTGTGCTTCTATACGTTACGCCTTTCCAAATTGTTGCCCTGCTTATTGGCCTCTACGTATTGCGCCACCCAAGATTCAGGTACAAGGTGCCGCCGATTCCTGTCAATTTCTTCAAGAGATTGCCATCAAGGTCAGATTCCCTTATCTGAGATCTGCACATTCTGAGCAAGACAGGGAGTTCATTTGTTTAATAAAGGCAATGAGTAACACTCAAGCTGCTGAGAGTTCACTTCAGAGGGCCATAGTTTCTAAGGTATTCGATTTCATATAGATTCAGCATAACGACTTTCTCTTTTTTTCTGTTCACTGATTTTGATAGTATTTGATATCTTACTAAGTAAGATGGGTTGTGTGTAAGCGTATAACACATATCTGAATGTAATAAAATGCATGTGCCAACTCTATCGGGAATTGTTTTGTCTTTCAACAATGTATACCTAGAACAACAGAAAAGCAACTTTAGAAACTACGTTGTCGTGGATGGTCAACTTGAATTGCATGATCTGCAAAAATGATAATATGCGTTAAAATGGATCAAGAAAATTCACAGAATTCAAATGCCTTAGCTAAATTCTCAACTTAGTACCCATTCTAAGATGATCTTAGCAAGTGGATTCCTTCCCTGGCAATTTCACAGTAACCTACAAGGCATTCTCTCTTACATCTATTCCAGATAGCAGGTTCCACCTGCTATATGCATATTTCTTCACATCAAGTAGATATTTGCACCATTGGTACATTGCTGTTGTGAAACACAAAGATGCAAAGAGTTCCATCTTATTAATAGGGATTAGAAACAAATAGAATAGCCATAATCTCATATATATATATATATATATATATATATATATCATAGTGCTATAATGTGATGGAATTATTTCATAAGTAACATTATTTTTCCATCTAATCTTCTTGTGTTACACTAATATTTTTTAGAAAATATTGATTAGAATAGAGGAGGTGTAGGTTAAAAGAGAGATAAATTTATGGTAGATTAAAGCATAGAGAAATTACATAGAGAAACTTTTTGAGGATTTTTCGGTGGAGGGCATGGAATAATGGATTGGGTAGTCAAGTTTGGGATTCTGATTTGTTTTTTATTTTTTATGTTTTAATAAAATAAATTGTATAATAGATATAAATGGGGTATATTTAATAAAAACAAATGAATTATTAATTTTAACAGATGTATATTTAGACTGTGAGGTATATTTAAAGATTTTGGGAGGATAAATAATCGCACCCTTGTATATATATTCAATTTGATCAGAAACGAAAAACATAAACGCAAAACAACACCATATTATAATTACAAGTGTTCAACTTTATATTTACAATTAAGCATGATATAAGGATATAAGGACCTTAGTGCAAGGGACTCGGAAGCATTATAACTCTGAAGAGAAATTTTGTCACTAGGATTTTGAAACGTTGGAGCTCCGCCGGCTCGCCCGCCCAAAAATCCTCCTTGCCCGGTAGCGTTCGGGTGGTCCGCTTGTTGGGCCGAGTTGGTATGTTAATTAGAAAAATGGGCTGGTCCAATTAGTCCTTAACACTGGGCTGACCCACTCTTAAACATAAATGGGCTTAAACAGCTGCAATGTTTTTCTTAATTTCTTTTCTTTCTTACACTCAAAATAAAGCTACACATTTGTGATACCCTAAGACGTATTTTTAGTTTTTTTTTTTTTAATTATTACTATTTAAGATTTCACTAGACTCAAGAATAGTTTTTCTAATTCAAACTAGATTTGCTCCATATATTTCAAATTAGTGAAATCTTTATATCATAACAAATATATTTTATATTTTGTAACGTTAATTCCATAAAAATATCTTCGATTCTTATGTGCATAACTTATACAAATTCATCGATCACAATTTTTAAACGTGCTCACTCAACTATAAAATCATAATTAACATCACGGAATCATTCTATAAATTAAAATAAAAAAAATGCAATTAATGATTTAATATGACCATTTTCAAATATATAGCGGAGGTCGGTCTGTATAATATAAAATATTTTTATTTATGTTTATTCTAATCCAACTAGACAAAGTCCGTTGGACATAATAGAAAGAGATACGAGCCTCATGAACCAAATATAATTGGTTCAATAGCCAAATTTGGAAGCTACATAAAAGGTAACAAATTAGATATAAACTAATCAATTTTGATTCCAGAATTATCATATATATCGACATTGAATTTGGAATTGCCAAGATATTCAAAAATCAAAAGATGAGCAACTTCCAGAGAATTGTCTGTATAGAATCCCTCCCATCCCTCTCCAAAAACTAAGCAGTCGTTCTCCTTCAATAGCTTTACGCGCCATGCCCCTCTCGCTGCGACTTTTAAAGTCGCCAAAACTTTTCTCTCTTTCTCCATATGCTCTACAAACGACGGAGGGATTCTCTACAAAGAAAAAATAAATATGGAAATGAATATATATATATATATATATATGAGTGAAAAAATAAAAATAAAAATATAAGAGTTACCAATTGAGGGGGTGAAATTATGTTTTTTTCTTGAAAAATAGATTTTTGTTTCGAAAAAAGGTTTTTATATTATTAAAACTATTTTTGTATTTTTTGACCCCTCTTCTTAAAAAGTTACATAAATGCCCTCTTACTGCAAATTTCGTGTATTGCACGATTTATCTAAAATTGTCAACGAACAATGAAACGTGAGATGTTTCAATAGAAGAAATGAAATCATAGTTACAACAAATGCAAATCTTGTGAGATTTGTGCTATTTCATGCCTTTTTTTGTTATAATATTCAAGATCCATTAATGTTGGTCGTTAATTATTTAACTTTGGTGACAATTTTAAATATAATTATTTTGGAAAATAATTATTTATTTAGCATGTGCTACAAATGACTTAATCTTTAATATCTAAGAATATATAGTAAAAGCTCGCAAAAAACTCGACATCAATTTTCAATATCTTATTTTTTAGGGTACGCAACATACTTCTCTCATTTCAAAATACTCTATCATCATGTAATGAAAAATATTTTTCTTTTTTGGCTAAAATAATAAATATCATAAAACAAAGGCGGTATTACAATCTTACAATATTTAAAATTTTGTAGATTTGAAAAAAAAAATCTCAAATTAGGAAGGAAAAAATTAAATAAAATTCTTGAAAATGAGGAACTTACTATGCCACACATGTTTGTACCAGGCATAACAATCTTGTAAAAACTTTCTGCATAAGATCTATCGTTGGGAGGAATCTGCGGAACTGAAATCGATCTCTCATCACCCGACACTCTTTTGAAACTCATTTGATTATACTCTCAATCTTTGTGACTCCAATACCAATACTCGACAACAAATTTATAGGATATTGCTATTCACATCCCAAAAATTTATAAAGAAGCTTCAATTTTCTTTTCTCTCTTACAAATATAAGAATGAGGCTTCAATGGTGGGTGCCAAATTTATAGCTTGTCAAGGAGCGGTAAAAGATATTTGCAAGAAGTAGATGATGGTGAATTAAATATAATTATCGTTACTAGATTTGAAGTATATTTAGAATGTAATTAAAATAAAAAAAATTGACCAAGAAGTTTGTTCTTTCATGACTCGGTTTCTACTTTCTGTTTTTTTAATTTCCAAAAGTTTAATATATTATTGAAACTAGATTATGATATTCGAAAGTTGGCAAACGGTCGCTTACTATAGTTTGCTGTATTATCACTACAATATTCATGCGATTGGCATGTAATAATGACTTTATTCCATAAATTAAATTTGTACAAATCCAAGACTTAATGCACTGCATAGGATACGATTGATTGGTTGAAATAAAACTTCTATCCTTGTATTTATTATTATTATACATTTTATTTCTTGGGAAATAATTTTTTTTATTTTTAATTTGTAATTTTATGATGCCTTCACTTATATTTGTATTAAAATTAGGTCCAAAAACTTTACTTGGCAAAATTTGGGTTTCTATTTTTGTGAATTTTAAATACAACCATCTTAATTTATCACGGTAATCCATTTTAAATCGTGTGATTGATTCATTGAATAATCGTTCTTTTATTTCTTACCAAATAAAAAATAAAATAAAACAAATAAAGAATGGTTTGGATTCGAAATTGGAACCAGCAGCAACAGTTTGGATGAACCGTTGACCTAATTTCAAATCGGAACCAAAACCAAAATAAAAAACTAACCTGTTCAATTTCATTTCCTATGTAGCATGTTCTGAGACCGGATCTGCCAATTTTGAGATCGGAACCGCTGATTCCCGTTCAGAACCAACAATTTCAAGTCTGAAATTTAAAAAATGAATAAAAATTAGATATATATATATATATATATATATAAGAAATTAAGAATCGAAACTAAAAAACCAACAATTTTGGAACCGAAACTGAAACCGTTATATGCAAGTTTGGTATTCGTTTCATCGTTCACAATTTCGAGAATCGACAAATCTGAAATCATAACCAACGCACGTCCACTCCAGTCAATCCTCAAAGCAGATGGAGAAATTTAGAAGAGGGAGGAAATAGAGGATGAAACTTAATTCTCTAGAGTATTTTAGAGTGAAGTGAAGGAAGAGAGCGACACAATAGAGAAAGTGAATGCAAAATAAAATATAAGACCCGTACATTTTATATTTACGTGTCGCTTGCTCTCTAAACTTTACAAATTTACGTAGATGACTACTATTTGTAATTTAATTTAGGTATTTTTTGTTATATTGGAAAGGAAAATAAAAAAATGGTCTAGTAATAAATTATGGGAACAACTACCTAGATATTGTAAAAGAAATAAAAAAGATCAAGTTATATGTGTATTTAAAAAATGTTCCCAAAATATTGTAAAATATCAAATTCACTAATGTTTTTATTAAAAACGTCATCAGGCCTGATGATTTAATGGTCAAACTGAAAATTGAAAATGTAGATGTCTTTTATTTTTAGTTTATGTATATGTGTATATCCTGCAATGCACCATAACACACATATTTATATACACTATATATAGTATCAACATCATCATCCATGCATACATACATATACACACACATATTATATATATTATATATAAATTATAGATATACGAGTCCTTTGACCGCACCATATTCACCTCAACAAAATGGTGTTGCCGAAAGAAAGAACCGCACAATCGGCACACAACTCCGGCGAATAAAATAAACCTTCCCAGAGGTAGACTATAAGAATTTGAATCAGGCCAGTATAAAGACAAGATTGGATTTCACTCAGAAAGTACTGCCCTTCCTTATTTCCGAAAGAGATTTTATTTTTTAGTTTTTTCTAATTCGATATATATACTTATATATACAATATATATAATTATATAAGTAATATCTATAAATATAATTCTATTATGTTTTAAATTATAAATAAAATAAAAAAGAAGTAAAAAACTATTTTGTATTTATAATATTTTTACCATATGTTATATTAAAATTAAATTTATCAAAATATTATAAATGCATTAATACATAATATAATTTTTTAATTTTTTTATATAAAATGTTTATTTATAATTATATATGTTTACAGAATTAAAATATTTTAAATAAATAATTAAAAATTTATGAAAAAATAAAAAAACAATAAAATGTCAGGCCCACTTATTTTTGGAAAAAAGTAAAAAATTATATTTATTTATAATATTTTTACCATATGTTTATTAAAATTAAATTTATCATCAAAATATTTTAAATGAATTAATAAAATAATAGGATGTTTATTAATAATTATATATTTTATTTATATAATTAAAAATAAATAATTATTAATAAACATTCTATATAAATTTCTTTTTTAAAATTATATTATATATTAATTCATTTATAATATTTTGATAAGTTTTATTTCAATATAAAATATTGTAAAAATATTATAAATAGTTAAATATAAATTTTTTACTTTTTTTCAATTTTATTTATAATTGAAAGCATAATAAAATTATATATATATATAGATATTAGTTATATATATAATTATATATTGAATAGATAAATATATATATATATATATCAAATTAGAAAAAACTAAAAAAATAAAATCGCACATGTAATTTATATATAGTATATATGTTCATGTACATATATATATATATATATATATATATATATATAATCATGGGGACGTTTTTAACTTTTTGTTTGACTAAAAAAACGTTAGGTCAAGTGAGTTTTTAACTAAAAACATCACAAAAAACGACATTTTACAATATTTTGGGAAGACTTTAAAAACACTATAAAATGTGAATTTTTATTTCTTTTATAATATTTACGTATTTGCCCCATAAATTATGGGATTGTAAAAATCATTATGTGGAAATCATTCTTATTTTATTCAATTGCGGAATTTAAGGATCCTGACCCTACACCAAATAATATCAATACAATGTCAGTAGGCTACCAAAGCCGCAATATGATGAAATACTTGTGCAAATAAAAGCATAAGGGATCAATGTTTACATGGACCAAGAAATCCTTGTGATGAATAACAAATTCACATCATTGATTTCTGCAAAGAAGGCCTTACAAAAGCAGTTTGTAATGCATTTCTGTTCCGAAAGAAGTTCACAGCTTGTGGAGCCGATCTTCACCGAGGATCCATTGCATTAACTGGCTGGGATCACAATTGACGACTTTGGAAAAACCCCAGAGATCAGCGCCGGCTCGATCATACACCTTGAGAGCGGCTTCCATTTCGGCCTCAATAACCGTCCACTGTGTTTACACGAAGACCCCCTGCCAGTTTCAGAAACTCAAAATATTCCACAGTAGAAAAAACCAGGAGGCATAACTGCATCGCATATATTTAGCATTGCATCAGAGAAAAGGAAAGAATGATGCAAATACAAACAAGAAAATAAAGAAATTGCCGAAGCTTAGTTTTAGAAAGATTTAACATAAGTTTGACCTGAAACATATGGAATGGTGATTATTTGGCTATCATCTGTACTAATATGGCAAGACCACATATGCATCCGATATGCCGCCGCTTAGCAACCAGTATCAGGTAGTATGACACCAGCAACTTATAATGCAATGATGGAGAAACATAGATATAAGACAAGATAAGAACAGAAAGCAAACTTTAACTTAAAATGCACACGTGATAGCATATAAACTCATGTGATAAACTTGGCAACAAAGTTTAACCCTCCAGTGGCACGATTGCCCTCAGCAATTCGCGGAAGCAAGGTCGTGACTTCTTTGTGGTGGATAAACCACAGGATCTTCATTGATTGATGTTCAAATCAGAAGGCTCCATTCTGTCAATTTTAACACCCGAAATAACTTCTTGTTCCTGCACTTCCAATCAGATAAAACCTCTGAAAAAAATATCATGTGGTGATGTTAGAAGTATCAAATAAAATAAAATAAGCTCATCAAAAAGCTCTTAATTATCTATTGTATTGATGTATCCTTCAGCTCTTCAATCAGGACAAGCAATCTTAAAAACTAAAAACACAAACACGTTGACCAAGTCAGATATAGTTCTATACATTATATGATACATTAGTGTAAGGATTAACCCCCCAAATCAAACATAAACATTGATTGCATAGGGTATAAAAAAGATAATTTCAGAAAATACAACAAATTGATTAAGAATCAACTAAATAAAACCCATTTGGATAAGAAAAATTGTAGCAAATTGACTTCCTTAAGCATTAACAAAAGGTCACAATAGCATTAACAAAAGGTCACAAACAAAAAATAAACTTACTTTACGAGTTTCATTCCAGCTGCTATTTCTCCAAGGAATATGAATTGGGGTCCAGCGGACCTTCCAGGTCGTTTGCCAGGTGTATTTTGGAGGAATTCGACCCGAAATGATGATGGGAGATTCACTGAATTAGACTTCGGTTTCTACGGTTACGCCATCATGAAATAGAGAGCTCGAAGTGAACAGGATCGGTTCATTTGTAACTAGCATATCTTTTTTAAACGAGGAGTGTACTCTTCCTCCATGTGCTACATTGTTTACTCTATCAATTTCACCTACAACATCTCCTTATTTTCCAAAAAACTTAAAGATAGCACCAATTTTGATGCAATGCCTATACAAATCCATCAATCATAATTTCCACATACAACAAAGCGAATTAATAAGTGAGCCTATACAAATCCATCAAAAACAATCTCATAACATAGTTCAAAGGTAACAAATTACGTATATGGACTGCATTAAAATTTGAATAAACTAACTTTACACTACTTTAACAGTGCCACGTCATGGAATTTCTTTTCCTTTTTGCCTTTTAGTTGAAGGGAACATAACCTTATGTAAAAGGGTAAATTGTATTCAAAACTGGTATAGAATTATGTAGAAAGAAACAAATCTCAGTGGATGTAAGGATATAGCAGCAAACGGTAGATGAATAAAAGAAACAAAAAGAGAAAATCAACAACTGTTTAACATGGTCACAAATGTAATGTAATATTGGGATCAATTAGTAACCGGACTTTAAGAGAGCATGATCCACATGGAAGAATAAGAGATGCAGGTAAAGATCCAGCTGGGCTTTGTAGAGATATTTTACTCTCATTCTTGGAAAACAGGTAGCCCATTTCTGCCAATTCTGCAGAATCAACTGAAAAGTAATCACCGCATCGGCAAGCGTGGGAGAGTTGAAGACAGTCGTCGTCAACATCTTCAATGGTGAAATCCTCTAGGCTGACATCCTCGGCAGTTGCAAAAGAGTCTTGCCTTAATGCCCGCAGTTCATTGTCATAAAGGGCCCGAGATTTTGGATCAGCAAGGATTTCCCAAGCTCTTTGCACCTCCAAAAATTGATTCGAGTTCGCTTGATGCTGCTTATCTGGATGATGATTGAGAAGAGCAGATCGATAAGCTTTACGGATTTCGTCAAGGTTAGCGTCTTCCTTGATTCCAATGATGTCGTAATGGCTTTTCTGGCTCAAATTGCTGCTCAGAATCATGATTGATGAGCTCGTAAAAAAGCGATACGTTTCCGGAAAAGAACCCCAAATTAACCCTAAAATGAAAGCTCCCTCAAACGTGAAACCCTAATCGGGGTTCGGCGCTTGCTCAATTTGCAGTTTTCAGATTTACTCTTCTCGATTCCTCAAAATTGTAGAAGCCTGCAAAATTTCTCCCCGCCAAACTTCAATTGCAGTGCCCTTTTATTAGGGTATCTCAATTAATAATAAATAAACAGCACTGTAAAACTCTATAAATCATTTTTTGGTCTTATTGAATAAGTGTTACCAACTCATCTTTCCAATATGTTGCCAAGTATATATCACTTTCTTTTTATTCCATTTATGAAAATCGAGCATATTTTCAATCGAAATGTTCAAATAATATCAATTTATCATACAAATGAAGGAGGTAGATATGATTTATCTTGGGAAAATCTAAAGCTTTTATATTCTAAAATGTTTTGAGAATTATTCAATTAATTGCTTCTTTTAGTTGTTCACTGTTCGTATTTATGAATAAAATGTGACGTCCGTTATCCAATTGATTGTGTTCATATTTATAAATGAACCGTGCATTATCAAGTCCAATCATTTAATTATGATATACATAGAAAAAAAAACGTGTAATAGTACATTCATTTGAATAAATAAGAAAACACCACACACAAATAAAATGAAAATAGTTTAGTTATTAGAACTAAATAAGGGTGAGCAACCAAGGACACATGACGGCCCCAATGCACCAAAAATCTTATGTGGCATGGAGGGAGCAAGTTGAGTCTCACATGACACACGCAGCCCCTAAACGCTTAGAATTAAGTAAGGGTGAGTAACCAATGAAACGAAGAGGAGCAAGGCTCCTTTTATACATATAGAAAAGTTGTTATATTAAAAAAGCAGTGAATCTATATTCAGTTTGAATATCTAGTCATTTTAATATCTCTTAAACTAGTGTGAGATAATGTGAGATGCACTAAAATTATTTTTGTGTTATTTTATTTTAAAAAATATATTATTTATTATTAAATTATTAATTAAAAAATATTTGAATTTATAATTTTCATTGTTCATGAAATATACCGAATTTAATAATTAATGTATTTTGTTTTACATATTTTCTATGCCATTAATGTTAATACATTTTAATAAAAATATTAATATATTTTTATTTATATACCAACAAATATGTTGCAAATATAAATATTGTTTTATAATTTAAAAGATTCGAACCATTCAAATATATCTAGTTCAAATCTAAATTTTATTGAATAAAGTTAATAAACTTATTTTTTATATATATTCAAAATTGAAAACTACGCTGGACGAAAAAAAGAAAAAAGAAAACAGTCATTTTACTATAATATATATACACATATCTAAACAAACTTATCTTTATTTTGTATGAATTTAAAAGAATTATGCTTAACCTTTTCCTACCCCTTTTGCAATGGAATCTGATGGATGAATAAAAGAACTAGAGAAGTGCTAAAAAAAATTCACATCTCTCAACTGCAAATTTGGGAGAAATATGTTGTACATAAATTCACCATCTATATACAAACAAACGTGTGTATAAATCCACAATAAATATTTTTTGAGGGGAAAATCAACAATTAAATATTAAACCTCACCAACCCTTTAAAATTCTGGTGATAAATAGTCAGTTCACATCATTGATTTGTACAAAGAAGGCCATACAAAAGCAGCCAGTATAGGTTCATCAGCAACAATTTATGATGCATTTTCCTGCTGTAGAAGTCAAAGCTTCTGGAGCCGATCCTCACCGAGGATCCATCGCGTTAGCTGGCTGGGGTCCGCTACAAGAGCGCTGCATGACTTTGGGAAAACCCCGAGATCAGTGCCAACTCGATCATACACCTTGAGAGCGGCTTCCATTTCAGCCTCGATAGCAGTATCGTCCATGTAGTCCACCATGTTTATGCGAAGAAGCTCGGCATAGTATTTTTCCTTCTCCATATCGTTTTCAAAGGGTTCCATTGCAGGCCCCTGAAGTTTCAGAAACTCAAACAACTTGTCTATGTATATATTCAAGAATGTATGTGGTTAAATAGGACATCTGATCGAAAACCCCCATTCTTAGCTGCTTGTGAAAAAAATTGAAGTTCTTTTTTAGCCACAAGTGAAGTATCACTTTTAGCCATTTTTGACGATTCTGTCCTATGTTTGGTGGTGTGGGGCCAGCTGGAACTGGTTAAGGTGGAATGGTATTGATTTGGATGATATGAGTTGCTATAGATGAAACGACCTTGTTCTATTGGTATAGAATAGATGGTATTGATTTTTGGTAGTATGGACTGACATATGTGATACAAGTCGAAGAGTAAAAATGTCAAAATTAATAAATGAATAAAAAAGAATGAACATAAGTTGTGGCTAAAAAAATGTTTACCATCACAAGTGGCTAATAATATAATTTTCTGCCCTAGCAGAACACTAATTGCAGTCCAAATGGCAAACCAAAAAAACTTGTGACTAGTCTGGCATGGGAGACTGATACAGGAAGGAAAAGGCTCCCCTTCGTAGGATGAAAAATGACTGACTTGAGGTCGAGCAGAAAAATATTATATAGCATTATCAACAGTCAAAGTATAAAAAAATATGAACATCATGAGCTGAGTACATTTGTGAATAGAAACTTGTATACCTGAATAAGTTCAGCATAATGCTGATAAGTTGCACTACTTTCATCTTGATCACCCAGCAAAGAACCGCCATACCAACCATTAGCCTCGTCAATTGTTGTCATTGCTAGGTACCTATACAAAAGAAAAGAACCTATAAACATGATGTTTGAGCTATATAGCCTATCATATGCAATATTGCTGGCTGGAGTTACAAAGAATATAAAGATTTCTGCTCCACTATCTTATGTGGTTAGATAGAGAAAATAGTATAAAAACAAACACCTGTTCGTAGAAGTAACTCAAATTGTGAATTAGGTGGCAAACGTAAATAATATTCTACTCTTAGCTATGACCTTAATTAATTTGTGAGTTTGCAGCAATTACTAGGCAAAAATGCATGTATATACTGTTTATATACAATGAAATCAAATAGTAAAAAAGAGCAAGGAAATTACTGCTGGAAGACATCTTCTTCATTGCTTTCAACAACTGGAGAAAACAAATTAAGGTCAGATAGGCTATCAATTTTCTTCTCTTCATGAGCTCCCTTGTTTGCAACTTCATTGGAAGTCAACTGTGCAGAGCTACTATCCTCGTATTTCCTATGGCCAAAAAGCCAATTCGGACTCTTGAGCTGTATTTCGCTGCACAGATAAGTCTTGGAAATGTCACTTAAATCAAGAACAAAATTATACAGTATTTCTCCCCCATATGAAGCAACAGATTAGATGTTTCTGAAGTAAAAACGTTATAGCATGGAAAGGAAATCCAGTCTACTTTATTGCAGTTTACTCAATTGGTTCAAGAACTAAGAGGTGAAGTTATAGTGTACCCCTATTCAATAAGCCTCCATGTCGAAGTGTGAATTCCTTATGTATGAGAATAAGCTAAAAGAGACTGGCTATCCCATTTTAAAGAAAATTTAAACCTTGTCTGGGGCGTTTTTTTTTTTTTTTTTTTTCCTAATCATTTTTTTAATAATAAATTTGAATCCCTATTCAAATTGAGAAGTGAGGGTGGAGGAAGGGTTCAAGCCCCCTACCTCCTCTCTAGTATAAGACGTCATGAACATACGGACACATGATATGTTTGGGGACTCTATTCAATTATTCATCTCCTCTTCCATACAATAGACGGGAAGTCCCTCAATAATATAGACTTGAAATAAACAAACTGAATAAAAAAAAATTAAAAAAATTACATGGTCAGATAGCCACTTACGCTGCATCAGGTGCCACACCAAAGTTTCCTGATCTTTGATCTAGGTCACTGCAAAGCCGTACATCCTTGATCAAACTACATGTTCTTTCGATCAATTTATCAAATGATGTCAACTTCATGCGCGAGAAGTCCTCTTGACAAGCAGGAACTGGGGCCAACAGAGGTGCTGGTACTGAAGGCTTAGGATCAACTAAAGGACTGACACACAACATAAGAGGAAAAAAATATCATTTCATAGATCAATAAACAAGGGTATAATCTTAATCTGTTAAAAATGATAAATTGGTAATGATGTTTTAATCCCAATATGTGTGAATAACATGCATATGTACATTCTGTGGCAACCCTTTCCAACTTTGCCCTGGATTTTTCAAATTTATGGAGAAAAGATTCACATGAAATTGTGATGATCAGGGATATCTTAAACCAATACTGTACTCGTATTATAGAAAAGATGGACAGGGTATGTGGTAAAATAGCTTAAGAATCACCCATTTCACTAGATGACTTATTTGAACTAGTATAAAAGAAAATGAGCAGCATCTACTGAACTTTTTTAGGCTGAGACTCTCCAAGTGTTTCATGTACTGTGAAATAAGAAACAAATTTCATTAGGTGAAGAGGAGAATATTTTTTAAGTTTTCAAAATGGTACAAGCGTATGCAATCCTACATGAGGGTGTGGTGTTAAAGACCATTAGAAAGAATAATGTAACATTAACTCAATGCAAATTAAGAAGAAAGAATCACGGTGCAACTTTCATTGGCACGCCTGTCTCTTTTTTCATAAATAGCATAACTATTGCAATTAAGAAAAGATTAACCAAAGCTGACAAATAAATAAATAAATTAAAAAAAAAAAAAAAAAAAACTCACATACTACTACACATGCTTACATTACAACTCAAGACTTACCTATCAGGCATAAGATCATCCCCAATGCCAGAGACATGAAGATAATAATCAGAATCCAACTCCCAAAGGGCAGGTTTTCCTTCTTGTGGCTGGAAATAACCTAAGAATCTGTGTAAACCATCAGTAGGTAGACTTAGAAACACAGTAGGAGCCATAACTTTTTTCTTTTCTTTTTCCTTTCCTTTTCCTTTTTTTCTTGGGGGGGGGGGGGGGGCGGGCGGGTACAGGCTTTTGCATTTTTTTGCTTTTGTTTTAATAAACAATTAAAAAAATAAGACAAGGTCCAATCAAGAGAGTATAAAGAGCTTCTGTAGTTAAATCTGTATTACTAGATAAGACCGTTAATAAGGCGCTCAAGGATGGAGAAAATCATCAACTCACAAATTTATTGCATCCTGCTTTTCACCATCTGTGTAAGCATTACTGTAGTATCGCTTTATAGACTTCAAAAATTCCCTAGACTGGGTTGTCGCTTTCCATTTCCCCTGCCTCTCCGGGAACACCTAATTTTGTGACAAAAGAACCAGTGAGTCAAAAATTTCTCCATCATGAAAAGCAGATGTCGTAAATATTTTCTGATCACACAGTTGGCTTTCCGGGGGAAAAGCATACAGTATTATGAGCTGCTGAACCACCATATTGCTGCGCCAAGGCATCACCCATGCTCTGGTACATATCCATGAGAGCAGCAGCAATACTACTATCAGCATCCACTTTTGGATTGTCTGTCAAGCCCAGTGCATGAAGTTGGCGGCCAAGAGCAGCTAAGCCATAAGCATACTGGGCAACATTTGTACGATCTAAACAGTCAATGCAGTTTGTACGCAGAACTCCACTTTGAAATCGTGGGGCTGAATTACCATTACTTTCTTTCCTACTATATTGACTACTTTCGGACTCCTTGTCTAGTTTGGTTAAGGTATCAGTGGCACCACTAACCCTTGAAACCTCTCCAGAATTTGTTCTTAAATCTCTAAGAGAGGAATCCCTGTAGAAAACAATTTTGTGTAAGCTCAGATTCAGTGGCACTCTCAAATGAACCCCCCATCCCCACCCCACCTCCAGATGGAGCTAAAGAAATAACTAAGAAAAAAAAAAGGCGAAAAAAGGGAAGGAACAGAGAGTGGTATCAAAACAAGTAACGTTTTGCAATCTTCATATGCCTGAATGGAGTACCTATATTATTGCACCTCATCTAAAAGACTATGCTGTTAACGAACCACTTAATATTTAATATATCTAATATGTCCCTGGATAAGCAGGCAGTAAACTTTATCAATAAAAGTGGTATTTCCTATAAGTCAAGCTAAGTGAATCTGATAATACCTCCCAGTGCTAGTTCGAGCAACTTGGCTAGCCCTTCTTTTAATGACCAAAGGTTTTCCGCTGTAATAAAATCCAGTCAAATCAAGTGCCTCACTTGCAACTGCACCTAAAACTGCCAAAACATTCGCGGACTTGCTGAGAAACATAGAAAACAGTTAGTGAAGACGAGAAAGGATGGGTATTGCAGCAGAAAAAATATCCACACACCTCTTTGCAAACTTGTGAAAGTCCCAATGGATAAATTTGAGTTGATTTTCTTCTGAAAGAATCTGGTTCAGATACCCCACCGCATTAGCAAACTCACGCCTCAGCATCATTTCTCGTGGTCTTTTTTCAACTGTCTGGAATTAATGAGTTTAGATGGGGGAACTTCCATTTTTATAAGATTCCAACAAATAATTAAGCAAATCATGAAATTCTATAATCATTACATGTTCGAGCGAAGCCAGTAAAAAATGGTACAAACCTTAATCAGATTAAGAACAATTATTGGATTTCCATATCTTCTTGCCAGGTCTTCAAAATGTAACTTGGTTGCTTCATATGTAGGATCATATCTTTGCACTTCAATTTAAGAAACCAAAGATTTTATGGAAGTCAAATCATGGAAAACAAACAGGTGAGTTTAAACTTAAAATTCTGAATAAGATCAACGACAACATGAAAATCCTTTTTTTCCTCACATATAATATCAGGTTTGGGACTGAATCTTGAAGCTTCTTGAGACCAGAAAAGAGGAATAGAACCCCTCATTTGCACAACTGAAGTCATTTTTCCTTTACATGACCCAGCTTCTTCATCAAGAACAATTTGCTCAGTTTCAACATCATTTGCTACACGTCCGTGATCATTAACTCCTCGTTTTAAATAACTGCAACATCCAACAATTTCAGATAAAGAAAAAAAACAAAATATAAATTCATCTTTCAATAATGAAAGTTGAAGCTGGAAGTAAGCTTTACCGTGTTCCAGCAAAATGGCGAGAACGTCTGGAAACCAGAGAAACACTAAAATCTCGTCCAAAAATTGATAGTCTAACCTGTTGCCAATTGGAACGCAAGTTCTATCAAAGGATATTCTTATCTTGAACAAAAGGTCACACTTGTTCCATCTCACAATCACAAAAGTACTGGAGACTAGGGTCCCAAATATATGAAGTCCGATACCATGTCAGATCATATTGGAGAAAGTTGTTAGTTTTAGTTCAAAACATGCTGTCACTCAATATCAAGATCCAGGCAAAGCCCAAACATGACTACTATAACATACTGTGGTAATAAATTCATTCAACATAGCAGAAAATATGTGCGAAAGATATCCTCCTAATGCAGCCTTTGAACCCAGTCCAAACCTTGGCAATTTATGGAACGAGAAAAGGAAGCAAGTTCTAGTTAGGGAAAAAAACAAATAAATGTGATTTAGAACTTAAAATAAAATTACCAACCTGTTTAAAGTTCCCATGAACCAGAGGTATTGTCCAGATGGTGTTCTTGCATCTTGATCGAATCGCTTGTGTTAGAAAAGCATTCCAAACAAACATGTTATCATATGGCATCCCTTCTTCACCCATTGATAATACATTTTTTTGTAAACTTTGCATTATAGGATAGGTATAGCTATAGAAAAAATCATTTGTCAAATCTACACTTGATAAAAGCTTCTTGTACCTGAAAATGAAGCAAATTTCCTCAATCATATATGCATGTTTAAATTTAACATTTTAAAAAATGCAGTAAGAAGATGGTTTTAAATCATTCACAACACAGTCATGCATCTGAAGCAAGGAAAATCATTCATGGATAATAACATAATCCAATTTGACTAGCTGGAGATTGGGAAAACCAGAAACACATAAAGCAACAACTATCAACAAAGCGACTCGAAGGAAACTGGTATGTACTGCTTGCCATAAAAATCATCTTATATGTTTCCGTCCAAATAAATATGCAAGCACAACAACAAAGATCTAAGTACCTTGACTCTGCAAAAGTTCAAGTCATGGCAGAAAACAAACTACTCAATGTATATATCACCTATTCAAATCAACAAAAGAAGCATGCATAAGATGGAGCACCTAAAGTTGCATCTTAGCTTAGTCCATATTCAGTCTATCATACAAATAAAATGAGTTTGATAACCTCAAAACCTTCGCACAAAAGAACTGATGTACTAAAGCCTCAGCCATGGCCAAACTCTGTGTTCAGATATAAGAATGGATATTCATTTCAAAAGTGCTTTAAAATGCAATGATTTTATGTCAAAATGAGCATTCTAGCATAAACCTAAACAAAATATTATATGTTACAGGGACACTCGGCCACCAGAAACTGTAGTTTCAGCAGACCAACATAATCATATTCTTGTTTAAGATGTGTATGCAAGGAATGAGAGCAGAGGGCCAAGGGACATATTTCACACTAGAGATAATCAGGAGGTGTAACTCGATCGCATATATTTAACATTGCATCAGGGAAAAAAGATAAATAAATAAAATGTATATATATATATGATGAAAATACAAAAAGTAAATACAGAAATTACCGCAGCTCAGTTTTAGAATGAGCAACATCAGTTTGAACTGAAACATGTGGAATGGTGATTATTTGGCTCTCATCTATACTATATATAGCATGACCACAGATGCATCCAATTTGCCGCCGCTTAGTCACCAGTATCAGGTAGTACGACTCCAGGAATTTAATGCAACCTATAATGCAATAAGGAAAAAAAAAAATTATTAATTAGAGCAGACAAGAACAGAAAGCAAATTTAACTTAAAATGAGATAGCATATGAACTCATGTTAATGCTTTGGTTTCCAGACTTACCAGCAATACCGTATACCTTGGCAACAAAATTTAACCCTCCAGTGGCACGATTGCCCTCAGCAATCCTTTGGAGCAAGCTCTTGACTTCTTGAGGTGGATAAACCACTGGATCTTCACTGATGTTCAAATCAGAAGGCTCCATTCTGTCAATCTTTAGCACCCGAAAGAACCTCTTGTTCCTATCACTTCCAATCAAATAAAACCTCTGAAAAAAGGAACCATGAGGTGATGTTATAAATATCAAATAAACGAAGGCTCATCAAATAACTCTTAATTCATCTATTGTACTTATGTAACTCTTCAATCAGGGAAAAAAATCTTCAGAGCAATACTAAAAAAAAACAAAACAATTTGACCCAGTAAGATGAAGCTATGTACACAATATAATTCATTAGTGTAACTGAGACCGACCCCCAAAATAAAAAATAACTCACTGCATATGGTATTGGAAAGGAAATGGAGAAACTTATGATCCAGAAAATACTAAATTTGATCAAGAACCAACTAATCAAAACCTATTTGGATGAGAAAATATGTTGTAAATAGACTTCCTAAAGCATTAACAAAAAAAGAAAGAAAAAAGACTTACCGCACGGGTTTCATAGAGCCGGAATTTCTCCAAGGAGTAAGAGTTTGGGTCCGGCGGGCCTTCCGGGTCGTTTGCCGGGTGGATTTTGGAGGAATTCGACCCGAATGATGGCGGAAGATTCACTGAATTGGATTTCGGTTTCTCCGGTTTCGCCATCATGAAATTGAGAGCTCAAATTGAACGATATTGAACCGAATTTGACTGGATTATTGCATTTTTCTTAAACTGTCGAGTCTTTTTGCTTTTACACTTTCATTTCTTCCTTCCGCCATTTTTGCCTTTTGCTTCCCAAACTGTCAACGAAATCGTGCTGCCAGCGACGGCAGTAAACCTAAAGTCGCGTTACGGAGATCCACGTTTTGTCTCAAGTTTAAGACACGACTTCTTCAATTTGGGGTTCTCTATGAAATAAGTTGCTCTACCTTGGTTTGGTGATTAACCTTTGTGAGTTTTAAATTATATAACGCAAAACTGGTTTAGAAGATCAAAAGGAAAAAGGCAGGTGTGTGATAAACACTACAAATATATATCAGTTACAATAATTTATATATATATATATATATATATATATATTATGTAGTATAAATATTTTATTTGCATAGCCACTTACTTATATAATAATATAATTTTATAATATATTATTCCGACATCGTAAGTGCAAACATATAGTTATATATACATCCAACTGGTGGACCACATAGTCATATTTTATTGAGTGGAAGCCACAATCTCATTATCCATTCAAAGCCTCAAAACTATGTTCCATAAAACACTAAGTAAACAGCATTCCCCAAGAAAATGAGAATGAAGAATGTGTACTTGTGTCGCAGAAGCTTCACCTCTCCATCCCTCTTACTCTGTTATCCTAAGATTATTGCCAACAAATCTCAAGAATCTAGGAAGCAAGAAAGTGGCAGAAACCTTAAACTACATGCAGCAAAATCTCCTATCTTCTCTTTGAAATCAGTACTTATTTGTTCATTTCCTTACGATTATTATTTCGACCTTTGTAGATGATGTATGTAGACAAAACGGGCGCGTATATATAGTTACTAGTGGCTTCTTTTGTATTGGAACGGGCGCCTTAGCCGAAGAAACCTAAAAGACCTGTATACAACTAATGTTCTAGCTCTCGATTATTGTTCTCTGTGTTGTATAATTAGTTAACCGTAGAGTTTTCTCTGGAGTTTTGCGGTTAATTTCTTTAATTTTAGTGATATGATGTCATCAGCATTAGGTTTCGGTCTATTTCGTGCAAACTGATGAAATATTAGCTGTTCTGATGCTAACGAGGATAGTGTCCTGATGCAGGTTACGAATAGGTGTCAAAAATGTAAAGGCCAGGGGGCAATAGAATGTCCGGGTTGCAAGGTACTGTCCATATTGATCTTTCATGTCTCAATACCGAACGATTTATGTGGATAAATGGTGGTAATAACTAGTAAGCACGTTTTTGTTCGTTTGTTTGTTTGTTTTTTGAACACAGGGAACGGGGAAGAACAAGAAGAATGGCAACATTTTTGAGAGATGGAAGTAAGTAGCCTCTCTTGATTGTAAACAAGTTGTGTTGTCTGATGACGATGTTGTCTGATAATGAAACGCACCGTTTTGCTAAGGTGCTTCGAGTGCCAAGGTTTCGGACTCAAGAGCTGTCCTGGTTGTGGGAAAGGAGGACTGACACCAGAACAACGCGGCGAAAGATGATGCATCGGACGAACATCGTCTCAAGAAAATAAGGCAATGCATTTGTGAATTCAGGCATTTTTATGTCATCTTTCTTGATTTAATCCATGTACTTTTGTATAATACAAGCATGTATAAGCATTTGATATGTTACTATAGCCAAGAATATATTTTACAGAGCAGATACCATTACTTATTATTTCTTGTTAATACAATAATATATACATACTTAATTATCCACATATAATTAAAGTCCTTATCAATCCCTCCATCTCTAAAATAATCACGCTTGTATAACTATTAACGGGTCTTTTTTTTGAGACGGAAGAGTACTTCTTTAAGCTGGCTTGGGATTTAAGACGCAGAGCAGATCAAAGTTCCATCATTGCGATAGAGCTTGCAACCGGACGAAGCCAAGCAGCAGTTGCAGACCGGCTGCAGCTTCTGAGAACCCGAAGACGGGCAAATCATGTTAGCAACATCAAGTATGCAATATTGGGGGCAGATTTTCGAAGGATTTGCACATTCATAGTTTGATACGAGCAGCAACATCACTGTTACAAACATATAAGAAGTGAGAGAGAGATTATGTGAAAATAACAAGAATGGATGGAGAGGTATTTTTAATCACACGTCGTATTACATCAATTCATGCAACGTGTATGATAATATTATCGTTTATCTAATGAAATGCGAAATTAAAATCAATACCAAAGAGGAGAAGAGCCCAGCTGGAGGAAACTGTAGTGGTGGGCATATTTTCTCATGATATTCCTTAATCCCAATCCATTGAATATATAGCCAAAAATATAAATAAAATAACAATTAATTAATAATAACATAATACTATAACCTAAACTAGATGCTCCCTACCCAAAGTCAAAACACAAATTATTCAACATTTACCAACTTTTATTATTAAGATTGGATTCATAAGTCTTGTTATGGCCTACTTTATTGCTGCAAAGGAGGTTATTTCAACATTGACTCATATTTTATCCATATATGTAAGGAACTGTACACGTGTAAAATACTTAAATTTTTATAATATAAACTTAAACTTTTTATAATTTTTTAAAATTATCCATAAGTCAAAATACTTTATGGATAAAACTTTAAGTTTACACCATTATTTAGTGAGACAAAATTATTTGGCAGTTTCAAACTATTTGTTAGTTAAATCACTTTGTGGATAAAATTTTAGATTTACACTTTTATATAGTGAAACGAAATCACTCGGCAGAATAGTATGTATCAATTTTAAATAGGCCTGATTATATATGAATTTGAAAGAAAAAAAAGACAACATGCAATTAAACTTATAGTATGTTGTAAAGATTTATATGCATATATTATGATATGGGTTACGATTTAAAATTGTCATTGCATTATCAAATATGCTTTATTCAAGGTTAGGTAATATTAATCAAGATATTATATTACAATTCATAATAAATAATCAATTTCAATAATCCAACATACTTAATCAAGCAAAATATAAAACTTATGTAGATTTTATAGCACCCAAACAATTGGAAGGAATAAATGATAGGCATCTACACCTGACTTTGTCAGAGTAACATTAACAAAAACTCCAAGGTTTGCGATCCAAATCATATACTGTATTTTTAAAATGATGTAATTTCAAGAGTATAGTACAATATATTGGTATAGATCCATTCCCTTAGGTTTGCAGTTGGATCCAATACTTTTTATTGTAATTTGTATTTATTGCTATTATTATTACTATTATACGCCACGTATATTACAATATTCTCGATTCAATCCGGGCTGACATAATTTTTATTGATTAATTGAAGTTCATTAAGCATTTTTGTCTTCTCTATCATTTTCGCTACAGGAAGCAAAAATATTTTATCCTACAAGCAGGTATTCCTCAAAATTCACATATGTTTTCCTGTTTTTGGATCCATTTTTCATATAAACACTGTTTGTTTTCCAATAATCAGATCCAAATTTAAGGTGCAATAAATATTGCTTAGATTAATCTAACAATAAATAAACCATGATCAGTACTCATGAATTTTCAGAATTCATGTAACTGTTTTTTTTTCTTTATTTATCATCAATTTTATATTTCTGATTATTTATTTGTTTGTTCATTTTGGCTGCAAATTCAAATAGTCATCCAAGAAATCCAGATTCAAGAACAGAAACAAATTTACATTCTCCATCCGTAATTCCATCAATTACTTATCTATAAAAAAATGCGTTCATTGATCCAATTATGTAGTTCAAACCGCGAGTGATTCTTGGTGTCGATTTCCACAGGTTGTTTTGTTGTATTCCTTTTTTTGATTTGTCGAGAATTCGGTATGGATCCAATGAAAGGACAAGGAAGCATTCAAATGCTATTGACTGCAGAAAATGAGGCTCAACAGATTGTCACTGCTGCTAGAAACTGTAAACATTTTTCATCTATCATATATGCACAAAATAAATACACACACATATGATCTTACAATATCCAAATTTAATCTAATCCATCTTTTTTTCTTTTTTCAAGTGAAACTGTCAAGGCTGAAGCAGGCAAAAGAAGAAGCCGATCGGGAAGTCGCTAGCTACAGATCGCGCATGGAAGCCGAGTACCAACAGAGCATCTCTGAGGTTTGTTTTAGCTTTTCTTGATAAGTTCTACAAGTCCATTTCGCGATATATTTATTTTATTTATTTATTTATTTTTAATAAAAAACATGAACAATTGAGTATACGTTGTTTTGATTCATGTAGTCGTCTGGGAATTCGGATTCAACAGTGAAAAGGCTTGAGGCAGAAACTGAGGCAAAGATCCAAAGCTTGAAGGAGACAGCCTCAAGAGTGTCACCAGAGGTTGTTCAAATGCTGCTCAAGCACATCACAGCTATCAGACTTTGATGCACTGCAAATGTATCTGATTAATCATGCAATTTTACTCATTTTGTTGCTTTATGAAATAATTCAAACATATTTTCCATAAGTTTCATATTTTGCTGATGCTGTGTTGAAACAATGATTCTTGATTTTTTACCACAGAGCAGCAATAAAAGTAAGGATTGTGCTGTTATTTTTCTTACATAGTTACTTATGTCTTTTGTGTTTTTTTATTTTTTTTTAATGATTTAAGAATCGAACTCTAGATTATATCATTATTCGGTGAAGCTAATTTACTGTACTATCAAGATCTGTAAAAACTTGATAAATTTGTTGATTTAAAAAATTCTTCCATTGCTGTACATGACATTAAAGTATACCTATTCTTCTTCTACGACGCCGTTGTGTAAGCAACCAGTCATGTAAACTTAAATCGTGCAATATAAAATTAAAAAACAAAAAAAAGAAGAAAAATCATTCAGCTCTCCAATCGTATAAATTGGACAAAAAGAAAGAGAAGGAACCCTTTTGTGGTGAAGCTGGTGGGTGTGGGTGCTGTTTGATACCCGCACACTATTGTTTTCCTTCTAAAAAACTGTGTTTAGCTTCAGGCTGCATTGGTTGGGTGCGTGCACCGCCAACCACGCCCTCAATTATATGAATACATTTTCATTTTTTCTAAAATAAATCTTAAATTAAACCAATATAAATTTTGAGATCTTATATATATATCCTCAAACTATTTCTCTCGTGATTTCAAATATAAATTATTATTGGCTATTCTAATTTTATTGGCTCCATCGTGATAGATTTTCATCTTCTGAAGCTGCTTAAATGATTTTTTATTTACGATTTTAATTTTTTATTTTATTTTTATTCATGATTTAGATTCTCACGTTAACCAAAATTTTCTCATCGAGTGATGCACAATTTATAATATAATGTATTTGTAAAAATAAATAAAATTAAACTAAAAATTAAATTAGAATATATTTTAAAAAAAATATAAAGTATCCAAAATTTAATTTATTTTTTATGTATCCTATATCTAATATCCAACTCACAATAGATACACAAATCTAACTTCAATAGTTAACCAACAAAAATATTGCATTTTTGGAATCTGATATTTTATTTTAAAAATGTTAAATTATACAAGGAAAATTAATTTAAATTTATTATACGTCAAAAGCTTTTAAGAAACAAAAAATGTTATTTGTGTCGATTTCTTGTCTTGTCTTTTTATTTTTTCCAAAAAAATGTCAAAATAAGTCTAAAACTAGAAACTGGGTTTGGTGGGATTTTACAATTTATATGTGTTTATGTTATTATATTAGTATTAGTATTGATATAGACATACATATATATATATATTATATTTATGATTCACTTACACAACTAAGCAAATAAATATTTATGATAATATTTTAATAAAAAAATAAGTTATTAATCTTATATTTAAATAAACAAAATTTTTAATAAAATTTCAAAAAATAATTATTACAAAATATTATTGTAAATGAAAAATAAATACTTCCACAAAAAATAAATCACAATCAAAGTCTTCCACTTAGTTCCATTCGATTAAATAAATAAAAAAAGAAAAAAAGAAAAAAAGTGTAAGGTTATTTACCCTTGGGGCCGGCCTCCTACAGAAGCCCAATAGGAAACTCTTCATCTTTCCGTTGCTGTATTGTAAAATGCGACTTTAGTGTCTTAATCTAACTTCACATTCACTTTCTTCACACTAACACTGCTGAAATTGCAGCAATCATAATGTGTGTATGTATAGTTAAATAAATAAAATAAAACCCCCGTAAAATTCTTGGTTGCCCAAATTTCGACCAATCTTGATTTTAATTCCCGAAATTTCTTTAATGCCATCTTGATTTTCCGATTTTGCAAAAATAATGACGGAAGCGACTTCGCAAAGCCAAACTCCGGTGGATGATGTAATCGGTTCGTACTTCATCGATCTCTGGTTGCACACTTCCAAAACCCTTGCCCTAAAACCTGGAACAGAGCCCGAATTCGAAGAGGATGAGGAGGAGGAAACTCCGACGGCATTAGATACGTTAGATAGCTCCGGGGGGTTCTCGGTCGTGGGACCCGATAAGCTCTCGCTTTTATATCCGAACGTTAATTTGCATGGACACGATGTTGGAGTTGTGAAAGCGAATTGCCCGGCGCCGTTGAAACGCCTGCTTTATTATTTTGAGATTTATGTAAAGAATGCTGGGGCGAAGGGGCAGATTGCCATCGGATTTACTACCTCCGCTTTCAAACTCCGTCGCCAACCAGGGTATGTTTATGGTTTTGTTGTTTATATCACCGTTTCAGTGAATGGGTTAGGTGCGGTTTAGTTGATTGTTAGGGATTTGGTATCTTGTGGATTCCAGTGTGGTAGGTGCTACATTGGAAGTTTGGTTTTTCTGGTTTGGAGATTGTAAAGAAAAAAACAGGGTTAGTTCTTTGGGTTCTGGTTATTTAGTATAGAGAATATATATTTGGAAACTGAGTTAGTTGGGATACCTTATGAATTGAGTGGGTGATGATTTTGTAGTGTACTTCTGATTAAGATTATGGTTTTTTCGATGTAGGAGAAAAACTCTTGGCTGCTTCAGTTTTCATGATGCTTTCCTGCATTTGTTTAACCATTGTCTTATGTGGAACATTTTGTACTTACAATTGTCTGATGTTTCCATTAGAAAATTGAGTTCCAAGGTTGATGGCCAATTGATATTGTGTTTGAGATGAGCTAGAGAAAATTAAATGAAACTATCTATAATATGCATAAATCAAGAATGAGATACACCGAATGGCTACTCACTGACATATACTTTATAGAGTTGAGAATCTTAACTGCTTACGCTCTTCAGAAATCAAGGTCTGATCTATCTTCTGTAACTGTGCTTCTCATGGTTTTGCAACTCATGATTCAATGTCTCACTTTAGTTGCGCTTCTAGTTCTTGTTTTTGAGTTCCTTAGTGATGCTTCACTATCTGACAGCTGGGAAGCGAACAGTTATGGATATCATGGTGACGATGGACTTCTTTATCGGGGACATGGAAAAGGAGAGACATTTGGCCCAACCTACACAACTGGTGATACAGTTGGTGGCGGTATCAACTATGCCACACAAGAATTCTTTTTCACGTATGATAGTTAATTGGCCTTTACTCTTTATATTGGATGTTTTGAGTATGGTTGACTCGAGTGACCACCATATCTTTTATAGCTATTTCTGGTTTTTTTAAGCTTTTTTTTATGGCCTATTTAATTTATTTACAATTAGTTCTTCCATTTTTTGTACTTCTAAATTTTGCTACCTTTTTACCAGGAAAAACGGGGTTTTGATAGGCTCCGTCTATAAGGATGTCAAGGGTCCAATGTTTCCTACTGTTGCTGTTCATAGCCAAAATGAGGAGTATGTATCACTTTGAAATGTATTTCTGTTAACTTTTTCCATTCCTTCATTGTTGTCTGTACATGCTGCTACCTGTCACTTTTTCAATTAACTGATTGATTTATTGTAATGATGGAATAATATGTTTGAAAGCTGATCACAATGTGGTGGCAGGGTTACTGTAAACTTTGGGAAGGATCCATTTGTGTTTGATATTAAAGTAAGTTTTACTTTCTTTTCTTTGGCAACTGCTTTCCTAAGGGAGCAAGCTGGATTCTTTAAACTTGTTTAATTAGTTATGCTCGTGGAAATACTTACTGTGTATTAGTCAACATAACAAGATAATTGATATCCAGTTTCGCCGTACTGTTTTTTTATATTTTTATCACCATCTTTTTCCCTTTCCCCATGTTGTCGTTGGGCTGCTAGCTGAGGCCTAACACCTAGGGGAGCCTATGCGGAGCCTTGAAATTATAAGCTTTTATATATATTTCCTGTAGTTACATGAGTGCAATATTCAACATAATTCAACAGCAATAAACCAAAAAATTCAAAAGGGAAAACATAACTCTCAAACAAATATGGCATCATGTAATTAAAAATCATTATGGCATCATCACCATCCTCGTCATCACCAACGAGAAAAAAAATTTCTAATATGCAACAATACACTGACATAGAATTTTATGGATGGTACTGATATAGGACTAATCTTTCACATCAATTTAATTAGCGAAATAATATATAAGTGCCAATTATGTATTACATTTTAGCAGTGGTACCTGTATAAAAAAGATAAATATTGGACTTATTTGGCAAATCCTAGCTATTGGACTAAATTGATACGCCCAAATTAAAATTTAAAAAAATTCATAAAACTCTAGAAGGAGAAATTATTTGTGGTGCCCACCAGAAATCAAAGAAGGGACAAGGCTGTCAACCCTGATAATTGAGAAGAGAGCTGATCTGACCTGTGCCAAATAGTGTGCACCCCCCACCAAAAAAATAAATAAAATAAAATAAAATAAAAAAGTAAAGAGGCTCGGGCGTCATTCTACCTAGGCTGGAAGGCATGTAATTCTGATTTGGCTAATTTCTGGTGGGAAGTTGTCTTTTACCACATTATTTTCATATTCAGTTAATTTCTAGGCAGCCCAATGCAATTAAAACATTGACTTGATCCACCATTCTCATTGCATCTTCATTCATTCCACTCAAAATTGCTTATTTCTTATTCATTTCTTTTGCCTTCTATATTTCATTGTTTCTAAAAAAGATTTGTTGGAAGGGCAAGGAACGATGTGGTATATTTTGGTTCTCCTCTAATGGTCTATTGTATATGTTAAGCAGGCATTTGAAGCAGAACAAAGAGCTAAACAACAGATGAAAATTGACAATATCCCAGTACAACAGGATGCCAGTTATGGGTAAGTTCAGAATTTTGGTTAGAGAATATCCGGATCTGCTAGTAGTATTGCGGGAACTGACATATTTAAGGTTTGGATTACACTTACAATCTTGCTGAAATATCAATATTACTTAATGAGCGTTGGTTCTACACTTCCGTATTGATTAGCTTAAATTTATGCTGATAGATTCTCCTTCCCTTTTTTTTTTAACATCATTTTTAGTTCTCCCCTTCCAAAGCTCACTTTCCATTTCACAAGCATTGGCATGTTATACTAGGTTTAAATCTACAATGCTGGCATCTGATACAGTCATAACATTAATATCTGTGAAATGGCATGTTATACTGGGTTTAAATCTGGAATGCTGGCATCTAATACAGTCATAACACTAGTATCTTAAATTTACCTTTTGTCCTTCAGTTTGGTTTGCAACTGATTAATTTATGCTGGTGTTTTGATTTCCAGAATAGTACGGTCCTATTTACAGCACTATGGATATGAAGAGACTCTTAAATTGTTTGACATTGCCGGTAAAAGTACTATGCCTCCTGTTTCTTGCGTTCCGGAAAATGGTGTAAGTGAGGAGGACAGCATGTATGCCTTAAATCAGAGGAGGATTCTTCGTCAGGTATGTCCTGAAATATACTTTAGTTTGTAACTACCTATATGGGCATGCTTTATTCTCTAGGGACCTTCGCCTCCCAGCAGGATCATTTCTTTTGTCATTGAATTGGTAGTGTTGAAATTTCAATGTGTATGTCCATCACTAAGTATATCCTTGCTGAGCAAACATACAGATCAATATATCTGTTAGCAAGAACCTTTTTTCATTGAATTTTCCCCTTATTTATTAAGTAATGTTCTGAATTTTTTTTGCTACACCTCTTTGCTAGCCTAAATCAAACTTAGAAACCTTTTCATAAAGTATGATTCTATTTTATAAGTTAAAATCATTCTGATTTTCCTTTTCTTGCCAACTGCCAATTCTGCACCTCAATATGTTTTGACAAACTTGTGTGTGACTTCTATTTTTCTTTTTAATAATTAAAGTGGCTACAGAAATGAGTGCTAACAAGCCTTAATTGAATTTTCTCCTCTTTTTTCTTGTAGCTAATAAAGTCTGGCAAGATCGATGAGACATTTTCTACACTTGAAAAGTGGTTTCCTGAGATAGTTCAGGTAGATCATCTTAAGCTCTTTCTGTATTGCATTGGTAACTTACAATTGTGTTGATTATTTTTCTTATGTCCTTTTAAATGTTCTTAATGGGCAGGACCTTTTCCCCTACTCCTTCGTAATTACCTCCTATATTCTCAGTAATTATCAATTGCCTCCCTGGCAATGTAATCAGCATGATATATGCTTGCATGAGTCCCATTTATCTGGAAATAAAATTGTGCCTCCATTTTGCGGGATATCATTACTTTATATCATTGTACGCAAAGAACGTCGAGCACTATCATTCTGATAGATTTCTGCTTGTCATTTTTGTGTATGATTATTATGAAGCACTGCTGGGAAAATAGTTTTATTCTTCTTTTGATGTACTAATGTTGCTGAAATTTCCTCTGCCTTTAATGTTCAAGTACCCCATCTTGATAATTATTCTATTCTTTGCAGGATGACACATCAGTTATTTGCTTTTTGCTTTATTGCCAGAAATATATTGAGCTCGTTCGGGTAATCATCTTATTCATTTTTAATCATAGGATAATGAACATTAATGTGTTAAATGTCTCAGTTCTCTGTTAACAATTTAACTGTTGGATAATAAGATAATCATAGCGGATTAAAAGAGTGGTTTCAAGTTTCAATACAAGCGTCTACCCTTTACAAATCTATGATGGGTTTTAAAAATAAAGAATTTAGTGTTCATGAAGGGATATAAGCATTAAATATTACATGTGTCTGTAAGGTTTTAGATGTGGTTTGACCTATTTATATATATATATATATATATATAATATAATTATAAATTATAAATAAAAAAATCTACTGACATTTGCTTCTATTTGACATGTTGCACCAGTCAAGGAGAGTATTTGTAAGAAAAATACAAACCTCAAGGTGTATTTGTAGTACTTTAATAGGGTATCCTGTAATTTGAAAACATGATAGTGTTTTGGTAAATTGGTCAAATCTAGGGGCTAATTTACCTTTACTGTTGTGCCAACTCAAATATGGCCTTTAAATTCGGTTAGGTTGCATTCGGATTGAAGGATTTGTTAATGGATTTGAAATCCATAGAATCAAATCCATGGGTGGCTGTTGGGGTTGATGAAATCCACCACTTTCAATTTTAACTAATTTTTGAGGGATTTGGGCGGATTTGAAATCCATAGCATCAAGTCTATGGGTGTTGCTTGGGTTGATATGAATTTGAAATCCACCACCTTCAATTTTAAACTAATTTCTGAGGGATTTGTGTGGATTTGAAATATGTTGATTCCAAATCCTTACATTTGAAATCCCTCAATTTTAAATGCAACCTTATGTATCTTGACGAAGTATTGGGGGAATTAGTATATTGTATTACATTTCTATGGTAATCAATTAGATTTTTTGATTTGAGATCACGATTTCTTCATCAAGTCTGATGCTTTCCTGCAGGATGGAAAGCTAGAAGAAGCTGTACTCTATGGAAGAAGTGTATTTGACAAGTTCAAGAAGTTGTCTGCATGTGATGATCTAGTTAAGGTACGCCCAAAATGCCTCATTCCTTATAAAAAGGAATCAATTGCATAGTACAATTTGTATCTCTTGAAAAATGCATGAACCATCTCTTCTCTCTCTCTTTCTCTCTCTCTAGGATTGTGCTGCTTTATTGGCGTATGAACAACCGAGCAAGTCGTCGGTTGGATACCTTCTTGGAGAATCTCAACGGGAGCTGGTGGCAGATGCTGTCAACGCATTTGTCTTATCCACGAATCCCAAGGTGAAAGACCCCACCCTTTGCATGCACTCATCTCTTGAGAGACTAATAAGACAGGTCACCGCCTGCTTTCTGGAGAAACGGGCGCTGAACAGTGATCAAGGCGAAGCTTTCCGTCTTAGCAGAATCCTCGAGAGTGGTAAGAAGGGCTAAACCCTACGCGAGACTCGACACGACCTAAACTCTTGTGCATATGTTCAGTTGGCCTCGTTCACTACCGGGCCGACTTATAAGATCGCCTGTTGATTTAAAAGGAAAAAAAAAAAAAGGTGGAAGCTCTCTGGGAAATTCTTGATTTACAACAGATTAGTGTAGTGCCAGAGATGAAGTGGAATTGTGATTGTACAGATTGAATTTGTCTTTTGTTGTGCTAAACTCTGTACATGAAGTTTATATCTTTCAAGCTAAATGTTTTTATGCTCTGTATTTGACTGTGAAAACTTACTCTGTTCTTAATGGTTCAAATAGGATAATGTTGTTTTGACCTTTCTACATTTCTTTTAAATAAATTTTTTATATACTTTTTTTTTTTTAATTGTATAGTATAATGAAATGAAAAAATAGGACATGAAAGTAAATATTAATGAGAGAAAAACAAAGAAAAGTTAGTTTTTGCAAGAAATGTGTAACTAATACGAGGGATAATAACTAGAAAGAAAAAAGTGCGAAATTGATCCTGTCATAAAATTTGCACTTTAAGTTTTGTGAAACCTAATACTTTTGTGGATATAGTCCTTCATCTAGTGTTGAAAATACTGCCATTTTTGGTAATTAGATGATATGGATAATGACCTATGTTGCATTTTGTTAATATAAATAGTTTCCAAGTTTTAGATTTATTTTCAAAATCTTGCTTCTTATTAAAATCTCCTTAATGTTTTATTTTTAATTTTGAAAAATTTGAAGTAATTTCCAGATTTTATTAAGTTATTTTTGGACTTATGGAAATACTTTGACTCACTATAAGTAGGCTCATATATGAAGATTTATAATAGATTATATATTATACAATTCTTATTCATATATTCATATATCAATGTATTTTAGAAATAGTTTCGGACAAAAGCGTTACTCTTGAATTTTTTCAATTGTTTTTTTCTTTTTAGTATATACTGGACTAATAAATTAATTAAATGACTTGTGGAAAGGAGAAGCCTTCCCTTCCTCGGAAAACTGCATGCAAAGTTGATGGAGAGAGAAGCATATACCAATGGATATGAAGGCAACTAACCCTTTCTCATTTTGGCCACGTGAATTACGCTCCTTTTCTCCCTCTCCCTCCTTCCTCCCTCTCTCTCTCTCTCTCTTCCTAACATAAAGAAACAGAAAACATTCATTCACACACACACACACACACCGCAACCCACTTTCAAAAGACCCAGACTCTGTTTCAATCTTGCATGTTTTTTTCGTCCCCATGCTCCACTGTTCCAGAGCCTCAATTTCTGGACTTGTGGGGTGTCGGGATTGTTAGCCATTTCTGGACTTGTGGGATGTCGGGATTGTTAGCCATTTGTAAGCCTCTCTCTCTCTCTCTCTCTCTCTCTCTCTCCACACACACATACACACACATACACACATACATATACATATATGATTAGCAAAATTAAGATGGCAAAATATCAATAACCCTTGTGTCTGTTAAGTAACTTGTGCTCATTTTTTCAGACAACATTCTGAGCAGATTCCCAACCATTCTTGCACCAGCAAGAGGACATGGAAACATCAAATCGATTGCCCAACCTCAAAAGCTCCAACGACACATTCTTGCCACATTCCCCTTTCTCCTTCCCCCACCGTTCCCAACCCTTCTCTGACTCTTCACATAATGAATCACGATTGAATTGGAAGCCTCTAGAAGGCACAAATCACCATCAACGTTGCTCTTCAGAGAGTTTTTTGATAGAGGAGCAGCCTTCATGGCTAGATGATCTTTTAAATGAGTCAGAACCTGTTTTTGACAGAGGTCATCGAAGATCAGCAAGCGATTCCTGTGCGTACTTGGGAGAAGCAGCAGCCTCATTTATCATAGGAGACGAGTCTGAGTTTGTTAATGCGTATTTTGGAACATCTACAAGGGCTCAAAACCAAGTAAGCTACAATGATGTAGACAGCACATCTATTGAGACCAAGGGAAGCTCATTGGCTCAGAAGAATAATCAGGTTTTGGAAGCAGATCCAAAATATTTGTGAAAGAGAGTGAAATTTGAAAAGATGATTTTTGTTCTATTTTATCTTTTGGCAGGAGACAGAGGAAGGGGTGTCTTCATTAGCTGTAGAGAATAGCAGACAAGAATCTAGTACACAGAGTCTTGGTGGTTCTCAAGCTATGAATGCTGGACCTAGGACAGAATCCAAACGTTCTAAGCAGTAAGAGTTTTGTGAAATTCCTACTTTCTCCTAAAATTCTTGCCATCTCTAGTCGAATGATTTGTTTCCTAAATCTGTATCTAATTGCAATGAAAGAAATCTTGAGTATCACTAAGAAGTAATGTCTCTAATTCTTGACACTGACATGCAGGCACAATGCTCATCGTTCAAGGGTGAGGAAACTTCAATACATAGCTCATCTTGAAAGGACTCTTGACATGTTGAAGGTAAAATGGTCTTTTCAGCTAATAGAAAAACGGAGTTGGCGGCAAGACTTACCTTATTTCATGTTTGGTAAAAACAGGCAGAAGGGTCTGAAGTTTCAGCTGAGCTTGAATTCATTGAACAGCAGAACATAATCTTGACGATGGAAAACAAAGCTCTCAGGCAGCGGCTAGAGAGTCTCTCACAGGAGCAAATCATCAAACACTGTAAGGCTGTCACCATTAGTCTGTTGTCTTTTGCCATAAATTGCTTCCCTCATCCTTTTTCGGGCATACTTACAGGGAAAATTACATATTTTCATCCTATTATACGCATTTTAAAATGCCACCCTTTAACCTCATTTGTTTATTACACTTTTGTCATCTTAAGTACAGGAAATCTGCATTTTGCTATCAAGAGATGGCTGAGAGCTGCCCGCAACAGAATATTTGGCTGTTTTTGCCCACACGCCCAGTTGCGTTTTGAAGATTTTTAATATATATATATATATATATATATATATATATAATTTTTTTGGTATAATATTATTTAGGGGGAAAGAGACATGCATGGTCTGCACTAGGGCAAATACAGCTTAATATTCCATCACCAGGCAGCTCTCAGGCAAGCGAGGTGAAAAAATGCATAATTTGTGTATTCTAGATAGCTAAGCTGATGATTTCTCTCTCCAAAATCTTGTTTTCAGGGGAGCAAGGAATGTTGGAGAGAGAAATAGGGAGGTTGCAATCTCTATACCATTTTCAGAGGCAACAGCAAATGCAGATGCACCATCAGCAACAGCAGCAGCAAACACCCAGTCAGCATTCCAAACAACGTAGAAACAAAAGTAGAGATTTTGATCATCAAGCAAACAATACCTCTATGAAGAATAAGGAGGCAAATTCCACCAAAGGTTCAGTTCAAGGTTCAATTCACGTCTAAACATAGCACTAACTACTAGCCAAAAACAGACAGGATCAGGCTATGGTGCGTATAGAAATATTTTTATTACCACTGATTTCCCCCAGTTTTTCCATTCTCTCTTTCGTTGTTTCTTTCTTCTTTTATTTTGTTTTGTTCATTTTTCTCTTTTCTTTTAAGTACTACCACAGATATTGCTATCACTAGTTTATCAATTCTACCTATAATGATCTAGATTTATCAGGGCTAGCAGTCAGCCATTAACTGTATAGGCAAGCATTGTAAGCAGATGTGAGATACAAGTGATATACCATTGTATGAAGCAGTGCTTGAAAAGGCGTAAGGCACCCCGAGGCGCCAAACCCCTTTCACTGCCTAGGCGCGAGGCGTGAGGCGAAGCGCTCGCCTCACTCAAGCGAGGGGCCCAAAGTAAAAAAAAAAAAAAAAAAATGTAGATATATAAACACATTTAACCATAATAAAAACATAATACATTCACCAAAACATGATCCAAAACATTAAATATTGAAGTTCAAGACATAATAATTAAGCATAATCACTAAGGCAAGACACTAATCATCATCATTATAGTTCATGTCAAATTGTGGATTATCATCGGATTTGTATCCATCCACATCTTCTTCTTCTGCCTCATCTGAATCCCCTCCCATATCTTCCCATTCATCTTCCTCATCCACAAGTCCAAAAGAACTAGATCTAGATGATGATGTTTTAGAAGTCTTTGAAGTTGTTGCCCTTCTAGTATATGTTCTAGTGGTCCTAGTAGGCTCCTCAACTCCTGCAGCTGCTGCAACATCATCCCATCTTAAACTATCTTCCTCAACACTAGTTCTTCTTCCGGGATTCCAACTAGCCATTCATTACTTTCATCAATTTCATTCAAAGCAAGTGGATCGGTGGGAGGGGTCGCTGGTGAGGAAAGATAGGAAGAATGGGTGTTGGGGGGACTGGGTGGCTGTCTTTTGGTCACTTTGGTGTGTTTGGGTTAGGAAACATATTTAATTTAAAAAAAAAAAAAAAAAAACAACAGATGGGGCGAGGCGTGCCTAGGCGCCGCTTGCGCCTCACCGTGAGGCGCCTGAGGCGAGCGCCTCGCCGAAGCTCGCTTCGCCTCACCCCCATAAGGCGCCGTCGCCGAATTATTGGCGCCTAGCGCCTAGGCGCGCCTTTTTAACCACTGGTATGAAGTGGTTGTTAACACCACTGTAGGATTAGAATTTATGCTACTGAATATTTCAGTTCATACGTCTGAGCAATTTATCATTTTCTGTCTTACCAATGTGGACTGTGGATGATATTGAAATAAATAGATTTGGACAAAAACTCTGGAAAATCAGTTTCAGATATCAGTTCATACATCTGAGCATTTATGCATTTTCTGTCTTACCAGTGTGGGTGATATTGGAATAAATAGATGTAGACAAAAACTAAAATCAGTTTCAGATACTTTGCAAGAGAAAAGAAAATATATTGAATCCAATACAAATTTTTTAACCAAGTCAACCAAAATATGTTGAAGCCTAGCCTCCTTTATACAGCTTATTTGTTATCACAATTATACACAAAGGGCTTGTTTGCTAGGCATGAGAAAAGCAGGATAGATAAATTATCCATGAATTCTGATGTTTATTTTGAATGATGAGATATTCATTCAGCTCCCTAGAATATATGATAATGGATCCCATCTATAGGGTGGGATATATTATCCTATCCTCTTTTTTTATTGGGATTAGAACTAAAATTACCATTATGCCCTTCTTCCACTTAAGAATTTGAACTACGTTAACCCACGTTCTTTTTCCACTTAAGAATTTGAACTACGTTAACCCACGTTCTTTTTTCCTTCTTCCTAAATATTTTGTAATTGGATCAATATGGAAAAATTATAGAATCTGAAAAAAAAAAAAAATATATATATATATATATATCAGCAAAATAAATTCTAAATATTTTTATAATTGGATCAATATGAAAAAATTATATAATCTGGAAAAAAATGAATATCAGCAAAATAATGGAATACAAAATTTGGAAAATATATATTATTTGAAAAAAGAAAAAGATTAAGGTAAAATTGTAAATAACTTATAATTGTTGAGGGTATAAAATTCATTATACACATTATCCCAATTTTAATATATTGTAGCAAACATTATATTATATACCAATAAAGAATACCATGTATTGTAATAATGCATGAGATTCATATATAATACTGGATGATATATCCTAGTATTATTTATCATATGTTATCCAATCAAGTAAAGCAAACAAGCCCAAAAAATAGCTAATTTTCAAATACCACTTTTAGCATAGTCTGTACAGCAGAGTTATGGCACATAAACTACAAAAACTAACAGTATATTTATACCTTGAGGGCGGTTTACATAGTTTCTTTATCCCCTTGCCTATAATCAGTTTTTCTTGCCCTGACGGATTCTCCAAGACTTTTTCTTTCTTTCCCACCTCAAAACAGCCGATTTCTCTGATTTCCTCTTGCGATACCTTTGACGATTCTTTAACCAAGATGAGTAATCTTTACCTTGCTTGCATTCAACAAAATCAATCAAATCATCAAACTTGGTGACATCCTCCTTCTGTAACAAGCATTTCAAGAAGATCTCCCCGTTGGCTGTCTCCTCTGTTTCTTCTTCTAAGCATGCAGCAGCCTCCATATCCGATGCACTTGCTATAGTTTCTGAACGTAAACCTTCTCTTTCATTATGTTTGTTTCCAATTGCACTGCAAAAGAGTTTGATAGTCCATAAACAAGAAATTACAGCACAAACAATTACACAAGGATCTTAAAGAAAGCATTTCGATAATCATAATAAATAATTATAATTCTACATGAGTTTCTGGTTCTATGCCTCAGTAAGACAAGCGCACAATGATATAGAGGCTGTAAGAAATATGGCATACATTGAACCATCGGTTACCTTGAACACAGTAACCGTATCTTATGGAACTTTGATGCAACCACAAGGCTGGAGTTTCGGCCTACAACCGTCTGCATTATTCAAAGAAAATTTGGACACTTAAATGAATAAAGATTCCATGTCTAAATACTGTCTGGAAAGAAGGAAAAGTAGAACAGTTACCTCCTTCAATCTGACCACTGGTACTTCAGATGAAAATGATTCCTTATCGAAATCAGCCAGTGACCGCAACACATTTAAGTCACCCTCCTCGAAAACAAATAAATTCAGTAGTGCAAAAATTGTTAGCAAACACGCCTTTACTAAGCACTCAAGCCCACTGACAAAGCTTAGTGACATCAAGCCCGAGATGTGCAAGAACATCATTTTCGAATCCATATGCCTCATAGGATGGCTTGACATCAGACCAGATAAAACATGTTGAAGCGGTAGACTGATATCCAAATCTCTAAAACAGGTAATTGCACCCAGAATAAAATCATACTCCTTGCACGCAGTGTAGTCTTTCAAGGTTTTTGGGCTATGAAGATCATCGCTATGTCTAAGACACCAAATAGCTTGTAGTAATGATATACTCATTAATTTCAACAAAGATGCAAGATGAAGTAGATGCTGGAGAGCTGTCCCCTCAGTTGGTCGTATTGCTTTGGCATCATAGCTTTCAGAAGCTTTTAGAACCAAGCAACTTAAGATGGCTAAAATCTCTTCTGGGCATGGTATGGCATAAACACTTTGACATTCCTTCACAAACCTCATGGAAGAACTCACCAGGTCGGATTTCATTCTAAAGAAATTATCATTCAAGTCCTGATTGTCTAACTTGGTGATTAGAGTATCAACCTTATTTTTCGTCTCTGATGATACATAAAGTTCAAATGGTGGATTAACATCTCCCGAAAAATTTGATGTAAAATCCCCACGAAGGATAGAATAGTCATCTGTTTGCAAACAAGACATGTGCCTCATGTACAAACTGACCGACTTCTCAAATGCAGACAAGAACCAGTTTGTAAGTTCACGATCTGGTTTCAAATTCTTGATATAAACAGCTTCAGAGACAAGTGACATTAAATGAGCTTGCACATATTTTGGTGCAGAACACACAATAGGGTTGAGAAGTAATGATATAGCTGCAGTAACACTTAATTCTGGAGCTCTAAATGGATAATTAAGTTGTATGGCATGCGTACAAAATAATCGTCCAATAAAATCTCCAAAAGCTCTCTTATCACAAAATGATAGGATAAAATGATTACAGATTGCTTCAAGCACAATCCCAGTATCACCCTGTGGTGAGCAAGGATTAATAAACATTTCATTGCTAGATGCAACAGATTTAATAATCCTAAAGTACCCTGTTAATTGCCGATTTGCCAACAGCTCATCTACAAAAACCTGTTAATGAAATTATGGATTAATTGTGACCTTATGCAGCACTAATTAAATATTAAAAGGAAGCTAGGGATAATAACAAACAATCATATCCAAGTAGACTCATATCATGATGTGCTGTCATCCAAAAAAATGGACAAAGTATATGTTCTGCAGAGTCAGTATCTATAATAACAAATGAGACTCAGAAATAGCTTCATGTGGAAAAACATGTCACTTAATAATCAAGAAAAGGGTAAATTAAAAAGTTGATTAGGAGACCAAAATTGAGCAAGTTAACATAGGATTGTCAGCAGATGGAGATATCTGATTTCCTAAGAATGTCGACGTTTTTAGTGCTTTTCAAATTTCACCATCAATTTGAATAAAGATGCTGGTGGGGTGTTTTTCGTTCTTCATGTCAAAAATAGGTCGCAGATGTGCTAGGTTAAGGGGGTTTGTCACTTTGTGCAGATGTAAAAGTTTCTCTTCCTGTGAGTGTAATCACAAATGAAAATTTTGATGAACTAAATCTTGGACAAGTCCAAATTAGGATTTAGATGCTAGAAATTCATTCTACTTGAGCACCAGAGTAGTATCTATTGGCCATTGTTTCAAGTTGTAATGAGTTATATCCATCAGGTTACATAATGAAAGTGTCCACCTCTTCCACCACAAAATTTTTCAAGAAAAAGTTGCAATATGCCAACTAGGAATTACACGAGAATATCGTTGTCGAAATAAGTGAAAATAGACTCAATAAGCATTTATAAGGCTGTAAAATTACCTCAAGCATTGAAGTTTTCAAGATGAGAAGAGGATTATAAGGTTCCAAAAATTGTAAGGAGGCCGTGAAGGATTCAACAGACGATGTAGACCATCCGTAATCTTCAGGACTACATTCATGAAAAACTGATTCTTCAAAGACAAAAGCATGTTTCCCTCTGTTATCAACTGAATGGTGGGAAACCAACCTTCCGAGTATCCTCAAGAGAATCTGCCCTTTTTCCAAGATAAGATTTTGTTCAAGAGAGGTCAAGAGTAACATGCAACATCTAAATAGCAAATTCAGTGTATCAATGGCATCAAATAAATCTAAACTCGAGCTACTCTTGCCAAGATCATTGTCAGTAGAATTGCAGCATAACTTTGAGAATAATTGCTCAAACCTTTCCTCTAGTTCTTCGAAGATTACATTTGCAAGTTCGCAAATATCTTCAAAACCCACTTTGGTACAATTAAGATAAGTTTCAAGGTCAAAACCATGAGAACTTGGTACAATCTTGATACTCCAGGGTGCATTTGAAGACAACTGGACAAGAAAGCTATACAAGTTCTGCAATTCCGGTGGTTCCATTCCCTGAAATATTAACACCTGAGTCACAGTACAGAGGGAAAGGAAAAAAAAATCCAGTAGAGCAATATGTTTGGCCAAATAAGTCATTATCAGCACCAAAAAAAAAAATCAGTAATGCTCCCACAGAAATAAAGTGGGCATAGTTAGGGCCCAACTACAGAAGAGAGGCTTTCTTCTCCTTGCTTTCCCCCCAAAAGAAAAGAAAAGAATGAATAATTATTTCCCTTTGCTTTTCTGTTTAAAAAAACCAATTAAGGTCTGAGGAAAAAAAAACTTCTTACACAAAAATATAAATCATTGCACATGCTACGACTTAATTGATAAGAAATTAGGGAACAAACAAAACTAAGAGAGAGAGAGAGAGAGAGAGAGAGAGAGAGAGAGAGAGAGAGAGAGAGAGAGAACCTCAGCGGATTGAATGTCGAACAAAAGGGTTTCAAAAGCCCTTTTCCAGTTCGGATTCTTCGGAAATCCCCAATGTCTAAACCCAATGTGAGTATGCTGCAGGCAGTAGCTGGAGAGTGACGAGATTTAGGTTTTGGCGCGAACAGTATTTGAGTGAGTGGTGAACTGTTTTTCTTTCTTTATCATGTTTCTGTGAAGTAATTTGACACAATGAGATTCATATATAAATAAGTTGACGGCGACAGACGGTTTAACAAATAGGGGTGAAATATAACATATATATATATATACTTTAATCTATTTAAATATTAAAATAACAATAAATAGTTAATGCTCGAATCTACATAAATTCAATGGAAAAATATTAACATAAAATAATCCAAAATTATAATTTATAATTATTTTTGTAAGTATTTAAGTTCGTGCTATATCAATTTGATTCATAAAATTTAAGAGATTCTTGAAATGTAAAAAATTGATGGGCTCTGAATTTATTGAGGGCTTGATTCCAACAACTGTTTCTCTTTAATCTCTCCACTATCCCACCTTCATTAATGCCCCTTCATACGTCTCGTGTTCCTCGCTACCACACACTTCAACGTTTTTTCACACACAATTACAGACTGCCCCAGCACAGTACCAGTAATACGTCTTATCTTTCTTCTCCCCAGCCATCTCTGGAGAAAAAATGAAAAGAACCCATTTAAAAGGAAGCGTTTTTTTTCTTGATTTGATGGCAAAGATCTGAGCTTTTACCTCGATCAATAAAAACCCATATTTTCTTCTGGAAAAATTGAGGTAAAGAAGATTCACGAATTATGCATGGGCTTAGCCGCCTGAGCAACGGGGTGAGTTCTTTGTCGCCGCCATCGTCCCCACGCCACCGTGGCAGCCGCGGAAAGAGCCCCAGCTCCGCCGCTGTCGGTGGACATGGCGGTGTGGGGATTTTACGTGGTGGTGGGAGGGCGGAGTCAAAGAATGTGGTGGAGAGGTTTGGATATTTCTTAATTTCAGCAATGTATAGGAGAAGAGGGGTTATTTTGTTTGCTCCCTTGTTGTATATCTCTGGGATTCTTATGTATATGGGTATAATGGGGTTTAACTCTGTGGATAATGCTGGTAGAGTTGCTGATGTTGTCGGGCCGGGCTCTGTTTACCGGAGTCCAGAGGTTTTTGAAAAGCTATGGCCTTTCATGGAGGCTGAAGGCAACAGAAGCTCTAATATGGTGATTGCTTCTTGTCTCATTGTTCTAATTTGAATTTCTAGTCTTGTTTGAAGAGTTGCCGATGCATTTGATAGTTTTTGGTTATAATTATGTAGTTTTATTGGTTCCTTTTAGCACACTTTAGTTGAAAGTAAAATGCATAGTGAACTTTATATTTTTCTAACTCTCTTCCAAAAAATCCGCTAAGAAACAGAGGTTGGTCTGAAGGTCATTGATGATTTGTTTTTGGCAATTAACATACCAAACTGCTTACCTACTGTGTCAGTTGTCTGAGGATTTTACGAATTAAGTTGAAGTTTGTTTTGACTTAGAGGATGCATCATGGAATTCTAAGGTTGGGTTTTGCTATTTTGCATTTTCACTGATATTTCTTTGGACATGGATCAGGTGCCATTAGCTCATTTATAACATGCCCACTGAAGAAATTGGGAACCCAGTTTGTATAGGAAATATTTGAGCCATTTCTTTGTCATTTCAAATAAAGGAAGAACTGGTTTTTGTCTTAAGATCAGTTTAAGTTAATAACAAACCCTTGATGAAATTTGAAAATTGGGATGAGCCCAGCTAACCTAGTTTCACCAATGGCCTTTTATCATGGAGTTTTTGTGCTATGAACAAATTTTGTTTTCTGCCTCTTTTTATTCACGGGTGTGACATTATGTGCAGTTAATGAATGTTTGGAATCCCAAGTTACGTCAAGGTTGGAAGCCTTGTATCAAACAGGCTGTTTCCCAATCAGGTTTGTTATAGAACATGAATCCTTGAGTCTATCATATTTTTCTTTTGCAAGCTTCCTGCATTCTGTAAAGGTCCTTGTACTGATTGTGTCTTGTGGTGGGCCCTGGCCAGTAGGTCTTCAGCCACCAAGAGAACATATCCACTTTTGAATAGCTAATAGAGCTGTCTTATTCCAATTATTTTCAGTAGTATATTTTCCTTATAATATATGAATGTGCTTGAATGTGCAACTAAAGACGCTGTTTGATTGTGCATGTGTATCTGCAAATTCTCGTTATCTGTTTTCAACTACATGTGTATGCTTTGAATACTTCATATTTGTCCTTTTGGAAAAACAGTTTATACAAGCTGCCTTTTATTTAAAAGAAAATTTACCTTTCTTCTAATGTGATATTGCTTTTGTGTGCATGAAGGCTTTTCAAAGTTTCCAAAGTCCAATGGTTTCCTAATTATTGAAGCAAACGGGGGTCTGAACCAACAAAGATTATCGGTATGTCTACTCATCAAAGCATTGGGAAGATGGTGCATGGACTATTACCTTTGATAGTTAACACCTTTATGGTAACTTGATCGGAGTATCATCGAATGTTTATAACTTTTGAATATTAAACATGTGTGTCGAAGAGGTTCAGTATTATGCCAAAGAGTTGAAATCACTTTTATCCAAACCAAGACAAGCCTATAACTTGATATAATTTCTCATTTTCATGAACAGATATGTGATGCAGTTGCAGTGGCAGGTTTGCTGAATGCTACACTTGTCATTCCCATATTTCATTTGAATAGTGTCTGGCAAGATTCCAGGTTAGGACATGGATCACATAATTGGAATCTTCCTGCAATCTAATTTCTCCTTTTTATGTTTCCTATTTATATGTATGTCGTAGTGATAATCATAAATGAACAGACCATATATACACATGTATGTATGTATGTATATGGAGGCCTCACAGAAAACAAAAGGAAAAAGGGAAAAAAAAAAAAAAAAAAAAGGGAAAACTGAATAAGAATTAAATTTGGCAAATGCTGCACTGAAATTTAATTTTTTGAATTGGCTTCAGGGCATGTTGACTAATTTTTAATTGTACTTCAGTGCTTAAAACTATTTTCATATCAATTTTGTATGATGCTTGCGAACTGAGATTTGATTAGCCTTGTCAAATTTCTATCTTCGTTTTGTACATTTAATGCTAGTGGATATCTGTTGACAACTCAATATTCAACGAAAATTGTAGCCAGCTCAATGATGTTGCGAGATAATATACCCTGCTGACAGCCACATCTTAGCGAGTTACTACAACTAAATGAAAAGAACTGAAAATTAGAAATATTTTGGTTAACTGTTCTAAGTATCTTTTACCTTGGAAAATAATTAATTTTAAATGAAACACCATAACTTTACTTTCAAGTCATTCGCTCTGTTCCACTATTTGAAGAATTATATAGTAAAATTGCCTTGGCTTTATGTCTTTGCAATCTTTATGTATGTGGGCTCTTTATATCTACGAGTCCTGCTTCGGTAGTGAACATATTCCTATGTCGTAGCAAAATTAGTTTTTGTGACAATATTTTCTTTTTCACTTTCTTTTTTGCTTTTCTGCAGCAAGTTTGGGGATATTTTTGATGAGGAATTCTTCATATATGCACTCAAAAATCATGTCGATGTGATTAGAGAACTTCCACAAGATGTACTCCAGCAATTCGACAACAATATAAGCAACATAGTGAACTTGAGAGTCAAAGCATGGTCCAGCCCAAAATACTATCTTGACAAGGTTCTACCAAAGCTGTTAGAGTTGAAGTACTAATCTCTGACCTTTTCTTTTTCTATTATTTGTTCTCTGTTATTGAAAGAATTTTGGGGGGGGGGGGACTCCATGTATATTTTACAGTGATCTAATTAACACTTGAAGCTGTAGTTACTAATTTTCAGAACTTGCTTTCACTGGAAATGGCTGTTCACTAATGACCTTAAATATTGCAGTTGTTGAATAAGATTTAAACAGTCTGATTAGATACCGCCTGTCATTTATTTTCTATACCATCTGGTCAGAATACCCTATATTGAGGCTAAGATATTTTTATGTCAAAAATTAAGCTGTACGTAGTTGTTTTTCTGCCTAAGCATGCACTATAGACCCAAAATTTATCATGATGTATAATATTAAATATGTGATTGTCTTTGCTTTCTTCATGAACATGATTTTTGAATTTCTTATGGGAGACTAACATCATTGGTGGGAGAATTCCCAAGATTGCCGTGATTTTTTCATCGATCGGCAAGATAAATTCCTAAAGTGAACTTCTCTGTGATACTCCCAATTTGCCTTTCTATGTGACTCCATATTCTCTTCAACTGTTCTTGATGTGGGAAACCTAGTAAAGTTTTGCTTGATAGACATTAGAATATAGTATATTTCATGACGGAGTGTTTTTTATGATTTTGGGTCAGGGCTGTTCGCATTGCGCCTTTCTCTAATAGATTGGCTCATGCAGTTCCTCCATATGTCCAAGGGCTTCGATGCTTGTGCAATTTTGAAGCACTTAGATTTTCAGGACCCATACGAATGCTGGCTGCTAAGATGGTTGATCGAATGGTTAAAAGTAGTTCTAAAAGTGGGGGTAGATATGTCTCAGTACATCTTCGATTTGAAGAGGTACTATTTTTCTGTTCTTGCAGTACTCTGGAGAAATCAATGTTATTGCTTTTTGCAATTTTCTCACTCCTTTTGTGTATGTTTATTTATTTTGATTGTTATTGTGATGAAGGATATGGTTGCATTTTCATGCTGCATATATGATGGAGGTGAAGAAGAAAAGCATGACATGGATATTGTTCGGGAAAGAAGTTGGAGAGGAAAATTTCGCAGAAGAGGTAGAGTGATAAGACCAGGTGCTAATCGTGTCGATGGGAAGTGCCCTTTAACACCATTGGAGGTATCACTTCAGCCATTTGTTGTGTGTGAATGCATTTCCTGTTGTCCTCTTGATAGAATTGAGTATTCTCAGTTTTACCTATAGATCGGGTTACCCATTGGGTAAACATGTAAGGGCATAGGGTGTAGGGTCGTGTTTGTTTGGGTTGGGTTCTGGTAGTACATGTAACTCTTTTACAATGCCCTATTATATATTGAATTATACTATATAATTATATATTAGACAAAAGCTACAATAATATATATATATATCATTATATTAAATCGGTTATCTGATTACCGGTTGGCAACCCAGATACCCAACAGGTGGTACTCAAATCCTTCCAGATTACGAATATCAGGATAGAGGGCATGGGTAGGTGTAAACATAGATATGTCTAAACAGCAAGTTTTAGCACACATTAAAAGTAGCCGTATTTGATGGTTTTACATTCGACATTTTGCAGGTTGGAATGATGCTTCGAGGCATGGGGTTTGATAACACCACCTCTCTGTATGTTGCTGCTGGAAAAATCTACAAAGTGGAGAAGCATATGGCTCCTCTAAAACAGATGTTTCCTTTTCTACAAACGAAAGAAACACTGGCGTCAAATGAAGAACTTTCTCCGTTTATGGTATGGTTTCTAAAGCTCTATGGACACAAATACCATTTTTTTTGTCAGGATCTTGAAATCAATATTCAATCATCCTGTTTTTCAGGGCTATTTATCGAGGTTGGCAGCTCTTGACTATACGGTTTGCCTTCATAGTGAAGTTTTTGTTACGACTCAGGGGGGTAACTTCCCCCATTTCTTGGTGGGCCACAGACGCTACTTTTTTGAAGGCCATGCTAAAACAATAAAGCCCGATAAGAGGAAGTTAGCTCAATTGTTTGATAAACCGAGTATCAGGTAAAACTACACACAACTTATGATTCCCAGTTGCCTAGCAAAATATGTATTTTGATAGATCTGCCTTCTTTCAGTTTGTTTCTTTCTGAGATGATCTGTGCATAATGTAATGTCAATTTGGGGAACCGGGCTGGGTCCAGGAGTAGAACTGGGCTGGCTGGCTGGCCCAAAGTTCCTTTGTTGGATGTACCAATCATCCAAACTTACATTCAGTTGCATTCATCGTTTGCAGATGGCAAGAGTTTAAGCACCAGTTGCGAGATATGCTTCGTCATAATGACATAAAGGGAAGCGAGCTTAGAAAGCAGAGCAGCTCCCTCTACATGCACCCCATGCCCGATTGCATGTGTAGAAAATCAGATGCTAGAATCGAGCACAGTAACAGAACCAAAGCTGCATAGTACGAGCGCCTAAGGTTTGTTATAGATATCTAAAATATTGTATAATTGTAACAGTTTCGTATAGCATTCTTTAGCTGGTATAGTTGTAACATCTCATATAGCATTCAATGACTAGTGTTAGTATATTAATTCTTTCCACTTTTAAAGATATATATTTACATATATGTTGTACAATATGTTGCATTGATTCTGCAACAACTAAAAGTCGATGTATTTACAGCTTTGTAATAGATACAGTTCCTTTGTATGGTAATGGAAAACATTCTTTGCAATAGGGGATCTTGGTGGCTAAGCATGTATGTTGTCTGTAAATGGATCTGAGGTACCCCACCCACGCACACATTTGGATGCTATTTTGTGTATGTTACAAGGACTAGCATTTGAAAGATCTTTCTCGAAATTGAGTTGAATATTTATAGTTATCATCAAGAATTCAAGTCCTCTCTGGGAATTTTTTTTTTTTTTTTTCTAAGAAGTTTCATCAGGTTTGTGTTTGGATCATTGGATTTGAAATTATAATGGATTTTAAATATACTTAATCACTTAAAAAGTAATGAAATTGAGAATATGATGGGTTTTAAGTTTCATTTGAACAATACCAATGAATTTGTCACACAAAGGAGAACATTGTTTGTAAGAGGGACTTGTTGCAAAATATATGTTGTTATTATAACAGAATTTTTGCCTACATTGCGACTCAAGTACAGAATTTTAATTTTATTTTACAGAGTCTTTGATTCAAACAACATCCATGTATTCACGATTATAAATTTCAACTCCGCTCTAAAATCCTGATATCGATCCAAATGAGACCTAATGTTTTTTCTTACATGTGATTTACCATAATGCAAGGGGGGAAATCTTGCAGCTCTTTCTATTAGGGAAGGGACAGGAAGCCAATTATTTGATGTGGTTGCACATGTTACATCATATGATCAATAATTCAATATGCAGGTACCACAACACTTAAAAAACATTAAATAACTACAAAGATTTGTGACTGAGAGAAACAATCTAGAAAAACCCAACAGTGAAAATAAATTATAAAAATGAAAATGATCTGTACCTAAATTTCCTTTTCAATTTCATTTCATTTTTGAATAATTTGTGACTTTGACATAAAGATTAGCCTGCTCTCTATTTTCTTCAACTTTAAAATCGGGCCAAACTCAATGCCGATGTACACGATATTCACTATTTTCAAAAGTTCATTTTATCAACATAGAATACTTGTATAATAATATCATCGTATCGTGTGATTCAAACTGGTGCACAAAATAGTTTCCCCCCCACAACCCCCACCCTACTCCACCCACCGTGGCCACCCCATCAATTCAGGCAGATGAAGAAAACCCATGTGGGACATCTATCTTTAATGCTAATTAACTTAATAATCACTTTATGATGTGAAATTGTCCAAACACACACACACACACACACACACACACACAGTGACCTATAGATATAGTCATTTTGCAAGTAATATATATGAGAGAGAGAGAGAGAGAGAGAGAGAGAGCCCACAGCACATAACTGATCTGTTAAAGTGTACCTACTTACCAAATCCAACCCCATCCATTTAACTACTTGTCTCTCTCACCAACTTGGTCAAATCCATTCTCTCTCCTTTTTCTCTTTCATACAAACCCTCCAAACTACTGGCTACTCGCCCTCTTTAATACCCCAACCCCACCCCATATACACACATATACATACATATACATAAACATATATATATATATATATGCACATCATCTTCATATACTTTCGACATAGGTAACCAGTCTCTTTCTCTCTCTTAATACCTCTACATCATTCTCTCCCTCTCGAACAGGTTTTAAGACATGGGGCGATCCCCTTGCTGTGAAAAAGCTCACACCAACAAAGGCGCGTGGACTAAGGAAGAAGACCAGCGCCTCATCAGCTACATCCGCGCTCACGGTGAGGGCTGTTGGCGTTCCCTCCCTAAAGCTGCAGGTACAATCACTTGATGCATGTCCCTAGCAAACTGTTGATCATGATTTGTGGGTTTTGATTTGTTTAAGGTTGTCTTTTTGTATGTTATTACAGGATTGCTTAGGTGTGGCAAAAGCTGCAGGCTGAGGTGGATAAACTATTTGAGGCCTGATCTCAAGAGAGGCAATTTTACTGAGGAAGAAGATGAGATCATTGTCAAATTGCATAGTCTTCTTGGAAATAAGTATGTATGCCCTTATTTACTTCTTCAATGTTCTTAATCTTTTATATAATTGTAGAATTTTGTATCTATATATCTCTTTACATGCACGGCGGGATTGTAGTTGGATTTTTTTGTTGCAAATAATGTTTCGTTTAATTGTCGTACACTTTAAATACATGTATACGATTTGTATATTAATATAATATTATTTTATTCATGTAGTGTATATTGATAATATGAGAATAAGAGTATCAAAACTGAAATGGAGGATTTCGAGTGCTCGTGGAGCCACAAGAATAATTATATTTCATTCCGATGGTACTTTGATTGTTTGGTTAGTCTGATTGATTGGTAGCAAGTTGTTATTATCAAAACCAATTATAATTCCTTTTTTTATCATTTTCATTTTTCCTTGGATGCTTCTGCATCTAGACAGAAGTAAAAACAAAGAAAGGGTAAAATACAGAATCAAGATTTGATCTTGATCACATTTTTATTTTTATTTTTACTATTGATATATATATATATATATGTGTGTGTGTGTGTGTGTGTGTTTGTATTTCTAAAATTGATTTAATTTTTGCAGATGGTCATTGATAGCTGGAAGATTGCCTGGAAGAACAGATAACGAGATCAAGAATTACTGGAACACACACATTAAACGTAAGCTCATTAGCCGTGGTATAGACCCTCAAACTCACCGCCCACTCAACTCCACCACCACCACCACAACCGTTGCCATCGCCGCCGCTCCCGTCGCAAGAGCTTGTTTGGACTTCAGAAATTCAACTCCGCCACCCGCTAAAGACAATACCACATCAACGGACGAGCCGACCAAAAACATTTCCATTCCGACAACAGAGAACTCTTCATCCGTTGATAACACCAAATGCAGCAGCAGCACGACGGAGGAGTCCCAGCCGCCGCCGCCACCGCCGCTGAAGGAGGAGGAGAGCGCCGCCCACGCGGTGGACCTGGAGTTGTCTATAGGAATCCCGTCTCAGTCGTCCAAGTATACAAAAAGTGCTTCTTTCAGCTTGTCATCATGGGGTGAGTCCAAGTCTTTCTTTGACTTCTTGAGGCCGGAGGCAACGGCGGAATCGCAGGCACCGCCCACGGCGGCGGCGGCGGCGCAGTCCATCTGCTTTTGTTGGCGGTTGGGTTCTCAGTTGTGTAGCAATTGCCAATCTTGTAACTTGTACAGATATTGTTGACAAATAATTTCTAGATTTAGATACTTTTGATGTAATATTATATCTTTTTTTTCCCTAATTTTTTTTGGGGTTAAATCAGATTGTAATCACTCAAGAGCTATGAATATGATCTTGAAAGAAGGTGATTAGTGATCGCTAATATTGTAGAACGGAACTCGCTTTCCCGCTTGATCCTTTTGTAACCTATGCATGCTAGCGGCAAGAAATCGAATTTCATGGATCATTTCGTCCTAAATAAAAAAGAATACATTTTTTCGATCCGCTTCCTATGCACCAAGCAACTAATGATTAAGATTTATGAAAGTAAAATAAATAAAACGCTACAATATAATTTGAAAGTTCAATGTAGGTTGATTACAACGAAAGGTTAGTTAAACACTTTTTTCCTCCAGGGGTATGATTTGGCAAATCACCACATGGCTTATGGTTTTAATAATTGAAGTTTAGTACTAACAAATTATAAAAAAAAATATTAATTAGTTCGGACCGGCATTAATTCTTGATGCATACTAGGAATTTATGTTAATTAAATCTACCAATATTTAAAGATTCTAAAGTCAATGGAAAATAAACAATTTAATCAAAACTAAATGAAAAAAAAAATTGTATGACATATTTCTGCATGGACTTTGGACTTCTATGTAAATGTAGAAAATCTCAAATGAAGAATCATAAGAAGAGTTTTGATCCTCCATATCAACATTTTATAAATATAAATAATATGTGACGTACCAGATAATATAATTATTATTATATGTGTGGTCTACATTTATAAATGATATTAAAAATAAATTAAATTATGATTAAAAAAACAGATTTTCGAGCATAAGAGGCTGGTTTCAGTTAAATTCTGTTGTCAAAATAATCAGGCAGGCATGTTTCACATGCCCATATATTACTTATTTTCATATTAAATAGTTGTGTTAAATTGACAGCTAAAAACTTAGACTTTTCAACATTTAAAATTATAGATGATAGATCAAATATGGTATAAGTAAATAATTTCAAGACATATATAACTGCTGGAAATGTTTAATAATTCAAAATTTTAATTATCATGTTTTGTTTTATAATTAATGAGATTGACCCAAGCACAAATGAATATCTGTATTATTTTAATTTATTTTTTAAATTTTGTTCGATGATCATAGACAGGATAGTTGATAATGGTGGGGAAGGTAAATGCGGCTAAATTTGATTTTTTCATAACGATTGTGCTTGTGCTTGTGCATAAAGTATTAGTTACTCAACGGTGCATCCTCCTTCGTTCCTAACTAGCTAGTGTACATCTTGCGATTTATTCGTTTTATTTCAGTGAGAAATAAAAAAATGCTCGAATAGAGCGTATTCAAAAATTTATTTTGAATTTCAAAGTTAATCTATATGTATGTGATAGACTAAGTAGATTTGAAAATAAAAACACAATTAACCTAATTTTGAACGTACTGAGTTGTTTTATTTTTAAATATACTTAACTATTTTATATTTTATCAACTCACACCTGATGAAATGATATTCAGTCTTTTAAATCGAAGAGAAATGTTAGAGATGTTAGTCTGTGAAAAGAGGTGAGGCAGGTGACATATAATACATAAATTATATTTATTATGCAAATAAATAAAAATGACATTTCTTTATAATAATAATAATAATATAAGATGAGCAGGCTTCCTAGCTAAACACTATAGTTTAGTTCAAAGACGCATATGCACCCCATGCACGGGCCTTTTTCCGGAACGGATTAGATCTAATCCAAAAATAGTAGAAACGCGCAGATTATAGCCAATTTAATAGGATCTGCAAAAAATGTGTGGACCTCATGCCTCAATATGCTCGCACTCTTTTTCTGGTGCATATATTTAAATAGGATATTTTTTTCAAGGAAAAATAATATTTTTTAAATAAATATAGTACTTTTTAAGATTGTTGGAAAAAGATTTTTTTTTTTTTTACCATAAAAGAACTAGGTCCAAAATAATTAAGTAATAATACTTTTTAGAAAATAAGTAATATATTTTTAGTTTAAAGTAATATTTTTTTAGTTTGATTTAATTTTTTTAAAATTAGAAACGAATATCATTATTCTCTTTTCTTTTCTTATCTTTAAATAACTCGATTAGAAATTAAGAAAATCTCTTTTTTTATGTTTTAATTTGCTATTAATATCTTTTATTTGTATTTAATTTTTTATTCTTTCTGCAAAAATATGTTTTATTAAAAAATTTAAAATTAAGATAAGACCAGAGGGATGGGGATTAGCCGTTGGAATTTGGGTGTGGGCTGGGCCACTAGGACTAAAGGGTGGGAATGGGGGCTAGGCCATTGGGATTGGGGGCGAGGCTGAAAGATGGGGTAAGTGGTGGGGCCGGGCCGGACCGCTAGAGCTAGAGGGTGTGGTGAGGGATCGGCCGTTGGGATATGAGGTTGGGTTAAATTCAAATGTCTTATTGGAGCATGATTTATCCAACTCATTTTACATAAGTGTATATTTACATGATGCATAGTTTATATCACTACACAGATCATGCTATCTTTTGCAATCTATATTGTTCTCTCAACTTGACAGCAATTAGTCTTTGATCAAATCTTTACGACGTAGCTTAGTCCGACACCAAACCAACATGTAATGACTTTCACAACATTGAGTCCAGATAAATGGAAAGTAACGTGTGGCAACCCTAATTGTGCAACCTTTTCATCATAGTGCTAATTATATATGACCAAAAAATTAAGTTCCTCACATTAGAATTGGAATATTTTGACCTAAGTATCAAATCTATGCTTTCTCAAGAAAATCGTATATGCTGACACCTTTCGGCACATCAAAATCTAATCCAATGGAATTTCGTTACCCTTGACATAAAGAAAATAATAGTCTTAAAGACTTTAATTTTGGCTATTGGGGGCTCAAGAGTTTTGACTTAGAGTAGGCACAAATATTGTCCAATTAATACCCTATTCAACAAATAAAATTATTGGAAATAAAACTTTTAATATATACTATTGTTAATTGAGACGATACCACAATATTATTATTGTTCGACTTTATGAAAATTGTGATATCATGAATAAGCTCATATTCTTTTATAGAAGTGTGGGCCCAATATAATAATCATGTGACTATGTGAGATGTACAAGTGTGACAAAATATATTGTTAAATAAGAAACACAAATTATTTTGAAGATGGGCTTCTACTAGTGTGGTAGGTCTTGAGTCAAAATCCCTAATTGTCAAGCGCATACAGGGATAATTAAAGACAATCAATTATCCAAATATACAGACAAAATAAATAAATAAATAAATAAATAAATGAAATAGTAGTATGAGTTGATCACTTTAGAAATAAAATGGTATTTTTGGAATCTAGTTCTTGTGCCTATGTTCCACAAAAAATGGCGCATATTCCTCCACCTGCTCACTCCAGATATATACTTGTGTATATGTAATAGTCAAGCTATTATGATTGTCTATACCAACTCTCCCCCTTTTTTTAAGTACTCAGTAGGAATCGAACTTAGGCCACTGATCTATGTTATATTTTCGTTGTTTATTTATCAATATACGTCATGAATATAATATCAGATTATTTGTTAAAAAATGGCTCATTTTTAAATTTATTGTTTCAATTAAATCAATTTTTTATAAAATTACAATTTAATGCATGAATTTTTTTCATTTTCTCAATTCAATGACATGGTGACTTTTTAATAGTATTTTGATGATATAATTCACAAAATATGACACCCACCGCCATGGTGGACGCAACATATATAAAAAAATTATATTTCCTCAAAATATTCGTAATTTATAATGCATTATATTTATATTTATAACTTAATGTTATTGTACTTAAAAAATTTAGTCTACTTCTGTTTTGATATAGCGTGTGGCATCCAATGAACCAACAGGGGTGAAGCTTTGGGCGGCAAATCATCAATATTTTACCAGAATGTTTTAATTAGTTATCGAATTGTAAAAAACAAGAAATTCATGCATTAAATTGCAATATTTAAAAAATTATAAACTGTAAAAATCGTGCCTTTTTTGTCCGATAATATCATTGTTATGTAAATAACATGTAATAAAATAGGCGTTATACATTAAGAAACAGACAAAAAATTAATTGTTGTGAGTTGAAACTATAAAACATAATATCTAGGGGACTAAATAATAGGTTCTTCCAAAATAAAATATAAGAGATTAAGAGAGGGCATGTGACATGTTTGGATGGTAGGCAAACGAATCTTTTTTAATTTTTTTTTCTTCTTTTTTCAAGTTAATAAAAAGTTTAGGAAAAAATAAATGAAAAGAGAACAGTTTGGTAGTTAAAAGTAGGTAGGCGATTGTGGTGGTGGTGGAGATCTGAATATATGGGGGTGGGGGGGAGTCATGTGCACCCATAACTTAAGATTTATGGAATCCTACAAAGAATTTTAGGCCAGCCAAACATTGCCTGTTTTTCAAAGCATAATCCCAACCTGACATTATCCCCTCATAACTTTTTCCCTTTTTTTTCTTTGTTTTTAATATTGAAAATGTAAATCAGAGAAATTTGATTGGAGGCCGATGTAGATGTCTCATTGATTGTTCTTGTTGATGTGTCAAAACACAAACACAAGCTAAAAAATACTCGAATCTTAGATAATATAATTTGGGTTCGAGCAGAAATACATGAATTTGATGTCTCTTGTGTCTGTTTGTATTTTGAATATGATAAATATTAAATCTTGTCAAAAAAAACATTATTTATACTAAAAAAAAATAATATATTATGCGTGATTCACTAAAAAATACATTATATAGTAATTGCTTGTACTATTTATATTTTATATTTCGGATATAATTATAGTATAAAAAACTCATTCATCTCATTATTGATAACATAAAATTATTTAAACAAATAAAATACATCTATTTCTTAAAAATTCACAAACCCCATATCCTTATTTCTATTAATATATATATATATATATATATATATGTGTGTGTGTGTGTAAAAGATGACTATGACATCAGAAAAAAGATTTAAAAATTTGGTTGGTGAAAATATAATTTTTTAAAACATTGCATATCTCATAAATTTTGAAGAAAATAATAATAATTATAAACGTAGGGCTGATATTCACATGCTCTCACCAAACCAATCTACTTTGCGGCAATGTCAAAGCCCACAACCATGTGCCCAATAATTGCCCCTTCTCACAAATTTTATTTTTTGTTTGTTTGTTTGAAATTGCTAATCTAACGATGGGGGGCCGACTATATAAATTTTGAATTAATTTCACCAAAGCTCAACCTAAATTAAATAAAATAAAAAATTAAATATTAATATAAAAAATTCGTACAGTTAAAAGTTATATATTAAATATGAAAAGATAACAAATATTATATCACCGCATTTTAATTAGTCAAAATTGGACAATACACTATCTTAATTTAAAAATTCAAAATATATAAAATAAAATTACAATTGAGTCATCAAAAGAGTTCATTAATTAAATGGAAACGTAGAGTATATCAACTCATTTATTAATCTATGTTCATTTAATAATTTCAATTGCTGTCAATTCATCCACGACACTTGTAACTTGTAAGGCCAAACATCATCCAATAGAATCATTTATTTAGTTTAATATTTCGATTAAAATAATCAATTATGCACTAATTTATTAATCAATAATTTAATACAATGTTTTTTAAATAATAATTTAATTAATATACATATGTGTGTATACAAGTCTTCTTCAGTGAGAACGACGTCCCATCACCAATCTAACAACACAACCCTTCACGTCAATATTGATTTAAATGAGCATAAAATTAGATATCATTTGCTATATAAATAAATTATATTTATAAAAAAATTGTGAAAAAATTAATATTTAAGCATATTTTATTAACAAAAACTTAATAAAAAACTCTAATTTAAAAAAAAAGTTTATATATATATATATATTTTTTTTTTCTTCCTCCTAAAATAAAAAAAACTTATTCTTTTTATGTGAATTTCACAATTAATTAGGGCCATTGATTGTTTAGGCCAGTCCATCTTAATCCAATTTCATGTTGATTCAACAAAATTTATTTTAAAAATAATTAAAAAAAGATCCAACACCCAACCATATATCAATTATGCCTAATTAAATTTTAAACCCATACTATTAACTAAAAATAATTTCACCCCATTTGATTTCCTGAATATTGCTCAACCACTTATTTAACTAAGTAATCCATTTTATGTTTTATTAGAAAATATTTTAATGTTTTTGTATTTTATAAGAATTAATCTCCAGTTTTCTTGAGATCTAATAAAGGGTTAAACATTTTTGTTATTTACAAAATTTGTTACAATCTTCTGTGTTTTTATATGCAAAGTTTGTGTAATATTTTTCTTTTGTATACATATTTTTTAATTCATTCATCATCGACTCCTAGATCTACTGCTATATGGTATGTACTAAAAGATCAATTTTTTTGTTTTGTATTTTTTCTTATATTTTAAAATAATCACTATACATGATGTATATATAATAACTTTACAAAATAATACATAAAATATATAAAAATAGAATAAAATATAATATAAAGGATCCAATCCAAGATGCCACAATCCAAAAATAAAAAATATATAATTATTACTTTCCCCTCTCTCTCTCTCTCTCTCTCTTGTGTGTAGAATATATATAAATATATATATAAATATATATATATATCGAAAAAACTAATGTAAAACGGGTGTATGTATAACACGATTTAAGATATTACTTGTTTAACTATAAAGTATCACTATTTTTTTTAAGTGTATTACTACTAATTAGTTATCTTAAAAAATAGTGATACTTTATAGTTAACCAAATAATATTTTATAGTTACATCAGTAATACATTAAATCGTATCATACGTGCAACCGTTTTATAGAAGAGTCATTATATAATTATATATATATATATATATTAGAGAGAGAGAGAGAGAGAGAGAGAGAGTATAGATGAAAATGATTAAAGTGATGCAAATCCTTTTCCATAATCCAAAACAGGAGAAAATACCTTAAAAAATTAAATAAAAATTACAGTATGAGCGACTTGAAAATTTAGGCAACTTTGATATAATATTAGGCAGCCATGCTCACATTAATTTTCTACCTAACTCAAAATTTAGTCCATGTTAGTATGATTTAGTTATAATCTTCTCATGTTAAATGTGGCAACCTTTTGAATACATCACTTACCAAAACACGTTCGCACTACGTCTTCAATTTAATTTGAAGCCAATCTAAATGGAAAATTTGGCCTAACGATAGAGATCGTCAACAATGCCACTAAATTAAATTTATTGTAATACGTGTTTCATTTTAAATATTAAGTTATGTTATATTTATTTTAACAGGCAATATTTTTTATGTAGTCATCAAACATCAAATAAATCAAATTTAGATTGAAAATATAGGTACTTTAAACATTAATTCGATGCATTCAATATGCAATTAAACAGGTCAAGACTTGAAGAACTAATCATTTTAATGAAAAATCATATAGTTATAATTTGTTATTATTAGTTTATTTAAAATAACATGTTCCATTCGATGCTTGATTAGTTCAAAGTTTTAAAAGACGTAGCCCGTGACTGGCCCAATCAATAGCCCACAACTGGCCAAACAATAGCCTATACTTCAATCTTCTTTATTTCTTGTCTACTATCCATACAAGGCATACCACATTGATCCAATTGTTATAAAACACAACACTTTTAATAATAATAGAATTGAAATTAAAATCTAATTTTAATTATTCAAACATTCTAATTAAATACCAACATTTAAATTTATAATTAAGAATAATATTAAACATGATTTCAAACACTATAACAATTAGAATTTATTTAAATATATGTTAAATTATGGAACTCTAAATATAGTGCATAAGTAGTTGCATAGTGATATATATTTGATTTTTTAGATTTCTTATAGACTTACAAAAGGTTATAATCTAGGCACCTTTATTACCTAATTTACGATTGGATTTTAAAAATTTAAATTAAAAAATATAATTTAATTATTCCAACGTACAATCCAACATTAACTCCAATATACAATTAATCCAAAAATACTAGAACTAATCTGTTTAACATTTCTACATCGACGACCTTGCATTTCATTATTTTTGATAATAATTAAAAATAAAAATTAAGTTGTGGAGAGAAGAGAGGCATTATCCAAAAAGAGAAATTATAATAACTAGAAAACATAAGTAATAAATAAAGCGGGACCCGGAAAGGAGGGTAGTGGGTGGTGGTTGGTAGCACTGGTCTGGTGACGAATGGTGACAGATACAGCTTCTACTGTATCTCTTTTTCCTCATCTTATCAATATATATCTTTCTGGGGTCCACCCATTTTGTGTGGTATTTTAAGATGTATAATCTAATCATAAAATCTTATTTTAAAATTAAAATATTAAGTTATTTGAGAGATACTTCAATTCAAGTGGTTTTTTTTTGTTTCCTCGCCTAAATATTACTTATAATTTTAGATATAAATACCTTTATGACTTACAAAATATTGCATTTCAAAAAGAATCTTTATTAATTAGAAAACAAAAATATTTTACATATGAAAACTTAAAATTGTAAATCATATCCATAAAAATTGTAATTTATGATGAACTTTAATATTGTAATTATAATTTACTTTATTATACTTAATTAATAAAAATAGAATAATAATATAATTGACTTTATTAATATTTTCCAAATAACGAAAAATAGAAATTTCCTTAGTCATCAGATATGTGAAAATTATATGATCAAGTGATTAATTAAGTATTAACCTAATAGAAAGAAAAAATGATATCAAGTAACATATTAAGTATAATTGTTAATTTTTACTAATACTTTTAGTACTCAATAATATTTTTTTTAATAATAAAAACATACAAAAATAACTTTGGTAGATATTGCACGGGATCCCGCAGTAATTTTTATGGAAGAATTAATGAACAGATACAAGTGTTGCTAATAAATTAATATAATTTTCTCCCGAACTTTGGGCTGTGCCGCGGAGAATAATGCACTAAACTTTCATAATTTAATTGAATAAAGCATAGTATTAGTAGGGTTTGACGGGAGAATGATTGTCGTCTTTACAATTATAATATTTTATTTAAATATGTAAAAGGTGTTGTATCACTAGAAATGAAGAGCTATTATTGATTTTGTGTACAAAATCTGTGTGCAATTGGGGTGAGCCATTCATCAAAGTTTAAATCAAGCAATATGGGTATTGATATCAACATTAGAATGGTCCATGTTAGGCTCATGTCTAAACAATTTTCAACGGATTCAAACGTGAAAAACAAATGTCCGACCATCTCTACCGGTACCTGCAATCTTGATTATACATATAAACTATTTTATTAGGGTTCTGTATTGGTCGGTTCCGTCAATCGAATTATTAAAATCGAAATAACCAATTGTTTAAAAAATAAAAATCAAGACAATCGAAATTTTGCTTAAAACCAAAATCTTAACCGAATCGAAATATTTGGTCAGTTTTTTGGTTAACCGAAATATCCTAATTTTAACCGAAAATTTTAATTATTTTGAATTTTTAAAAGTTAACAACATAAACAACATATTTTTTTTTATTGTTATGTGAAGAATAAAGTACAATTAATAAAAGACAAACAAATTTAGCCAAGTTCTACAAGCAATATGAAATAAATTGAGAATTTTTATGTAGTATATGTAATAATTCGGCTAGTTCGATTATTTTGGATATTTTATCCAACAAAATCAAAACCGATCAAAATAATCAAAATTTTAAAAATTAACCAAAATTTATCTTATAAAAATCAAACAAAATTTAAAAAATTAATCGATTTCAGTCGATTAATTGAGTTTCGACCAAAATTTACAACAACTATTAATTTGGTGTGTAGTGCAGCAGTCTAACTAAGCCTACCAATGAATAATGATGAGCATACGGATCCAATAGAAATAAAATAATAGTAGATGTTGATATTTCTTCTAGAAAGGCCATGGAAGAAACCATGTTGGCAATCCAGCAGCCACACTTTTTGAATTAAAACCCTTTGGGCTGACCCCAATATTATTTTTCGTGTTTAAAAGAAAAAACAGAGCTCCAGTCATAAAGCCCACTGGGAGGCAACGTGAATTGCACGCGTTGTCCAATTATAATGGGCTAGTATTGGCCCAACTAAACAAGCTTAGCCAGCCCATTAAGCCGAATAGGAAAAGACGATCCCGAGTAATGATATAAAATTCAAAGAACTATGCACTTATATTATCCCCCATCAAAATCAAAGCAACAATAATTTGTCTTTATTTATATTTGGTGTTTTAATTTACTATATTTAAAAGGATCTTCAAGATTATTATTATTATTATTATTATTATTATTATTATTATTATTATTATTATTATTTAGCCCACAACTGACTGACTTGCCACAAACCCACTCATTTCCATCCATCCTAAAATTAAGAATCAATATAATATTCACAAATATAATCCTAAGTCTTAGCGGCATACAATTACACTGACATGAATAATTTTTGGATTAAACTTAAACGACTAAAAACATAGATAATTCATAATTGGTAACAAAAAATATAACTTTAGAACATCATTTATCTATAATCGAATTAACAACATAGTACAAGATCCTAAAAACCAGGCCATTCCAAAGATTAGACCAAATTTCAAAATTAGGTCTATAATTATAAGACATTTGTAATTTTAATTCTGCTCAAATTTATATTCATAATTATATTTCATAAAAATTTTAATTTTACGAATTTAGTCCTAATATTGATGGAAATTAGAAAATTTACCGGATTTAACATATGCACCTCACGCGCTTTTTTTAGGCGAAATTTTCTGACGTGAATTCTAAATTTTGACACAACCTCCAAAAACAAAAAAAGCACACACACGATAAAAGAAAATGCCACATGACAAAGGAATTTAAAATAATTTGAGTTATTTAATTACTTACAGAGTGTTCATTTAAAAAGGACAAGTATTTTGTTTTAAATTAATTTAAAGTTTTTTATTCATACCCACATAATCTCTAAACATAGCTAGAAGTGTAAATATACCCCATTAAAAATTAGTAATTATCTTTTTTTTTACTATATATACTCTATTTATACCATTTATATCCTTCTCACTACAAAAATAAAATAACAAAAAAAAATTCGTATCACAACTTGATTGTCCAATCCTCTGTAATTCTCAACACAAATTCACAAATCAAAGTTAAAAAGCTCTCTATTTTACTAGAATTTTTTTTTTAAATTTTTTTCTCTCTGCAATTTCTCTATCTACCATAAATTTCTGCATCTCCACTCTTCTCTACCCAGAAACTCAAAAAAAGAAAAAAAATTATCTTTGTTTCTCAAATCAGTAACAACAAGGAAGGAGGAAATGAATTCTTGTTGAAATTAAAAAATTACACAAATTTAGGTTCAGCACCAGAATGTGGTGGCGCCTGACGACTTCGCTGTATTTGGGTGACTTAGATTTCAATGTGACGGACTCCATGGAGCTGCTGATTAAGACCATCAGACGTGCCCATATACAACGAGCATATATATATATATGAACCCTTGTACACAGAATTCTAAAGAAAATTAAGTTTGGGGAAAAACCATTTAAAGAATATTGTTAAGTGTGTGTTGCTTATCAAGTTGGGCCTTCATGGTGAAAGGTTTCAAATTTGGAGCCGAATCTCAAGAAAGCTATAAATCTGCAATTTCCAACTTCTCTGGATTGAAAAAACATGGAGAAGAAGAAGAAGCCTGTAGTTGAGAATAGAACAAAATGAAAAAGAAAAAAATATATAATGGTATTTTAGTCAACTTATTTATGTCTAATTTTGTCATAATTATTATGGTGTATATTTAGGGGTTTTGGGGTATGAATAGCGGCACCTTTATTTTATTGTGTGGCTTTTTTTTTTTAGCAGGTTGTGTGGCTCATGATAAAATTTCTAATTTTCATTAAAATTAGAACTAAATTTGTAAAATTAAAATTGTTATGAAATATAATTGTAAATTTATATTTAAACATGATTAAATTACAATTGTTCTATAGTTATAGGACTAATTTTGTAATTTTCTTGAAAGAATATTACTAATTATCCTTTTCTTTTGATGATATATATATATATATATATATATGCGCGCGTATGTATAATTCTTGGAAGGAATTTATATATGTAGGAAAATTGTGTTTATGTTGAGGAGACAAGTAGGGTAAGGTAAAGGCATTGATTTGAATTAAGGTCACCTTAAAGGTGAAATCATATTATAATATCCACGTGATCATGATTAATCATTTGATATTGTGTCCATCTCGTTAGTTGGAATTGCATTAAATAATAGACCCCATGTACGATGTTCTTTTTTTATTTTCAATCGAAATCATGTTATTATAGAGTTTTTGTTGATTGATTATTACATCGAAATGAACTCTAATAATAATACAAATAGTAAATAAATTTGAAGATTTTAGGTGCGCTTAACTTTTAAAATTAAATTTTATTTTTTAGGCATTAAGCAGAAATTCAAAATTAACGAATTTATAATATTTATTTGGGTTGATTCTATTTGGATTAACAGTTTTAATTTTTTTTTATTAACGAATTATAGCAATAGCACCGATTAAGGCAACTAAAAGAATTATTGATTTCTAAACCTAACATTCCTTTTCAAACGTTTATTTAAGGGGCTTTGCACTTTAATTGTTTTTTATTATTTGTGAATATTTTGAAAGATTTGTTGTTTAAAAATTATTAGTACATGCTTTTTAATTATTGAAAAATTATTTTTAAAAGTTCTTTATTTTATTAGAAAGTAATTCCACGTGACGGAAGTTATTATATTCGTTTATTTTTCTGTTTGAAACTTCAGCACGATAATGTTTCTTATTTATAAAAATTCTAATTATTATTCCACACTATTTATAATTAGTTTTTTTGTTTTTTTTTTGTTTTTCATTTCTCTTAAATAGAAAGCCCAAAAGACCCCTTGTCTTTCTTTGCCATAAAAAAATACAGCATTCTTTTTTGTATTTCTTGCAGGACTCATTATAAAAATCACTTTTGAATAACCGAGGAACTTGTACAAATATTTTTAGATCTTTCAAAATATTCACAGATTACAAATACAACTGCTTATTAAAAAAAAATAAAAAAAATATTAAATTCTACATGATTCTAACACCTCATATATTAGTCACATTAATATACACTCACAATAGGTAGAAATTTCATGTTAATAGTATTATGCATTCTAATGTATTCTGTAGCACCATGACCTTCATTTATTTGTCCATGAAAATTGTAAAATTTATATATATATATTTATATATATATATATATATAATAAAGAAAGTGAAAAAGATAATAAAAAAATAAAAGAGAGATTGCACTATAGTATTCAAGTTAAAAGTGAATTTTAGTCAACATAAGTGGGCAACAAATTTGATGTGAAATGAAATGCCATTATCTCTTCCTTTCGAGGTTGAAGCATGAAAAGACACCCAATCAATCTATTGATTTGTTGAATCGAATCTCCTAGAGTCTAGCTTTTTCTATTCTATAAGATTTGTTTAACTAGTTTTAACAATTATGTAAATTAAGTAATAATAATAATAATAATAATAATAATAATAATAATAATAATAATAATAATAATAATAATAAATACAATTTTATAAAAAATATTAATTTAGGTAGGTTAGTATTGGATTGGAGGGGGCATGCAATTTTTTTGGGGTAATTTTAGATCGTGTAAGTTATAAGAATAATGTTAATCTTATATTTATTCTGAGATTTAATATGGTATGATTTGTAAAGTATGTGTCAAATTAATCTTAATGAAAAAGTAATGAATATATATATGAAAATGTAGTATGTAATGATTAAATAATTGACTAATCATAAAATAGTTATTTAAATTTGGAATACTAGATATTCGCCCATGCATTTCACGAGATAAAATATATTTTATTATATTAATAATATGTTATAAAATTATATTATTCTTATTAAGGACTATAAAATATATAAGTGATATGAAAAAAATTAAAAACAGATAATTATATAACAAAACAAGAGATCATGATGCAAACAAAATACTTATGAAATATAAAATACAAAGAAAAAATTAATAAATTTTGCGTGTGACTTACACATATTTGTAGATCATTTTTTACATGATAAAAAAGAAATCAAAGTATCATATTTTTTAAATATATTTTGTTTGTATTTATTGATCGCTATTTTATTTCATTTAAAATACGACTCGCAAAAGCACAAGATAAATTATAGTAAAATTTATATAATATATATATATATATATATATATATATATATATAAAATAGCAGAAACACTACATATTTAGAAACCATTGCATTTTTCCACCTAAAATAATTACTAAATCTGGGTACACGTGACACCATCTAATTGGACAATTTTATATAATTAAATATATATTTAAGTTAAACAATGAGCTGATTTTTTGAAGATTTTTAATTATTTTGTTTGCATTCAATCATAATAATTGTTTGCTTAATTAATAGGTCAAACATTCCTTAGATGCTTTTCGTAGAAAGTAATCAATGTCAATATTTTTTTTTTTTTGCATACAAATAAGATTTTTTAATTAATTTATCAAACCATGTTTTGTAATACATTTAATGGAATATATAGAAAGATAAACGACTATAGTTGGTTATGATCAATATATTGAGGAAATTATTAATTAAATATATTACCTTAATTAATAGATATATCTATATATATTAGTGTATTGTTGACTTTTTCATATACATTATTATTCAATTAATAAATATTAATTACATAATTATTATTTGTAATTAAAAATTTAATAGTGCTAATTATTAAAATTTTGGTATGATTAGGGGTGAGATCTTTATGGCTGTCAGTTTTTCTTTTCTTTAGTTTTCGAAACTTTCTTTCCTTATCTTTTAATAAGAAATATTTAAAATTTAATATAATAATTTTAGTTACGTATACAATTGATTGTTGATTGAATTCAGAATTAAAAAAAAGGTCAGCGTAGTTATTAGACCGAAATTTAAGAAATATTTGTGAATAATGAAATGAATCTTTTATTTATACACATATATGCATTCCCAGTTATATTTTCTCTTATTACCAAATAATTTGAGTGCCTTCCATTGGTTGCTCCAATGGTCTCTTCCATGAATGTTGTATCACTCCTATTTTACTTGAGGATTATTATTCCCCGAATGCGTAATGAAAATAGCCTAAGCACGACGATTTTATGATATTATGGCATTCAGGGAAGTTACGGGGAGTCGTGGAATTTTTATACACATTCGGTGGCCAGCGGAACAGACTGACGATGCATCTGGTACGCCAGTGTCGTCGCTGCCTGAACATGAATACTATGGTTATCATTCTGCCACAATCGTTATCTACAGAAGAGGGTTACTGTAATCAACACCGACGAAGACTACTTCAACTACCGTGTATCCACCAGTAGGATATTACCATATATGTTACATTAATAAATTAAATATATCTATATATAAAAATTACGAGTTTTAAAATTTTAGTATATATTAAATTGTAGAATGATTTACGTTGTTATCTTCTACTTTCTTTGTTGCAAATTTTGTTAATTTTGTAGATTCTGTTATTTACATTAATCTTTTAGTTTAGCATCTCATATCTTTCCATATATTTTGAAATGATTTCATTCTTTGACTTGCTCTTATTTCATGGAAGTGAGGAATCATGCTCCTCACTACATGCTACCCTTCTAAATTATATTGTTCTTCTAGCAATTTGTTGAACGAAAATGGATCAAGTAATAAATTTTTTTGTGACATTTAATATTATCGCTCTATTTATTTTTATTATTATTATTATTATTATTATTATTATTATTATTATTATTATTATTATTATTTCGTTAAGTTATATTTATGCATCAATGCCATTCATGAGTCAACTCTCAAAAGCAATTGAAACTAATTTTTTTCCACAGACCTTGATGTTTGACCTAATTTTCAAACAATAAGTCACTCTAAAAAGAAAGAATTGACTCCATTAAAGTGCCAGATGCACAAGATCCACCAGACAAGGTATTGAAAACTATTAATTGTCATATTTTAATATGATACAAACCTTTTCCTTTTTCAATTGAATCATACTAATACAACTTTATTTTTTATTATTTTAATCTTTTTTTATTTTCCCATTTATTGTATATTTTATCTCACACTATAAAACGTATTCAACCTTATATTTTAACTTTAGACTATTGAATTTGAGACATTATTGAGATTTCCTGCATGGGTTTGGTAAAGCCAAAAAAAATGTTTGGTTTTGTAGAAATAGGGCCAACTGACTTTCAATGAAATGGAACATTCATCATTTTTATTGTAAGACTCTCAACTTCAGTTTTAATAGTTGCTACCTTCAATTTTGAATTTTTATTTTTTTGGGATTCAACGATTGTTGGGCTCTTTCTTTCTTTTCTTTTTTTATTTTTTTATTTTAAATACCGTTAGTTTATGTATGTAATTCTATGATCTATATTTGATTATCTGGAATTCTATAATAACCTTTGATTTTTTTCTTTCTTTTTTTTTTTTGAAAAAATAAGTGTTTTTTTTATATATTTGTAAAAATCTAATTTGACTTGTACTTCCTGCTCTGCAGATATGATGGAGCTTCTCTTTTCAATGACTTTGTTTTCTCAAGCAATAGATACTTGAAGATGATTTGTCTCTAAATGACAAAGCATTTATTTATTGTTCAATCTAAAAATCATTAGTTTTTTTTATTATCAAAAGACTAATTTAACTAATTGTTATATAATTAATGTTAGCTTGGATGGGAATTGACCATAAAAAGTTAATTTGCATTATAACAATTGTATTACTAATTTATACTCATTTTGTAATTTTTTAAGATTTCTGCTAAGAAAATGTAGAGGACTGGGTACCGATTGATCTCAAGAGGACCAGAAGGTGAGCAATGTCATCTTGATTAATATAAATGGATTCAGAATCTATATTAAGAAAGGTAAGCAGCAATAGAATTGTATGAATTGCTAGCCATATGAATGCAGATAGTTTCCGGTAAAATTATATATATGTTCTTTGTTGATTTTGGAGATCCTATCTTCAAGATTTGACTCTTGGCATATTCCTTATATGGTGGAACTAAATTGATTTGCCTGAAATGATGTAGATAACAATAATAAGATTTGAAAATTTTCAAAATTTATATATTTTTGAATTCCTATATATATTTTTGGATTGAAAAATATATCGTAATAAATACTTCTTATTATTATTATTATTATTGTTGTTGTTGTTGTTGTTGTTGTTGTTGTTGTTGATGTATAAATATAACAAATTTTCTCACTATATTACTATAAGTGCAATCTTTTAGTTATTATATATTAATCAATCAATCAATAATCAAAAAATTAATATAGTAATATATTACACAATAATAATAACTTGACATTGTAACAAAATTTAAAAAATAGTAAGAGTGTTGGATGGGAAAATGACGTCTTACCAAATTTGTTCAAGAATTTGTAATTATATGTGTGTGTGTATATATATATATAAATTGAAAATAATGCATGCAGTATAAATAAAAATATGTGATATTTGAAAGTTTTCTTTCTTGATTATCTTTGCTAATTGGAAGAAAAAAATTGTAATGTAGGACCTAGGTATGATAAATTAATAGGAAAAAATATCTTAATTAAATAAATACTAACTATATCCTACATAAATTTAATAAAAAATTAAATATCATAAAATTTCCCATGCATATTTTTAATAAATTATTAAAAATTGTGGTCTAAAATATTTAAAAAATATGATAATACTACATGCAATAAAAATAAAATTATGTCTACACATATCATAATTCTAATAATTAGGGATATTAAAAATATTCTTCCTTGAATATCTTGCTAATTGGAGGAAATAAAATCGGAAGAAAAAAATAATTTAATTTAGGTATGATATATCAATAAAAAAACATTCATTAAATAAATAAATACTAATTATAATCCTAATAAAATTAAAATAAATCGACAATATTAAATGAAAATAGAATAATTGAACGTTTACCTAGATTTTAAGTTATTATGTTAAATTTGTTATACATTAATTGAATTTTTTTTATTAAAAGAACGCAAGGAAACTTTGATATAAGGAAAAACTTATTTAATGTAAACAAATTAATCAGAATGAGCGGATCAATTAGACCTTGCCAAGTTTGACTTATTATTTAATTTAAAAAATGATGTTGTATAATGCAATTAAAATAAATTGAAATTTCCTTAAAATCATTTAATTATTTAAGATGATTAATTAAGATACAAAGTTACTTATATAAAAATTGATCAAATTATATGCTGCGGTGTGTCCATAGAATTGTAACAAATTTAGTTTAGATATTATACAGGATCATTTTTAAATTGTAGATTGTATGGTACATAATTTTTGAGTTTAGTTATATGATTAAATATAAATTTTATAATGTAATATACTTCACATGATTAATAAAGAATCTGGATCCGTGGGTTTTAAAATTAGTTAACTTTTTTGTTTAAGCTTAATTTATTGTATATTAAACAATCAAATTTGTGAAAAATATTATTAAAAGAATCTCACTATATATAGATACATCCAACTTTGATGATGATATCAATCTTCAAAATTATAAATCATTAAATTTACATAATCCTATATGATACATTACTAAAATAGGTAAGGTAATAGCGTGTGTATGAATATGTATGTATGTATGTATGTATGTATGTATGTATATGTACATGAATTCAAATCATTTTGTTTAAGTTTCTAAATTATACAACAAAGTTGGAATACATGTATTTTGTCATTTTAAATAATAACTTAAATGTAGGAGATGTAATAATATTTCCTATTCAATCTCAAAAATTCATATAAATGGATTTTTTTTTTGTTCTACATCACTTTTTAAGGAAGATATATACAAAGGTTTTGGAAGATTTAACAAATAATTTCAATTACTGTAGTAATTCATGAGCATTAATTATTACATTTTTTTAAAAAAAAATTAATATTTTCAATTGTGTTGAAATTTTGATTTTGCAGGAATTTAGATATACTTTTTTTTTTGTTATTTTATTTTATTTTTTTTATAGTTATTTGACAAATTTTAATTATTTTAGACATGTAATAAGTAAAGTTTATCGTTATTGTATTCAACACAATGTTTTATTGATATTTTTTTAAACTCTTTTCCATGTTTACCATTGTAAATTTCATCATACTATATGTTAATGTATAATATTTTTGTAATGTGAAATATATTCATTTAAGATGTTATGATTCATTACACTTATCTTATTTTATTTATGATAATAAGGACTAATATTAATAATATAGTATTTTAGATAATAAATTGGATCGATCAATATAAATTTTTATAATATAGGATCATTTTTATAGAAAACTAATATGTATATATTTATCAAATAAACCTTGTTTTATAGAAATTGTGTATATCAAAATAGCTAAATATATGAAAATAATTGAATAATTAGTCAAAGCCACATTATCATAAATAATATAACAAAAAAATTTTAAAAAGTGATTATTTTTTTTATTCCATGTAAATAAACAACAAACATAAAATTATGGTGAGACTCCCGCAGATATATTCTAAAAACACGTATCTAATTTATTATTATGTATTAAAATATATAACTTAATTTTATTTAAGTATAGTCTTTAATTATATAAATAATACTTAATTTTTTTACAAATATATATATATACACACTTATAGATATATATATATATATACACACACACATATGAAGATTCCCCTATACCTTAAAAATTAGGATTAGATTATTAATTATTCAATGTATCAAAAAAATTGTTTTTAGGATGCGAAGCTAGAAATATCCTTTGTATAATAAATATACGAAAAATCTCCTATAAATATAAAATTAATGAATATTTCAATTTTGTATTTACAGTACAATCCAATAAGATGATAATTATGTTGAGACTCTTGAAGATATATATTTTAAAATATGTTTAATTGATTATAACTTAATTTTATTAAAGTTTTGAATTTAATTATATGATGAATAAATAACTTTGATTCAAATGCATATAGAGCATCCCCGGAAAATCAGGATTAGGTGATTAATTATTCAAGTATAAAGAATATTATTTAAGGATATAAATTCGAGAATATCATTTGTATAATAAATACATAAAAAACATCCTAAAATTTTGAAACTAAATCTTATTTATCAAAACAGTGTTTCAAATTTTATTTACAGCACAAATCCGTCTAGATGATAATTATACACTAAATACAAAAGATTTTTAAAACACCAGAAAAATATTTTTTAAAATTTATAAACATACAAATAGATGATTAATAATTAAATATATCATATGACTATGTTTTTTATGATACAAATCCGAAAATATCATTTGTATAACAAATATACAAAAAAATCTCCTAAAAATCCAAAACTAATTTTCATTGGTAAAATAATGTTTCAATTTTAACAATAATAATAATGGTGTCAAATCCTTATAAGAAAATTGATATTATTTATTTAAATTCAACACATATACCAAAACAAATATAAGTAAATAAATTCATTAAAAAAAACTATATCAATAAAAATTATCAATATTGGTGTCACATTAAATATCACAAAAAGATGATTTTCATATTAAATATTGTAATTTGCATATTAAATATTAAATATTGTGTATATATTAAATATCACAAAGTTCTCATTTTATCTCTTTTGTAATTTGCATATTAAATATTGTGTATATATTTTTACATACTTTATCCATTTATTCAATTTCATTGCATCCAAAAGAATAAATTATTTTAATGTAAATATAATTAAATAAAACCCTTAATTTAATTATATATAGTTAGAATTAAAAAATAAATTTATCTTCAAGTGTGAATTTAAAAAGGTTAAAGATGCTGACGGATGTTAAAATTGACAAAAAATAGTGATTCATATTGGTCTTATTTTCAGATGTAATAGTGATTGTTTGTACTTATATATATATATATAAGTATCTACTCTATATTTATATTATTTTCTTTTTGTTTTGCTTATTTCACTTTTTGAGGAATCATTCTGATATATATTTTTGTTATCATAATTTTTAATTTTATAAATTAAGCGAGTATACAAAATTCATATTTTATCTAATTTTACATATCATATTAAATATTTTGAATATATTTATGTATATAATATGTTATTTAATTATATATATAAATTAATATAATATTTAAGTATAACTATAATGATTGTTTTATTTAATTAAAAAATTAATAGTCAAACCATAATTATATAATATTAAGTTTAATAAATAAATAATAAAAGAATTTATATATTACAAATAGTGCAACACACGGGTGAAATACTAGTATGGTGAGAAAATGTATCGTATCCACAGGGACACTATATTGTAAAATCAATTAAGTATTTGCTTATGATATTTTCCTTTATCTGAAGAATTCAATTAATGGAATGAGTTTTATAAGATAAACTAAAACAAATAAAGAGAATAAAAAGATAACAAAGCAAGTCAAACAACTAAAACTATTCAGAGATTATATGGATTCCAGGGACATGCATTCATATAACTCTTTTAATGTATCAAACCATATTTAATTCTTTTATTTGTATGAGGATCACTGAGATATTTGGATCATCTCTCTCGAGTTAGATCCAAAAATAGATTAGAAAGCACTGATCATTCTCAAAATATTATCTAACTCCCAATCGTGCCTATGATCTATTCTCATCATAATATTTACCAATCTCTCGATCTAGCAAGTTTTATGTTATGCATTTCTAATCCGTTAACCAATTACTCCCTCTCAGGTAATAATGGATTAACTACACATATGCAATTAGTCGTCACATAATTCCATACGACATTCAAATCAAGGGAGCATAAACAAATATAGGAAGGAAAATAATATCATTAAAGAAAAATATATGAATCCATAATTATGCACTCCCTAAAATCACTACATATTGATAATCATGGCTAACATAAAAAGAACAAAAGAAAAGAAGACTATTGAAGCCCAAACGATCTTCGTTTCTCTCTCTCTGATGACTTGGTTGGTTGATTATCTTTATATCCTTGTTTCTAACCCTAAAATTCGTTGTAGATTGTGTTGTATGATGTCTATAATCTGATGTAGTTCCTCATTTTATAGACAATTAATAGGATTTTGATAGCCTTTATATCTCTGATTAAAATGGGAAGATATGCCTGAATCAGACCAAATCTAGAAGATATGCCCAAATCACACCAAATCAAGAAGATATGCTTGAATCACACCAAATCGCGACAGTTAAGATCATATCACGAGGATAAGCACGGTCCATGTGACTTGAGACGTGGTCTATACATCCTTAATTATTTGTTGTTCTGTCAAAATTTCAACAAACACGTGACGTAACAAAATATAACAAAATCATGATGAACTCGTCACTTAAGTACATGCAATTGCCAAAAAAATCTAACATAATAACCCCAAATTGCACGTAAATACTATGTTTATCATTTATTTTTCTTTATGATTTAAATTTTTGTCTGCTTATAAAATTTAATATTACATAACTTCACTATATTTGTAGATATAAAAAATTAGAAATCTTAAAGTTTATCTCAAATCAATTTGAAGTATAATTTCATATGTATAGTGTATTGTCATTCTCTCAAAAAGTTTTTCTAATAAATAAAAAATAAAAAATTATATAACGAAATAAATTTTAGAATTCAAACTCAATTCAACTTACTATAATTTTTCAATATTGATACCCAATAGATAGTAAACTTAATTACTATCCGACAGACGGTGATATTGATACCCAATAAATTATCATCCAAAAATAGAAGAAGAATGTTTTATGAGCATATACTTTATTTTTCAATCGTGGTTGCTGCTATGTTATATTGATTTGTATCATGATATGCTATATTTTCTTTCATACAGGGCTCCTTTATACAGGCCTGAATGATATCTCATTATTCAAAAACAAACATCATAATTTATTGGGTAATTTATCAATAGGATACTTTTATGATACGTAGCAACAAGCCCTAGTCATATATAATAAATTCAGTTAAATAAAGATCATGCTTACTGCTTTCTTTAACTAATGTAATGTCACATTACATGTGCCGTCACATGAATCTTGATTTGTGCAATGGGCCTACCCCAACCAAAAGATAAATAAAATATATGAATTTGTTTTGAGGTGGTGTCACGGGGCGCTTGTAGTGAGTAATAGAATTTAGCGCACCGTGCGGCTAGCAATCGACACCTTCAACTACTTCCGTCTTGCCAACACGAACTAGCTCGAGAGCTTGTGCTGTTGCGATGCAATCACACCCGAATGTGCTTTAGTGGCACAGCGAAACAAAAGAACCAATTGCAAAAAGTTTTCTTTTGTATTAAATGGTAGGCAACAATTACAATATGCAGATACAATTGATAGCAATGGTGGAGAGGAGGGCCTCCAGTCAATTGCTCAGCTCTCTTCAAATACCCTATCCCCCCTATAGTAGCGAAAAATAAAAAAGGCTAGTGACAGCACTAGACATTACAAAGTTGAAGAACGCGACAAAATTTCAAGTAGGGATAAAACTATTTACATGACAAAAAGCCCTACACCTAAACACTTGGACTTCGAAAGAGTGCGAGCAAGCTGCGATCGCTGGCGGCCTTCCTGCGAAGTCGGGCATCCGTTGGCGAAGGGTGTTGGGCGGCCTGTGGGGCGGCCCGAATTGCGGGACTAATCACGGATGATAAGTTTATCCCGAGGGCCCGGAACATTTAAGGGTGGCATCCTATGACAGGTGGGCCTGCGATGAACTTCCCCCAACCATCTAAAATGTGATACTTTTTGAAAAAATTAATATTTTTATTTAGAAATAATTTATTGTCACTATATAAGTGCTACATTTTTACCAAAAAAGTTCTACTTTTATTTGATTAAAATTATATACTTAAATTATAATACTTTTTTTTGTCGTTAAAAGCATACTTTGTTATTGAAAAAATAATATATGTTTAATAACCTAAATAATTGCTACACTCTTTTACCTAAAATGTATTATTTTTTAGCAAAAATATTATGCTCAAAACACCTGTTAGCGTCCAGTCTATTAATTCACATTTTAAAATTATTTATAGGGTAGGATTTAATCAATTGCATATATTTAAATATGCATATGTGTCACATGGAGCCTAAATTCGTGGTTTTTTGTGAGCCCATTGCAAATGCCTAATTTAAACGTTCTTTTCTTTTATAAAATCAAAACTTAATGAAACAGATTATTTTGTCTCAGTTTTTGGATTTTTTCTAAATTGATCTTGTCAATTTCAAGCTAATTTATGTTAAAAAAATAAAAATAAAATAAGGAGCAGCTAATAAAACAACATCTTTTCATTAAATTTTAATTTTGCAAGGAATATCTAAATTGCACGTCTGCAAATGGGCTGCAAAAAATATTAATACGGGCTTATATCAGCAAGTGGATCACAAATTTTATAAAATTAATACACTTGTTTCTTTTAGTTGAAAATTGATATTACGATTGATAATTAATCAAAAAATTATAAATTTACACGTAATTAAACCTATAAATTTTTGTGTAAGTAATAATGTAGGCAAAGAGAAAGCAATCTTGATACACTCCAACTAGCAACTTTTCCCCTATTAACAAATACTCGATCAAATGTTTGTTTTCTTAAAAAGCAATTGATTCCCTTTTGATCCCAAATACACCCACACAATCATCATCAAATATGAGATTTGTTTTCCTCAACTTAAATAAGATCCAAAGGGTTAAGAATTCTTCACTTACCTAACTTTATTTTCCTAATTGTGTTTTTAATTATTTATCAATTTTTAATTTACGAGCTATCTTTTGTAACTTTTTTTTTTTTTTTCAGAACAATAGAAGTTTTATAACACCTTAATGAAATATTCATGATATAGCAATTAGCTAATTTGGTCCATCTGAATTGCCGAAATAATTTAAATGAAAACTGGGATATCCGATTAACAAATTCAAAATGAATGTCGGGGTTCGAAACCCTTCAAAAAAGGAGAAAAAAACTCCTAAAATAGAGGAGACAAAATTCCTGTACTTTTTTTTTTTTTTTTTTTGGTTTTGCAGAATTACAATAATGGACTTCGATTTTCTTGAACTTAAGCTTTTTGTTTATTTGATTCAAGATGAATATGATTATTGTCCCTTGCAAACAAGGAATTTGGACAACACAAAAATTCTTTTTATTCTAAACATAAAAAACCATTTTACAAAAAGTTGGAAATTTGTTGTTTTTATTAAAGGTATATGAAACAAAATACTTCTATAAATAACTCCAATTGTCCAGCAAGAAAGATCACTAGAATCACAATGGATTCAAACACTGCACTCCAAAGCCTTCCTTTTCTTGAATTCTCCAACATTAATTTGCTACCAGAAAAGTTCATTTGGCCTAAAGAGGAAAATCATGTTGCAAACCAAGATGATCAAGAACTCAATGAGTTTATGGTTGATCTCGATGGTTTCTTCAATGGCGACGACGACGAGTCGGCCCGAAGAATGTCCGAGCTCGTTAGATCAGCTTGTTTGAGCCATGGTTTATTCCAAGTGATCAATCACGGTGTTGATCTGAACCTCATAAATTCTGTGCATGATCACGTCAAAAAATTCTTTAAGCTTCCAATTGATGAAAAAATGAGGGTTCATAGGGTGCCTGGAAGTTTATGGGGATACTCTATTGCACATGCAGATCGTTTCTCTTCGAAGTTACCATGGAAGGAAACTGTTTCTTGTTTCTTCCATAACAATGGTCCTGATTCTGAGGCAGCCCTTTTTTTCAGATCAGCTTTTGGGCAAGAATATGAGCAGATAGGGTAAGATGATCAATCAATCTTTCTTGTTTTATGTTTTGCTTATAATCGAATGTACAAATTACATGATTGTGCAATTGATTTCTCTATTGCAAATTATGTTATGTTCAAGCGCTGTTGAATGCATACCAAGTGACATATTATTGATAATAATATGAAAACATGAGACGAAATACTATTGAAATAGAGAATTTTATGTTGCCAATTTTTACCTTCAATGTGTGAATTGTGTGTTAATTATTATTTCTCCGTCATGAATAATATTCTAATGTGTTTTTTGCCAACACCATCTATGCCTACCATGTGTATATTGTGATGTGATTTTAGTTAGAATATGAGACAAATAATGGGAAATTTGCAAAAGTCAATCCAACAATATATGGTCAATTTCAAAATAAGTTTTTTATTTTTTTACTTTTACAATTTTGCTTTTTAACTTTTTAGTTCTTTGATTTTGTCTTTTTACCACTGAAATTCAAAATTCTAATCAGATTATTAGGCGTGCATCGAATATGACCATGTCAAATTGATTTTTTTAATTTTTTACTTTTTTTAATGTATGTGTGGTCACTATAATCGATTTTGTATGTGGTCGATGTCATATTACTTATAAAGGTGGCGAGCGCATCCATGTTATTACTGCACCAGAAAAATAAAAACCCTCAATTTTACGCTATTATGTGTGGTGTATGTGCACTTATTTAAAGAAGATTCCAAATTTTGGTGAAAATTTGATCAAATTTGGACAATTAAAAATATAAAGTATAAAATGCAAAAGCAATAATTTTAGGACCATCCATAAATTATGGAACGAGTTTTGCAATTTTCCTGCTTAAACTACTATTTTGAATAGAAAATCTCATTTAATCAATAATTCACGGGCCATGACTTCTAATCTAATATTTTTGCAGATTGGATTTCCAAAAATACAGTGAGGCCATGAAAAGATTGTCTCTAACCATAATGGAAATCTTGGGCATGAGCTTAGGGCTAGAAGGATCATACTTTAAAGAGTTCTTTCAAGATGGTGACTCTATAATGAGATGCAACTTCTATCCACCATGCCAAGAACCAGGGTTAGTTCTTGGCACTGGACCTCACTGTGATCCAACTGCTTTGACCATCCTCTATCAAGATCAAGTTGGAGGTCTCCAGGTTTTCGCCGACGACAAATGGAAGTCTGTGAGGCCGAGGCAGGAGGCCTTAGTCATCAATCTCGGCGATACATTCTCTGTAAGTTGCAATTTTTATACAATAATTTTAAATCACAAGACATATACACATATATTAATTGGTCGTGAGTTTAATTATAAAAGATAGTAGAATTCACTATTTTGGTTCTATCTCATCATATTTTTTTTAGGGGACTTAGCACTACATTCACCATCAATTAAAAGATATATAATAAAATCATAAAGTATAATAGTGAAGGATTTAAATGAGACCGCTCAACAGTTATAAGACCAAAATCGTAATATTTATGTGCGTGTTGATTGTCGATCTTGACTCTTGAAAAAGTTTAAAAAGTAGACAAGACACTCTAATAATGCCATTAAAGTTTTACTTATTAAATCATATAAAAAGTTACAAGATCTTCAATGAAATGTTTCATGAAAAAAAAAAAATTATATATATATATGCTTAATGGTGTGTTGCTTGTCAATCTTTTAACAGGACAATATTGTAGGACAAGACACACACAACAAGACACATAATAATGCTTCATATCTCCTGCTTGTCCATTAATCAATTAGGTGATACTAAAAGCTACTTGAAGATATATCAAGCGATTAGACAATAGTTATTTATAAAATATTTATTAATCACTTGGTAAAAATAAATATTATATTTTTTTAAGTTCAGGAATATCTCACAGCGTAGCAATACATTTTAAAGCTTTTGAGTTTCGAGATATATTATTCACTTAAAACTTATGAATCAAACGATGAACAATGACAGGGAAGTTTTAGATATTATACATTAAAACTCATGATTTTCAAGAAGTGATATCTTAAAGCTTATTCAACATATCTCGCAGGTCATGAGCTTCGATATATTTATGTTAAAAAAAAATTAAAATACATATTAACATATCTCAACAATCAAGAGGTTCGAGATACATTATAAACTTCAAAACATATTACCAGCTAAAAAAAAGTGGCTGGAAGACATTTGAACTTACAACAGAAACACACAACAACACCAAAACTATCCCTATTTGTATTCACAAAATTATAAGTCCTACATGAACACACACACACACACACACGTGTGTGTTTCTATATTTGTGTGTGCAGGCATTATCAAATGGAGTATACAAGAGCTGCCCACATAGGGCAGTGGTGAACAAGAGGATGGAGAGAGTGTCACTGGCATATTTCCTGTGCCCTAAAGAAGACAAAGTGATTGTACCTCCACAAGATCTTGTTAGCTCAGAGAGGCTGAGGGAGTATCCAGATTTCAAGTGGTCAGATTTCCTCAAATTCACACAGCACCATTATAGGGTTGATTTTGCTACCCTACAAAATTTCACAAAATGGCTACCCTCCCACCAACCCTAGCTACCTACCTACCTCTCTACCTACTATGTTAACCCTAATCTAGCTAGCTATGTTGTATTTTACCTTCTTCTTCTTCCAGTAATTATGTGTATGTCTGTGACTGGGTCTGTGTGTGTGTGTGTGTGTGTTTCCTCATCTATGTATCTATTGTATTGGTTTTATATATTTATCTCAAGATATATATATATATATATATATATATATATATATTGCATTTTGAAGTTTTACTAGTAGTGGGAACTCTCAACCGTAGCATAATCTTGAATAATCAAATCCAGAAATGAAATTGTGGTTCTTCCATCCCAACAAATTGTAAAAGGAAAACAGAAAGTTAATCTGAAAACTTCGAATTGTTATAATCATAGAAGTAAGAAAATAGATAATGTGGGAAAATGGAAAATATGGAAGAGGACAAAAGGAATGCAGGAGGGGTGTCTTTATGTGAATTTTACAAAGACTAAGTAACATGGTATGAGTGAAGAGAAATTCTGGACATCCAAACCCAAATTCCTTGTCATATTTATCAAAATGTGCAGAAAACTGTCCTGTCTTTTGGAATAACTCCTAGGTTGTACCTACAATCAAAATGTGTGTGTGTGTGTAAATATATATTCTTTAATTATATTCCCTTCTACATATTAAATAAGGAGTTGTGTTTATATAGCTAAAGTTCATCATACATATAAAAAAATTCGCATGGAGAAAAAGGTGAAACTGGCCTCTCTATGTATATAGTATTTATATATAATATATAAGTATCACTATTCATGCATTTCTATTTATCATACATGGCACAAAAACTAAAATTTAGTAGTTTTTTTTTTATATTTTTTTAACAAAAGTGCTCTTTCAATTTGTTTTTAATTTCAAGATTTATATCATGCATATGTCGCATTATCTTATACTTTGTTGGACACTGGTCGCAATTTTTGCTCCCTTATTCCCTTGCTTTTAACGTGCTTGAAAGAGAGTGGATATGTTGGGATCTCCTCTACTCTCTTTTCCTTCATTTTCTCTACCCATTTACAAAATAAAGCCTCCATTTTTTAAAACAAAGTCTCCATTTCAAAGCAAAGCCTCAATTTCTTGTCTTTTCAAAAATATTATTCAAATTTCATAGATTGAAATATATAAGTTCAATTAAAAACAACTATGTTCTACAAAAAAATATTCAAAATATTGTATGTTATTGTTTTGCTTCGATGATACAAGAGAACAAAAGAAAAAAAAAATGTGGGTTATAGCCCCAAATAGACTAGTCCTATCAAACTTTGAACTAATAGGACACGAAACTAAGTTCTAATTCTATAACTTTGTGAGTTAGAGTGGGGTCGTGATCCTTTTAACAACTTTCACGAAACAATCTTAACAAATCGAACATCACCTTGATACTGATACTAATAATTTTCAAATTAAAAGCCCATATAAACTGCTACACCAACCAAACTTGGGCTTACAAAGCTCACTAAAAATAACATCATCAACAAATTGGGCTCGGCCCAAGTAAATCCCTGCTAAAAGAAGGCCACACTTGTAGCATTGGAGCCCAAAATTTAAAACTTCTAGTGCTGTCTTATCCAACCCTAGCGTCAAGGAATGACTCCATTGTCTTCATTTTTTTAATCAACGGTATCTTTGTTTTAAACTTGATACGAACAGATTTTAAATATTAAAATATTTTATATTCATTTATTTTGAGTAGTAACATTTAATTTTATAATTAAATTAAATTCTAGTCTAATATCTATTTCACTTCTATGTACCTAAATCGCTATTTTTTTTATATTTTCTTTCTTCTAACACAAAATATTACAATAATATGGTTTAATATATACAGTACAATCATATCATATACAATTTTAAACAAACAAATATTATTATTATTCAACTTTATTTTAAAATTTTAAAATTGGAATTTGTGACGACCCACTTAAATTTAAACCAAATATCCCCTAAAGGCTTGGTTGTATTAGGTTATGCCCATTTGGATGGGAGATGAGCCCAACCCAAATATTTATTTGTTTTAGAATATCGATGGGGGATCGAACATCCTTTCCATCCAAGCCCTACTGATTGTGAATGATGTGGTATCTTATTATTTGACATCTCTCTTTCTGTCACTACATTTACAGTTCTTATCATACCCTACTTCATTTCAATACAAACAAAACTCTTTATTATTCATCTAGATGTGAATTTTTTAAATGTACCAGTTTGAATAGGTGACAGACACCAACATTTCAAAACAAACAACCCATAAGTGTTTTCCTCCAAATATTTTAACTACATAGATAATGAATATCCGTGAAAATTAATATATATATATATATATATATTTAAAAAAGAAAGAAAACATTGGGGGAATTAATTTTATTTTTCTTAATTCTGGAGTCCATGTCTGTGAAAGAAATAAGTGTTGACTTCATCCATTGACCCAGGGGGGTCTTCATAGGCAACTTCTTGTTTCAGTAGTTAATGTATGTACACACTAATAATGCCTTGTTAAAATAACACGCCAAACCTAAGTGTCGAAAATCGGTAGAATTTTATTAATTTCCATAACTTTTTGAAAATCGGTAAAAGAAATTCAGACTTAGCTAAAATTCTATTAAAAAACGTCTCCAAGAAGAAGAAAAAAAAAAGGTTGACACCGTTAATTTAATTTTACAAATCACATCACAAAGACCAAAAGCAAAGATATAAGTAGGTGAGGTATGATTAAGTGACTTCAAAATTCACATTTGTTTCAAAACTTTGAATATGTTACTATTTAATATTGAAATTGTAGCAAAAGAAGTGTTTCATAGGACAATTGTTGTGGTTTATGAATCAAAACCTAAATGATCTATATCTATAGTAGAATGAAACTTATTTCATAAGACCAAAGAGTCGACTGACTCAATCCCAAATAAATATGAGTTATTATTGGCCCAGAAATATGATACACTTGCTTTCTATTATTTTTTTACTCACATTTTTTGAATTGTTTCTACTTCGCATGCTCCATTGTTTTCGTTCGTGTTTTCACATACCTTAGTTTGTACTTAAAAAAAAAAAAAAACCATATTCATAAATTCAAGAATAAAAGCAATTTCTAGTTTTTCAATTTCTAGATAATTCCAAAATTATGAAAATAACATTTAAGAAGTAAAAGCATTTTTATTTGCTTTATTTGTGTGTTCTCTTTTGTATTAAAGATATTTTCTTTTAAAGGCCCAAATTTTCATAAATAAAATAATAAAAGAAAATTAGTGCTTTCAAATCATTAAAATTTTTGAAGATGTCAAAGAAAGAGAAATATAACCAAACAACATAAAATACAATAAATAAATACATGATGCAACTCCTTGTTATTTCTTTGATAGGGTTTAACCAAATTTAAAAAAAAAAAAAAAAAAAAAAAAAAAAAAAAAAAAAAAAAACTAAACCCACATCAAGAATTTAAAATTTTACTTCATAAACAAAATTACATAATTAAAAAACAAAGATTCTTGATCAAGCTCGATTCAGGTCCAAAAATGACTAGGATTGATGAGAACAGTCCAAGCAACAATGAAGAAGAAGATGTCGAGCTGCAATTCAAAGGACCCGTTACCCGACTTCGTGCTAACAACAACAACCAGCCGTAAGTTATCTCATCTCCACCCTTCCCAAATCCTAACCGAAACCATATATTCCTCCATATTCAACCCTTCGAGCCTTAATTTCAGATTTGGTTGTGTTTCACTTTGTGTCGTTCATAGTTTATTTAATCGAGTCGTCTAGTCGTCGATTGGTATAATTTGAGTCGTGTGTTGAGCCCTTACATTACCGTCGTGTGTTCGTTTCTGTTTTCCGCGTACTTTGTTTTAATAGTGTGTTCTCGATACCCTTGAGATCACATCATAAAAGTGGTATCAGAGCCACGACGGCTTTACTGTTCGTGGTTCAACAATTGGTGTCTTGTAATTCTATTGAGTATTTCGTGTTTCGAGTTGTAATTTCGTTTCTTGTTCATTCATAGTTTAAAAAAAAAAAGGAAAGAAATCGATCAAAAAAAAAAAGAAATCGATCAAAAAAAAAAAGAAAAAAATCGATCAAAAAAAAAAGGAAAAAAAAAAAGAAAGAAATCGATCAAAAAACAAAAAAAGAAGAATTGTTCTTGTTATCTTGTTTTCGTCCAGTGCATCAATCAGTCAGAAGAGGAGCGAAGAAGGAAGAGATCGATTCTTACCTTGTTGATTGCTAGATATATCGGGTTATTTAAGATTGTGTTTGCACTGGTGATACACATCCAAATCAAACCTACCTTATATGTTCATCTCTTTTCCTTATTATTCCCTACACCCCAATTAAAACATCCTGTTTCCCGGTAAAACTTCAAACGGACGCCAATTTTGCCCCCGACCTCCGATTTTGGTCCATAATACCATTCCGGAAGCGGAACGATGAGACGAACAAGACTCACAGCTTTGCTGTGATATATAGGTACGGCAGCCCAAATTCCTTCATCTTCAAGGTGAAATCGTCCATCGAATATTTTTTGGATTTCTGTTTCTTCGAAATTCTGTGCTTTTCCACCCCTACAGCCGACCCTTACCACATTGCAGCCTTTATACATCAAGTTTGAGATTGAGAGAAGACCTACGAGGTGCTGACTTCAAGTTTGAGATTTTCGAATCCATACATACACACCACCACACACGTGCACCACCATATCTTTGAGTGATACACGAGTGGAAACAAAAGGAGTGAAAACATACAAGTGAACGTGGGGTTGTGAGGTTCCTTTCTTATTTTCCTTTACGTTTGTTCGTTTTGCAGGTACCTCCCTACGAGGAGCTGACTTCAAGACGGTGATTTTCGAATCCATACATACACACTACCACACACGTGCACACCATATATTTGAGTGATACACGAGTGGAAACAAAAGGAGTGAAAACATACGAGTGAACGTGAGATTGTGAGGTTCTTTCCTTGTTTACTTTACGTTTGTTCGTTGTGCAGGAACCATGCAACCCGGAGATAATTCCAAGAAGGCAGCCGACTTACAGAAGTCACCCAACACTCCATCATCGCCTACTACACCCATGGATGATGCTTCATCTTTCCAGCAGCATAGTAATGCTAAATTTCTATATGAGGCTTTCACCCGAGACTATACTAGGCGCAATCAGGTCCTGGATACTACTTTGGAGAGGATCATGGAACGGCTTGAGCATCTCAGCGCTCGAGACCCAGTACCACCAGTTGTAGCTCAGCCAAACGAGCCTGTAAGACCAGCACGACCGCCCCCAGCTATTGTTCAGCGACGCCAACTACCCGTGCAGGAGGACGAACATGACGTTCAAGATGAATATATGGGTGAAGCAGACTTTGGAGCAGAAATCGAGGCTGAGTATGAACCCCCACCTCCACAGAGGCGTGACCAACCACGTCCTCTACCTCCCCGGCGTGCAGCCCGCGCCGTTCCCCACAGATTTGGAGAGACCTACAGCTTGTTAAATAACATCAAAACAAGCATTCCAGAATTCAAGGGTTTACACGATCCTGATGTGTACCTCGATTGGGAGCGGAAAGTCAACAAGATCTTCGAGTGTTACGACTTTCCTGAGTTTAAGAAGGTTCAGCTCGTATCTCTGGAATTTAGAGGCTATGCAGCCTCATGGTGGGAGAACCAGCAAGAAAGAAGGTGCCGTGATCGATATCCGCCTATCGATACGTGGCAAGAGATGAAAGACGTCATGCGAGGATGTTTTATCCCAGTACACTATGAACGAGAGCTTGAAAAGAAACTGAATAGAATCAAGCAAGGCACTCGTTCGATTGAAGAATACCATAAGGAGCTCGAGACCTCCTTGAACCGAGCCAGAAAAGAAGAGACCTTAAATGCTACCATCATTCGGTATATTGAGGGCATGAATCCGGATATTGCATGTGAAGTCGAGCTGAGAGACTTCGCCAGCATTGAGGAGATGGTGCACTATGCATCAATAGTCGAACGACAGCTCCGTGATGGCCGCCGCCGATCCAACCACAGTGCAGCACCTACACGGCCAACTTGGAGTCGAGGCTCTTCATCTACGCCTCCCACTGACCCCACACGTCCCCGAGGACAGCCCGGTCAGCCTGTTCGACGTTTTGACAACTCTACCCAGCAGTCCAACCGTAGGCCCGAGTCTACGCCGCCTAATTCTGCAAGGTCTCAAAACACACGGCCTAATCCACCTCAGCAGTCGTCCAATGTAGCCCCAAATCGAGCTCGTGATATCCAATGTCACAAGTGTCAAGGTTGGGGTCATTTTCAAAGAGATTGTCCAAACCGGTGAATTCTATACCTTACGGAACAAAATGAGCTCGAATCAGCCAGTGAGGACGAATCGGAACAGCAAGGCGATGCTACCATTGGAGAGAACGACGCAGGGCAAGAGGAGATTGATCCGGATCCTGAGCAAGTCAGTCTAGTTACCATCCGGAGTCTGAGCATCATTCGAGAAGAGGAGCAAGATCATCAACGGGAAAATATATTCTACACCCGTGCAACGATCAAGACTCATACATGCTCCATGATTATTGACAGTGGCAGCGTCATCAACGCCATTAGTCAATACGCAGTAAATAAACTCGCCTTGATTACAAAGAAGCACCCGAAGCCACACAGACTGCAGTGGCTCACAGACAGGGGCGAAATCCGAGTTGTCTGCCAGGTAAGTGTCTCGTTCTCAATTGGTACATTTTCTGACACTGTTTTGTGCGATGTTATTCCTATGGATGCAGTGCACCTTCTTTTAGGTCGACCCTAGCAGTTTGATAGACGTGTAGTCCACGATGGACAATTGAACACGTATGCAGTGGAGACCAATGGCCGAACCAGCATCTTGAAGCCGTTGTCACCCAAAGCCGTTGCCGAGGACCAGCAACGCATGCAAGAGAGGTTCAAAGAAGAGAAGGGAAGGCTAGCCGCAAAACGGACCATCGCCGCAACCACCGATACCCCGGCCAATTCTGACCCCGTGCAGCCCTCCTCCAATGCCTCCTCCTCTTCAAAACAGCCCCCTCTTGACTCTTTAACCAAGGATAAACCATCCGGTTCAGCTGCAAGCAATTCCAAGTCGAAAAGATTGTTTATTTCGGTTAAAGGAGTTGAAAAAGCAGTTAAAGCAGGTTTGCCACTAGTCTTACTTTCATATAAGAGCAGTGCTACTAACAATGATTGTTTGCCTAGTGATGTGCAGCCCTTGTTGGATGAGTACAGTGACGTGTTTCCGGAGGAGATACCAAGTGGTTTACCTCCAGTTCGAGGGATCGAGCACCAGATCGATTTTCAGCCCGGTGCTGTGCTTCCCAACCGCCCAGCTTACCGCACCAGCCCCGATGAGACGAAGGAGATTGATCGTCAAGTCAAAAAGCTATTGGAGAAGAAGCAAATCCGTGAATCGATGAGCCCTTGCGCAGTCCCGGTGATTCTAGTGCCGAAGAAGAACAATGAATGGCGAATGTGTATGGACTGTCGCGCCATCAACAAGATTACGGTAAAGTATCGTTTTCCTATCCCTAGGTTAGATGATATGCTTGATGAGTTATCTGGTTCTAAGGTCTTTTCTAAGATAGATTTACGTTCCGGTTACTTTCAAGTACGTATGCATGAAGGGGATGAATGGAAAACAGCTTTTAAAACAAAACATGGTTTATATGAGTGGCTCGTCATGCCTTTTGGTCTCACAAATGCACCAAGCACGTTTATGAGGTTGATGAACCATGTCTTGCGTGAGGTCATTGGTAAATTCGTTGTTGTGTATTTTGATGACATTCTGATTTACAGTGAGTCATTACACACGCACCTGCAGCACCTTAGACAATTTTTTCACATTCTTAGGGAGTCAAAATTATATGGTAATTTGTGTAAGTGCTCGTTTTGCATGAAAGAAGTCGTTTTTCTCGGCTTCGTTGTTAGTGAGCGCGGTATAGAGGTAGACCATTCCAAATCCAAGCGATTGAGGAATGGCCGACTCCTACATCGGCGTCCGAGGTCCGATCTTTCCACGGCCTTGCTGGTTTTTATCGACGCTTCGTGCGCGATTTCTCCAGCATAGCTGCACCGCTTACGGAGTTAAGCAAGAAAGATCGAAAGTTTGAATGGGGTCCTGTTCAAGAGCATGCATTTAACACTTTGAAATCATGTTTATGTAATGCACCTGTTCTTCGTCTTCCGGACTTCAATAAAACGTTTGAAATTGAGTGTGATGCCTCGGGCAAAGGGATTGGTGCTGTTTTGATGCAGGAACGCAGGCCAGTTGCCTATTTCAGTGAGAAGCTCAACGACGCCGCCCTTAGGTACTCGACGTATGATAAGGAGCTGTATGCATTGAAGAGAGCTTTGGATACATGGCAGCACTATTTTGTGGCCTAAGGAGTTCGTGATTCATACAGACCATGAGAGTTTGAAGCATTTAAAGGGCCAGCAAAATCTGAACAAGCGACACACCCGTTGGGTAGAATTCATCGAGTTCTTTCCGTATGTCATCAAGTACAAGAAAGGTGAGGAAAATGTTGTCGCTGATGCCCTATCTCGAAGGTATGTACTTCTGAACTTAATGCATGCCAAGATGTTAGGTTTTGAATCGATTAAGAGCTTGTATGCAAATGAAGTGTTCTTTGCTTCGATTTATGCTGCATGTTCGGTCAAGCCTAAGACAATTGATGGATATTTCGTGCATGATGGCTTTCTGTTTAAAAATTCGAAGTTATGCATACCTATGTGTTCTATGCGTGAGCTACTTGTTTTAGAATCGCATGCGGGAGGTTTGATGGGTCACTTTGGTGTGTCTAAGACATTAAACTTGTTGCATGAGCATTTCTTTTGGCCGCATATGAGACGTGATGTTGAAAACGTGTGTAGTAGATGCATTACCTGTCGTAGGTCTAAGTCTACTTCGCACCCGTTTGGATTATACACGCCCCTACCTGCCCCTAGTTCTCCTTGGATTGATCTATCTATGGATTTTATTTTGGGATTACCTAGGTCTAGATCAGGTAAGGATTCTGTGTTTGTTGTGGTTGATCGATTTTCCAAAATGGCACATTTCATTGCATGCCGTAAAACCGACGATGCTGTTCACGTCGCCAATTTATTCTTTGTGCATGTTGTTAGATTGCATGGCATTCCTAGAACTATTGTTAGTGATAGGGATTCCAAGTTTTTAGCACATTTCTGGCGTGTTCTATGGGGTAAGTTAGGTACTAAGTTGCTCTTCTCTACTGCATGTCATCCACAAACGGATGGTCAAACTGAAGTCGTGAATAGAACTTTGGGTACCTTGCTGCGTTCTTTAGTTAAAAACAACTTGAAATCGTGGGAAGATTGTCTACCATTTGCTGAATTCGCATATAATAGAGTTGTTCATTCATCTACTAATATGTCCCCGTTTGAGGTTGTTTACGGTTTTAATCCACTAACCCCTACTGATTTGTTACCTTTACCTGTTGAGCATCTAACGAGTGTTAAAGGTATAAGAAGAGCTGAACAAGTGAAAGAGATGCATAAAACAGTTCGTGCGCGCATCGAGCAAGCCGGCGCACGTACAGCTGTCCAAAGGAACCAACGGCGCAAGCCAATGATTTTTCAGCCTGGAGATCGTGTTTGGATTCATCTGAATCCCGGTCGATTCCCAAACCTGCGAAAATCAAAGCTGATGCCACGAGGAGATGGTCCCTTCACCGTGTTGAATCGTGCCAACGACAATGCTTATCGAATTGATTTACCAGGTGAGTATAAGTGTTCCTCTACGTTTAATGTTGCTGATCTTTCTCCCTATGTTGCAGATGATTTCGAGCAAGAAGAGCCCATGAATTCGAGGACGAATTCTTTTCAGCAAGGGGGGAATGATGAGAACAGTCCAAGCAACAATGAAGAAGAAGATGTCGAGCTGCAATTCAAAGGACCCGTTACCCGACTTCGTGCTAAGAAGCTTCAACAATATTTACAAGTGTTGATTAGAAGGAAGTTCGAAGTTGGAGAACAAGAAGATAAATGCAGCCCAAGAATTATCACTATGTTGACAACTGAAGATCAAGCCCAAGAAGATCAAGTTAATTAATTGACGAGTTTGGATCAGCCCATCTTTGATTAAATTCGTTAATTATGAAGGCCCAAGTCTAATTGGGATTTATTTAACCTAGTTTAGACTTTTATTATCTTATTTTTGGTATTTTAGTTATTTCCTTAAAAACAGTTTTTCATTAAGGACACAATCCTAGTTGATTAGGTAACCCTAATTTTCGTCCATCCCTTAGTATAAATAAGGGATCTATGTTATTTTGTGAGGGAGACAATATTTTGAGAAATAAAGTTTTTGCATTCCGATCTTGTCTCACCCCTTGTGTTCGAAATTATCAACTCTTAGAAGGATAGCATCTTTTAAGTTTTATCAAAGATTCGTTCTAGATCTTCCAAGATCTAGGGTTAACTTGCTGCAATTCGTGAAGTTACTTGTGTTCGGGTTTCGCCGTTAGAATCGTCGAGGTTCGAACAAGGTGGCCGATCTTCTACCGATCTCCATCGCCAATCGCCTGCCCCCTCCTCCACCCTTCAGCCTTCGCCAACAACAACAACCAGCCGTAAGTTATCTCATCTCCACCCTTCCCTAATCCTAACCGAAACCATATATTCCTCCATATTCAACCCTTCGAGCCTTAATTTCAGATTTGGTTGTGTTTCACTTTGTGTCGTTCATAGTTTATTTAATCGAGTCGTCTAGTCGTCGATTGGTATAATTTGAGTCGTGTGTTGAGCCCTTACATTACCGTCGTGTGTTCGTTTCTGTTTTCCACGTACTTTGTTTTAATAGTGTGTTCTCGATACCCTTGAGATCACATCAAGGATCGACCATGATTGAAACTAAATTATTGCCTCTAAATCACAGTCTTTTTGGTCTTTCTTAACAAGTCAAGAAAACAAAGAGATGACAAATCAAAGACCACAAGTTGGTAGAATATACAATTAAGTGAATTATTTATTTTGTTTATCTAATTAATATAATTTTGTTTATTTATTTATCTAGACACGTGTTGAATGAAGACAAAAAAACATCAATTAGAGGAAAATTAGTATAGAAATTTTGGAATCTTCTTTAGCAGACGTGTTGTTTTAGTCAAAGTCTTATAAATTAGTGTTAAATTGGTCTTCATTGGCAACTTAGTACTCTAATTTTTATTTTATTTTATAGCCTCTTTAAATGGAAAAATACTATCTCTTAGGGTTTTCAATCGTTTCACATTTTGATTGATTAATTATAGTAATTAAAGTCTTAACTTGGTTCTCCAAAATTCCTTTCTTTTAATCTTTTGTTATTTGTATTTATTTTAAAATTGATGGATTGTGTGTTGATCAAATTCGTCGACGGTAATTAGTTGGTTTAATGTACTTAATTTTTTAAATTAAATTTATCGTATCTTTATATTTGAGTGAGTCTCTTATGCATTGGATATACCGTGCATCTGATCTAAAATATTACTTATTTAAATAAAAAAAAATATTACTTGTTTTATTACTACTTATTTAAATAAAAAATACAGTTAATATTGGTGGAGATTTAGTACCCTCTAATGAAAAATTAACTTTAATTAAATCTCTAATGATCCAATCATTAATAACATTTCGTAATAATCAAGACTGCATTTTATTTCATAAAATGTTGCAATTAATTGTGATGCTTGTTCACTTAATTATGAGACATTTAATGTCTTTAATGAACGTATCTATATGATTATATAAAAATTTATGTGACTATTATTAGTAAAAAGGTAAATATAATTATTTTAATATATTTTATAGTATAAGGTTTTCTTTTTTTGTACTCCATTGTGAATTTAAGTAAGCAATATAAATAGGGTGTATGTTATGATGAAATTGAATTTTAACATTTGTAAATATATTATTTAATTTAACATAAATATTTTTCCAAAGTAAATCTATATGTTTATGATATTTTTACTTTAAGATATTAGAATGTGTTGTATATTATGAGAAAAAAATTACGACAAACATTATTATAACTTCACATAAATAAACATTAGTTTTTATGTTATTATTTAGTTTAAAACATTTTTTTGAATTTAACTCTTATGTTGTATTCTCTTTGTCCAAGAAAAAAAATAAGTCATATTTTAAGAATATGTTTTGTTCCAAAAGAAGAATCTTGTTTTTAAAATCAAAGTCTTGTTTTACTAGTTAAAATAAAAAATTAATTTTTTTTTAATTTTATAAATAAATTATATATGATTGATTTAGTCATGTACGTACGTATTTAAAGTTTATAGAAATTATACTTTTGAAAGTCAAGATATATTTTTTTTTAAACGAAGGAAGTACTTAACTAATCAAATAGATATTGTTCTTCTAAAACATAACTTTAAATAGTTTCAATTAAACAAAATAATTACAAAAATACCATCGTTTAAAATATAATATTTAACAAAACTACAACATTTTATGATATTTCAATAAAACATAAAATCGAATACTATTAAACAAAATTATAATTGGAATGCAGCAAAGTATACTATATTGTTTATTGCAACTACGGAGCTGCAGAGGAAGACAAAGACGCTGCTCCCCCCCACTGGCTTGGTCAGACGAGCTTCAAGTGGGTTTTGATTCATTCATGACTCTGACATCCATTGACTTTACTGTTAAAACTAAAAATCTTCCAACATGTTTAAATACCTACCTACGTCTGTCTGAATTATCTACCTTTGTCTTCTTAACTTCTGCTACTACCAGAAAAAGAAAAAATGGTGTTTCAAGTTCTGATCATCAATCTGAAGGTATTAGTTTGTGTGCTGATGATGGTATTCATGTATGGATTGACAGCACCACCACCAGTTTCAGCTGCAGCGCAATCGTCGGAAAGCTCTTGCGTCGACCATTGCGGCAATATAAGCATCCCATTTCCTTTCGGAACCACAAGAAGCTGTTACCATCACCGTAGTTTCTGGGTTACTTGCAATGAAACTCATTTCAATCCCCCAAAATTGTTCCTGCAGAACAGTTCGATCGAAATCACAGACATATCTCTTGATGGGCAGCTCAAAGCCATGCAGTTCGTGGCGCGTGACTGTTATGCTCGCAACGGCAGTAACATCTCCAGAAATTCTCCCAGAATATGGCTCTCCAAATTCCTTACATTTAACAACACTGCTAATAGGTTTATGACTGTGGGGTGTAACGCAATGGGCGTTGTTTCTGGGCGGCGGCACAGCCGGAATTACAACCTGAGCTGCACGGCGCTGTGTGAGCCCAACGATGATCTCATGGAAGGCTCCTGCAACGGTATAGGCTGCTGCCAAACAAGTATTACCCAAGATGTTTCCAGGCTGCAAATTCGAATGCGGAAGGCTTCCAATTACAGTGATGATCGGAACTTCAACAACTGCGGATATGCTTTTGTTGTTGATCGGAACGCATTCAGTTTTTCCAGCCATGATATTGCCAGCATGAAGGATACAAAAAAGCTTCCTATGGTTGTTGATTGGGCCTTTGGGAACGGAAAATGTGAGGAGGTCCGCATGAACTCGACTGCTTATGGCTGTAAAAGTGCCAACTCCGAATGCTACAAGCCCGGCAGCAGTAATACTTATCGTTGTCGTTGCGAGCAAGGTTACGAAGGAAATCCTTATCTCATTAATGGATGCCAAGGTATGCTCCTCGTTTTTACATTTAAAAATAAAAAATAAAAAAGAACACTCTACTTTTGTTAACTTATTAATGGATAAATTACTTCTCTATTTGTAGAAATCGATGAATGTGCAGATGCAGCACGAAACAAATGCACTTACAAGAACCGCTGCGAGAATAGACCTGCAGGGAATTATACGTGTTCTTGTCCGAAGGGATACTCTGGCGATGGAATAGGTGAAAATGGCTGCACCAAGAACCATGATATGAAGATTGCCTATGTCTTTATTGGTAAATTATTCTCTAATTGTTCTCCCAGCTGCTATATATTTCTTGATTCTTGATTTTGATCATATTCTGCCATGAATTTATAAGAGTAGAGAATGAAGCTCGATCCCAGCTAATCAATATTTTTGTCTCTTGGATCATTTCCAGGGATTGCCTTTGGGATCATTGCTCTTCTACTTGCCGCAATCTTTTTGCAAATGGAATTCAGAAGAAGAAGATCGAAAATGATGAAGGACAGGTACTTTCTTCAAAATGGTGGGATGATATTACAAGAAAAGCTCATTACAAGGGAGAGATCACCAGACATGGTGAGGATCTTCAATGCATCGGAGCTGCAAAAGGCAACGAACGACTTCCACAACAGTATGATCATTGGTCAAGGCGGCTTTGGAACTGTGTACAAAGGCTTATTATCAGAAAACAAAATAGTGGCCATCAAGAAGTCGAAAAGAGTTGATCCAGACCAAATTGAACAGTTCATCAATGAGGTGTTTGTTCTATCCCAAGTAAACCACAGGAATGTGGTTAGGCTCATTGGTTGTTGCCTGGAAACAGAAGTTCCCCTTCTGGTGTATGAGTTTGTCACCAACGGCACCCTTTCTGCACATGTACACAATCAGGCGAAGGCCCGTTTTCTCAACTGGGAGGCCCGATTAAAGATTGCTGCAGAAACTGCCGGCGTCCTCTCATATCTACACTCTTCGGCTTCTACTCCAATCATACATAGAGATGTCAAGTCGGACAATATCCTATTAGACCACACTTTCACAGCTAAAGTCTCCGATTTTGGTGCTTCAAGATTAGTTCCCTTGGATCAAACCCAACTCTCTACCATGGTGCAGGGGACATTTGGATATCTAGACCCCGAGTACATGCAGACGAACCAGTTGACAGAGAAGAGCGATGTTTACAGCTTTGGAGTGGTCCTTTTGGAGCTACTAACTGGCCGGAAGGCAATAAGCTTTGACAAGAAAGAGGAGGAGAGAAGTCTAGCCAACTTCTTCCTGTATGTACTCAAGCAAAATCGAGTAATTGAAATTCTAGATGAAAACATTGTGGGAGATGGAAATATGGAACAGATTCTAGAAGTTTCTAGGCTTGCAAAAGGGTGCTTGAACATGAAGGGGGAAGATCGGCCGAGTATGAAGGAAGTAGCAATGGAATTACAAGGGCTGATGGTTGCAGGAAAGCAATCTTGGTATAAAAATGAAGAGAATGCAGAGGAGGTGCAGCACCTGCTTGGTGTGGGTGAAGGATTAGATGGGGTTAGCAACAGCTTAAGTGATGAATATGATAGCATCACCAATCATGTCCTACTGCCAATGAGCGGAGGGAGATGAAAATTTTCGACCCGAAATTCTTGTTGCACAAGCATGACAGATGTATAATATAAAATCACGAACATAGCATTCAAAAGAGAGTTATTCTAAGGAAAACTAAAATCAGGCAGCCTCAAGCATCAATTTGTATGTAAATCTTGAGAGCTATTCTGAAAGATCTCATTTCCTCCATCCAGAGTAGTCTTGTTAGCCCAAATCAGCACCTTTATTCTCTTCTCCATACACATGGAAAATAAAGATTAAATACGAGTTGAAGTTGAGTTAGTAGAATGAATGATTCTGAGGTCTATTTATGATAACAAAAGAATTGTGGTGCCATTTCGAAATAAGGCTTTGGATCAAACGCATCTATTCAGCCAAGATCGAACTGGTTTGGTGCGGCTGACAACACACCAGTTCGCGCGGCTTGAGCCTTCTCATTCAGCCATTGTGTTTACACCCATTCGCGCACGCTCTCGGACGTGTTCAGTGCACACGTGCCCATGGGCCTGTTCAGATGTGACATGTACCTTGCTCAGTGACCCGACTCAGTCGGTGCAAAGTTTAGGATTTGTGATGGATATCAATAAGCGAGTTTGGATGGATTTGGAAAGTTTTAAGTATTTTTTAAATGGGTTTGGAATGGATACAATTATTATAAATTTAATATGGTTAACATTTTGATATCTTTGATTTGACGGGTACTGCCCAATTTTATTCCTATATGAGTTTATAATCATAAGATACTATAGTATTCCACCCATGAAATATTGGAATTGTAATTATCTATTTTTTACGTTATATTTTCATAATAAATATTATTATTATTATTATTATTACTATTACTATTTCAAATGAGTCAAACAAATTGTTAAATTAGCTTGATACATTTATTAAATGAATGAATACGAACAAACGCTAATTGCTTCCGAACCCAATTCTTAGGCCGATCGTTTTGTTGTCAACATGCTTGCTCTTCTTGAGAGTGACAACATCGCAAGACTGGGCAGCAGATGTACTAACAAATCAAGAAACAACTTGATACGATCAAATGAAGTAGCATGAACTGTGTTACGTGACATTTCAAATTTTATTCATTAATATATATGTATATATATAGATATATATACACACACATCATGCATTAACAACCGAGCTTTTACATTTACCTAATATTCCGTAACATCTTATTGCAATAACATCCATGCATAACACATAACCAACTGCGATACTTTGGTGATATCATATCATACACATATCATGTTCTGCACGCTCTGCAGCAGAAAAACCAGGTCGAAATTTTCATCTCCCTCCGCTCATTGGCAGCAAGACATGATTGGTGATGCTATCATATCCAACACTTGAGCTGTTACTAACATTGTTTAATCCTTCACCCTCACCAAGCAAACACTGCACCTCCTCTACATTCTGCACATTTTTCGCCCACGATTGCTTTCCGGCAAGCATCAGCCCTTGCAATTCCATTGCTACTTCCTTCATACTCGGCCGATCTTCCCCCTTCACGTTCAAGCACCCTTTTGCAAGCCTAGAAACTTCTGTTATCTGCTCCATATCTCCATCACCCACAATGTTTTCGTCAAGAATTTCGAATAGTCGGTTTTGCTTTAGTACAGACAGGAAGAAGTTGGCTAGATTTTTCTCCTCCTCTGGTTTGTTAAAGCTTATCGCCTTCCGACCGGTTAGCAGCTCCAAAAGGACTACTCCAAAGCTGTAAACGTCGCTCTTCTCTGTCAATTGGTTCGTCTGCATGTACTCGGGGTCTAGATATCCAAAAGTTCCCTGCACCATAGTAGAGAGTTGAGTTTGATCCAAGGGAACTAATCTTGAAGCACCAAAATCTGAGACTTTAGCTGTGAAAGTGTGGTCTAATAGGATATTGTCTGACTTGATGTCTCTATGTATGATTGGAGTAGAAGCCGCAGAGTGTAGATATGAGAGGACGCTGGCGGTTTCTGCAGCAATCTTTAATCGGGCCTCCCAGTTGAGAAAACGAGCCTTCGCTTGATTGTGTATGTATGCAGAAAGGGTGCCGTTGGTGATAAACTCGTACACCAGAAGGGGGACTTCTGTTTCTAGGCAACAACCAATGAGCCTAACCACATTTCTGTGGTTTACTTGGGATAGAACAAACACCTCATTGATGAATTGTTCGATTTGGTCCGGATCGACTCTTTTCGACTTCTTGATGGCCACTATTTTGCTGTCCGATAAAACGCCTTTGTATACAGTGCCAAATCCGCCTTGACCGATGATCATACTGTTGTGGAAGTCGTTGGTCGCCTTTTGCAGCTCCGATGCACTGAAGATCCTCACCATTTCTGGTGATCTTGCTCTTGTAGTGAGCTTCTCTTGTAATAACGTTGCACCGTTTTGAAGGAAGAACTTCTGCTTCATACTTTTCGATCTTCTTCTTCTGTATTCCATTTGCAACAACATTGCCGCGAGTAGAAGAGCAACGATCCCAAAGGCAATCCCTGGAAATGATCCATGACACAAAATTGATTAGCTATGATCTTCCTTCTCTAATGATATAAATTCTTCATTAATGGCAGCCTATGATCAAAATCAAGAATCAAGCAATATATAGCAGCTGGGACAAGAAGCAGAGAATAACTTACCAATTATGACATTGGCAATCTTCATATCATGCTTTTTGATGCAGCCATTAACACCTCTTCCATTGCCATAGTATCCCTCCGGACAAGAACACGTAAAACCCCCTGGTGTATTCTTGCAGCGGTTCTTGTAAGTGCAATTGTTTTGTGCTGGATCTTTACATTCATCAATATCTACAAAAGGAAAGTAGTTTCCCCATTTATTAGTCCATAAAAGAAGATTGTTCTTTTTTTTTTTTTTTTTACTAAAAAGAAAAAAAGAGCATACCTATGCATCCATTAGTGAGATAAGGAGTTCCTTTATAACCTGGGTTGCAACTACAACGATAAACACCAGTCTTGCCGGGTTCGTAGGATGTGGAGTTGGCGCTTTTACAAACAGTAGTGTTTGATGTTCCATTTCCAAAGGCCCAATCAACCACAATAGGAAGCTCTTTTACATCCTTCAAGTTGGGATTATTATTCTTGAATTTATCGAATGCGCTCGTTTCGACAACAAAAGCATAGTTGCAATCGTTGAATCTCCGACTCGCATCACTGTCAGTGGTTTCCGAAAACATTAGACTTTCCATTTCGGAAATATCTTCAGAAATTGGACTTTGGCAGAACAGTTTCTTGGGATCACTGTCGGTCGTACACGGGACACTGCAGCCCGTCACGTAAGGCCAGTCCTGCCGCTGCATCACAACAATGCCCGTTGCATTACACCCCACAGTCGTAAACTTATTAGCAGAGCTGTTAACTGTGAGGTATGAGTCCAGATATATTAATTGAGAAGTATTGATAGCGTGAGTGCCGTTGTAGCATTCACTCGCCATGGGATGCGGGATCATTCTGAGCTGGCCATGAAGTGATATGTCTATGATTTCGTGGTCAGTTCTGCCTCGCATGAACAGTCTTGGGGGATCGAAACTGTAGTTGCAAGTGACCCAGAAACTATAATTTTGGGAACAGTATCTGGTGGTTCCGAAAGGAAATGGGATGTCTACATTGCCGCAACTATCATTGCAGCCGCGCTTTGCTAATATTGGAAATGGCGGCCTTGGTGTCAAGCCGGATACGTGTATCATCATCAGCAGAAAAACTAATGCCTGCAGATTTACGATCATCGCCACTTCAAACGCCATTCTTTTGTGCTATAAATATTTGTGTAGTTGCAGAAGTAAATTAACAAGACAAAGAGGTACATATTTCATATAGAGGGAGCTAGGGTTTTATACATGTTGGGAGCTCAGTGGATGAGAGAATCATGAATAAATCAAAGCCCACTTGAAGCCCATCTGACCAAGCCCGCCTGCCTCTGCAATATGGTAAACTTGCTGTAACCAATAATATTTTTTGTTAATTTACCCATTTTTAATATATACATACATATATATATATATAGAATAGCTCCGTCAAAGTCAATTCTCAAGATAAAAGGTATTAAAAAACTTGATCATGGTTATCATAATTAATTAATGAATACAACGAAAAATTGTAAAACTTGTAACTTATGAACATCCTAAAATTAGTTTTTTATTTTTATAATATCATCTTTTATTTTTTTTAGTTGCTCTAGTGTAATCTTTTTTAATTAAAAATTTAAAATTCTCGCCCCATGTGCACTGCATTTGATCTCATAAAATTGGGAATTTTCATTTTTTTTTCGGTAGCCTAAGTCGATATTGATACATGTTTGACGTTATATTTTTTTATTTTGGTGTTGCATCCATATAATTTACTACACCAAAAAAATAAAAATTCACAATCTAACCTGGACATGTGCGGTAAATGTACACTTATCCCACAATAATTTTGAATTTCAATTAAAAAAATTATAAATTTTGAACAATTAAAAAAATTAAATTAAATTAAAAAATTAAAAAGATGAAAAAACTGAATTTTAGTGTCGTCCGTAAATTATAGTTCAAGTTTTGCAATATGTTAATTAAATTTGGACAAATTATTTAGACCGCAATACTTTATGAAATAATTTATCTTAATTATTATCAAATATCACATTAATTAATTGGCTCATAGAAGATTTAATTAAAATTAATTTATATTACAAGGAACTAAATATCGAGTACTATTGGCTTATATTATTTCTCTCAAACCACACTATCTTATAAATAGGTGATTAAATATCTATTAGTCTTTAGCTTATGAATAAGTGAGTTTAAATTGTTATGAAATCAACCATGATTTATAATATGATAATATAATAAAAAATAGTAATATAATTTTTTAAAATAAAATACATAATTATATAAAATAAAAATATCTCACAATATAGAAATATATTACATATTAAAATATACCATAATTAATTTATGAAAAATATTTTATATTTAAATTTTAAAATTTTATTTTTATATATGCAATATCGATATTAAAATGAACATCACAAAAAGATGATTTATTTGATATATTTTTGTAAACAACAACTTACGATGAAAAAATTATAAACTTTTGAAAAGTTGAGTGAAAAAACGAAGAAAGAAAAAATATTTAATTGGATATTATAGTTTCTAAAAGTAAAAAGGTAATTTAGGCAAAAAATGATATTTTTATAAAAAAAAATTCAATTATTTTATTTTTATAAAGTTATATAGATAAATAGCTTGATCTAGGAATATAATTATTTGATTATCGATATTAATGAAATAAACAATATGAGATTTGTATTAAATATCGTCTTCATATGTTTTGTTACTTGGATTCCCATTTTCCTTCTCAAGATGATTTTTTTGCATAAAATATTCATCATATATTTATATATATATATATATACATACATTTGTACAAATATTTGTAAAATAAATAATAAATACAAAATTGAATAAATGTAATTGGTTGAATTGTGTATTCCAGCATAAGTGTCAACTAATAAATTTCCATTTATTTGATGTGACTTCACAGGACCAACTAATGGTTTAGTAACAAATAACAAATCAAGATGCGAGTGGTTGGGGTATTAAAATAAGGATTCGGTAGGGTGGTAATAATAATAATAATAATAATAATAATAATAATAATAATAATAATAATAATAATAATAATAATAATAATAATAATTGGTGTTAGAATTCTCAGATCTCATTAATTAGTGTGTTTAATAAACATCTTATATTTTGATTTAGACTGACTCTCTCATATTTTATTTTATTAAGTGAATACAATCATTCCATTTGTTTATGTAGATATATGCGGCTGAGGCAATAAAAATAAGAGCATATCGTTAATCACTGAAAGAGTCAAGTTCAACTTTCCCTGGACTTGGAATTAGTTGGACAAAATTCAGAGAGAGAATATGCCTAGCTTATTCAATCAGTACGCAATTTGAAATGGGCTTCTTTGATTGTGGCCCAACCATAACAAAGGTTCCAAAGTCCATTAGAAGCCCATAAATATTCGACCATGTTTGGGCCACATTGAAGCCTATTAGTGCAAGAATGGGAATTAATCTATGAAATGAATTATTGTATATTTCATATGTTTCGTAATCGTCGTAGGATGGATAGGCATATCCATATTAATTTAATATATGGGGGCCATACCAGGTGTCACTGTCACAAGACTCACAATATTTCTCTCATCTTCTTCCTTCATCAAGCTTTACCATGATCCGTTGCTCAATATAACACATCAAATTTACTACCATGTTCATTGGAACATATTTGTCTATTTTCAGTTAGTATTTTCATTGAGAATGTTTATATTGCATGCTTTATATGTTATAGTATCATTTTACAACAACATTATCATTGTATTGTCACACTTTACAACTTATTGCTGAATTATATTCAAATAAATGCATCTTCTAGTGAAAATTGATGAAGATACTTCCAACACCTAAAAAAAGGTTCCACTTGGATAGTTTAGGAAAACTCCTTTGTTAAAATCCTCTACTCAACGATTTTGTCCCGCATTTGTGCAGGAACACTACGCAAGACCCAAATACCTCATATCGCAACGACACATGGTGGAGAATTTCCTCGTGAGTCAAAGTATTTGTCCTCAAATCAACTCTTAAGTCCCCACTTCATAAATACATCATATACTATATTTTAAAACAAATCAAATTGGCAACCAGTTTGGACACCAACGGAGCGCATTGTATGTGGTATTTGATAAATTAATTGGGGTTTTCGTAGTGGTTAATATGGACTTTTGTTTGATAGACATATTATGGTTAGTAGTGCAGTGAAATGAGAGTAGGAGTGACGGCAACGGCTCTTTTAAAATTGTGTTATTTCCATGACTAACTTCTACCAATTTAGATAATAAATGGAAAAATGTGAACAAATTTTGATACTCATGTCGAGACATTTCTAAAAATGGTATAGATGTTGCTTAAATAATTGTATTATTATTTTTTACCGATGTAAAGTTGTATTAAATAATTGAGTTTTTAATGAAAATTATCAATTTGCAAAAATTGTACAATAATTGTAAACTGGACTAAAATTCATATATTTTTGGAATAATAAACTAATTTAATACTCCCAAATAAATAGTGTATGTTGTATTGAATTATATTACATATACCAATTTACTTTTAAAAAATGGAAACTTTCAAATTAGATAAGATAGTCATTAAAAAAATTAACTCATAATTAGAATTTCAAAAATACAAAAATACAAAAATAAAACTATGAATCCATTTAAATCCAATGGAATAGATTAGATGGTCGCACAACAAAATTTGAAATTACTGAAATAAAAATAAATATTAAAATGACTAATTTAAATTTGATTGGTAGCTGTCAAGTGTCTCCGTACTCTGTGTGTCTCCCAAAACATAAATTGAAAGACACGTGTAAGAACATCATAGATTCTTGTGCAACATGCCACCCCTTTCCTAAAACAAACGACGAAGGAAGAGTCTCCACTTCTATTTCTTTTTGCTCATATATTATTTGATGAATTTGGAAATTGTTTTATTTTATAATTAAATATATCCCAATAAATGTTACATATAAATTTGGTAATTTTGGATTCTCTAATATACTAAGTTTTCATTTCATCATTTACATATTAATAGTCTGCACCAAATTATTATAATTAATTCCTACAAAAATATGATATTATATATATATATATAATGAGTGAGTTTTTTGTGTACCGAATATATAATGCATTTAATGTACAATATTATTTATTTGATTAAAAATATTTTATCCTATATAAAATAAATAATATTTAAATTAAATAAATAATATTATAAATTATAAAAATATATACACAAAAATTAATGCATAAAAGACTGATATACATAACACTCACTAATGTTTAATCCAAAATATATTCGAAATCTTCTGTTTTTTTTTTTAAAATTTTTTAAACTGCACCGCTTCCTTTTCTCAACTCCCTAAAAACCCTTCTGAACAGCCAAACGCGGCAAAACTCTTCTTCTTCTCCAACACCCCCCCACCCTCCTTCTCCTTGCTCTAAACTCACTCATAATCACGTACAATCAGGCACACAACACGATTTTGCTAGTACTTCGGGTGTGAGATGCGACATAGTTATGCAGAAACTTCTGCGCCGAAGTCCCTCTGGCCCCCCTATTTTACGCGGTAACACTCCTTTCTCGCTACGCCTTTCCGACTATAGCTTGGCCTCAATTGGGCTTTGCGGAGGAGGCCCAAAATCTGCTACAACGATGCCTTCTTCTACCGCCGCTCTCCGGTACCCCCTCCCCATGCACCCTCCAGGGAATCCCTTTTCATCGGCTGCCGCTCAAAGCTTCAGACTGGCCAGAATCACTCCCTCAAGTTGCCGTCCCTGCAGTTTCTCTGTCGAGAACAGTGGTACTGCTGTGCCGTCTAGAGCCTGGGTGGTTCTCAAAGAGAGTAATTATGGTAGTGTAAGTGCGCCGTTCAGAGCTTGGTTCGGTACCTTGGCTGGTAATACGGATAACGGCGACGGTGAGATATCGACTGAGAATGAGGCTGGAAATGATAGGGAGAATGTGAAAGCTAGGGTGCAGAGGAGGCGGAGCGGCGGCGAAGGCGGTAGTGCGGTGGTCGCGGGGAACCCGGATTTGCTGACAATACCAGGAGTGGGGCCCAGGAATCTGAGGAAACTGGTGGAGAAAGGCTTTGATGGCGTCGCACAGCTCAAAAAGCTCTATAAAGATAAGGTATGGAGACTTATACAGTTGTTTTGTGTGTATATATGTTATCTAAGCAATTTGATTGTTGTTAATTTCTAGGATGATTGAGTCTGAAATTTTGTTATGCGTTTATTGGTTTCTCTACTGGACTTTTACTGTTGGTGGAAACCTGAGGTTGTGAGATATATATATATATATATATATATATTATATGTTTTAGTAGAAATGTGTTCTTGTTTTATGGCTGGATAGTTGGTGTTGATATGCAGGATTAGTTTGATGTGTAGTTGTTTCCTCCGGTGGCCTGAGATTGGTCTGTTTTTGAGTATGGTAATGTTCCGTATAGTCAGCAAGAAGGACATTTTTCCTCATTTGGTTTCTTTATTTTCTTGCTAGTTTTTTTTGTTATTAGGTGCCGTTTTGTTGTTTCATGTAGTATTTTTAATAACTTGCTTGAGAAATGAGTGGAAGAAAAAAGAAGGATCCAGTTTTAGGGTTTTGGTTCTGGTTCTATTCCAATTAACATGTACAATGGTGATGCAGTTTTTTGGGAAATCCAGTGAAAAGATGGTGGATTTCTTGAAGAGCTCTGTGGGCATAATACACAAAAGCCATGCAGAGAGTATAACTACATTCATCAAAGAGAGTGTAGATGAAGAGTTGAAGGAGGGTGATGTGAGGCTAGTTCAAAAGAAACGTATAACTCTGTGCGTTGAAGGAAATATCAGTGTTGGAAAGACCACATTTCTACAGAGAATAGCCAATGAAACGCTTGAACTCAGAGACCTTGTGGAGGTCGTTCCTGAACCAGTTGACAAGTGGCAGAATATTGGTCCAGACCACTTCAACATATTGGACGCATTCTACCATGAGCCAGAGAGATATGCGTATACCTTCCAGAACTATGTCTTTGTGACAAGAGTTATGCAGGAGAAAGAGTCGTCAGGTGGCATTCAGCCCCTCAGGCTGATGGAAAGGAGTGTTTTCAGTGATAGAATGGTAAGTATTTAGCTTGTTGAATATGGTCGCTCTTTTTAATTCATCAAGAATGCTATGAAATATACCTTTAGTTATATGATTTCTTATGATTTTTATGTATAGGTCTTTGTGAGAGCTGTTCATGAGGCCAAATGGATGAATGAGATGGAAATCAGTATATATGACTCGTGGTTTGATCCTGTTGTTTCGAGTTTGCCTGGACTCATTCCAGATGGTTTTATCTACCTTAGAGCTAGCCCTGATACTTGCCACAAGCGTATGATGTTACGCAAGAGATCTGAGGAGGGGGGAGTCTCTCTTGATTATCTACATGACTTGCATGAAAAGCATGAAAGCTGGCTTTTCCCTTTCCAAAGTGGAAATCAAGAAGTTCTGTCTGTAAGTAAGCTAACTAATGATGTTGATAGGTCCTTACATCCCAGCATACGGGATCGGGTGTTCTATCTGGAGGGTAATCGTATGCACTCAACTATCCAAAAGGTATTGTTCATGTTTTATGATAAAACTGGGAAATCAGGAATAAAGAAAAACAGAAAAACAGAGCCAAACACCAAAAAACAGAGAGTGAACCCCTGTGGATCTTTATTGCTTATAGAAGAATCCAGAATACGAATTACAACTGGAAAGTTCTACTGAATCCCAATTCAGTTGAACTTCTGTAACAACTCTAACTGAATCCCAATTCAGTTAGTCCCAAATCACAATCTCCAAAAAACTGATTTACAATCAAATAAAGCTCTTATTTATAGAACTCTTTAACTAACAGAATTCAGTTAGTTGGTTATTCCTCTTGCTGCCAGGCTGGCGCCTAACAAACACTTTGGTAACAAGAGTTTTAGGCATTCTCTTAACCCTATCATTTTATTTTATATTTTCTTGGGAGGATCTTTGCTGTCTGTTATATATAGATGACCATAGTTTTGGGATGTGCAGGTTCCTGCTTTGGTTCTTGATTGTGAGCCGGATATTGATTTTAGCAGAGACATGGAAGCCAAACGGGAGTATGTTTACTTCCCCTCTCCACTGATTTATGACCTTTGAAAATGTTCACATGCTACAATAAAGATCAAGATATATGACTATATTCAAATGTGTGTTTGTAGAAAAGTGTTGAGACTTTGTTGCTTTTAATCTATGCAATCCACATTTTGGAAGCTCTAGCTTGGTCCCAAAACTGCTATGTTTATTTGATCATTTGATGCACCATTTTTGGGATTTTCATTTCCCTGTGCTCATGTCATTTGAATTTCATAAAATTTGCATGGATTTTGTTGTATCTTGATTATCTTCCAGCCTGCATTTTTGTTTTTTTGGGTTTTACCCAAACGTCTTCACCCTTCTTGCCTGTACCTCCCCACACCAGTCTTTACCATAACAATTGAGCTGTTCCACCTAAACCTATTCCGGCATGTACCCTAAAAAACCAGGCTGTTCCACCCAGCCTACACCACCAAAACCTAGAATGCACACTGGCAAAAAGTTATTTCTGACCTGTCTTTTTCTATTTTCAATATAAATTCTTTCCACGTTTTCTAATCTGTATACCTTGCTCTGTTTCATTTCCTCTCATTGCATAATCTACATTATCTCATGAGTTTGTGTAATGTTGCTAATGATTTAAGGTATGCTCGTCAAGTTGCGGATTTCTTTGAATTCGTGAAGAAGAAGAAAGAAGCTGTGTCTTCTAATGTTGGAGATGGTGCTGAAAATAAGAATCAACACCAGGTATTGCTACCCCATCACGGAAATTTTTGGCTGCCTGGTTCTCAGCCGTTCCCAGATTCCACCCTCAAATCGCTCGATTTTAGACGAGCTATGTCATTTAACGCTCACTAATGCTCTCCTGGAGGAGTTTCTCGTGTAAAAAGATATTTTAACTTGCTATCTTAGCCCTCTGTTGACGTAGGACTGGTTGTAAATTCCGAATGTTAGTTTGCTGATCACTGGCGTAGGTTTGATGTTTAATGGATTGAGACTTGAAGCAGGGTCATTTTGTGAGAGCTGACGTTAGCTTTTGTGAGTTAATTTCGTTCTTTTTCCAGTATTAAATGTTAGGGCGTTATGACATTATTGCATTTACTAAAATACCCTCCTAAGTTAAATACATTAATCAATCACATTTGCTTAGACGTTATGGTGAAAGGGACACTGTCGGCATAGAAATCAAACTATATGGATAATTTACTCAAATTTTGCAAATAATAATTATCTATTTTTATGACAAAAGAAGATAAAACTTCATTAATTAATCAAATCATTCAGCTTTACAGAAATGAACACAGAGGGAGCATTGCTCACTCGCAAAATATAATTAGAAATAAAACAAGTGGAACTTGCTAAATAGCGAGCCACACTCTTTGCAGATCGTGTGATAAACTTTTAAAGAATTGTTACGAACTTCTATTTAGGTGCATTGTTTGCAGGTCGTTTAATAATCTTTAAAGAAATGTTACGAACTTTGAACTTAGTAAGCGCTTGCACTCGTCTATAATTCTACTAAAATAGGAGAGCATGGTAGATGAACTTCAAATGGCTTGGACAGCAACAAGACAATCTGACTATTTTAATAGCAGCATCCAAAATACCGATACGAGCGAAACTGATTGCAAAAGAGGGGAAATCGGCCACTCCCGCTGGCAGCATCCACTAATTCGAAACTCTGTCTCAACTTTGGACCACCCGGTCGCTTTAATCCAGCTCAAAGCTTCTCGGATTCCAACAGCTTCAGCGACTTCAGGTTACCGGTAAGGCAACTAGCTTTAGCTTCTTCCAGTAAACCAGTATGAGTACGAGCAACACAGGAAACACTGAAGCAATTCGAAGTAGCAAAAAGAGCGACATCGATATTCACCTTAATCGTGTCTTCATTTGGAAGTTGCCAATGCTCATATCCATCGATATTCAGAAGATTTGTCTTGAGCACATTGCCACTGATTAAAGACAATCCTAGCCAACACCACACTGCTGCCACATCAGTTCCTTTTTTTCTCCAAACCAGCTCGATCCTACACTTCCATAAAGCTCAGCTCACCATTGCAATCAGCTGCCTTTTCTCCTTCGATCAAAAACTGAAAGTAACCAATCAGGAAAAGTACCTGTAGCATCTGTTACAACACCGTACCCCAGCTTATCCCAACATGCCCGAGAAAAGGAGCAAGAGAGCGGAAAATGGGATGTGGATTCCCTTTCTTCGTTACACAGAGAACACAGAATATTAACATCAACATGCTTTGATCTTAATTGAGTTTTTTTGTGGGAAGACAACCTGTTGAAGCTCTCCAAAATAATTTTATTTTTTTGTGGCACTTTCGGATTCCAAAGTCTTTGCGGAAACCCCGAATTATCGCTGGTATGAGAAACTTCTTTCATCTCTGCAATAAGGCATAAACACTCTTCACGGAATAATGACCCAACGTTTCTTTTCTCAAGTACAGAGTCTGCCTCGCCATCATGAAGGAGAATAGACACAATTAAAGTGCCTTCTCTCTCCTCAAAAATATCATAAATCAACTCCATATCCCACTGGTTTTGTCCCACAACCATAAGATTATTAGAGACCATTTTACCAATTAAAGCTTCACTCACCGTGTGGACCTATGGATCAGTAGCATGCGGTAGCCATGGATCTTTGAGAACATCAACCGTAATGCCTAAACCAATCGACAAGCTATACCATTTTTAATCAAAAATTGAGCTTCTCACACACTTCTCATATAAAGAAAAGAAAACTTATCAAATTTTGATTTTAAATACGGTTATGAGCTTTTGTTTTGGTACAGAACAAAAAGTTAAAAAGAAATTATTGTAGAACATGAATCTAATTTTGGGAGCGGAAGGAGTTTTTCTTTTACAAGGACATTCTGTGCATGTCTTGTAGATTTGAAATCTGAGAAATTCAATGAATTGCTCAATACTTAGTTCTAGATTGTTTATTAGAAGCTTTTATTATGCTTAGTCTGACATGATCATCAAACAAAGCTCGCTTACAGCTTGATTAAATGTATCATAATATTTGAACTTTGATTTGTTTAAAATTGTCAACCAATTCCACTTGTAATCAGACACATTGAAACAAAAATTCTGAGATCCATATATATTTCAAACAAATATGAATAATAGTGCATCGTTCGTTTCATCTCAAGTCATTTACAACAGTGGATTTAATGGGTTGTGCTCCAATTTCATGTGAAGCAAGGCCCTGTAACATGGGAATTGTGGTTTGACCACAAAATAAAACCAAAATTGCTTGAGAATACATTTCCATATGTACAATTAACCTCATGTTCCCATTTACATTCCTACGACTTTCTGTTTCCTATCCACAATAAATACATTTGCACCTCAAAAATTCAATCATGACATGACTCTAAATATAATTCTGTAACTTATAACCCCAGAGAATCAAACCCCAAGATCAAAGGAGGGAGATCCAAGAATCCCAATATTTTGTTGAATAGGTTCAGACGAAGCTGCTGTTTTCTGTGTCAAACATTCTGATTTCTTTTGCAGTAGCTTAGTAGCTTCTTCTTCCACTGCATCAAGATCGATTCCCTCATAAAAGAGATCATCTTCTAACATATTGTCATTCCTCTCTCCTTGTATCTGCATTGATGAATTTGCACATCCAGCTTCAGACAGTACAGAAAACTCCTTGTCTAAATTAACCATCGGTATTGAGTGAGCTCGATTATATAAACTCAACTTTCTTTTCCGACTTTCTAGATTGTTTTGAACCATCTCTGTGGAGATCCTATTGGATGCAAGTTGAGAGTTTCTTGCAGTTGATAGTAAGCCATTTTGAAGAATGCTATCATGTTTTGTTCCTGATGAGCTCCCGCTTTCATCCATTCTGCTGCTTTGAACCACAGAGTCGGGACTGAACTTTGTGGTGGAATTGTGCAAGCTTTGGAATGGGGATTGACTGAGTAATGATCGCCTGCAAATGGATGTGATATAAGTTCAATTGTCATATAATTGTGCAAATGCGTTAAGTAGGTCAAGTGACTAAAGTCTTTTATTCCATGCCATTAGAAAGCGAGAGATAGATAGATAGATAGATAGATAGATAGAGATATAGATAGGTAGTCAACGATTCTACTCTGCATGGTAGGATAAGGTAATAATAACAGTGCTGGAGAACCCCAGAGAGGTAAAACATTTTTAAAATAACACATGACTTGAGCTGCTCATAGCGTTTGCACCTGCCATCTCTCTATTTGAAATCAGACCAGGGGTGACTAGGTGCTTAAATATTCTGAACATTACTTTCCCATTTTTCATATTCCCAATTACTAATTGACATGATGCATGTGTATTCATGCAATCTTATTCCGTAAAAAATATTCAGAAGATCAAATCAGCTAAACTACGTTCTTGAGAGAACATAAAATAAAATTGAGAGCATGTTATCACCAAGTTGAAAGCCTTCTAGTCATTGATCACCTAAGAAACATCTCATCCTTTTTTTTTTTTTTTTGTTAAGTGATTCTTCTATTTATATGTATGTTCCACTAAAACCAATTTGCAGCTTAGAGAGGGGAAACCCCTGTAAATTTCAACTCCCCCAAAGACAATAAGACTGCAACCAGACACTGACACACACAATCTGAAAGAAACAAAAACAAATCAATAATTCATAGAGAGAACTACATACAAGAGAGAAAAGTGAGAAGACAATGTTTCAGAAAACCTGTAAATTGCCATCATGTCAATCCTAGCGACACCAACTTGTGTACTAGCTGATATAGGATTTACTCCATCATCTATGAAGCTGTCCTCATATGAACTGTTATCTACCTCATCATCAGATGCCATACCTTCAGACGATACCCTAATCAAGAGCACAAAACTAAGTATGAGCTGAGAAAAACGGCCAAAACCATTTCAGAGAAACAGCAGACAGAAATATGTATCTAACATACACTGTTTTTTAGTGAAGATAATAGTATTAAATAACATTCTTTCGTGTAGCTCAATATGAAGCCAACAAGTAATTCAATAATGTCAAAGTCTGAAGATGGACTTACGCTGCTTCCTCTTCAATATAAACTGCACCATCTTTTGCCTGCCTCTTCGCACCTGAATGTGATTAAAAAACAAACAAATATATAAATAATGAAACATAAGTATAAAGTTACAACAAACCAAGCCTTAATCCAACAATCTGGGGTCAGTTATGTGGATCATATCTCGCCATCGTGCTCGTTCAGGACACATGCTTTCATTTATATTTAGATAAATCATTTTATAATACTATCTTTCCAAGTGTTTTTCAGGTCTTCCCCTTCATTTTTTAAATTTGAATTACAGGTTTGCTATTTTCTACACATTGTATTAGGCATCTATCTAAAGGTCTCCTACATGAATGTCCAGACATCTTAAACGTGTTTGACTAATTTTCTCTTATATAGGATCTACATCCACCTTTTTTTAAGGCAGTCATTGCTTATTCTGCATAAACATTCACATTCACATTCTGCTACCTTTAGGTAATAATAAATACACAAGCAGTACAAGTGGAATTCTAGTGGTCACAGAAGACAGCTTATTCTAACATGATATCAATTCAGCTACCACTTATACAAATATTTTATGAGCATAACTGATCCTAGATCCTTAGAAAGTACTATTAAGATTATAGCTGTCTAGAATGACATGATACATGCATCAAAGCAATTATTAATTCCAAGTTTAATCATAAAGTGAAATTAGATAACCTTTGACAAGCTCAGTTGATGTATGACAGTCCCTCCTGGAAATTCGAACTTTGCTACCTGGGCCACTTCGTTCACTGGATTCTGGTGAAATATCCCTGGTCAGATCTCCAAGCTTGCGTAACCTACGAAGCTTGTACTGCTGCTTAATTGTTTCAGGCTTTACTCCAGAATCCAAAAGCCAGTCTTCGCTGTTGCTTGTGTTTGAGAGCTTAGCTAAAGGAGTTTGCACTTCTTCGGAAACTGGAATAGGAGATGGGCATGTTTCCCGTACATTATCATTACACTGTATCACAGGGGTACAAATGTCATATTCACTCGAACATGGGAGATCCATTTTACCCAAATTGGCATCTTTAGGCTCCTTCTCATCATGTTTCCAAGAGTCCCTGAGCATCATCTCAGTCTGCAAATTCTGGGTGGAAATAACAGCAGGACCTGTGAGATTACCTCCATCACCATTGCACATTCCTGAGTTCAAAATTGCAAGACATAAGTATCGGTATTGATACATGCACAGTAAGAATGTATAACCAAAGAGTTCCTGAAAATACTAACCAGAATTATTTACCGGAGATTCTGGAACAATTCCACTTTTAATAAAATTAGTCAATCTTGGACTAAGATCAGAATCCATAAAGTCATCGCTTGATTCATGAGCTGACGGCATTGGCATCCTAACATGCATAACATTATGCTCCGGGCCACAGAAATCTATTTCTTTATGCATTCTGCTCAAAGCTAGGGTGTGAAGAACATCCTTCGCCCCAGAGAACAGTTTTCCGTTTTCTGAAACGGGTTTGCATGGACTAGATTCATGCACATTCTCAACTTCAGGGGATCTTGGATGTGAAGAAGGACTACCTTCAGCTAGCACAGGATTCTCTTCATGATCGTCATAATCATGCATCAAATGGTATGCATAAGACATATTGCTACCTTCTGTTTGTTTAGAATTGGATTCCAGAGGCAGTTGAGGTAATGATAAAACCAAGACATTTCCAATATTATCAACTGATACAAACTCAGAATCAAAGAGGAACGTATGCAGGTAAGTCTTTGGTTTCTGAAATTCCTCAATGTGCACATCTTTGGCAATCTCCTTGGGCTCTGTACCAGCTCCTTCAACTTCCTTTTCCATTTTTTCTTCAAAAGGATCATTGGACCTCTCTGAATCCAGAACAATTTAAAACAAGAAATATCATGATATTAGCAAATCACGTGACATTTCCATATAGTAATAATTCAAGTCAAATAATATGTAAAATTGGTTGGCAAGACGCCCACAAACACTTTAAGATGCTAGCTGCAGGTTGAATTGAATCAAAATGCTGAAGAAAGTGAACTAGTAAAGTATTCAATAGCATGAATGCAAGATCACACCCCTTACATTTGTCCATATTTAAGATGACTGAGACCAAAACACTCGTGGAAACATACTGGCTTTTGTAATTTATGGGAAACGAACCATCCTAAGAGAAAACTTGTTTCGTTTTAAAGTCATGAGGCAAATCATATGAGGGCCCAAACTTCAATCCAAAAGAGCAATTATATAATATGAAGAAGAACTGTGACGATGTGCTTGATAAATAACTAAATTGTGGACTTGCGAGCAAGAAATCATCAATCTCAATCGTGTATCAATCCACAAGTTATTACCTTCTATTATTTTGTCGTGAGGCTCTTCTGCTACAAGTCTTAAGCAAGGATCTAAGACATCTTCATCCTGAATCAAGGTAATGAATCAAATAATTGCGAAATTATAGCAAATAGCTTATATAATAAGTCCATTAATAGCTAACAAACAAACCTCCGCTAAGCTTTTGCAGTCTCTAGAATACGTTAAGCCTTGCAAATATTGCATTGTATCTATTAGCATCCCTGTTCTAGATGAATGTAACACTTTCTTTACAGGGGACGGAAATGCCTGGAAGTGAGGAAAAGCAATAAGAGATGGTTTCCAAGCAGTTTGTCGAGTAGTGACAAAATATTTGGCAAGTAAATCCATCTCAGCATCATTTAATTTGTTCATGTATCCAGGCAATGGAACAAGGTCGGTATCTTTCATTTTCTTTCCACGAGGTACATATTCTTCAATAGACATCTCAAGAAATTGCACTTCCGGTTTAAAAACATGGGGAACCTGCAAATAGACATGCAAATGATATAGACCAAAGAATCACATGAATCACAAGTACGAACTTTTAATTATTATGCTTATGTAAGAAAATCAAAATATAATCTGCAGAAAACACAAACCATTCTTGGACTGGAGTGGAAATAAAAGCTATTCATCCCACCGTGTGTCATGTGTTTCTTAATAGATTTGCTGTTTGCTTGCTTTCGCATATAACCTTTCAATTCTGTGCCTTCGCATGCTAAAACTAGTAAGCTTATTAAGGAAATTGCTGCAGAAAGTGTTTGTACTCAATTGCAAATAAGATGTAAAAAGCGGTAGAAGTAGGCTCCCCCTAAAGACAATAATTGGAAAGAGAAGGATATCTACTCGTCCTTCATGCTTCCTTCCAGTCCTCCCCATGCGCTGAATCATCCTCAAAGGCGAGACATTAGCATCAAAGCATATGACAAGATCAACTTCCATGATATCTAGTCCTTCTTCACCAATTGAAGTAGCAACGATCACATTGTACCCACCTGTCCGAAATTTCTAAAGGGACAAGTCAAATAAAGCAGCAAGGACAGGACACCACAAATTGAGAAATAAAATAAAATAAAAGATACCTGTAAAACTGCCTGTTGAACTTTTTGTGATTGTCCTTTTAAGGTTTTTCCTGCAGAGAACAATAACAACGGCACAAAATATTACCAACCAATTCCACATATTTATGGAGCCAGCGTGTGAAATATGACAATTATAAGGTGGCCAATACATTCTAGGTTCAGTGGATTTCCGCTAGTTATCAAGACAATTGTGCCTTCAAAAAGTACTGATCATGCTTACTATCTCTTTCATCATAAATAATCTCTAAGGGCTGCTGGTTTTGCTAACAGAAAAGGATAACTAGCGACCACCTAGAGCTTCCACAGGAACCTTAGAGTTTGATATCTTTCCCACTACAATATTCTAGTTCAACGAATCCAATGGAACAAAGGGACATGTAAGTATGCAAGTCTTTGAAGTACATCAATAAGTAAGGCATAACAATAATGGGCATGAAGAGTTGATAAACGCACCAGAACTTTGTCCAATGAACTCTGTAGCTTTAACAATGTCCCCAATGTTTATCAGTGAATTAAGTATGTCCCTGATGTTGAATCATTACGGTTAGCAATAATTTGTTCTAATATTTCTATATTGATTAAGCATCATATGTTTATTGGTTTGAAGAAACAAAGGTTGACTCACCTGACGCTGCCCCTAAAATTTGAAAAGATGATAACCCTGGAGTTTTTTGGATCTTTCTCTTCTGCACCAGAAGTTTTAATGTGAATTAGACTGCACCTTTTCCCATGTAAATCCAAATATTCAAGTAAAGCAAAACCAAAAAGGACCATGAAAACCTTCAAATCTGTATTTTACACATCATTGGATAGCATCAAAAGAGGTATGCCATCTAAATTTTTTACCCGCTAAAAGATTCAGGAATTGGACTAACTGAACATAAGTTTGGTTCCTTGCTAGGATAATAGGGCAAGAACGTATAATAATATTGTCCAGTTTGGACACAATCAAGTGAAAAGAGAGTCAATGTGCACCCTTTTCTCTCTTTGATAGCGGTAAGCAAATATTTTTCAACTAGACCTTGGTCTACTAGTAGATACCATGTTCTCACTATCTAACGTTGAAATATCATTTTTTTTCTTACAATTATTGGAAGTATGTATTGCTGAAAAACAGGATAACAAACAAATCAGTTCAAATTAATCTGTCTTTTAATGTTGTTTCTCAAGGATTAAGAACGTCATTTAATGTTATTTAATTATGTATAATTACTCCTCCACCATCCAATTGTTGAGTATGATTTATCACAAAAATTAAGAGAGGGGCAAAGTTTGAAGAAAACATTCAATGCTTCTTCATAAACAAAAAGTGACCAGATAAATTGAAACAAATTTTCTTTCTAAAGCGTTAGTTGAATTGAAACAGAGGGGAGTACTTTCAATCTCCATGACCTCATTGCTATTATTTGTTCATATGACATGGAGACATAGAGCATATCATGTTAAGGTAAAAAAAATTCGCAATTGAACATACTGAAATGGTCAGTCAGAACTTCCAGCATTTTTGCCAATTTGGGGCTAGGGGCACCATGGGAAATAGTTTGCTGCATCAGAAGTTTTGCTTTCAGAAGAACTTCATTTCTACTCATCAGTCGTGCAAATGACCTGCATAAATCAAACTAATCTAAGAGCAATAGGCAATGTCAAAGTACACCAGTGTCAATACCCCCAATAAAAAATCTCAAATCTGATGCCAACTTTTATCCTGATATTCACAACTAAAATATTAGCACTTGAGTGCATCTGCAAACAATTATCTCTTCATAATTTGTCGCCATTGTCAATTCATTGAAAAGATAAAAAGTGACGTACCCTTGTTTCAATTTTTCATCAAGCATCTCAAACGCAGGCCTGATTCCATGGCTTGATAGCAATTTTCTGACATGGTACAGTGTGATAAGAACTCCAAAATAACCTTCGATTTCACCGTACTTTGTATGAGGAAGGCCCACTGGTGGCTCTTGCCGAAATTTATCCCTTGAATTAAGTAAATCACAGGGGCTCAACTGTAAATTACAAAAACACCTCTAAGAGAAGAGCACTTAACCATGACGTGCTACTAATTAGGTCTAGCACCAGCATTAGCTGGCAGCCATATTTGCAGTTTTGATTAGTGTACGTAAAAAAAAAAAAATAATAATAATAATAATAAAAATTAAAAAAAAAACAAAAAAGAAAAACAGAAAGCAATAATTGATCTGGTAAACTTCTGATCACAATATAAACTGCAATTGTCTTCAGTGGTATTGATCTGGTAACCTCTGTAAACCAAAAAGACAAGATATCCATATTCTCTCTTCAGAAAATTGCAGATAACTCTGCACCTTCCCACACTTTTTGTGTCTAGTTTTTATCATCCTCGGAGGTACATCAAGCATGACATCTAGCTAAACTAGTAACCAATTAAAACTCATCCCAAACTAGGTATAAATACACAAGAAGCATGTAAAAAAGCTTGAGAACCCTGAAATCATTAGTGTATTTGAATAAGGGGAATTATTCAAGATACACAAGTGCCAAATATTCAAGATATTCAAGCTTGAGAACATAAGATACACAAGTGCCAAATAAAGTTAGTAAGGGAAATTAATTTAATCATATATAATGACATAAATGGCACAAACTATATATTTTAATGTGCATATACAGCCCTGATTTGCAGGAAACTATGCAAAATCCTAAACTACAAATCTAGGCTGATATATACATATACATATACATATACATATACATATATATGTATGTATATAGAACAAAGTACTCAAAAAGTACATTATTGAATCTCAAAGCTCTATATGATATGATAGGATACAGAAACATACTGTCTGGAAATCTCTCTTCTGAAGCACTCCAAATGCACCAAGGCGAGCAGCAAATGGACGTATAACTTCCAAAAGCAGATTATTTATTTCAACAGCTTCATCACCCATAGAAACCTAACAGAATTTCGGAGATTCTCATGAGTATTTCATAGACCTGAGTCTAGCAATAATATAGTCACTTGTACCTGAATTAGTTCTATCTTTCTATCATGCACATAAGGTCGTACATCAGGATCACTTTCATTTCGGTATTCAAGTGTAGATATTTGAAGATTGTTAATTACGTCCTGGATTGTCTGTTGTTTAGCTGAATAATGCCCAATGAGAATCATTTCAAGAAATAAATCAGAATATCAAACTAACTAATAGAGCACTTACATCCTGGTGTTGCACTAAGTGCTAATATTCTTAGTTGAATGGGAGCATCCATCAACTGCAAAATCAATACAGTAGAATCAGTTTATATATTAAGGAACAGGGCAAGGGGTTGTGCAGTGCAAGTTCTCCCCAAGCTGAAAACTAGAGTACTCAACTAGCAGAATACTTATACATGTGTTTTCCTTACTTTATATATAGGTCCAATTTTCTCACATTACATATAGTTCCAAACAAGTGCATGTCATTCATTTATTTAGGCTGTATAAATATGATGGTTCAAGGATCAAATCCTACCGTCACCATCCGAAGAAATAAGCATATTAGTTCCAAATTTATTTAAATCGACAACATGAATTGGGTAATTAGACAACTATGGAAAATCAACTATTTATCAAAAACATTTCAGTAGCTATATAGTGAAATTTTGCGGTCCAAATAGCATAGGAAACTATATAAACCTCAAGCACACTGGAAAGAGAAAATGAAGTGAAAAACCTCACGGACTGCTACACAGTAGGAATAGTTTCCTGTTGCACGATGTGCCTCATCAATCACCAAGCACACCAGATGCTTTACCAAACAGGAACCTACAACATAAATTCAATTAAGAAATTTTAAATGAAACCTACTAATCTAAACCCTTCTAACACAATCATCATGGACAAAGTGCCAAGTGCAAAATAAAATAGTAGATACTTAAGACAGTGAGAATGACCACACATTTATGAAGCTACTTAAAGAAGAATGAAAAAATAGGTTTAGAAAATCATATTTTTCCATTGCACAAAGTTTGCTTCCATAGATCATGATCAATTGCATTAAAGAAAGAAAATAAAAATGATTTTAAATTGACACCAAATACTTTTCTCAGAAAAATGCAAACAATAAAAAGATTTTTCGGTCAGTGCTGGTGTTTTCATAAAACTTCAGAAGACAAAGTAAACCTTAATACAAATATCCTCGAACACAAATATATTGTGGATCTGATGAGAACTATAGAAGCTCTTCAATTATCTTCTAATTTTCAAATATCAAACAAGGTTATTTAAATTTCCAATTATGTAAATTGACTCCAATAACATATCACAACTAGCTGAGAAACAAACCAGATTGTATATCCTTCTCCAACACCTGTGGAGTAACAAAAAAAACTCGTTTGCATTTCCAAAGCTCTGCTCTTCTCATAGGACTCGTCTGTCCCGTTAGATCAATAGTCCACTCCTAAAATCAGTTAAATGACAACTTTTATTTACTGAATGCAAAACTCTGTAGAATGAAACATAATTGAAAAAATAAGTACAGAATGTTGTGGTCCTTTGGACTTTACTTGTGGGATTCCAACAACTTTATGACAAGCTTCAATTTGTTGCATCACAAGTGGTCGAGAAGGAGCAGCAAAAACAATTTTGCCTGCAAAAGATGTTGGGTATATTGTTTAACAAAGGATTCTAACATATTATCTTCAACAAATAAAACTAAAATCAACACACATATTGATGTGATATGCCACAACAATTCGACAAATGGTTATTTTGCAAACTTCTAATAAAGGTTCATTACTGCTATATGTTGTTTACAAGGAATCAGAGTTTGATAAGTTACAACTGCCACTTCACTTTTACAGTCGAAGTTAATTTCTGAGCTTAACTATTAATTTCCAAGCTTACATTTATAACACATCATGACATCAAGAATGCAATAAGGATTAATTTTGTGAATGCTCATACAAACTCATAAACATTTTTGTTTCTTGATCTCTTTTTATGTATACAATGACAATTACACAAATAGCGTAATTTATTCTAAAACGTCAACAGAAAAGGAACAATAGATCAGAGGAGAAACCAGAGTTGAAGTATTACGGGACTGAAATACCTTCAGGAAACCATCTGAAAAAGTTATACATGACCACGGCGGCAATAAGTGTTTTTCCAAGTCCTGTCGGCAGTACCACTAAAGTATTGGAAAACAGTGCAGTCCTGGTGATAGAGAATTGATAATCACGACGAGGGAGATTTACTGCCATAAACATCAAACAGAAGAGTAAAGTTTACAAGTTAACTATCCACCTAATTAACATCTTATTAGCAGCCAGATGCAGAAAATGCATGGAAAGAGCTTTTATGTCAAGAAACTGAAAATTTTAAAAATCAAAGAGAATCTCAGATTGAAAACATGAACTATTTCTAAATGGAAGAAGCTGAACCTGACCAACAATTAAACACTTTGAAAAGTACATCTTAAGAGAACCGCACCAATAATCAACATTTGAAAAATGACCCTGAGAGAATATATGTTGTTTGGTAATGATTTCCACATATTTTTGGACAGACACCACTCTAAATCAATGCGTTGAAAAGCACATATGTTCAGAGTGTAGCTGATTTGATATATAAATAGATGAAGATAAAGAACCAAAAGTAACTTCAACCTTTGAACAACAAAGACCACCATGCTTACTAAATTGATTAAGATTTAAGACATTAAATAGGCCACTGACACATAAGGCTGAACAAAATTTTCCTCAATTGACTATCCTCCTCGTGCATTATGATTTTCCCAACCCATAAAAATTAATGTACTTCAACCCCCAAAAAAAAAATAATGAAAAATGCCCAAAAAGAGCATGACACAATTTGTGAAATTAATAAAGATAATCAGCAAAAAAAATAAACTTTTAGGGAAGACAATAACCTGGATAAACCCAAGTCTTGGCAGCCTCAGGATCAAGCTTAACAAACCCAACAAGCATCTCAGTGTCTTCACAATGAGCAACACCGCCACCATTCTTGTCACAAATATCATCGTCATTGCAATTATTCCGACACAACCTATTTGAATACTCCACCTTCCCCACCGGTTTAATCGAATCACTCGAAGAAATCCCAATAAATCTATCTAATGTAGTTTGCCTAGTTGAAGAAACTGAACTAGATTTCACATCAAAATTTCCCTTTTTCCGCATTTCTTGAACTGATTTCAAGACCATCTCTTCACCACAACTAACACTATATATGGAGGTGGGTTTTTCAGCAGCAGTTGCTTGGCATGCCACATCAATTTCTTGCACAGCTGCTTCCCAATCAAAATCCTAACACACCAACAAATTAATGATAAAACCAAAAACAGAACTCGTTTTCCATGCATGTCTAGATGAATTACCCATTGTATATTAAAAAAGAAAAAGGCAGTATAAATAAGAACAAAGAATGAATTGAACTTACATCATCGTCGTCCGCGATTTGCAGGGGCGTGGAAGCGGACGCCATGAAAGAATACACCCAAAGCTTGGAATTTATGATATTAAGAGCAAATTTGTTTAAATCTACTGGTTCTAATTTGGGTTTTTGGGTATGGAAGATGAGTGAGTAGAGAGCCTCAACCTCGAGAGAGAAATAGCGGCAAAATTATTAGAGCGCCTTTGAAAAGGAATTAATCGCAATTATTATAAATTAATTTTTATTTTTATTTTTTAATACGATATACGGATTTTAACAAATTCTAATCTTACTTAATTAATAGAAATAATTTTATAATTTGAATACTTTATTTTAAGTTATTACTAGATATTTTATAATTTATATAATATGATAAATAGAATTTAAAATAATTAGAAATAAAATATCGAAGTAATTAGATTCTAAAATATTTAATCTCAATAAAAATGGTCGTCGAAAATGAATTAATAACTTTTGTCTGGAAACAAATATACTTGGCCCAAATTATGTTTTAAATTAAGTGGCCCAATAGACAAGCTGGGCCCAGCACTTCCAGCCCAACCAATCCCACGTGCAGTTCACATGCGGTTCCGCGATCAGTCGCCCAAAGAATAGCCAACAAACCCTCGGGACCTCGTCGCCTGAATCCTCCTTTTTCCTCAATTCTTTCCTCTGCAACTTTTGCTTTCAGATTGTGAAATGGCGTTGAACAACGGGCTGAGATCATGCGGTTACAAGTTACTGAATTCTGCACCATCTATTGTTCCCAAATCAGGTCTGTTTTACATGTTTTTTTTCTTCTTTTGGTAGTTTGATTACATTTCGTGATTTTTGTTGATTGATTTGTTATGTTTGACAAATTTATGTTTCCAAATTTCAAATATTGGTAATCGTGCTTGGATTGATGTGCAAGATTACATTTGTATCATTGTATAGACATTGTTCCTGGATGGTTTGTTCTTGAAGGTCGCAACACAATGAGCTCATTTTTGCTTTATATGGTTTTTGTTCTATTTTCTGCAATTATTAGCAATTATATTTGCTAATCAAAATGCGAATTTGGCTGAATGCAGCTTTTTGGTTGACCAGAAGGGGTTGCAGGTTATTTGATTTGAGCATTTGTAATATTTATTATCATATCTTTTCCGTGTGTGTAAATATGCCGTAAAACACAAAGTCTGTGGCTAATGTCTGTGAGTAAGGATTGTTGCATCTGTCCGTGCAAAATGAGCATGATGTGAAGTTTGTGAATTTAGAAGAGTTGGATCATCAGGAGTTGTTGCCTTTGGGGTTTTATTGAAACTTTGATTTGTGGTGTTTTCCGTGAGGCCTGTGGTAAAAGCAAAGGGCAGAGTATATATGCAAAAGAAGTTTGATTCATTGCTTATAATTGGCGTTTCAGGCTGTGTATTCTATATACATTTAGCTTTGTGCTTTTGTTTTATTTGTATATTGAAGAGATGAAATTGCGTGCTTGCCTGCTGAGAGCTGATTCTGAACCTTGAGAACTTCAGTTAAATGTCATTAGGATGCTTTTCCATACTTATTAGATTACACAGAAGAAATATTCAACAGGTAATTTCTCCTATTCTTAGTGTAGTTAAAAGTGAGGAGAAAACCATAACCCTATCTTATCTTCTATTGGTTAACTTGTTCCTATGTCTCGGTTTATTATTATGGACTCTTTTGAGTATCTCATGTGATGAAATGTTCAGATGCATGTCTTCATAGGCGTGTAAAGTATTGAGCCTGATATGTCTCTATTTTAGAGTTCATTGTGCAATGATCTTATGGAACCACATCATTGTACTAAATATTAGGGTTTATATTGAATTTTTATTCCAGGTTAATGTTTTGAATACCATATTATTCCATACAGAATTTAGATAACGTGGAAGACTTTTTAGAAAATTCAGTTCAGATTTTCTGTTGTATGTTGGTATACGAGATTTAGGAAACATGGGATATTTGAAAGTTTCATTTTGTTGTATATAAGTTGGTACTGATGTCAGGAATCTCTCTCATGCCATATGTTTGCGACTGTTATGTAGTAGCTTCACATAAAGTAAGAGCATACTATGGAATTTTAATAGTCTCTGCACAAAAGATATAGCATAAATTTAGTGCTAGAAAAGGATCTATTGAATCAGGAGCTGTTATTTTTGGGGTTTTTTATTTTAATTTACTTTGAGATTTTTTTGTGTCTGTTAAAAGCAAAAGGAAGAGCAAGTGCAACAGAGTCCTAAAAGTTTGATTCATGGCTTAATATTCTTTCCATCCATTCTGGCTGCTTTGCAACTATTTTAGTTTTTTCAATTTTTTGTATATTGAAGTGATGGCCTGAGTTACTTGGCAGGAGTGAGCTAATTTTAAATCGGGGAACTTCATTTGATTGGCATTAGGTTGTTTCTACACTAGTTATGCTACATAGAATAAATTGTTATAATCTAATTGTTTGTTTCTTTATATTTCCAGTTAGTTAAAAGTGACAAATGGCTTAATATTCTACTCGTGGATTCATGGAGTATCTCAAACGACGACACATGTCTTGGTCGGTGGTTTCCTAAGTGGTGACTTTGATAATTTATTAAATATGACTATATGAAAGTTTCATGTGCAACAGTCTTATAGGAAGAACCATCGTGTCTTACACTTTAGTATTTAGGTTTTGAAATTGGTGCTTTAATGTGAATGTTACGAACACCAATTACCAATTCATATAATAATAAGATACCATTGAATATTTTAGGAAAATACAGATTAGTTTTTCTGTTGTATATGAGTTGGTATTGTCTACTGACATCTGAAATAGTGGTGTTTGCCACTGTTGTGAAGTAGTTTAATTGTACTGAGAGTAAGGAGACATCATGAAATTATCTTTACTGACTACTGACTACTGAGAACCATTTCTTTTTTTATAACTAAGCCAGTAATCGCTTAAAATTACAATAAACTTCCCCTTAAATTGTGTGAAGTTGTCCTTCTTACAGTGACTAGGGGGATTCACTCGACTGGTGTTAAGAATATGGGTGGAGGACATGGGCATGACGAGCCTTTCTACCTTCATGCAAAGCACATGTACAACCTGGACAGGATGAAACATCAGAAACTAAAAATGACTCTTGGTGTCCTCACTGCATTCAGCATTGGTGTTGCTGTCCCCGTCTATGCTGTCATCTTTCAGCAGAGGAAGACTGCATCAGGATAACTTTGGTTAATTTCCTCTCCTGCTGTAATAACGAAGACTATTTCAAAAACTTTGTTTAGACACAAGCCAGGAAGCTATTGTTTGAAAAGAATCATTTCTTAATCATTCACATCAAGTCTCCATTTACTTGTTCTTGAAGTGTGAAAGAAGTTGTCTTCTTCCCTCCTTTACCAATAATCTGACTTCTTGGATATGTTCCAACTATAGTGGTGGTTTATATTTATGTCATAGACGCACTGTCGATGACCTTTCGTGCATTTGAATTTGCATCTTGTTACTTCTTATTATGAATAGGCTCCTTGGAAATAAAGAGTGTATGGAAATATTGTCTATAACATTTGACCACAGACGAAATTGGATCAAACTAAATCTTCGTCACCAAACTCTTGTTAGTTTCGGTTCGGGAAATAGTTGTATAATGATACACGGTGGAATTCAAGTGCCCGATTTCTAATAATAACTTATCTAACCTTCTATATATCTGTGCTTCTGCAACTACATGATCCTCGTTGGGTCTTGACATTGAAATACAAATTCTGCAACATTGATGTATTATTGACCTGACATACACCACTCCGTCCCCAAAAAAAAAAAAAAAAAAATTGTCCCATCAAAGAACTGTTTTAGCCACATAATCTCTCTTTTCTCTTTAGTATTCCTGAAGCTAGTGCATGCAGGATTCTTGGTATGACTTTGCTATTAAAGGTATAAACTACCCTTCCCCTTTTGGTATTTCATATAAGTGATGTCTTGCTGGATTGACTGCACAAAGACATCACTTTTGGAAAATATTCTGTACTATAGGATCAGCTATTGATGCCCTGTAATAAGATGCTCCAGCTGTATATCTCATTCTTGGAATCGCCATAATATGATTTGGCTGGACATATCCAACCACATATTGCCTGTACACTGCCATTACATACATTTGCTCTATAGATTTCATGTTTAAGGCTTCTTGTGAATTCAGATTGAGAATCTTCTAACAGCTTCTTTACAAGGATTAAGAAAAGACATTGAACTGTTTTCTTGGTGGCATGAACTTTTGGGAATCCAAAGATAAGCTGATTATAGCATAGGAAAAAAGTCCCAACAATCAATGGCTACTTTTTCTGAAATTAGTTAAATAATAATTGTTGTCACTTTAATCATATCCAACAATGACATCTCTTCTTTGTGGAGTTATTTATTGCAAATAATGTTTCATTTTTCGTTCCAATACTAGAGAAGCCAATTATTAGATATATGTGTGTCCCAAATCCCAAATCCCTTCTGAACCACATAGGAAGGTTCAAATAGCTATTTTGGGGTCGGGGACTAAATTTGAATACCCGGTTGGATTCAAGTTCAAAACTATGAGTGCCGATTGAACCCTCTATCTGCCTTGGCCGTGTTATTAGTTTCTTTAGCGTATGGCATGGCATCTCCTGTTGGCAAGATCCACAAATTCAAAACTTAATTTATATTTTGACCGAGATGTTATAGGAATGTACCAACAAATGGCTAGAGTTTTTCATTTGGTGGGATTGTATTTTAATGAGAATTGGACGATTCGATCCACCAACGAGTCTTGCATGACGAAAAGTTGACTTAAATTCATTTATGCAATCAAATTATGGTACCAGGCACTTGCAAATGCTCAATATTTGTATCCCCATTTAAAAACTAATATATTTTTTAGCAGCATTCAACCTCTGACGTTTCGCTAATTAGTGAAGATTGCTATCTACAAGCTAACTCTTCCATGTTGTTACATATTATGTTAAATGCATCCACAGGGTTTGAGCACCCCTAACACCACTTTGATCCTCACCCACGGCCTCCCATACACATTACATGATATTAATAATGTGTAGAATGGTGGAGAATAGAATACAAAATATCTCCGTCTTTTGGGTTATTTCATATATCGGTTGGTTTTAAGTGTTGAGGGCAAAATCATAGCGCCATTGAAGGAAAAGGTAAAAAGCATCCAATGAATTGGTGAAGGAGATTGGTCATTATAGTGAAGAGAATCAAATGGAATAGGAAAAGCAGCAGCATGCTTTTCTGAAATTAGGCTATGAGAAAGACAGACAAAACAAGGTGACCTGATTCCTCTTTAATACCTATCCTCTCTTGCAACTATTTTTTCATGTGCACTTCCTAACACACTTTCACATTCATGTCATCTCCTTCAATTATTGAACTCTGTGTTGTGTGTGTGTGTGTGTTTTTCATGTTTCTCTTGTCTGAAAGTTTGAATTTTTTTGCGAAGTAGACTTTCCTCTACTTGCATGTTCATTTAATATATATATATATATATATATATATATTTCAAATGAAAAAATATATATGTGTTTGCTTGCATTGCCTGAGGAAAAGACAACAGGTTAGTTCGAAGGTCCACTCTGTTATGAACACTAAGGGACAATTTAAGTAATTTGGCTTGGTCCATTAATGACATTTGGAGAGAGAGAGAGAGAGAGAGAGAGAGAAATGTGATACATGCTTGTTGGCTTCTCAATTATTGGAGGGATGAAGTTCAATTATGCACAATGGAGAAAAGTATTAGACATTAATCTATTTATATTAAATGCAATTAGATAATCCAACAGGCAAATATATAATGTAATTTATTCATATTTCACAATCTCCCTCATCCCTCTACGTAAGTAACACCTCAGCTTATTTTTTCCGATTTGGATTCCCTATTTTTGTATTTTCATTTGACGAGTACATATTATATATTTATTAATGATGTTATAGCTAGATATAAAAGATGATTAGCCAGGTAATATCCATAAATTTCTTTAGCTTTTCAGACAATGTTCCACAATTGAGAGAGGAAAGAGAGAGGAGAGAGAAAACAGTGTCGGCATGAATGGTATCCACAATGTTCCAGATAAGCTAAACAATAAAAACTTTTTCTCTCTTTCTCTATCTTTCCAACCCATAAAAACCCACATTAGGAGAGAGAAGGACCCTCTCAACCTCAAGAAATAAAAGTCAAACAAGCATTGCAGCAGACTTACTGTCCTCCAATCAGAGAGATTCATACCTTGATTACTCAGCTTTTCGCACAGAATGTGTAGAAACAGTGACCACTAAATAATCAAGAAAATAACTTCTCACCCACACACATACACACAGTTATCGAGACTCAGATTTTGCACTGAAATTTACATTTACTGCAGATAAAATAGGTACCCAAATTCCCATCATCACAATCCCACAATTTTCTACTTTCAACCCAACATTCTCAAACTTGTCACTCCAAAAAATGCAAATTTGCCAAATTCAAGAATCATGAAAATTTGTAGGGGAGAGAGAGAGAGAAACGACAGGTAAAAAATGAAAGTTGAAACTCAGGTAGGAAAACAAAGACAACAGTAAAAAAAACAATGATATGCACACCAATCTTGAATTTTAACCTGACTATGAGAGGAAGATAAGAATACTACACCCATTGATCACGAAAATATAGTAGGGTTTTCCAAATTTGCAAGAATAGGGTAAATAGCAAATTATTGTGAATCTTTCGGGTTTTCATCGCCGCTATCGCTTTGCTGCGGCTGATTTTGGTGATGGTGGTGGTGGTGCTCCAAATTCATCCCCAAATCGATTCTGCTATTACTATTATTGTAGGCTGCATTCATAGATGCCAACATTCCCATATTTGTCTCTGTAACACCTAACCCCAGTTGCTGAACTGGTTGTTGTGGCTGCTGCAACACCATTGACCCCAGCTGAACCTGGCTGAACCGCCCGGCTCCCGGAAACTCGAACCCTCCGATTCTCTGCATTGACGGCGCCTTATACTGCCACTCTTGCTGCCCCACTGTTGGCGTGGCGGTGCCGCTACCTGTCACCGGAAGCATCCAGAAGGCGTTTCCTACATTGGCGGCTGCAGGGGCCACGGCCCACATGGCCGGAGCCGGGAGGAAATTCGAGTGCTGGGATGAACCGGATTTAGGCTCTGAACCTTGTTCTTGGTCGTGGACGCCGGTTCTTCCGGGTTTGGGTGACGTTGCTCCACTTGCATCTTCTCTGAACCGTTTTTTCATGAAATTGTCATCTGGGTCTTGGCCGAAATGGGTGTTTGAGGTCAGCTGGTGGTGGAACCCCAGCATGCCGGTGGCCCCTCCGTGGAAGAGCGGCGCGGATTTCGACGGCGGGGCGGAGATAGTGGTGCCACTGCTGCGTAGCGACACGTTGAGGGTCGAAAAATTCGCCGGAATAGTGCCTGTGCCGGTGGCTGCTATAATAGCCGGTTCAGCTTGGTGCAGAAGCCACTCTATCGTTGCACCGTCGGACTTGTGGCCCAATTCTCTGGTCAGCTGAAACACACGGGCGGCGCACAAGGCCGGCATACGGATGCGCCGCCCACGGCCGTCGACCTTTGTGTGGCGGTCTTTAGACGGTTTCTTGACGACTTTGTTGGCAGCTGAGTTATTGTTTTCGTTGTTACCGTTGTCCGCGGGGGCGGTGGTTGTGGTGGTGGAGGAAGAAGAGTGGGCTAAGTTTCTCGATTGTTGTATGGAGATGGAGCCCATGAATGGACCATGGGGTGGGGCTGGGCCGGACCCAGAACCGGGTTCGGGTTGACTTTGGTGGTGATGGTGGGTGGAGACCAGTTGAAGGGAGGAGGCGGCTTCACGGTGGTCTGAGTTACCATTATTGCCTCCACCTCCACCTCCTCCTCCTCCTCCTCCTCCTCTTATATTTTTGCTGTGTGGCTCCATAAATTCCATTCTTTAGGAGAATGAAGACTTTTTTTTTTCTTTTTCTTTTCCTTCTTCTGCGAAGATATCAAGAAGATCTTCTAGGCATAGTTCAATCTATCAAATTGATGCCCATTCAAGAGAGAGATAAGGGATGAATATGATTTGATGCAAAATCTTTTGAGCCAACTGAACAAGTGTACTGTGTACTGTGTGAAGTGTGTGTGAGCTGGGAGGGATTGGGGGTCCAAGTGGGGGGTTGCAGGTGGGGACCTACGGAGGGGAAAAGATGAATAAATGTACAGCAGAAACTGAAGCCCACCCGTGGGGTCTTTCTTATTACAGTGCAGTTTAGCTGGCTTCCTTCAAACACTTATGTGTGTGTTTGTTTCTTGAACATCTCTGTCCTCTGTGTTTAGAAATATTAGGTGAATGGAGATGAATTATCACTGAGATAAATGATCCTCGCTTTTCTTCCCTTTTTTTAATTTTATTTTTATCAAATAATGTGAAACAAAATAAACGATGTGGCTATTTTTTCAGATATATGAACTCCGTTTGTTAAAAAATATATTAGTAATTTGTATTGTAATTGTAAGTGAAAGTCGTGATTCTATAATTTTTTACTGCATGTAGGCCTAAAGTAAAACAGCATGGTGAAACATAGAAGATGTAGTGTGCAACTATTTAAGGACACTTTTGACCAACTATCGAAGCTAGTTTCACCGTTGGGAGGAAAAATATTGACAGCCTTAAACAGGTAAATGTAAATTCTGTTGTTCTTTTTTTACCATTACTGAGTCCCTTTATTTGGAAATTTTTTATCCATTACTCAAAATTGACCATGCAAAGCAAGAGAGAGAAAGTGCTATTTTTTTAGACAGAGGCGCAGGCATAAGAGAGTCCGGAAGGAATGGTTGACCCTGTAGAATTTTTAAATGTACACTTAAATATTCCAACCTTAATTTTCTTTTATTATTGATTTTTTTTTCTTAAAAGGATTCCAATCTCAAATTTTATCATAGTGGTAAATTTGTTCTAAAAAGAGGGTTAAATCCTCTATTAGTGTTCTATCCTTTATTTTAAAATATTTAATATACAATATGCGTTAATTAATAATATCATTATATACAAGGTGATTATTTTGGAGCATAAAATGTAACATTGAATAGATTAGAAAACCTCAACTCCTAAAAAGGGATGGAGGGTCAAATTCGATACGTACCTATTATTGTTCAAGATCATTTGCATTTAGTTCAAAAGTATTAGTTTTTATTGTATTCTTGTCTCCAATAAGAATGACATATCTTGTGAGAAATATTGTTATCGGACCAAACTAATAACAGCTAAACCTAAAAGGGCCTCAAACATATTTGATAAATTCAAAAATTCAATAATTCAACCCAATATGTTAAAAAATAAAAATATATATTTTTGTTTTTACTAGCATTTCCTATACATTTTGACCAAGATGCTAAATATTATAGCGTGTGCAGACATTACTCTTTAATGAGAGAGAGAGAGAGAGAGAGAGAGAGAGAGAGAGAGAGATTTTTAATGTGATTTTCATATCAATAATGGCAAGGGAATTGCATAACAAGGCGGCTAGAGAGATATTTATAATGTGAAAGCATGGAAAAACAAAAACAATTGCTTGAAAAACATGGGGTGAGGGGACATTCTCAACTAAAAGTTTAGGCCAAAGTCATTGTCTACCCTTTATTGGCTCTTTTCATTATATATTATGATGACACATTTCTTCTTTCATATATCATTCATTAAGTAATAGTTTGCAACATATTATAATGATGAGTGTGATGATACAAATATATTTATTTTTTTTCCTCTTTACATCTTATTTTTGTGAGTATCTCAAGATAATAATAAATTATTCATATTTATCCAGATATTTATGTTTTGTGGTAGGCTGATAGTAATTTTTAACTGTTCTCGAACAATTAGTGGGAGAAATCATTGCATACCTATGGCGGGACAATAAACACTAAATTGGATATGTCATCATATGCTTCATTTTATTTATTATTTTAGTATTATACTGCAAAGTGAACATAAGATGTGATAAGCGATTATTATCCCATCTATTTACCACACAACAAAATTGTTGAAAAAATTATTCTTTCCAACCATCTCACATTAGTTATTCTTTAAATCTATAACTATATAATAGAAGACAGTTGAAAAAAATTACACAAATGTCATTTTTCCATCAAAAAAACATCTTTCTATTTTTAAAAAGTATAATGGCCGGTCAACATTTGTTTTTATTTGTATTTTTTTTACTTATAACTTTTTTATCTTAACTTCGATTTTTATGAAAAGTATATCAAACTAATCATCTTTTCGTAATCTTCAATTTAATATACATATTGTATATATTAAAATAAAATATTATAATTTTTAAATATAAAATAATTTTCATACATTAATTGTGGTATATTATAATATTTAATATATTTTTATATTGTGAGATTTAAAAAATATTATGTAATTATGTATTTTATTTTAAAAATATATATTACTATTTTTTTATAATAACTTATTATATTATCATATTATAAATCATACAATGCACAGAAAAAATATTAGTTTGAAAATAGACCAACATATCCTTCTCCAAGAAAGTAAGCAAGCCCTAAATAATCTTCTTATCTAGCAAATATATCGTAAAATGTGTGATCTTGTTCAATTATATATGAAGTCAGGTCGGATCAAATTAGGTCGAACTCAGGTTGAGCTGACAATTTGATGCGTAGCCCATTCGTGAATTAAATTATAATTGTTGCTTGTTCAATCGATCTAAAGGGGTAGGTCAATTGGACCATTAGGATTGGCATATAAACCCGACCTATTACGAGCAATCAACATAAAGGCATAAACCATGTTTTTCCACTCATATTTAAATGATACTATCTCAAACCACAAGTCATATAGAAGAAGTATACACGTTCCATGCGGTCAAAACAAATCAGAAGACCAGAAAGCTAACCAGCAATATGTATTGATGAAATTAAATATATAATAAAAGAATTAAAATCGAAATAGAATATCTAAACTGAATCATCCACTGCAACAAAAGGCAGCAGGGCAAAGAACTGAAGTGAGAGAGAGGTGGAGACCAAGAAGAGAGAAATGAAGCAGAGCCACACAGAAAGAAGAAGAGAGAGAAGGGATGAGCTTTTCTGCAGTAAATGGAGGAAGAGTGTGGACCAGCGAAGAGGACAAATCATAAGAATGAATTAATGAGTCCATGTTTTTCAGACAAGAGCTTTAGTTAGACAGCTAAGGAAGCACCAAAACAACAAAAACACCAGCTCTCATCCCTACACTAACCCAACCTAACTCCATTCTACTGTTTACAAGTGTGTGTGTGTGAAAAAGAAAAGAAAATCCACCTTAGTCAAATGGGCATATAATGAAACTAAAATTTTCTTGCTGCATATACTTTCTGCAATTATTTCATAGTTTTTTAGTATTTCAGAAGCTTCTATGGGTGTCATTTTCAGATGATTATTTTGTTACATAGAATATTTCTGCCTCTCCAGTATTGTTCCTTCCTTCTGAGTTTAGCTTCTGTAAACTGTTATAATATTATTTGTAAGAACCATATACTTGGCACATTCTGTAATAACTTTCAAGGAAAAAAACACACAAGAAACAGAACAGAAACACACAGAACTTACCAGTGAATTAGAGTTGATAAATGCACCAGAACATTGTCCAATGAACTCAGTAGCTTTAACAATGTCCCCAATGTTTATCAGTGAATTAAGTATGTCCCTGATGTTGAATCATTACGGTTAGCAGTAATTCCTTCGATTAAGCATCATATGTTTATTGAAGAAACAAAGGTTGACTCACCTGACGCTGCTCCTAAAATTTGAAAAGATGATAACCCTGGAGTTTTTTGGGTCTTTGTCTTCTGGACCAGAAGTTTTAATGTTAATAAGACTGCAGTTTTTCCCATGTAAATCCAAATATTCAAGTAAAGAAAAATCAGAAAGGACCATGAAAACCTTCAAATCTGTATTATACTCATCACTGGACAGCATCAAAAGAGGTATGCCATCTAAATTTTTACCCTCTTAAAAGATTCGGGAAATGGACTAACTGAACATAAGTTAGGTTCCTTGCTAGGATAATTGGGCAAGACGTATAGTAAAACTCTCCAGTTTGGACACAATCAAGTGAAAAGAGAGTTGAATTCAATGAGCACCCTTTTCTCTCTTTCATCTAGACCCTGGTCTCCTCTCTATCTAACGTTGAAATATAATTGTTTCTTACAATTATTGGAAGTATGCATTGATAAAACAGGATCACAAACAAATTAGTTCAAATTATTATGTCTTTTAACGTCGTTTCTCACAGATTAAGAACGTCATTTAATAGATGTATATAATAATTACTCCTCCACCATTCAATTGTTGAGTATGATTTATCACAAAAATTAAGAGAAGGGCATTCAATCCTTCTTCGTAAACAAAAAGTGATAGATAAACTGAAACAAATTTTCTTATCTAAAGCGTTAGTTAAATTGAAACGGAGGAAGTACTTTCAATCTTCATGACCTCATTGCTACGTATGACATAAAGAACCAGAGCATATCATGTTAAGATAAAAAAATAATAATAATAATAAATCGCAAAATGGTCAGTCAGCACTTCCAGCATTTTTGCCAATTTGGGGCAAGGGGGGCACACTGGGAAATGGTTTGCTGCATCAGAAGTTTTTCTTTCAGAAGAACTTCATTTCTAGTCATCACTCGTGCAAATGACCTGCATAAATCAAACTAATCTTAGGGCAATAGGCAATGTCAAAGTACAACAGTGTCAACACCCCAATGAAAAATCTAAAATCTGATACCAATTTATCTTGATTTTCACAACAAAAAAATTTAGCACTTGAGTGCATCTGCAAACAATTATCTCTTCATAATATTTCACCATTTTCAATTCATTAAAAAGATAAAAAGTGACATACCCTTGTTTCAATTTTTCATCAAGCATCTCAAATGCAGGCCTGATTCCATGGCTGGATAGCAATTTTCTGACATGGTACAATGTTATGAGAACTCCAAATAACCTTCTACTTCGCCATACTTTGTATGAAGAAGGCCCACTGGTGGCTCTTGCCGAAATTTATCCCTTGAATTAAGTAAATCACAGGGGCTCAACGGTAAATTACAAATACATCTTAAGAGAAGAGCAGTTAACCATGATGTGCTACTAATTAGGTCTAGCACCAGCATTACCTGGCAGCCATATTCCCAGTTTTGACTAACCAACGTAAACTAAAGCAAAACAGAATAACAATAATTGATCTGGTAAACTTCTGATCACAATAAACTGCAATTCTCTTCAGTGTTATTGATCTGGTAACCTCTGTAAACCAAAAGGACAAGATATCCATATTTTCTTTTCAGAAAATTGCAGATAGTTCTGCAGCTTCCCACACTTTTTGTGTCGAGTTTATAATCATCCTCAGAGGTACGTCAAGCATGACATCTAGCTAAACTAGTAATCCAATCAAACTCATCCCAAACTGGGTATAAATACACAAGAAGCATGTAAACAAGCTTGGGAACCCTGCAATCATTAGTTGTCAAATGCCAAATAAAGTTCGTAAGGGAAGTTAATTTAAACATGCATAATAATATAAATTTTCCAAACTATATGTTTTAATATACATATATAGCCCTTCTTTGCTGTAACTATGCAAAATCCTAAACTACAAATCTAGGCTGATATGTGTACATATATATATATATAAGTATATATATATATGTGTGTGTGTGTGTGTGTGTGTAAAGAACAAAGTATTCGGAAAGTGCATCACTGAATCTCAAAGCATTATATGATATGATAGGATACAGAAATATACTGTCTGGAAATCTCTCTTCTGAAGCAGTACTCCAGCCCCGACGGGCAGCAAATGGACATGTAACTTCCAAAAGCAGATTATTTATTTCAACAACTTCATCACCCATAGAAACCTAACAGAATTTCTGATTTTCTCACGAGTATTTCATAGAGCTGAATCTAGCAACAATATAGTCACTAGTACCTGATTTAGTTTTATCTTTCTATCATGCACATAAGGTTGTATGTCAGGATCACATTCATTTCGGTATTCAAGTGTAGATATTTGAAGATTGTTGATTACATCCTGGATTGTCTGCTGTTTAGCTGAATCATGCTCAATGAGAATCATTTCAAAAAAGAAATCAGAATATCAAACTAACTACATCCATCTGGTGGGACTGCAGAGTACTTACATCCTGGTGTTGCACTAAGTGCTAGTATTGTGTTCATACTTGTTGGAGGCGCAAGGGGTGTTCTAGTGCCTGAGGTGCGAGGCGCGCGTCTCTTGGACACAAAAAAGTCTAAAAAAGCATGAAGAATAAGTGAAAGTAAAGAGAAATCTGTCATTTTAAAACTAAAATAAGCATCAGAAAGTCATAATAGTTCTTAAAAAAAAAAAAAAGAGAGAGAGAGAGATTGAGAGAGTAAGCATTCATAATACTTGAAAAATCAAGCATCAAAGATAAAAATAACTACACAAACTAATCATCATTGTTGTAAGCCTCCTCCTCTGCATCACCATCATCAAAGGTTAAATCTTTCTCCTTCAATTCTTTTTGTCCTTTTTCTTCTTCACTTTCCTTTTCTTCATATTCAGTTTCTTCTTCACTCTACCTTTTTCTAACGTTTTTCTAAGTTTCTAACTCAAAATCCTAGCAAAGATGATGTCAATCTATGATTATTAGGCTGTCTTAAATTATGTCAATCTATAATTTAGGAAAGAAAAAATTAAGGAAAGCAAAGATTAAGGAAAGTTATGAAAGCAAAAATTAAGGAAAGCAAAGACTAAGGAAAGTTGTCATGTTAATCTATGATTTTTCTCTTTGTCCTAAGTTAAGGAAAGCTACCCTAAATTATTTCAATCTATAATTCACAGAAAATCATATCCTTCCTTAAAAAAAGAAGTCAAAATTTGCCAAAAAATCCAAGATTTGATTCCCTGGAAATAAGGTCCAAGAATCAAGTTTGATTGTGTCTGCCATATATGTTGCCCAGAAATGCATCCATAACATATCAAATAACTTTGGACTAAAAAGCATGCCTCAGGCGCGCCCCGGGAACAATTGCAGAGGCGCTTATAGGCACGCACCTTATAAACCCTACTCGTCTCCGCCATGCAGAGGCACAATCCTCCTAAGTCTATACGCCTCGTGCTCAAGGCGCGCACCTCCAACAAGCATGAATGTGGTGGCTTAGGTTTATTCAGCTTGGTGTTGTCGAGCTAGAGTGCTTATGTGGCTAAATAAAATAAGAGAACACAAGGGTAATTGCTTCTTTATTGTTTAAAGACCAGTCAAAAGTTGGCGCATGGAAAAACTCTGTGAGAAAAGACGGATATGCATAACCAGGAGGAGCGTACTCCTAATCAGTTCGATTTCGTAGTGCTCCAACACACTGTTAATACACTGACCTGGCAACTCTGATAGGCAAAAAAAGGCAAACAAAGGGCCCGCAGACCCCCAACGATCTTGCTAATCAGCGTTGGGGGAGGGTCGCCTAGTCAGACATCGGGCACTAGTGCCCAACATTGAGGGATGGACCCGGAAGGCCAGTATCACAACAAATTTCAAGAATATGGAATGTGCACTCAAGCCGTTAGTCAGTCTAGCTCCGGTTGCTCTCAGGCGTACTCAGATCACAACACAAGCAGGGGAAATACAACTCTATCGTAGTACCACGCTGCCCATCCTTCCCTTGGTGGGCCACGGTGCCCCCCTCGGGTCCGAACCCATCCATTCCTTAACATCCCCGTTAGGTGATTGCCTTGGTTGAACAACCTAAACTGACTAACACCTTGAGCGCACATTGAGAATTCTCATAATTCGTTGTGACACTGGCCTTCTGGGTCCTTCCCTCGGCGTTGGGCACTAGCTCCGATGTCTGTCTTGGCAACCCTTCCCGACGCTGATTAGTAAGATTGTTGAGGTCTGCGGGGCCCTCTGTTTGCCTTTTTCTGCTAGTCAGAGTTGCCAAGTCAGTGATCAATAGTGCATTAGAGCACTATGGGATCGAACTGATTAGGAGTACGCCCATGCATATCCGTCTTTTCTCACAGAATTTTTTCCACGGCCCCTCCTTCTAGCGCTAACTTTTGACTGGTCTTTAAGCAATAAAGAAACAATTAACCCCTGTGTTCTCTTATTTTATTTAGCCAAAGCAGCCACGTAAGCATTCCATCTAGACAACACCAAGCTGAATAAACTTAAGACATCACAAGTATTCTTAGTTGAGCAGGGGTATCCATCAACTGCAAAATCAATACAGTAGAAACTGTTTATATATTAAGTAACAAGGCAAGTGGTTGTGCAGTGCAAGTTCTCCCCAAGCTGAAACCTAGAGTACTCTATCAGGAGTATATAGTAGTCTTTGTATTTTATCTGTATTGAGTTACTTATCCCACATCGATTACGTTAGTAGTTACGTTACACTTTCACTTGTATATGTACATTCTGTATTATTTGAATAATGTATCTTGGAAATATTCTCAACATGGTATCAGAGCCAAAATTGGCAACCGCCAAATTCCTTGATCCCAAAAATCCTCTCACTCCAAAATAATCGGATCTCCTCCTTTCAATCCCTGATTTTTTGGATAGTCAATTCCCTTCCACGATTCACTCCAAATTTTTTTTGGAAGCCCAACTCCCGTCGCTGCTTCCCTCTGATCAGCGCCACCATCCACCTCACGCATCATACTGTGCAGTTCCGACCTCACGCCACTGGACCTTCGACCGTCATGACCACTCCGCCTCTCTCGGTGACCGCTGCCGATGGCACCACTCTCCCCCTTGTCTCGTTCAACACAGCTGCGCAGGCTCCTTTGAAACTTACGTCATCCAATTATGTGGCGACGAGTTTCTAGATTCGAACTCTTCTCTCCGGCTACAACCTCCTCAGGTATGTCGACGGATCTTATGCTTGTCCCTCTCCTACTCTCACGGTTGGTGACAAGTCCGAGTCGAACCCTATTCATGAGCAGTGGGTTCGACAGGATCAATTAATTCTCTCAGCCATCATCGGCTCGATTTCGCCCACTCTCATTTCGTTTATCACCGCTGCAACCAACTCTCGTACGGCTTGGGAGACGCTTGCCTCTATCTATGGCAAGTCGTCCAGAGGCCGTATCCTTGCGCTCAAAAACCGCATCCACAATCCTGTGAAGGGGACGCGATCTATTACTGAATTCATGCTAGAAATCAAAGGGGTTATTGATGAATTATCCCTTCTTGGTGTGGTTACTGACCAAGAAGATATTGTTCTCAAAGTACTCAACGGATTGGATGATTCCTACCGGGAAATTGGGAATGCGATTCAGGCACGTGACACCTCGATCTCCTTCGATGAACTGCTGGATAAGCTCCTGAGCACCGAGGCTCAACAGGCTGCACGACATGCAACGACGTCCGTCCAGCCTGCTACGGCATTTCCGGCCATGTCCTCCTCCCGGCGATCTTACACTTCTGGCCGTCGTCCGCCTCAGTCCCAGCAGCGTCCGCAGGGCTCTACTTCGCAGCAGCCCCATGTCTCCAGGATTCAACAAGTTGCTTTGGGTAACTCCTCATCTCAGTCCAGCCGAGGGTATCAAGGATGTTGCCAGCTTTGTGGCACGCATGGGCACTCCGCTCGTCGTTGTCCCGAGATACGTTTTTATGTGGCATCCCCTCACCAGCCGAGTCATGCCCCACAGCCGGCTTACTCATCTCCATCTGCTCACACCGCCGTCTCTGTGCCCTCTTCGTCAGAATGGATCCTCGACTTTGGGGCATCTCACCATATAACTACTGATCTTGCCAATCTCTCCTTGCATGATCCCTATGGTGGGTCTGATGATGTGATTGTTGGGAATGGTAACAAATTGCGTATTTCTCATATTGGCAGACTTAAATTTTCCTCTTTCTCCTGTCTTGATTTCCGAGATGTTCTAGTTGTTCCATCTATGGCGAAAAATTCGCTTTCGGTCTCTAAGCTTTGTCAGCAGAATGGCGTTAATGTTATTTTCTCTGCTTCTGATTTTCAGGTGAAGGACAGTCGTACGGGGAGCGTCATTCTTCGGGGTCCGCACGTTAGTGGTTTGTATGTGTGGCCTGCCGGTGCTTCGTCTGCGCTTCCTCCCTCTGCTCTTTCATCGGTTAGACTGTCGTCCTCCTTATGGCATGCTCGTCTAGGTCATCCTAGCACTAAAATCTTACAAGCTTCTTTGTCTAGTCATGATATTTCAGCAAATAAATCTGGTGATTTTACTTGTAAGTCTTGCAAGTACATTAAGAGTCACAAATTGCCATTTACTGAGTCTACTTCGACTTCTGTTTTACCGCTTCAGTTAATTTATTCTGATGTTTGAACTTCGCCTGTTTTGTCGTGTGATGGATATAAATACTATGTTGTTTTTATTGATCACTATACGAAATATGTTTGGTTGTATCCTCTTACAAGGAAGTCGGATGTCTTGTCTACCTTTGTCGCCTTTAAGGCTCTTGTAGAAAATTTCCTCAACACGAAAATAAAAACTCTCTACTCTGACAATGGAGGGGAGTACTTAGCGCTTCATCCCTTTCTGCAGTCTCATGGAATTACTCATCTCACCACCCCACCCCATACCCTTGAACATAACGGTGCTGCAGAGCGACGCCATCGTCACATTGTTGACACAGGCCTTGCTCTGCTTCATCACTCCTCCATGCCTCTCCAATACTGGCCTTACGTCGTCTCCACAGCTGTCTATCTTATTAACCGTCTTCCAAAGGTTGACCTCGATATGGTTTCCTCCTTTGAGAAGCTCTTTAATCATCCTCCAAATCTGTCCAAACTTCGTCTGTTCGGCTGTCAATGCTTTCCCTGGCTTCGCCCTTACTCCTCCCACAAATTAGACACTCGATCCCTTCCTTGTGTCTTTGTTGGGTACTCGGCTACTCAAAGTGCCTATCTTTGCCTTGATCTCACCACCTCTAGAATATATGCCTCTCGTCACGTTGACTTTGTGGAAAACATCTTTCCCTTCTCCGACTCTAGTCCACTTGTTTCCCCTAACTCTGAGTCTTTTCCATCTCTCTCTATACCTACACCTCCACCTATTGTTGTCCCTCCGCCTGTCGTTGATGCTGCACCGTCTGTGCCCTCACAAACACCCACGTCACCGCCGGCTCCTGTGGTCTTACCTCCTCGGCCTGTTTCTTCCCCGGTGCCTCTCTTGGATCCTCCGGTGTCACATCCCATGCTTACTCGATCTCGTAACAACATTATGAAACCCAATCCACGGTATGGTCTCACTGCCACTTTGCCTCAAGATATTGAGCCATCCACCGTGTCTCAGGCTCTCTCTGATCCTCGTTGGCGTGACGCCATATCTCGGGAGTTCACTGCCCTGTAGGAGAACGGCACTTGGGACCTTGTTCCTCCAGCCTCCTCTCAAAATGTTGTAGGCTGCAAATAGGTGTTTCGCATCAAACGAAAACCTGATGGCTCTATTGACAAATATAAGGCCCGTCTTGTTGCTAAGGGGTTTCATCAGCGTTTTGGAGTTGACTATTTTGAAACCTTCAGCCCTGTGGTAAAACCTGCGACTATTCGTATTGTTCTGAGTATTGCGACTGCTCGCAATTGGCCTCTTCGGCAGTTTGATGTGAACAATGTCTTTCTCCGTGGTTCCTTCTCTGATGAGGTATATATGTCCCAACCTCTTGGATTCACTGATACGAATCACTCTCACTTTGTTTGCAAGCTTCGTAAGTCTATTTACGGTCTCAAGCAAGCCCCTCGCACGTGGTATCGTGCTCTTCGTGATTTTTTGGTCTCTTTTGGGTTCTCTTGCACTAAATCAGACGAGTCTCTTTTTGTCTATCATGTTCAGGGAGTCACAGCCTACTTCTTGGTCTACATGGATGATCTTATACTTACTGGGAGTGATGATTGCTTTCTTGTTCGCGTTGTGACTGGTTTGTCTTCTCAGTTCTCTGTTAAAGACTTGGGTGCTCTGTCCTACTTCCTTGGTGTGGAGGTTCTTCGTACTTCGGCTTCCTGTTTCTTGTTACAGCGTAAGTACACCACTGACCTGCTTTCTCAGCATAATATGCTTCATGCTAAGCCAGTCCAGACGCCACTTGCCCTCAATGTCACGTTCTCTCTTCATGATGGTAGTGCACCTGCTGATGCCTCCTTATATCGTCGGGTTTAAGGCAGTCTTCAGTATCTTCTCCTTACCAGACCAGATCTCGCCTTTGCTGTTAACAAGCTGTCTCAGTTCATGCACGCCCCTACTGAGCTCCACTAGGCTGCTGTGAAGCGTCTTCTACGCTATCTCAATGGCACTCGTCATCTTGCTCTTCACTTTCGACGTGACTCCCCTTTGTCCCTTCATTGCTTCACCGATGCTGATTGGGCTGGTAATTGTGACGATCGCACTTCTACTGGTGCGTTCATTATTTATCTTGGTGCTAATCCGATCTCCTGGAGCTCTCGCAAGCAGCGGACTGTTGCTCGATCATCCACTGAGGCAGAGTATCGTGCGATTGCCGCTGCTACTGCTGAACTACAATGGACTCGGTCGATCCTTTTCGAGTTAGCTGTATCTCTTTCTGTTGCTGCCCCCATTCTATATTGTGACAACATTGGGGCGACGTACTTGTGTGCCAATCCGGTCTTTCACTCCCGGATGAAGCACATTGCCATTGACTATCATTTTGTTCGAGAGTTAGTTCAGTCTGCCCAGCTTCGTGTTTCCCATGTTTCCTCGGCTGATCAGCTGGCAGATGCTCTCACCAAACCACTATCTCGTCAACGTCTTCATCTTCTCTTGGACAAGATTGGTGTCGTCAACCGTCCACCATCTTGAGGGGGCGTATCAGGAGTATATAGTAGTCTTTGTATTTTATCTGTATTGAGTTACTTATCCCACATCGATTACGTTAGTAGTTACGTTACACTTTTACTTGTATATGTACATTCTGTATTATTTGAATAATGTATCTTGGAAATATTCTCAACATACTCGACTAGTAGGATACTTGTATATGTGTTTTCCTTACATTGGATATAGGTCCAATTTTCTCACATTACATATAACATGCATGTCATTCATTTATTTAGGCTGTATAAATCTGATGGTTCAAGGACCAAATCCTACCTGTTGAATTATATGAATTGCCATGAATACAATCAAAGGTGAAAAAGACATTATAAATGTAAGAAAATTTAAAGATGAAAACTAGTATTCTTCATTCGATGATGATACTGTTACATCTTTTGTTTCTATTTATAGAAGATACTTTGAAACCCACAAGTGTCATTAACTAATTGCCTACACTAAAGACAAGACTAAATTAATGGTTGTCCTGATTCAGTATGCCAGCTCCTCTTTATCCAGTCATTGAACAGGCTTGCTGTCATTCTTCTCATAAACTCAGAACCTGCTGTCCTTCCTCTCATAAGCCCAGAAATTTGGCTTCATTTGCATTTTGGTTTCTTGTGTGATCTCTTTCATTCCCTCTTAATTCGAGTGTGCTTTTAGAAACAACTTTAAGTTTGTTCCTTAGGCGCGTGAAGAATTGTCCAGTGAGAGCCTTGGTGAAGCAGTCTGCAATTTGTTTGTTCATCACATTTTCTCTAACAAAGTGAATATCAAATTCAATGTGTTTGTTCTTGAATGTGAAACTGGATTAGCTGATACTGATACAGCCCCTTGATTGTCCACCCAAATGGTGGGAATTTTCCTTAATGGTCTTCTAAGCTCCTTAAGTAATGATAGTATCCAGAGTACCTCACAAGTAGCATTAGCAAGACTCCTTTATTCAGCTTCGGTGCTGGATCTTGATACAGTGGCCTGTTTTTTTGAACTCCATGAGATTAAGTTTCCTCCTAAAAAACCACAATAGCCACTCACCGATTTTCTGTCATCTAAGTCTGTGGCCCAATCTGCATTGGCAAAAATAGTTAGATTCAAATCAGCATTCTTTGTAAAATTTAGACCATAATCTCTTGTTCCTAACAAGTATCTCAGAATTCTTTTTACTACTCTCCAATGTGTATCCAATGGGTTTTGTATATACTGGCTCACTTTATTGACTGAAAAGGTTATGTCTGGCCTTGTAATAGTTGCATATTGCAAGGCTCTAACCACACTTCTGTAAAGCTTTCCATCTTGAAACGGCTGTATATGAAATTTAGACAAATTCCCTCCTGATATCATGGGGCTGCTGAATCTATTAGAATTAAACATGTTTACCTTTTTCAGAATTTCTTCTATGTATCTTTTCTGAGTTAAGAACAATCCTCCTATGGTTTGAGCAATCTCTATCCCCAGAAAGTAACTCAGCCTGCCCAAATCATTCAATGAGAACAGCTTACTCAATTTGTTAATAACTTGTTGAACTTCTTCTTTCTTGGATCCTGTTATAATTATATCATCCACATAAGTTAGTATGAAGATCGTGGAGACATTGGTGTGTTTATAATGCAGAGATGAATCAGCCCTGGACATTGAGAAACCCAATTCTTTTAATGCTGAGCCAAATTTTGAAGTCCAAGCTCTTGAGGCCTGCTTTAGGCTATATAGGGATTTGTTGAGTTTGCATGTTGAATTTCCCCCTTGCTTAAATCCAGGAGTTTGTTCCATATAGATAAGAGCATCAATGTCACCAATTAGGAAAACGTTATCAACATCCAATTTCCTTATTGGCCAAGATTGAGAGATGGCAATGCAGAGTACTATTTGAATATATACAGGTTTAATAACTAGACTAAATGTATTTGTGTAATCAAAACCTGGAGTCTGGGTATATTCTTTAGCCACCAATCTAGCTTTGCACCTTGCAATGAATCCATCCACATTTCTTTTAACTTTGAAGACCTATTTACAACCAATAGGCATTGTCCCTGATGGAGGTGTGCTTAATGTCCATGTTATGTTTTTCATTAAGGCATCATATTCTTTGATCATGGCATTTTTCTACTTCGGATGGACGAGTGCTTCAATATGAGATTTTGGTTCCAACACTGGTGAAGGAAGTTGAGTGGAGTAAATCTTGGGTTTGTAAATTCCAGCATTGGATCTAGTGATCATAGGGTGAGTAGATCATGTTTACTGCTCCTGTTCTCCTGCATTAGAATCTTCTGCATACTCAAAAGACAATTGATAAGTGGTAATGTTAGTGTCTTTCTCAATAGGTAAGTTATAAGTTTGACCTTCTTGTGGATTGAGAGATGATGCATGAGAGGAATTAGTAGAATGGTATGAAGGACTGGATAGGTATGAAGAACTAGATGATGAAGAGTTTTGTGTTACAGAACTGGGAAAGAGAATTGGTGGAAATGAATCATTGAAGAGAGGAGGGTATAAATCTGTAGATGGAGTGTTAAGTTGGAAATAGTTACTAAAAGGAAACTTGGTTTCATCAAACGCAACATCCCTAGTGATGATCACCTTCTTGTTAGGAAGTAGGATTTTATACCCCTTATAATGAGGGCTATATCCTATGAAAACACCAGGTTCTGATCTGAACTCAAGTTTATGTCTCCTGTAAGGCCTTAAATGAGGGTAACATAGACATCCAAATGTTCTGAGTGTTCTATAGTCTGGTCTCTTTCCAATGAGTTTTTCGTATGGTGTTTGGCAGTTCAAGATTTTAGAAGGAGTTCTATTAATGAGGTGTACAACATTTATTAAAGCATCGTCCCAGTAGACTTGAGGGACACATGATTTGGCTAGCAATGAGAGACCAACTTGAATGATGTGTTTATATTTTCTTTCAGCCAATCCATTTTGTTCAGGTGTGTAGGGACATGATAGCCTGTGAAGAATACCATTTTTGAGAAGAAAAAAAAACTTAGTTAGGGGTTTGTACTCAGCTCCTCCATCACTTTGCACACATTTGATCTTTTTATTAAATTGATTCTCAACCAGATTTTTGAAGTGATGAAAAACATTGGTAACTTCTGATTTTAGTTTCAATAGGTATAACCAACAATACCTACTTGAATGATCCATGAATGAGACATAATATCTATATCCTTTCACAGATTGAATGGGAGATGGTTCCCATAAATCGGTGTGCACAAGATCAAGGATTTGGAAGCTAACAGATTCTGAATTAGAATAAGGGAGTTTGTGGCTCTTAGCTTTCATATAAGAAGCACAAATGTGCTCAGATTTTGATAGAACATATGGAATGTCATTGATATCTAATGCCTTCTTAACTACATCAAAAGAAACATGACCTAATCTGTCATGCCAAAGTCTTAGACTTAACTTGGATTCAGCTGAATTCACCAGACTGCTTGAGCAGGCTGATGTTTAGGGAAAGTAGAAAAGGATTGTGATGAGATGTTCTTGGAGGAGCTTAAGTTGAACCTACAAAGACCATCTTCAACCTTCCCTTGGAGTAGAACTTGGCCTATTTCGTGATCCTTCACAAGACAAGAGTTAGAATAAAACTCAAAAAAGACATTGTTGTCTTTGGCAAATTGGAAGACACTAATCAGATTTTTTTTAAGGTGTGGAACATGTAATAGGTTTCTGAGAAAAAAAGCATGTATAGTAGACAAACAAGTAGGTCTAATTATTGAATTACCATAATGAGAAATTAACAAACCTGTACCATTGCCCATCTGCACATTTTCATTGCCTTGGTATTCTGAAGCAGTGCTCAGGGTATTTATATCATAAGTGACATGACTATTTGCACCCGAGTTTGGATACCAGGAATTCTCTGAGATGGAATCTCCATTTCCAAATTTGGAATAATTGATAAAGTTTGCAGAAGGCTGAGCAGTCCCATTGTAGTTGAAATTTCCATTATGGTTGGAGGAAACTTGATTCTGCTGAAATCCAGTACTTCCACCATTTGGCACATAGGTTAAGTCAGCTCTGTAGAAACATTTCTCAGTAGTATGGTTGTTCCTATGGCGTATTTGGTATCTAGTTCCAGAATTGTAGTAAGATCTTCCCCTACCTCTGAAGTTGCCACTTCTAAAACCAGTTCTACCACCTCTGTTGTTGCTATACTGGTTAAGAGCTCTTCTTCCTCTACTTGAAATTGATCTGCCCCTTCTTTGGTTGAAGTTTTGAGTTGTTAGATTCACATTAGGAGCGGATCCTTCTACACTAAATTGTCCATTCTCAAATCTTTCAAGCATTGCTTCAAATGTCAGTAATAGGGATGAGACTTCCATGATTGAGATTGGACCGGCACTTGATGGCACATATACCATTATCAGATTATATTCTGAGCCAAGTCCTGCCATGATGTAAAGTAGTTGATCATCATCACTAATCTTGCAACCTGGTGCCCCTAAGGCATCACAACATCCTTTGATTTTGTTTAGATAGTCCCTCATACTGAGATTTCCCTTTTTGAGATTTGTAACTGTTCCTTTAGTTGCAATATTTTAGCTCTAGATTGACTAGAAAAACTAGCCTCTTGACATGACCAGATTTCATGTGCAGTGTCCAATCCCACTATGCTAACCAGCAGACTTTTGGACAAGGAAGATAAAAGTAATGAGGCTATTAATTGATCTTGTTTTACCCAATTAAATATTTTGGATTCAAAGTACCTTCTTCATTGGTAATGTTTTCTGTGAACTTTGAGGGGGTTGTCTTTTATCCTGTAAGAAATCCTTCAAGTCCATAACCTTGAATTGCTGCAATGATCTGATGCTTCCAGATAAGATAATTTCCTTCATTTAACTTGATTGTAATCAACTGACTTAATGGTTGCAGGATTTGGGATGGATTGAAACTGATTTCTGAAGTAGTACTCATATTGGATGTATTTATATTTTAGATCCAGAAAGGAAGAAATGGAAGGTTGCAAATAAAGGAAAAATAAGCAGTCTGCATAGTATAGATCCCAGGGATTAACCTGTGGCTCTGATACCATGTTGAATTATATGGATTGCCATGAATGCAATCAAAGGTGAAAAGACATTATAAATGTAAGAAAATTTTAAAGATGAAAACTAGTATTCTTCATTCGATGATGATATTGTTACATTTTTTGTTCCTATTTATAGAAGATACTTTGAAACCCACAATTGTCATTATCTAATTGCCTACACTTAAAACAAAATTGAATTAATGGCTATCCTTCTCTGATTCAGTATGCTAGCTCCTCTTTATCCAGTCTTTGAACAGACTTGTTGTCCTTCTTCTCATATGTTCAAAACCTGCTGTCCTTCCTCTCATAAGCCCAGAACTTTGGCTTCATTTGCATTTTGGTTTCTTATGTGGTCTCTTTCACTACCCTCTCCATTTGAAGAAATAAGTATATCAGTTCTAGATTTAAATAATTTATTTAAATCGACTGCATAAATTGGATAATTTGATAACTAAGGAAAATCAACTATTTATCAAAAACATTTCAGTAGCTATACAGTGAAATTTTGTAGTCCAAATTGCATAGGAAACTATATAAACCTCAAGCCCACAGGAAAGAAAAAATAAAGTGAAAAACCTCACGGACGGCTACGCAGCAGGAATAGTTTCCTGTTGAACGATTTGCCCCATCAATCACCAACCACACCAGATGCTTAACCAAACATGAGCCTACAAAACAAATTCAATTAAGAAAAAAGGTAGTATAAATAAGAACAATGAATAAATTGAACTTACATCATCATCGTCCACGAATTGTAAGGGAGTGGAAGTCGACGCCATGAAAGAATACACCCAGAGCTTGAAATTTTGATATTAAGAGCAAATTTGTTTGAATCTACTGATTCTAATTTTTGTTTTTGGGTATGGAAGATGAGTGAGTAGAAAGCCTATAACCTCAAGAGAGAAATAGTGGCAAAATTGTTAGAGCGCCCTTTTGAAGTTAAGGAATTAATCGCTTATTATTACTTTCTTTTTTTTAGCAAGTAAAAACTTAAAAAAAAAAAAAATAGATATCCGCTTAAATTGCATTTTATTATATTAATAATTTTAATAAAATTGTATTATTATTATTAAAAAATATAAATAACTTATTATTTATATAAATATTAATCAATTTAAAATATAAATTGTTATATTAAATATCATTTTTATTTTTTTAAAGTTAGTTTTACTAAATAATAAATCGTACAACATTTTGAGTGAATTTGAATTGTCCTAAACTGAATATATATATTATAATTTACTAAAAATTATTGAAGTTAAATAATAAATTATAATATTATATAAATTAATAATATAATATTTTTATTTTTATAAAAAATTATTTATATTTGTTACCTCAAATCCATATAAAAATTTGATATATTATTTATTCAAATCCATCACATATATCAAAATTTTAAAATTAATAATTCATTGCATAAAAAAAAACTATATTCCAACCATAAAAACTATATTTCATAATCTAAATGTAATTATTTATTTCAATAGATACAATATTAATGTCAAATTAAAGATCATAAAAGGAAGACTAATTTAATATATTATATATTAAAAACAAACTTAAAATAAAAAAGTTATTTAATGTATTTTAATTTAAGTAAAAAATAAAATAGAAAAGAGAGAAAATAAAAAAGTGTAACATATGTCAATTAATTATAAAGATACATGTGAAGAAAAATTCTCATAATTCGTCTTTTATATTGTAGAAGGATACGATATACAATTTTAACTAATTCTAATGTAACTTAATCAAATAGAAATACTTTTATTATTTAATTTGAGTACTTAATTTAAATTATTTTCATATATTTTGTAATTTATATAATATAATAAATAAATTTTAAAATAATCTATATATATAAAGAGAAGTACCACTATAAATAATAAGCACTATTTTTTTTGCCTAAACATTATTACTAATATTATTAAATTTGATAATTACTAATTATTCATATTTTAATTTAAGATTAGATTGAATTTGATATTTTAAATCAATATGACACCAGAATCTTAATTCTAGCCAAAATTTTCTCAATTTGATTTAGTAGAACATTGATTTTCACTTATCAATTCTCACAATAATCTATTCATATATGTAACATATCTCATATTTAAATAATCTACACGATAGAATACCGATATGTACCGATCTGTTGAACTTATTCTTAGATTTTTCAGCAAAGAATGTTGATATGTATGTGTCGTCTACTTTGTGCACTCTCACTAGTCATTTTTTTTTTTGCTTTATTGATCTGTAATGTCGACTATTTTCAACTTTATGAAAGATGTTCATTTGAAGAGAAGAGATTGGACTCTAAGACTTCATCCGGTTCGCACTTACAATGTACTTACATTTGCGGACAAAAATCAGATCTTGAGTTTCGAGTGTATTTTTAAGGATGAACATCTATTGTCAAAAAATATATTTCGTAATAAACATGATAAAATGAGTAGTATGAAACATGTTGTATTTAACATACTTAATTTCATTATTTTTGCAAGGTGATACTATTCATGGTCAAGCAAGAAATTCACACATCAATAGTTTTAAAAAACTATTAAGGGAAAACTATATATTGTCTCTCATATCATGGTGTCAACTAACAAAGTTAAATTTAAAACAACAAGCCATGAATATAAGTTTAATTCTTATGGCAAAACAAAGGTTCACGAGTTTAGAGACTCATTGTTTCCTATCAACAGATTAAAATTAATTCAATTGGATATCTGGTCTACAGAAAGTATTTTTTTATTACAGTTTTAATTATTTGTAATTTTTCTATGTGCTATTCTAATAAGATATATTAATTATTTTGTGTTGATTTATAAGATGTGATTGGTCAAATTTATGGGATGCAACTACCTAGATTCTCATGAAGATAACTCTTGAAGATCACATGTATTTTAAAATTTATAGATTATATAATATAATATATAATATTTTAATTTTTTCAACTTAAATTTAAATGTAAGATTCAAAATGATTGTTAATATTGGTATATTTTCTATTGTATTGAATGAATAAGAAAGTGACAATGACCTTATGGGATGAGTTTATTATGATATATAATAATAATCTATATTTGTTATTTTCATTTTTTCTGCGAATTTTTCATTCCACATATTTTTAGATAATGTTGTTATATTGCTAACCAATAAACATTCATTTTAATTTATTATATTTTAATTTGTTAATATTGGTAAGGTTACTAATTTACCAAAACTAATAAAAAATATATATTTCTTCATAATTACTTGATTTTAACAAATCAATTATGAATTTATGGCAGATTTGATCATATGTATAATAATAAAAAAATATTTACATTGATATATCAGATTTTATTTAATTTTCTTGATTTCAAAAGAAAATACTATATATTTGGTAATTTGATAATTATATTTTATAAATAAAATTCATTAATTTCACATATGATTTTATATATAATATTTATATTCATATTATAAGCATGGTACATACATAAATTATTGAACATAATTATATATATATATTTAAAATATTAATATTATATATTTTTAAATTTAATAATAATATAATATAATAATGTATCCGTGTATCGAATTTAATAGTTAGAAATAAAAATCGAAGTACTTGCATTCTAAGATATTTAATCTCAATAAAAATGGTCATCGAAAACGAGTTAATAACTTTTGTCTGCAAACAAGTATACCTGAGTTCAAGCAATCGAGGCTAAAACTTTGAAGCCCAATAGAGTATCACTTTAGGCTCAGAAATTGAGCTATGATTAAAATTATGTTTTAAATTAAGTGGCCCAATAGACAATCTGGGCCCGACACTTCCAGCCCAACCAGCCCCACGTGCAGTTCACCTGCGGTTACGCGATCAGTCGGCCAAAGAACAGCCGACAAACCATCGGGACCTCGTCGCCTGAATCCTCCTTTTTCCTCTCAGAAATTCGCTTTCAGATTGTGAAATTCCGGTGAACACTTCAAGCTACTGATTCTGCACCATCAATTGTTCCCAAATCAGGCCTGTTTTTCCTTCTTCCTTTGGTAGTTTTGATTACATTTCGTGATGTTTTTGCCGTGATTTTTGTTGATTGGTTTGTTATGTTTAAAACGTTTATGTTTCTAATTACAAATTTTAGTTCGTGCTTGGATTGACGTGCAAGATTACATTGTATTATTGTATAGAAATTGTTCCTGTAGGGTTTGTTCTCGAAGGTCGCATCACAATGAGCTCATTTTTACTTTATATGGTTGACATTTATCGTCTGTTATTTGTTCATTTTTCTGCAATTATTAGCATTTATTTTTGCTATCAGAATTCTAATTTGGCTTAATGCAGCTTTTTTGTTAAGTAGAAAAGTTTGCAGGTTATTTGCTTTGAGCATTTGTATTAATATTTATCATATCTTTTTCGGGTGTGTAATTATGCCATAATACACAGAGTCTGTGGCTAATGATTGTGAACATGGATTGCTGCATCTGTCTCTGCACACTGAGTATGATGTGAAGTTCTTGAATTTAGAAGATTTGGATTATCATAGTTGTTTCCCGTGGGGTTTTATTGAAACTTTGATTTGTGGTGTTTTCCCAATGAGGCCTGTGGTAAAAGCAAAGGGCGGAGGGTTCTTGAAGTTTGATTCATTGCTTATAATTGTTGTTTCTGGTCTTGTATTCTATAAGACATTTTGCTGTATCCTTTTGTTATATTTGTATATTGAAGAGATGGAATGACATAGTTGCCTGATGAGAGCTGATTCTGAACATTGGGAACTTCATTTAACTGTCATTAGGATGCTTTTCCATACTAATTAGATTACACAGAACAAATATTCAACAGGTGATTCCTCCTATATTCAACTTTTGGGAATCCAAAGATAAGCTGATTATAGCTTAGGAAAAAAGTCCCAACAATCAATGGCAACTTTTTCTCAAATTAGTTGAATAATAATTGTTGTCACTTTAATCATATCCAACAATGACATATCTCTTCTCGAGGAGTTATTTATTGCAAATAATGCTTGATTTTTTGTTCCGATACTAGGGATGGCAATTATTAGATATATGTTAAGAGTAAGGAGATGAACCGTCAACAAGCCTCAACACTCAACGGATTCCGTCCCACGCCGATTCGGTTGAAATCAATTTACCAGGAAAATCCTAATTCAATTCCCTAAGACAACTGACACTTATAGTTTTCTTAAAGGCCTTGTCCTCAAGGCTAAAAGTTGGAAACACCTAATTCAACCTAATTCAATTCCCTAAGGCCCATGGGACATCTACAACCAATGAATGAGAATAACAATAATAGAAGTCCAATGCTATAATGAGAATAATATAAATATTGATTAATGAGCTAAGCCAGTCTTCTTCTTACACTTGTGATAGAGCACTGGTGTATCAATTCCCTTTCCCTCAATAAAGGCCTTGTCCTCAAGGCTAAAAGTTGGAAACTGGGCACGTAATTGATCAATGTCCACCCATGCAACTTCCTCATCTAGGCGTCCTTCCCAAGCAATTAGGACTTGGGATATGCGATCATCTTCTCTCCAAATCTGATGAAAATGCAGTGCGTGGGAAGGAATGAACTTAGCAATGTCATCCCCAACATCCGATGGCAGATTTGGTTCCACTAGTGTATCCCCAACAGATGCCTTTAACTGAGACATGGAACACTGGATGGAGTTGAAAACCTTCATGAAGAATCGACTTGTATGCCACAAGCCCTACTTTGTGGGATATGACAAAAGGGCCAAAGAAACATGGGGCTAGTTTAACCCCCAAGCAACGGAACAAGGAAACTTGCCAATGTGGGCGGAACTTCAAGAAGACCCAATCGCCCACCTCAAAATGGACATCTCTGCGATGCTTGTTCGCCGAGTTAGCCATATGTTATTGTGCCCGATCCAGCATGTGGGCAGAACTTCAAGAAGACCCGATCGCCCACCTCAAAATGGACATCTCTGCGATGCTTGTTCGCCGAGTTAGCCATATGTTGTTGCGCCCGATCCAGGTGATGGCGCAAATTTCTCAATATGGAATTGCGTTCCAACAAATTATCCAACACCGCTTTAACTTGAATCTCTGCTGGTAAATATTGCGCAAGGACCGGCGTCTTACGTCCGTAGACTGCTTCATAAGGAGTACAACCCATATCTAAATGAAAGCTTGTCTTAAAACAGTACTCCGCCCATGGTAGCCACTTGGCCCATAGTTTTGGGTGCTCGAAGACAAAGAATTGCAAATAGGTCTCTAAACATCAGTTCATAACCTTCGATTGGCTATCGGTCTCTGGGGGCAAGAAGAATGCCAACATCTACCTTCTTAAAAGTGGACGAAACAGGTCATTCATTACTGCTTTAATAGTTGAAGGGGCATTGCATAGTTCGAACGGCATAACTAAGAACTCCTAATGACCAGAGTGACTATGGAACCCTATTTTCTGGATGTCCTCGGGAGAAATTCGGTTTTGGTGATACCCGACACGTAAGTCTAGCCAAGTGAACCATGTTGCACCATGTAATTCGTCAAGGAGCTCTTAAATGATGGGAATCGGGTATTTGTCTGCAATGGTTCGTTTCTTCAACTCACGATAGTCCACACAAAAAGCGCCAGCTGCCGTCTTTCTTATGAACCAAAAGGATAGGGCTGGAATAAGGACCAGTGCTAGGTTAAATGAGTCTTGCAAATAACATCTTATCCACCAAACACTTTATTTATGTCCTTTGGGCAGCACTGTAACGGTACGGTCAGAAAGGGATTCGAAGATCTGTTACAAGAGGTGAAGGAACGCCTCGAAGTGGGGCAAAAATCTAGGAACACTCGTCCAAAAGACAATGCACGCCTTGTGCTACTGGGTTAAGCACACTGCCGTTAGCATTGTTCAACTCCGCCGGCCAAAGGATCCAACAAGAATCAACATCCTTCAGCTTAAGTGCTAAAGCTGCCAAAATTTGATGCCGTTGGAGGCCACGAATGCCTTGCAAACAAAATTGTTCATCATTACGGGTAAATTTCAGTGTCTGTGTTCCAATTCACACAAATTTATCCCAAGCTGCCAAGAAGGTGACGCCTAGAATAATGTCCAATCCACTCATCGGAAACACATGGGCTGAGAAAATGCACGTGGTTGCACCCAACATTAACTTGATATGCGGGCACACCCCTAAATTGCTAATATTCTTGCCATCACCCAACCTGACCAAATGGACAACGGATCGGTCTATCGGAAGAGCCAGTGATTCGACCGTAGCCAGAGAGATAAAGCAATGGGTGGCACCACTGTCAACTATAACAATCATCTTTATGGCTTTAATATCTCCCCAAAACTTCATGGTTGGCGGTCCGTCGATCACAAAGGCAGTAGCAGATGACAATTGTAAGGGGTTCAAAGCAGCGTCATCAGTCCTACCAGTATCGGATTGGTCAATGGGAAAATCAAGCGCCCGAGGGTCAAAGTCATCGGCATCCATCATGACCATGACCTGGAGATAGCGATTCGCACAAAGTTGCGGCGGGGAGTATGGCTCTTTACATCGGAAGTAGAGACCACGGGATCAAGATCTTGGAATTCTGCTTGAGACATCGGACGGGCCTGGTAAGGCCCGTGGTTCAACAAAGATGCGTCTATGTTCGTTGATTGGTGATAGTAAGGGGTTTGGCTGGCGGTTTTGCTGACTTCTAAGGTACGCGAGAACCTCGAGAGAACCGGTTTAGGGGCGAGGACTCCTGTTGAGCGCGAGTAGCCCGAAGGCGTGGTGTTTATCCCCAAATGAGGGGGTCGCTGAATGAGGTTGATAGTTCAGCTGTAACACAGTTAATTCCCTTTCTATTCACGAACAAGATGCGTTGTTGTCGAAATGTCCTCGACATCCTTAGAACAGATGCGTAACTTAATGTCATTGTGAAGGCCATGTAAGAAAAGTCCTGAAGCATCCCCGTCAGCCAAGAAAGGAACTACTGCTAAACAGGCAATGATGAACCGATGAATATAATCGTCAACCGTCAAAGTTTGGCGCGTTAAAGTCAGCACTTCACAGGGTTTCACACTAGGATCTGTGCCAAACTGTTTCATTAGTTCCATGGAGAACCTCGACCAACTAAGGTTAGGGTGGTGGCTCCATAGCCATGGTAGCCAATGAGGGTGGAACCCTCCATGGCCACTAGCACATACTCCATTTGCATATCATCCAAAGTCTTCTCAATGCAGAAAAACTGATATGCCCTAGAAAGCCAAGAAGAAGGATTGTCCTCGACGAAGAGATGTAACTCGATCCTAAGGATTGGACTTCTAGGGAACCCAAAACGAGGTTCCACAGACGGAGCTGAGGACATGTGATCTTGAGAAGTACCTTCCAGAGAAGCATTCTTTCCCATCAAAAGCGCCCGCAACAGTGATTGAAATGTCAACGAATCGATCAATCCTCGTACCTCATGCATCCCTGATTCCTGATTACGCTCCAACGATTCCATCCCCTTCTCCGACGTTGTGATACGGTCTTCCGCTCTTGTCATAAGACCAGTAGGTCAGACCAAATTGTTAAGAGTTAAGGAGATGAATCGTCAACAAGCCTCAATTCCCCTCTCACCCTAATTCAATTTACTAGGAAAAACCTAATTCAATTCCCTAACACGGGTGATACTTACAGTTTTCTTTTAAGCCCATGGGCCATCTGCAACCAATGAATACATAACAATATAGAAGTCCAATGCTACAATGAGAATAATAAAAATGTTGATTATTGTTATCGTTGATAATATAACAAATTCTCTATCTCATCCTCTCACCCCTAATCCTTCCCCTCTGAGGTAAACAAAGCCTGCCTGAAGGGAAAGGTAAAAGGTATCCGATGAATTGGTGAAGGAGATTGGTCATTATAGTGAAGAGAATCAAATGGAATAGGGAAAGCAGCAGCATGCTTTTATGAAATTAAGCTATGAGAATGACAGACAAAACAAGGTGACCTGATTCCCCTTTAATACCTATACTCTCTTGCAACTTTTTTTCATGTGCACTTGCTAACACACTTTCACATTTATGTCATCTCCTCCAATTATTGTGAGAGAGAGAGAGAGAGAGAAATGTGATACATGCTTGGTGGCTTCTCAATTATTGGAGAGACGATGTTCAATTATGTACTAAATAGAAAAGTATTAGACATTAATTTATTTACACTAATTTTATATATACGGTGTATATTAGCCAGATAATAGATGATTAGACCAGGTAAAGTCCATAAATTTCTATAGCTTTTCACAACAATTTCCAAATTGAGAGGAGAGAGAAGACAGTGTCGGCGTGAATGGTATCCACAATGTTCCCGATAAGCTAAATAATAAAAACTTTTTCTATGTTTCTCTCTCTTTCCAACCGATCATCACAAATCCCACAATTTTCTACTTTCAACCCTACGTTCTGAAACTTGTCACTCCAAAAAATGCAAATTTGCCAAATTCAAGAATCATGAAATTTTGTGGAGAGAGAGAGAGATAAATGAAAGTTGAACCTCAGGTAGTAAAACAAGGACAACAACAGTCAAAAAACAAAGATATGCACACCAATCTTGAATTTAACCTAACTATGAGGAAGATGAGAATACCACAACCATTGATCAAGAAAAATATAGTAGGGTCATCCAAATTTGCAAGAATATTATAATGGGCAAATTATTGTGAATCTTTCGGGTTTTCGTCGCCGCTATCGCTTTGCTGCGGCTGATTTTGGTGATGGTGGTGATGGTGCTCCAAATTCATCCCCAAATCGATTCTGCTATTACTACTATTGTAGGCTGCATTCATAGATGCCAACATTCCCATATTTGTCTCTGTAACACCTAACCCCAGCTGCTGAACTGGTGGTTGTGGCTGCTGCAACACCATTGACCCCAGCTGAACCTGGCTGAACCGCCCGGCTCCCTGAAACTCGAACCCTCCGATTCTCTGCATTGACGGAGCCTTATACTGCCACTCTTGCTGCCCCGCTGTTGCAGTGGCGGCGCCGCTACCGGTCACCGGAAGCATCCAGAAGGCGTTTCCTACTTTGGCGGCTGCAGGGGTTACGGCCCACATGGCCGGAGCCGGGAGGAAATTCGAGGGCTGAGATGAACCGGGTTTAGGCTCCGAACCTTGTTCTTGGTCGTGGACGCTGGTCCTTCCGGGTTTGGGGGACGTTGCTCCGCTTGTATCTTCTCTGAACCTTTTTTTCATGAAATTGTCATCTGGGTCTTGGCCGATATGGGTGTTTGAGGTCATATGGTGGTGGAACCCCAGCATTCCGGGGGCCCCACCGAGGAAGAGCGGCGCAGACTTCGACGGGGGGGCGGAGATGGTGTCGCTGCTGCGTAGCGACACGTTGAGGGTCGAGAAATTCGCCGGAACAGTGCCTGTCCCGGTGGCTGCTATAATAGCCGGTTCAGCTTGGTGCAGAAGCCACTCTATCGTTTCACCGTCGGACTTGTGGCCCAATTCTCTGGTCAGCTGAAACACACGGGCGGCGCACAAGATCGGCATACGTATGCGCCGCCCACGGCCATCGACCTTCGTGTGGCGGTCTTTGGCCGGTTTCTTGACGACTTTGTTGGCAGCTGAGTTATTGTTATCGTTGTTCGCGGCGGCGGTGGTGGTTGTGGTGGTGGAGGAAGAAGAGTGGGCTAAGTTTCTCGATTGTTGTATGGAGATGGAGCCCATGAACGGACCATGGGTTGGGTCTGGGCCGGACCCAGAACCGGGTTCGGGTTGACTTTGGTGGTGGTGATGGGTGGAGATCAATTGAAGGGAGGAGGCGGCTTCACGGTGGTCTGAGTTACCATTATTGCCACCTCCTCCTTGGTTTTTGCTGTGTGGCTCCATAAATTCCATTCTTTTGGAGAATGAAGACTTTTTATTTTACCTTCAAAGAAGATATCAAAAAGATCTTCTTGACATAGTTCAATCTATCAAACTGATGCCCATTCAAGAGAGAGAGATCGGGGATGCATATGTTTTGATGCAAAATCTTTTGAGCCAACTGAAGAAGGGGAGTAATTGATGGGGTTCTTTCTCTTCCCTCTCTTCCTTTGTGGTTGACTGCTGTCTTTGGAGAGAGAGAGAGAGAGAGACAGGAAGTGTGTGTTCCTGTGTGTAAATATGAGAGAGAGAGAGAGAGAGAGAGAGTAGGTATGGGAGCCTGTAGAAACGCCAGTACCCAAGAGGATCAGTGTGTGTACTGTGTGATGTGTGTGTGAGCTGGGGGGGGGGGGGGGATTGGGGGTCCAAGTGGGGGGTTGCAGGTGGGGACATATGGTGGAGAAAAGATTAAAAATTGTACAGCAAAAACTGAAGCCCACCCGTGGGGTCTTTCTTCTTATTACAGTGCAGTTTAGCTGGCTGTCTTCTAACACTTGTGTGTGTGTGTTACATTTTCTAAAAAAATACTCACTTTCATTCTTTGTCCTCTATTTTAAAATACTAGCCATGTCCAGAATGGAGATGAATTATCACTCAAACTAACGATACTCATTAGCTTCCTCTTCTTTTGTTTTTTGTCATGAAACGAATAAACGATGTGGCTATTTTTCCGGGTGCATGAACTTCGTTCATCAGAAAAAGTGAAGGTGGGAAACTTAAATTACAAATTTTGTGAAGATTGTAAATTATTACTGCATGTAGACCTAAAGTAAAATGGCATGGTGAAACTGTGCAACTATTTAAGGTCATAGTTGACCAACTATTCTGAAACCAGTTTCACCGTTTCCGAACAAATATAGACAGCCTCAAACAGGTAATTGTAAATTATATTGTTCTTTTTTTTGTCTTTTTTTTTTTAATTACTGTAGAGCTGTAATACAAGGAATATAATATATTTTATTATATTATTAATTTATAATAAAATTATATTATTATTATTATAAAAATTTATATAATAATTATTTATGTTAATTATATTTATATTTATACTATGTGACTTGAATTCGTCGTTCTCTTAAAAGTTATTTTTATTAAATAATAAATTATGCAATTTTTTCAAGTGAATTTTTAAGTGTTATCAACTCAATAACTCACTAAAACTTAGTGGAACAATAAATTATAATATTATATAAAATTAGTAGTATAAATTTCTAACTTTTATAAAAAGATAATGTATATTCATTGATCAAATTTTATATAGAAAATTCATATATTATTTATTCAAATTCAATACATATATCAAAATAAAAATAAATAACTTAATTCATAAAAAATTATATTATATTCATGAAAGAAAATCATATTTTAAATATAATTATTTATTTTAAAATATGTAATATTGATGTCAAGTTAAAGATCAAGAAAAATGATTAATTTGATATATGATACCTTAAAACAAAAAAGTTATTTGAATTTTTAAATTTTAGTAAAAAAAAATTAAATAGAGAACACACATGTCAATAAATAGTAGATATGCATATGAAGAAAGGATAAAAATTCTCATAATTCTTTTTATATTATAAAAGATAGAAGAATTATTACGGTAAATAAATAAGGTAGTGGTATGTGGAAATAACATAATTTTCGCTATTTCTTCCCTTATAAAAAGAACTAGATATTCACCCGTGCAATTCACAGCGTATAATATATTTTATTATACTAATAACTTATGATAACATTATATTATTATTATTATTATTATTATTATTATATGCATAACTTATTATTTTATATCAAATATATTTATATAAATATTTCAATTTGAAATATAGTTTGTTATATTAAATTGTATTTTCATTCTTTTAAGTAAGTTTTATTAAATAATAAATTGTACCATATTTTGAAGTAAATTTGTATTATCCCTAAATTAAATATAAATATTTGGACTTACTAAAAATTATTGAGGTTAAACAAAAAATTATAATATAATAGTATAATATTTTTTTTTTTGCGGAAATATTATTTATATTTTTAGATTCTATACATATGAAAATTAATATATTATTTATTCAAATCCAATATATATATCAAAATTTTAAAATTAAATAATTAAATTCATAAAATATATTTTTATCCATTAAAATTATATTTTATGCTTTAAATGTAATTATTTATTTTAATATATATAATATTAGTGTCAAATTAGTGATCAAAGAATATTAATTTGATATATTATATATTAAAAATTAATTTAAAATTAAAAAAAATAAAACAACATTATTAAAATATAAAAATATAAAAATAAAAAATAAATATCAATTAATAATAAAGATAGGGTCAAATTTCAGGCAGATTTAACAAATTATAGTAAATAAATTTTTTTTAATAAAATATAGTGTATTTAAAATTTTTTAATAATATAAATAAAGTCGCCCCGGCCGGAGCGACTTTAATTAAAGTCGCCCCTGCCAGAGGCGACAACTCAAATTTATTATTATTATTTTTTTGTAATGTCGCCCATGCTTTGAATGTGTGTGTGTATATATATATATATATTTTTATTTTTTTAATTACAAAATAGAGGAAGAAGCAGTCATTCGGTCGTGTCACTCGATCGAGTCACCATTCGGACAGCCGAGTGGTACCTGTAACTCGGCCCAGACACTCGGCCTCAACAATACTCGGCCGACCGAGTTCGAGGAATGAACTCGGCCATGGCACTCGGTCGGCCACTTAACTCGGCCGGCCGAGTGCGAAGGAAAAGTTTCTGGAATGTGCAAATCTCTCCACTCGGCCGAATCACTCGGTTCGAAATCCACTCGGCTGGCCGAGTGGAGTTTCTCATTTCTTTATCTTCTTGATTTTTTGTTCGTTCTCCCGTTTTGGTTCATTCTCTTATTTTTATTTTCTCGTGTGGTAGTCGAATTTATTAATTTACCCAGTTTGGTAAAAAGTCCATGAGATTGTTAAAAAAATCAAATGTGTTGATGAATTGTTTTTCCAACAAATAACAAGAATTATGTTTTATAAGGAAAAATTTCAAATCAAATTTTATACTACTCAAAATCATCAATAAACAACAAAGTCAAGAGGTTCAAATCAAAGCAATACATTCTTAAAAAGTAGTCGGCACGGTGTTGGATTGGCACGTGCTCACTGAGGTGGTCGGTACGGTGTGTTGGATGGGTTGAATGGTTGATAAGCCGGGTATTCACTCTCTTCAAAATGGCCTTGTTGCACATGTCACTCATATTGTTGCCTTTGCATGTCAAGTGCAATTTGAGAATTGTATGTTTGGCGATGCACATACTCTTCTAGGTTGGCAACACGCGCATCCAAAGTGTTTCTCCAATCTGACCAATCGGTCCACCCCCCTTGATACTGAGGTGAATGGTGTGGTTGCTGTGAAGTTCCAGCTTGATCGTATGAGGGCAATTGTGCTTCCCCCTTCATTGCATCCCCCTATAGTTTTTCAATATCAAGGTCCATAGGCTCTATTCGGGCATCCGTAGTTCTTCTCCTCTTTTTCCTTCGTTCCTCCTCATTCTTCAATTCATTCTCACTCTCCTCGATTGCTTCTATGTGAACCGAGTCATTCAGTAAAATATTATGGACCTTCCCTCCAGCAACATTGATGAGGCGAGAATTGGGCAGTGCAAACCTCTTTTTATATGATAAAATCAGATACAACTTTCTGGTGCCGGGATGTAATAGACACATCTTCATGTTGCACAGCAATTCGAGGTTTATAGTGGTCTCACCTGGCGTCTCTTCCATCCCTTTCAAGTTCACCCCGTACTGTCGAGCAATTGGAGTGATTAAACCTCCAATATGATTAGCTACCTGATTTTTTGTTCGGACAAACTGCCTTAAGAGCATTGGTGCTACATTGAACTTCTTTCCTTTCACCAAGCACCGTAATATGAATAGCTAATCCAAGTTGACCACCCTAAGCTCAGGTTTAGCCAAAATTGTATTGGATATGAACCTCTAAAAATATCGGATGACCGGACTTCAAATACTCGATGCTTTCGACCTACTAGGGTTGTAGGCCGATGGCTTATCTGGAAAAGGCTCGGTTATTTCCTTCCAAAAAGTCATTGCGTTGAACTCGGGGAAGTTGAACCTGTTTGTCTCTTCATGGCTTGAACGCCCAAAACACATATTTCAACATTTTTACACCATTTCTCTTCAAACATGTGGCGCCACTCGACAACTGTGCCTGGATTCCATTTTTGTAAAGCTCCCAAAAATTTGGGTAGTTTTGAAACTGAGCTCTTCCATGTACCATACACATTTTCTCTTGCTCGTTTCAAACCATGCCATGCCTTATGATATGAGATTGTATATTGAAATTTATCATACACTTGTTGTTGAACACACTTAATCTCATACCCGGGATCTGTCTGAACCATTCAAGTTAGCAACGCAGCAATCATGTTTTTGCATAAGTTTTGATGGTCAACAGACACCGCGTTCATTAGGCACGTATGAGGGCCTCCATACTTAGTGATTTCCCACATATCAATCTTCTGTTTGTAACATGCGCGCAACCACCAGTTGCAATGTGTAATCTCACAATTATTTTTGCATTTGATTTTCCATATACGAGGTGTGCTTTCCTCTACTCGATATTCACGCCTCGCTATACGAATTGAAAAATCTTTCACTGCAGACTGCAAATTCTTCTTATCTTTGAATACCATGCCTTTTGTGAGCACTCCTTCAGTAGCATCATAATATCTAAATTTTTTCGGAAGATCAAATGAGTCCACAAGCATTTCATGTGACGATGCATTGAAGAACGGGATATTCGAATGCATGGAATATCTCTGAGCACTTGATGGAAATGGTGGTTGTTGATTGGATGGTGATCTCTCTTGATTTGGGCAATACATAGTTTGAATATCACCAATATTCACCCCATCTTCATCTGATTCACTAGACAACTCGTCTTCGTCAGGTTTAGAGTCTTCTAGTTCATTCACACCAAAAGTGTCAATCAATGGATCATGTGGTTGATCCTCTGTGTGAGCATTTTCTCTTTCAGTTGGAATACTCTCATTATTGGACCTTGAGGTTCCACCAGTATGCTCTTGCCTGACGAGTACTGAATTATCAATGTCATCACCTCTTAAGTAAGAAGCATATTGATAATACTCATTGCTTAGGAGAATATCTGGAAGAGCATTATCTTGCAGTTTTTCCGGATCAACATGAAATTCTACATATTGATTATCCGTATCCGGTGCAAAGAAAAACCATAGATTATCATCGTTGTTGATTGGTATATGATGAAATCTGTTGTTTGCATATAGTGAAGCGGATATGTTGAATTTATATTCATTGCTATCGATCCTTGTCAGTTCAAAGAATTTTGATACCAAGGCAGAATATCCGATGTCGCGAGGTACCCTTGTTGCACAAACAGCTGGAACATCGCTATTATCCCCAATATAAACAACAATACCGACATTGTTTGAAGACTTCATATCTTAAATAATAAAGATGTATTAATGAACTTAAAATATGGAGTTAACTATTTTTTTTGCATGCAAAAGGTATTATTAAGTTATATAATTACAAAGTATAATGAAATTAAATTCAACTAATAAATTAGTAAAATTCAAACCTGATACTGAAATGAAGCAATATCTCAATCCAACGGCAACAATTTGAGGGTCACGATATATGCACAACAACATCAACAATTCCCAGAGTTCCTACATCAAATAATGTATAACAAAAAAATATTAACGACAAATCTATAACAATTTATATATAATACCAAAAAATTCAACAATTTATATATTTTTTTCAAATATTCAAATTATACTTAAAATATAAGTATAATAATTATTATAAAATATCCTTTAAATTATATAATTTTTTTATAATATGAGTTAATTATTTTAAATAATAATATAAATTTTTATTATTTACAATTATATAATATATATTTCTATAAAATATATACATGTATATAAATTTCTTTATATATATATATATATTTATTTATATAACAAAAAAATTAAATATAAATGATCATTACATTTTTTAATCAGAATAAATAAGAAATAATATATATATATATATATATTTATAATATATAATATATAATATATAAATAATATAAATATAAAAAAATTAAATCAAAGAAACGTCAGGCCCACCGACGTTTTTTTAAAACGTCAGTGGGCCTGACATTATATTCTTTTTTAATATATTTATGATATATATACATATTTTATAATATATTTATGTATTAATATCTATATTTTTTTAATATTCACATAATACTTAAATAAAAATATAACAATTACTATTAATTAGTCTTTAATTTTTATAAATTTTTTATAATATGATTGAATTATCTTAAATAAAAATATAAACTTTTATTTTTTATAATTATATAATATATATTTATATAGAAAAATTATATATACATATATTTCTAATAAAATATTTATATTAAAAAAAGATAAGGATAATATAATAAATAACATATAATTTAAAGATATATAAAATATAAATAATATATAAAATTAAAAATTTTAAAAACAATAAAAAATATTTAAAAGAACGTGAGGCCCACTGACGTTTTCTTAAAATGTCAGGCCCAATAACGTTTCTTTAAAACGTCAGTGAGCTTGACGTTTACTGTATTTTTCTTAATTATTATTACATTTATATATATATATATATTTAAATTTTTCCAATAATTATAATATAAATATTAAATTTAATTAAAAATCCTCCTTAATTTCTTTTAATATGTTTTTTTATAATATGATTTTTTTTAATTTAGAATTTTTATTGATTTATAATTATATTATTATTTTATACAGTATTGAAATAAATATATATTTCTATAACGAAAAATATATAAATATATTTAATATTATATTTGATTTAGTTTCAGTAAATATACAAAAAAATAAATATAATTTATTAAATAATATAAAAAAATTAATACAGACAAATTACTAATATATATGTATATATATAAATTTCTATATATATATATATATAACAAAAAATTTAAATATAAACGATAATTATATTTTTATTTAATCAGAATAAATAAAAAATAATATATATATATATATTTATAATACATATAATATATAATATAAATATTAAATAAAAAGTAAATCAAAGAAACGTCATGCCCACTGACTTTTTAAAACGTCAGTGGGCCTGACGATTATATCATATATTTATATGTATACATATTTTATAATATATTTATGTATTAATATGTATATATATATATATATATATTTCTTAATATTCAAATAATAGTTAAATAAAAATATAATAATTATTATTAATTAGTCTTTAATTTTTTTAAATTATTTATATGATTTAATTATCTTAAATCACAATATAAACTTTTATTTTTTATAATTATATAATATATATGTTTATACAGAAAATTATATATACATATATTTCTAATAAAATATTTATATTAAAAAAATAGATAAGCATAATAATAAATAACATCTAATTTATATATATATATTAAATATAAATAATATATAAACTTTGAAAAATTAAAAAAATTTATAGAAACATCAGGCCCACTGGCGTTTCTTTAAGACGTCAGTGGGCGTGACGTTTATTGTATTTTCTTTTTTTAATTATTATTACATATATATATTTAAATTATTAATATAAATATCAAAATTATTTAAAAATATTTCTGAATATGTTTTTTATAATATATTTTTTATTGATTTACAACTATATTATTATTTTATATAGTATTGAAATAAATATATATTTATATCTATATTATATTTGATTTAGTTTTAGTAAATAAAAAAAATTAAACTCTAATAATATAAATATCACTTAATAAATAATATACAAAAAATTTCAAATATATATAATTATATATCTTTATATATAGATATATATACTTGCATATATATATATACATATATATATATATATATATATATATATATGTGGATGGGGATCAAGGGCATGGGGATCAAGGTTGGCATGTATAAATTTTGAAAGTAAAAATGTGAGCGGGCTTGACTTTTTTATTTTCAAAATTAAAACATTAGGCCCGGTAACGTTTTTACCATAAAACGTCACCGAATGTGATGTTTTACCCTATTTTGGAAACTCTTTCTAAAACTTATATTTTATTAAATCTTTTTTTTCTGCATTATTTGTGTAAATAACCCTATATATGTAGATTCCAACCTTACTTTTCTTTCGCTATTTATTATTATTATTTATTTTATTTTGGATTTTTTTTTAATTAAGGGTGTTAAATAAGCTGGTTATGGATTTATGGGTCGTGTTGGGATATGGTTAATACAAATTTTGTATAAACACGAACATAACTCCTTTAGCTTATTGTGTCAAAAATTATAATTCGAACATAATTCATTTTTTACGGGTTGACCGAACCAATCCGATTGAATCCGACTAATAAAAAAATATTATAAAATTTTATGAAATTTATAAAAATAAATAAATTATGATATTTCTCAATGTACAATTTTATAAGTTAACAAAATATTATTGAAATTAATAATATATAATATATACATGATTTTTTTATAAGTATTACTATTCATACTCTGTAAAATTATAAATAAAATACTCTTTTAAAAATAATTATTATTATACGGATAAGTGGTTTGACTTGCAGAATGATCTGACCTAACTCGTTTTCTATTTAAGTTCAACTCATTATCAATCCGAACTCATTAAGGGTCAACTCTAACCCCCTATATTTTTGTTTGATTTGTGTTGAATTATCGAGTTGTATCTCAAATTACCACCTCCAATTCCATCTCAATTTTATTCCTTTAATAATGATAAATTTGTTTAAAAAGGGTTGGATGGTCAAATTTTGATATATAAGACATATTAATCAAGATTATTTCTATTTTGTTCAAATGTTTATTTTTTTATTGTATGTCAGTTTTTTATAAAATTGACAGATCTTTTATGTTATATTGTTGATGAGTCAATCCGATAATAGCACAATCTAAAAGGGATTCAAGGATATTTGATAAATTTAAAAATTCGATAATTCAAGCAAACATTTAAATAAAAACTTATATGTTCTTTTCTACTAGCATCTCCTACACATTTTGAGCAACATGTTCAATATGAGAGAGAGAGAGAGAGAGAGAGAGAGAGAGAGAGAGAGAGAGAGAGAGAGAGAGTTGTGATTTTCATATCAATAATGGCAAGGGAATTGCATAACAAGGCTGCTAGAGAGAGATTTATATGTGAGAGCATGGAAAAAAATAATTGCTTGAAAAACATGGAGTGAGGGGACATTCTCAACCAAGACTTTAGGCCAAAGTCATTGTCTCCCCTTTATTTGCTCTTTTAAACCAACAAATATTTCCATTATATATTATGATACACAAGTTTCTTCTTTCATATCTCATGCATTAAGTAATGTAGTTTGCCACATATTATAATAACAATTATAATAACAACTGTGATGATACTAATATACTCATCTTTTTTATATCTTAGTTTTATGAATATCTTAAAATAATGATAAATTAGTTATGTTTATTCGATGTTTATTTCTGGTGATAATAATTTTCGACTATTCACATATAGTTGGTGGGATAAATCATCTCATGTCTCATGGCGAGGCAATACTGTGGATTGGATAAGTCATCACATGCTTCATTTTATTTTTTATTTTAATGTTATAATGCAAAGTGAACTAGAACGTGATAAAATATTATTTCTCATCTATTTATAAGGCAAAGAAAATGTAGTCCAATTTATGCTTTACCACCATATCTCATTAGTTATCCTATCAATTAAGATAAAACAACTTATCATTTTTCAAGAAAATAAGTGGGCCAAAGATAATCTTCATATATTGTGAATGAACTTGGGTTGGATGAGGGTAGGTCGAACTCACATTGAGAGCACATTTTGATGCTTATAGCCCATTTAATATGTTAAATTGTAAATGTTGCTTGTTAGATCGATCTGAAAAGGAGGGTCGCTCTAGTCTAGGGTTGGCCAAATAGACCCAACCAATTACGCACAATCAAACTAATGGCATAAACCATGTTTTTACTCGGGCAGTGCCCAACACGTCTACATATTTGAATGATACTATCTTTCTTAAACCACCACAAGTCATATAGAAGAAGTATATGTATTCCATGCAGTCAAACCAATTAGAAGACGAATAGATAGAAATCTAAATGGGAACGGGAGCGTATACTGATAAAATAAAATATATAGTAAAATTTTAAAAATGAAATAGAATATCAAAATTCAATCATTCACTGCAACAAGCAGGCAGCAGAGGAAAGAACTGAAGTGAGAGAGAAGCAGGGACCAACAAGAGAGAAATGAAGCAGAGCCACACAGAGAGAAGGGGGTGAGTCTCTCTGCAGTAAATGGAGGAAGAGTGTGGACCAGTGAAGAAGACAAATCATAAGCACGAATTAATGAGTCCATGTTTTTCAGACAAGAGCTTTAGTTTAGACAGCTAAGGAAACAACAAAAACACCAGCCCTCATCCCTCACTTACCCCACCTAACTCCATTCTACTGTGTATAAGTGTGGGTGTGTGTGTGTGTTTTTGTTTTTGAGAAAAAAGCAAAGAAAATCCACCTTAGTCAAATGGGCAATAAATTATATAATGAAACTAATGCATACATTTTCTGCAATTATTTCGTAGTTTTTTAGTATTATAGAAGCTTCTGTGGGTGTCATTTTCAGATTATTTTAATACATAGGATATAGCTGCATTTGCAATGTTGTTCCTTCTTTCTGACTTTAGCTTCTGGGATATATTAAGAATCATATTCTTGGTATATTCTGTAATAATTTTCAAGAAAAAAAATACACATAAGAAACAGAAAACAAAGAACCTAACCCCCCCCCCCCCCCACCCACCCCAAAAAAAAAAGAAGGTTTTTAGCAATTAATCAATTTCTTGATTGCAGTACCCTCAATATTACAAACAACAAAAAATCAAGTTCTTGATTGCAGTACACCTCAAGACTACAGACAACAAAAGTTCCAACAGAGAACCCCTTTGAAGAATTAAGCACAAATGATCAAACATCATTCTTATTTTCGAAAGAAAGACGGCAGTCTTTGCTAGACACTAATGTACACAAAAGCCAAACATGTCACCACACTACAAAATGAGGGAAACCGCCAAAGAATAGTTCAGCAGTAACGAAAACGAATGGCGTCTCACCTTTTCTCGTTCCACAACTCTGGGCTTTATATATGTGGACTTGTTCTGAACGGGGCTGTTTAGCAGGTCCATGAGGAGGATCGCCTAATAACGGGCTTCATTTGCTTGTCTTCTTCGAGGGAAATCATACCCAAGTGCGAAGGATCCTCCAACATCATCTTGGCCACAAGATATCCAGCAATGGACCATGTTTGATGTTTTCTAGCTTGTTTACCTATGTATCTTCCTAACGTCCCATCATAATATTCGGGCCAGCTGTCCTTAAGCAAACGGCTCTCTGCAAGATCAATTGCTCGTCTTGCAATTTGCGGTCGCCCGGTTTTGATGCAGGCTGCTGTTAGCATCCATAAAAGAACTGCGCTCGAAATGCAGAGGAGTTGAACAAGACAGAGAATGAGTAAATAGGTTTGGACAAGCCATAAATGATCTAATTACAAATAAATATGCTTTTGAAGTGATTAAGGTCGCAGAAATTTCAAAACCAAGGATCTTGAATCTGTGGATATCAAATCCCCACAAGATAGATTGGGATTTGGTGGATTCCAAATTCACGGAACTCAAACAACCATCAATCAATTTGCTACTGTGGATTTCAACCCCATCCTAAAATCCTTCGATGCAAATGCAACCCAAATCTATGGACCGTGGTATAATTGCTTAATAAAGGAAGTAGGTAGTGTTTGAAATAAAAAAGTGGAAAGTTCAGCAAATCAGAAGTTTTGAAGCCTAACGACAATTTTGCTCTTAAAATAACCGTTCGTGTGGCCGATATTGTACTTTTCAAAATTTAAGGGCAACTACAGATTATGAAAAGGAGTTGAGGTTAAAAATGTGAAAAGGAAGAAGGATATAATTACAAAAGACCAAGCAGTTTAAAGAACCCATGCCTCTGCTTTATTTAAGCAGAATCAGACAAAAAACAAACACTTCAGACTGCTAAATACAAAATTAAGGATACAATTACTTGCATTAGAATAATATTTGTATTAGCTAAACATGAGCAGTGAACAAGTAGAATAAAGAGGAGAGCAATGTCAAACCTGGCCAAGATCCTCCATTATGATAACTCCATCTCGTATTCTTTGGATCACAGCCAGTCACAATCCGCCACTCATGGCTTTCGATAGCTGGATAACATATTTTCAGGGGCATTTCTCCAACAAGTTCATCCCATCTTTCTTCAAAAAGGTCCATAATAGCCGAAGCCTGCTCAGGGGTAGCAAGGGAAGACAATATGGCCACACAATTACCCAAAGCGAACCATCTAAAATCCATCCTCGCAGGGCTAACATTTCCAATGAAATAACCACCACGCGTCGGCATGAAATCGAACACCCACTCAGGGATCGAGTCCGGAATCACATTGAACTTGTTGACAGCGGTGTGGGAATACTCTTCTGTCTTGTAGCGATAAATGTCGTTTAGTTGTTGAAAATCAAGCCAAAAGTAGCTTCTCATGTGGTAACTCAAGGCATGGAGACGCTTCACGATTCTCTCAATGAACTCTTTGCCTTCGGCATCATGTTTCAACAATACGAGAGCGGATCTCAGTGCCATAAAGAAGAGTGCTTGAATCTCAATCGGGTAGCCATATATTCCCTGTCCAAAAGTGGATATGAATGTAGTATCCGAATTAGTGATAAGGAAGTTTGATAAGCAATTATGCAGATTCAAATGGTATCAAAGTCTCCACCAAAAAAGAAAAATTGACATGCAAGGAAATAAAATGTGGAAGATTTAAAACTCAGCCTACTCTTTTTTTTTTTTTTGGGAGTGGGGAGACAAATAGAGGCGAAGAGTGAAAGCCATTATGCAAGCCGAAGGAATAATAGGAAGTTGCTCCTAACACACAACTAGATGAAGAAACTTCCCATATCAGCATAATTATAATGGTTTCTCGTATTTCCATTTCTGTTGAATTTGATGAATATCAGAGGTCTAAAACAACAATATATAACACATCACCCACCCCCATTCCCCTCTTTTTCTTTATTATGTAACTAGTTCAAATTAGAAAATTTCATTGGTCTGAAGGGAAGCTTCATTTTTAAGCTATCTACACATACTAAATTCACTAATCAAGGACTTACAAAAAAAGCAAATGGTTGTTCCTTTGTAGAGACTGGAGAGCAATATTAGGAAACAAGTAGAGCCCAAGAATCAAGCCCTTATGCAAGTCGAAGTAGTTAAGAAAAGTTGCTCTTCACACGCTCCAGTAAATGATAAATTTTATTAAATTTGATGAAAATAAAAAAGGTCTAAACTCCAATAGCCAAATTTATTGGTCTAATAGAAGGCTTCATTTTTCACCTACATATAGTGAATCACATACCAAGTTCTTGGCTAATGAAGGGAGCCACAGTTACAAATTCAGTTTTTCAAAGTTCTTTAGTTTGTAGAGAAGAATCTTAGGTGCCATATTAAGCTTTCAAAAAATGTCATTTTCAGAAGGCAAACATAAGTATTGCAAAATATCTTTCAATTGATTCAGAAGCACCAACAACATTTAGCTTTTATCATCAATCCATTTAGGCACTACTACTAGCCAGAGACTATAAGATATCTCACCATTCTACGATCTATCATTGAGCAACCATCAGCACACAGCAGTGTCGGAAACGTGTCAAAACCTTCTGAAAGACACAAGGCCAGAATTAACCTCATCCCCTTTTGGCACTCGGGCGTTTCAGCCAGAGAATGGTCTCCAGTAGACTTTGTATAGGCACGGAGAAGAATTATCCACCAGAAACCAGAATCAACTGGAGCCACTCGTCCAATAGCACTTTCACCGAAATCTGCTATTATCGTATCTGTCTTGCGAACTGGATCGTGAAGCACCTTGAAACTAGCTGGCATAGCACCCTCACCAAGCTTGAATCTGTCTATTCTTTTTTCCCACCCCTGAAGCTGAAGTGTCTTCAGTAGAAAATTCTTGACTATATCTGGCTCACCATTCATCAAGAATGCCAGAGCACTCGGTACAAAATCTCGAACAAAAACCTGCAGTCACAGAGAGAGAGAGAGAGAGAGAGAGAGAGAGAGAGAGAGATGGAGATGTTAAGAAGAAATAGTAATTACAGAGGTGCTCAAACATCATTTGCTTATCAACACTAAAACTAAAGCTTCAACCTCAATTTTAATCATCATTTCAAATCAAAATGTCAGCTAATTTTCATAATAAATTAAATAATATACCTGATCATAATTTAAGACCTCCTCAGAAGCATGATCATAAGCAGCAATGGTGCCAACAGGTTGGCCCCGAAAGTGTACCAAAGACCTTCGAAGGGCTTCCCAAGCATCGGCAACCATTGGATGCGGCTCGAAAGAATTCCTTGTAGATGAGGCAGGAGTGTCCAATGCTGATCGTCCAGGTGAGTATGCACTCTCATAATTATCCAAACCTCTAGCCAGACCAATTGATAGCTCACTAAGAGACCTCTCATCGAATGATCTCTGCCTCTCTATGTTTAGTCTGGGCTTATCAAGTAACCGTGAGAGATCAAAATCATCCATTTCAGATATTGAACATTGGGAACTCACATTTTTTAGTCCGAACTCTCTTGCACCATCTGTGCCCCCTTTGACTCCATCAAGAACAACCTTAACACCATCCATAATCTCCTTTGACTTTTAACACAACTACCCTCTGAATCACCAACAAAAGTTCACTATCAGAGAAAAGGAGACATAAAGAACATGTACACAATATCATCAACATTCACATCTACACGAGCATATGATATAATTCCTCGTCAACATAATATTTTTTCAGAAACTTGCTACTCAAAATGAGAAAACACATATCCAATTCAAGATGCTATCATAAACATCTACATTAGAAAATTTTGTTACATGTACAACTCTTGTTTATCTAGGCTAATGTTATCATCTTTATCCCAGTGGTACCCTGTCATGTTGAAAGAGACGAAAATATTAGTGATATAGCTACCCTAAAAGAAACAAAGTAGAAAGTGCCATAAATAGCAGTTTATTAGGTTACAACGCTCCTAAACAGAGAAATTGGTGCCATAAATAAGATATAAAAGTTCACGAAAACTCATCACCAAACATCACTGTGGTCTGATCAATCAAGAGGATAAATGAATAAACTTGCTAAAAAAAAATCCTTCTCCACGAGTAAAATCGGATTTTACTAAGTTAACATAGAAAGTCCACTTAAGCGCCAACACTAAGACAATAATCTTGTGGACAGTTACATTAAAAACTGTCGAGAAATTCATCTGTAAGGGAACAAAGTATTGGGTCTGATTAGTTCGAAGAAAATAAAAACTGCTCTAGTTAGAGTCTTCTACCTTTCAAGGTTGACAAGTTTAGCTACACGTATTCAATGGAGATAACCCACCTCAACCAGAAGATTAAATCCCACCCACCATTAAAACTATTAAAAAATTAAGGCAACAAAATCTTTTAAATGAACACAAGAAAACCACAAAAAATAGGTAATCAGGATTTACAAAGATTGCATCTTTATACCCCACCCCCAAACCCCGGGACAAAAAAGGGACTCGAAAAACCCCGATACAGCTAGCGAACGAAAGAAAACAAACCACATTACCGAAATTGGAAAGAGAGTCTTAGAGAAACACAATAAAATTTGCAAGATCCAGTTAGAAACAGCTGCAAAATAGGAAAACAGAACCCCCCACAAAAAAACCCAAACGATGGTGAAGCAAAAAACAGAAAAATAAAGAATCAAGATTCAGACGGGCCACTGAAACAAGTCTACAATCTGTAAAAGACACAGTAGATCTGAATCTCTTTCTTCACAAATCAAGAGAGAGGGGGGAACAGACCTTCAAGATATGTATAGATGTCTAGGAGAATGGGAGGAGAGAATATAAGGGGAATATTCCGGCGGGAGGGGCGGCCGGCGAGATTGCTGGTGAAGAACAAGAGAGGAAGGAGTGTGAAAATGGAGAAGAGAGGAAAAAAATATCATGTTGGCGGAGCTTAAATTTATAGACCAAACCCACCAACCAACCCAGAGAAAGAAAGTGTGTGAGAGTGAAAGTGTGTGAAGTGTGTGTGAGGGAGGGAGGGAGAGAGAGAGAGAGAGAGAGAGAGAGAGAGAGAGAGAACGGGCTTTTGGACCGTCGCTATCCTAAAACTAATTTAAGACAAGTGATGCAACTATCCAATATTAATGCATTTATTTTATTTTATTTTTTTAATTGGAAGAGAATTACCGGTGTTTGCCGGTTTAGATTTTTTTTTCTCCTTTAAAGTTTGCACCTGTTGCAGTTTACCTACCCTAACTAAAATCAGATCAGATTATCTATTTATAATCGGATTTTATATTATAATACATTTTATTAAATGGATTTGATTTTTATATTGCATCTATTAATGGAATTCATATTTATATTATATTTTATTAATCTTATGTATGTCGAATGATAATATTAATAATCATGTAACATATAGTAATTAAATAAAATATGAGATTAAATAATAAGAGTAAAAAGCTAAATAATATTTTTTCTTTTTTTGGAAAATTATATTTTGATTTTTATTATTCTATTTTTTCTATCTTTAAATATTTTTAATATTGCTATAATTTAGTATTTTAAGTTACATACACAAAATGAAAATAACTATACTTTTCATTCATTTATTAATTTAGAAATAATCAATTTGTTTTATCAAATATAAACAAGATTAAGAAACTGGGCAAATTGTAATTTTTCTCATTGTGTTTTGTTATGTACGTTTAGATAATTTTGGGTATTAAAATACCTTAATTGATTCAAAGTGAAGAATCAATATTAGCTATAAAAAAATCACGATACTCAATTTTTGTGTCGTTTTTTACTACCTTAAAGTACATTTTATGTAATTTTTTAATTAAAATGCATCGTCTATTCTATCATTGTTTGGAATACGAATTCCAAATATTCTCTTTTTTCATATGCAAACATGTGAGGGAACAAAGAAATTTGTAAACTAAAACATTAAAAATCATTTTTGGTCATATAATAATAATAAAAAACAGAAAAAAAAAATGTAAAGAAGCGGAAAGCACCGGGAAGAGGTGAAAGTAACAGGCACGAGGATTGCCTGGTATCCCACGTGGACAAAACGACAGCGTTTCCCGCCTCACGATGTCTGATCATGATCAATATATAGTTGTCCTGATCGGACAGTAGTTTGGTGACTTCAATTTCCTTCCCCGCAATCAATTTATATGCTATATTTTATTTTTAATTTAATATTTCTTAAATAAATAAAACAAAATGTTTAATGTTTCGAAAAATGAATGAATCAAGTAAAATCACGTTCCCTTAATTAGTCCAACTCAATTCAATTGATAATAAAATGATCAAATATAGTTTGAAAATCTCAATAAAATTCAACAACCTTGATTAATTAATAATATGTTGGCAAGTCTATTTGTTCGCATTTAAAAAAAAAAATGGATAGGAAAAACTAAAATATAAATAAAGAGAGTTCCAATATAATTCAAAATCCCCAATTTAATTCAACCAAGTTTAAGAAATAATAATAATAAAAAATAATAATAATAATAATAATGGGGCGCCAGTTTTTTTACCAGTTTTATGAGAGCTAAGTATTTTTGTCCATCTTTTTAATTTTAATATTGGGTGTCCACTTTTTTATTTATTATGTAGTAAAATGATTCATTTATCCTAATTATTCGGTGATGTTTGATAGTACTGTTTAAGAAATCACAAATAAAATTCATTTCGAGCCCTATTCGTGAATAGTAATAAAGTTTGATTCTTCTGTTTATAGAACTCAAAAAAAGCTTTAGAGAGTCATTATTGTTCATATTACTTGAACAGGGCATCTTACAATTCATAGAATCAAAATATTTCGCCCCCTTTTTTATTATGACTCAAAGAAAATATTCATTTAGAATTTCTCAGGTAATTTTCTTAAATCATGTAAGTTTTTATAAGTCAATTTTTAAAAGTATGGGTAAAGAATCACTTGCTAGCTAATGAATAGTAAAAAGAGCAAAAAGAGTATTTTTTTTATTAGATAAACAAACAAACATCTTTTATTATAGCGGTAAGAAAAAATATATGTAATTGCACTAATTGATCAAATATTTTAAATGGAGTTGTCACATAACCAAAATTTTATTCAATAAATTGAAAGCGGTCTATCAATATATAAAAGTCAAATTGTTGTAATGATAGAAAGTAAAAGTTTTTACGCTTATAAATCAATTGTCAAATTTGTCAACTTATTATATTTAAATTTTATATTTTATAATTTCTAATTTCAAATTCATTTTCAATGTATAATATAACATTTAAATTTTCATTATACATTCTTTAATATAATATCATTATCACACACATAAAAATAAATTTTTAGATTTCTTTGTCCTAACATATAAATCATAATATATCCATAAATTATAAATTTACATAAAATTTGATTATCTTATAAAGCAACCCATTTTTCTTAGCAAATAAAAATCAGATTATTTTGTTAAGCAAACAAAAATTTCATTCGATTTATAAAAAATATATGTGAATAAATAAAATGAATTTGAAGGTGTAGAACTAATTACATATATTAAATTCAAAATATTTTATAAAGTCTTTCATTTCTTATTATCTATATAAGTTAATTTTTTATAGTTATTTATCAATTTTCATTATATTTCAATACAACAATTACAAAACATGCATCAAGAAATGTCATAAAACCAAATACTAATATGACGGTTTAAATAGAATTATCACATTCTAATAAATACAATCGGGCTAGTAGTACTTGATCCAAGGATATAATTATAACATACCAACAATCTAAATTGTTGTAATAAAACCAACAACTCGTCTAACCCCTTTACGAAAATTGTCACATAACAAACTACGGTCCAAAGCTAACCACCGTATTATTTTTTGTAATAAATATAAATTATAATAAGAATAAATATTGGAAATTAGGAAAGTGGTTTAGATGGTTGAGTATAAATAAGATTTGGGAATATATATATTTTTGGAATTTTCTAATAGAAAATATGATTATATGGTCACGACACGACACAATTAGAACATGTGGTTAATAAATATGTCCAAATGCTTAGGTGGATATAATGACTTAGCAACAAACTTTGACTAAATATAACTAGTGTACGGCCCCTATATAATATACGCAGTAACTCGTGATTATTATTAATTATGCAAAATTAATTTTGGATTTTCATATTGTGATATATTATTAGACCAAAAATAATTACAAGAATAAGAGATTTTGATTTTCAAGAAGAAGTATTTATAACAATCTAGCAAAGAAAGAGGTATGGCCGCCCTAATTTGCCATTCATGTGGCCCGCGGTACACCTTGTCCGTGCAAAATTAGTTGGATCCCCATAATCGTGTTTTAATGTTCAGTACCTTCAGACTTCATAATTCAATGTATATCAAAATTATACATTTTATTAATACACAATTTTTTGAACTTAAATTGATGTAATATATATATATATATATACACCCACACTGAATATAAAAAATTATATAAATTTCGAGGTCCTAAAAATTAAAAGCTCTAGGTAATTGACTTCAAATATATATATATATATATATATATATATCGATTTCGTAATATAATTTGTTTTTATATAATTTTTCATACATGCAAATATGAGATGATGGTTTTCATTAGCACATTAAACTTTAAAATATTTGGTTCTTTTATATGAATCGTGAACGATATGGATACTAATGAACGTTCTAGTATCCTTCTAATTCATGATATATTATAGTATTAGGATTTCCTGGTCTAAATAGGGTATGTATAATATTTGTTGGATGATGAAGTAGCAAATAATTGAATACTAAATACTTTATTTAAAATTAATATATAAGTACATATTCAGTTGAGTACATCTACCCTATTGTCAAGTTTTCAAGTATTATTACCTAAACTTAGATTCAATATTTGATAGGGTATTTCTAATACCACCACACAAATTACTTTACACACTATTTTTATTATATACACCATATAAAATATATTTAAAAACTTAATTTCACTAAACTCACCCCTCAAAATACTTATTTTACAAATTAATCTATTAAGATGTAACAATATTTAGTTTGAACTCTACCAATTTGTATATTATAATATAATATTTTAAATTTAATTTAAAAAATTATTTGTTCTAGCTATAAAAGATGTGGGTGAAGAGGCATGATCTTTGGGAATGGATTCATAGTCTGTCTCCAAATCATAAAATTAATTTTAAAGTCTATACATTTAATATAGTAGAAGATAATATAGTTTTAATTTTAATTACAAATGCTTCTCCAACCTAACTGGCAGATTTGGAGTCCAGGTTGAATTCGTGGATGTACAAGGTGTGATCCTTGCCTACATAAGAGTTTGAAATAATCTTGGAATTTTTTAATTTAAATAATATAAATCCTAATCTAAATTTTGAAGCCAACTCAAATTAAGATATAAAATGATATAATTGCTAAAGTTTAAAACCAAAACTATTAAATAAGTAGTAATATTGAGTATTTTTTTGTTTAATTTCTAAATACGTATATAAATATGTGATTTTTCAAATAAAGAAAAACTAAAATAATTAATTAGAATTTTATTCATATTTTAAAATAATTTATCTATTAATATAATAAATGATACTCTTCCTTTCTCTCCCCGTCCATCACCAACTACTGCTTATACACCTCATTCTCATTCTCTTCTTGTCAACAATGAGTAATGGATGTAGAAGGTGACATGTTTCGAGTCCTCCAAGTAATATTTTCATTCTGTTTAGTGTCCATGTTAAAAATGACGAAAATATAAGTTAGCACCCTGCAAAGCGTTCGGCACTGGTTGGCCGAACATACTTCTACGCATTCGGCGTTTACTGGCCGAACGGTCTTCTATGCGTTCGGCCTGCCCTGGCCGAACGCCCTTCTATATATTAATTTTTTTATATTTTTAAATTTAAAATAATAATATATATGTCATTTACACCATATCTATTTTTGTCAAAAATATTAATATGATGTGCAAAGTAATTTTTGTGTTGTCATTAGAAACACCCTATTTGATATTAATGCATCTTATCCGAAACCTATTATCCAACTTGCAATGTAAAGTTTGTGGTCTTAATTTCTTCTAATATTTATAAATATATTCCATTGATATATGTTATATATAAATTAATGATATTATGATGCAGTATAACTCTATATTAATACATTTAAAGATGACATAAAATAAAAGATCTAGCACAACTTAAAGTGTTTTTGATTTTTTGGTTACTTGGTTCATCTTACCACTTGTCCAACGTTTTGGGCTTAGAAAGTTCCATCTCAAGTACATGATTGACCTAATCATAATTCTTACACACACACACACACTTATCTATATTTCACTTATATGCACTAATTTATTTGTTTATCTATCTTGTTTAATCACATATAACTTATTTGTGAATCAGATATTTTAAATTTTATTTTGATTAATAAATTAAGACTTTGACTTTTAAAACGTAACTTTGAGACATGACTCCTTTTAGAACATAGACTATTTTTTAAAATATGACTTTTATTTTGAAATAAAGAAAGTATCAGTTATTTTGAATATCTATTAATAATACAGTTATCATAAACCATATAGACATACTATAATAGAAAAAATATTAAATTAAATTTAAACACTTTGGAGAACATTGCAAATAGGATTATAAATAAGTTTCTATCATATACTAAAACTTTTCGGCCATTATTTGATGCAAAAGATGATAATGACTCGAGTCCTCTCCATGTAATATTTTCATTGCATTTAACGTCCATATTCAAAAACGATGAAAATATAAGTTTAGCGCCCTGACCAGCAGCGAACGCCCTGCAAAGTGTTCAACCTGGTGAGCCGAACGCCCTTCTATGCTTCGGCATTCCCTGGCCGAACATCCTTCTACGCGTTCGGCATGCCTTGGCCGAACGCGCTTCTATATGTTTATTTTTTTGTATTTTCTAATTTAAAATAAGAGTATATATATCATTTACACCATATCCATTTTTATCTAAAATATTAATGTAATCTGCAAAGTAATTTTTATGGTGTCATTACAAACACCTATTTAATATGAATGCATCTTGTCCGAAACCGTAAATATATTTTATTTATATTCAAGTCTCTGCTCCATTCACATTTTTTCCATTTATTTTTCAGGATACCACACTTTCAAATATATCCCATTGTGCCACAGGAATGGACGGTTTTACCCCTACCAAATATAATGACCAATTTGTCCTCTGGGCCAGCCTTACTGGTATATCATTAATAAGAGGGGTGGGGTGGCATTCTTGCAAAGGAATTGGCTTGCAAAAACACGTTGGAATATTTATTGTGTGGATAAAGTTTGACCATCAATGTGCATGCGAATCACACTATTAATACCCCTCTTTGCTGTATTTCCTCAACTCCCCGGCATTAGAACGATAACGGCTTTACATGTCTTTAATTGTTGATTTAACTTATTTAAATTTTTTACATAAATCATACAATAACAAAAAAAATCTATATATATATATATATAAATAGAAATTATCCTAAAAGTAGCAGTAATAATTTTTTTCACCTAAATTAATTTTTAAATTGAGAAAATATCGAAGTTTTGAAATAAAAAAAAAATCAGTATAATTATAATGGTATAAATAATATTCCTTTACATTCATTAAACCAAATAAATATTTTCATAAATAATAAATTATGAATATTACAATACAAAAATTTTACCAAACTTCTATTTAAAATCATAATATATTAAAAGATTTGATTTTATTTGAATCATGAACTTCATATATTTCTTTGACACCATTGCATTTATTATTTTTATTGATTCTAATACACACACACACACACACACACATATATATATAAGTACCTTTCTAAATAAAATTTATAACATTTTTACGTTGTAACTTTCTTACTAAATTTAGTTGTTTTTATTTTATGTGGAATAAATAATATAATTAGTTTTAAGTATCATATACACTACCACTATGTGTATCTATATATAAAAAGAGAAGTGTCGCCTAGAAAATAATAAATTTTCCTACATAAAGTACTTTCTAATTGTGATATTTATTTTTCTATATATTTATAATATTTATATGTATATAAGATATAATAATACTATTTGATTAATAAAGCCACGATTTTCAATGTTGAGATTACACTTATTATTTTCAAGATATACTGAAATTATGTTGTAATATTATTATCTATCAAAATATATTTATTTGATTATATTTTTATTTTTATTTTTACTTTTCACTAAAAAAGTTTAAAAACTTATAATTTTTTTGTTTCAACTCTATTTTTTTTATAAAAAAAACATATGTAATTAATTCTATTTTAACAATAAGTAGACATCTATATTGCATATATACATATATATACATAAAAATTTAATTATTAAATGTAAAATACTTTTTCTTAAGTTAATTGTTATATATTTTTTATATTGAACTAAAATAGCTAAGTAAATATAGAACAAATCATTATCTAAATATGAAGCAAGAAATCAATCTCATAAGATTATATATATATATATATATATATATATACTCATATACAAATATCTTTTGATATTTGTCTATCTAAAGACATTAAAAAAATACAAAATTAATATCATATTGTGACACCCAATCCTTATGGCCCACAACATAGATTACTTTAACCTAGTTAAACCTGTATATTTTTTTTATTTACCTGTAAACACCTATAACTTATTTACACAAAGACTCATCTACACCCATAAGCAATGATTCATAATAGATGCAAAAGTATCCGCCACAATCACACCAATATTTACACATAAAAAATTGAGTAATATTATACAAGTCCAAACTGAACAACAAAATAGAACCCCAAAAGCATAGTAAGGCCATGGTTTATCCCCAAAGGTCGTCATCTATGTACACCGATCCTCAAAAGCTTGCTGAAGCACAAACAACATGCCTGGTAAGTCGTGAGCTTACACATCATCATCACACTCACCTACAATACACAAATTAGGTAAGCTAAAACCTTGTAAGCAGAAATCATGCATGTACAGTAAATTAAGTGTTGCAGAAACTTTAAAAGAGACGTGAAATGCATACTAATGAAACCCTAACATATGTTCTATAATCTTTTATCTTTATAGGGCCCGTGACCCACCTACTGTGCACAAGAAAGAGCTGGCTCAATAAATAATTATAATCATAGAGTCTATCCATGTCTCACATGCCACCGGCCCGACAAATCGAGTCTATTCATGTCTCACATGCCACCGACTCAATATATCATAGAGCCTATCCATATCTCACATGTCACCGGCCCGACGAATCAAGCATCTCCATGTCTCACTTGCCACCGGCTCAACATATCATAAAGCTTATCTATGTCTCACATGTCAGCGGCCTGACGAATCAAGCCTATTCATGTCTCACATCCCATCGGCCTCGTTATACTAGTAGTGCTCAACATTACATTTTTCATTTCTTTTCATCATATAGTGCATGCAAAGCAGGCTATACACAACTTATGCAGGCACATGCCAATGCTCGTGAATGTTATATTTATATAATACCAAATCAACCATTCACACCACGTAATTCACGTTTATCAATATCAAGAAGCAGAAGTCACAAATATCTCATAGCCAAATAATACAAATAGGTACTATGTCTATACATTGCAGGTGCAAATGGATTTCTACTTACCTTTGTTCGACACAATTGTTTGAAACTCTTATCTCCCGTCTATCAACACAGTCAATCTATAACAATAATTAAAATATCATATTAGTTTAACAATAGTAAATTTTCGTTAACCAATTCTATCATTTAAAACAAAAGTTCCTCGTTAATATTGTCTTGGCAGCATGCTTGCTGAATTTTCTAAAACTATCCAATCCTATAATGAAGCTTCACTTCAAAATTAAATAATTAATACAACCCACTTATTTTATTAATTAAATAAAATCATAATTAGTGAATTTAATGTATCTTCAACTTCAAATCTTTAAATCCATAAACAATAAAGTTTCTCTTGACAATTCTAATAATATTATCAACTAATTATAATAAACAAAGTAAATCAAATAATAAAATTCAACAAATGAATTGTTAAATCCAAAACCAAACGTGAATGGAAGGAATTCAATTCAAGCTTTCCAAATTCCTAGTTAGGTTGCTTAATTTATATAAAACCAATATTTGATTCATTAATATTTGATACTTCTCAATCATCAACACATATGCTCATTTCTCAAACATTTGAATAAAGTAGAATATTAAGCAAGAAATAGTGCATACCTTATCTCTTTCCTTTAAAATTTTAAGCCATTTCTTTTCTTTTCCTCCTTCTACTTTCCCCGTTTGTTTATTTCCTTAAATTAATTAGAGAGACATATATATTTGGGGCAAAACTTTTCGTCTAAGCCACCGTCTAACTTAATATTATCTTATATATATATATATAATTCCATTCTCTTATATATATATATATATACTTATATTATTATTATTTTTTTTTTTTTTTATTATTATTATTATTATTCTAAACTCGCGCGTGTAATTCTACTTTATTAATATTTGACACATAATCTCTCCCTCGACATTTGGCTCAAAGGGTTCCATCCTATAATGTAAACCCTACAAAAATCATTAACTGTAAAAAAAAAAAAAACAAACACGACTGCAAAATAAATAAAAATGCAATTTCAATAGCAAATAACATTATAAAGTAAATGAAATGCATGAACTATATTGGTCAGTGAGTAGTGAGAGGCTTGGGGTATCACACCTATGGTGGTGATTTTTTTTGTTCTTTACTAATAATTTTTGTTATAACAAATTAGATTCGTGTGTTTCATGAAATTGAAGAATATGATTATAATTTCTAATTATTTGATAATATTGGCTCTTTTTTAACATTATAATGTTAATGTATATTTATTTATTTATGTTACTATTGGTATACTGTTTCAGTATATACACGTTTCGTTGAGACAATTTAATTTATCAGTAAATATTTTTTTTCATATTTTAGATATATTCCACTATAAATTCTTCTAAGGTATGTGAATATATATATACACACACACACATATACATTTTCAAACATATAAGTTTTACTATGACCATAAAATATATATATATATATTTTAAATCAATGCATTTTCACAATTACAAAAAACTATTATGCAATATTGTTATATGCTTACTGTAAATATACATATTTATGTTGTGTTTAAAATATTATATTCACTTACTCTTTAAAATATAATAAGTTCATATATGTAAATGTGGGGAATGGTGCAGGGGCAAGGTGAAAAAAATTATCGTATTATATTAATAATTATAATAATTTACACTGCACATATTTGATGCTAACTATCAATGTATTTTAATTAGAAAATAAAAGAGAAAGAGAGAGAGAGAGAGAAAAAAAAAAGAAATACATATAAATGTTATATAATACTTGAATTTCATAATATTATATAGCTAAATTAAATTAGAAAAATTTACACAAATAATATGTCCGTGCATCGCACGAAAGCTTAACTAGTTTATTACAAGAAGCAAGGGAAACAAATTAATACAAAACTTATTGTTTTAAAATTTACATTTTAATCTCATAGTTTTTTATATTTGTTTTATGATGGAGCGCTAATAATATATCAAAAATATAAAATAATATTTTTAATAATATAATATCAAGTAAAATAATATTTAAATATAAATATTTTAGAATATTTTTATTAAATATTATTTCATAGTAAAATGTGTAAATTATAGAGGTTTATATATTAAAAAATATTCCATTTTCTCAAAATAAGAGTCTCATTTCTATAATAACTGAATAATCGTATTAAAAATTTATTACTTAAATAAGTTGTGCGTAAAATTATTAGTTAATATTTATTTCAATTTAGTTTTCAATACACAATAAACATTCAAATCTAACTCAAATAGTGAACAAAAAATACTTGTATTATTATAATTTATTATTTCATTTTAAGATATGTGATATGAGTGTATAATTAAGGACTGTGATAGTATTTTTAATTTGATATATCATACGTAAAAAATATGATAGAAATACAAACATTATCTGTAGTTAAGAAATTAAAAAAAAATTTAAAAACGAAAAATAAAATTAAACTATTCAAAGGCTACATATCAATTTTCAAAAATATTTTACAAAATTAAAAAACATAAGAAATTTACTACTTTATATTATATTAATATAAATATGAACGTGTATATATATATATATATATATATAATGAAGAATTGTCGAATGGATAAAATAAAATATAGGGGCAACAACACACGTGCCAATTTTTACTACCATAAGTTAGAAGTTGTGAATGAAAAAAAATTATAAGTTATATTAATTACTACAAAACAAATATTTAAATTAAATCTAATTAATACCGTCTATCCAATCAAAAATCATGATTCATTTTCACAATATACACCGAGCATAAAAATGTAAAAGTTTTTATGCATTATATATATGTATCTATATATTTGAATTGATTTGTATATTTGATAAGGTACGAAGATCTTTGGCTTTATTTCATACTAGTATGTTCTCTCGTGCAATGCACTGATATATTATTATAATATTATATTATTAAATTTTAGAAATATATAAAATTAATATTTAAAAAATATATATATATAATTATGTTCAATAATTTATATATGTAACATGATTATAATAAGGATATGAATATTACATACAAAATCATATCTGAACATGAATTAATTTTATTTATAAAACATAATCATCAAATTACCACATATATACAATATTTTTTTAAATCAAGAAAATTGAATAAAATCTGGTATATCAATATGAACATTTTTTTATTATTACATATAGCATCAAATCTGCTACAAATTCATAATTGATTTGTTAAAATTAAATAATTATGAATATATATGAATTTCTTTATTAGTTTCAATAAAATTAATAACATTATCAATATTAACAAATAAAAATATAAAAAAGTTAAAATAAATAATTATTGATAAACAATATAACAATATTTTTTAAAAATTTATCTTCTCATTCATAGAAAGAAAAATGGATGAAGAAATAAAATAAACCAATCAGTTAGTGTGTGTATATATATATATTTGATGAACATATCTAGTAGACAGTGATGATGATGTCATTAGCCTTAAAAAATAAAAAATTATTACTGCACCATACTAATTATGATATAATTTTAACAAAATAAAATAATATAATCTATTGGCAGCATCATGCATCACGAGTTGTACGTCACGTCATTTCTGTATGCTCAGTGGACCACGAGAAACCCTAATAGTCGCCCATTTAAATATTCAAATAAAAAAAGAAAAAAGTCATTTTCATACTATTTTGATTTGAAGAATATAAAATTATAAGCTTTAATTTAAAATAAATTATCTGAAATTATAAATTTTGAGGGGCTTTCTTCATTTTCCCTCCTAAAATTAATTTACGAGATAATATTAAATTAAATGAATGAATAAATAGGATTTTGTAAATGGACTATTTTAGTATGAATGCTAATACCATACTAAATGGCTAATTTTATAGTGTAAATTTAAATTTTGAAATTCATTTGAATTTCATGTAATTAAAAAGCTATTGTTTTCGTTGATATTGTGTAAATGAGTGTAAATTAATAAATTAGAGTAAGTTTGGATATTAATAAAAACTTTGAAAGAAAAATTACCAGTTAAATTAACACAAACAATTATGTATATCAGTACACGGATCTATGTAATTGGACCGGCTTCATCCATGAGTCTCGAATTCTTTTATTTCTTTTTTATTTGTTTAACAATATTGACATTCATTTCAAAAAAGGTACTTAACAATTAATATATCTAAAACATATGAGATTGGTTCGTATCATCGAGCTCCAATACAATCGAAATATACTTTAAAAAGAAAATTCCATTCAATATTTCATCATATATCATATCAAAGAAAAAGTTTGTTCCCCATTATAATAGAATATGAGAAAAATTCTTTTTGACTACTTTAGTTTTACTTAGTCGATCACAAGCATTTTGAATAGGTTTGAATCCACATAACAACAAGATGATATACGCTACAATTTAATTATTCCAAATGAGCGAGTTTTTTTGTGCATCGGATGCACAACGTGCAGCTTAATAAATAATATTTTTTATTATGAATAAATTATAAGTAAATAAGTAATATTATTAAAAAATTAACATTAATACCTTTTAAAATAACAAATAATATATTATAAAGATAACAAATAATGTGTTAGTTTTTTAAAAGTAAATACACAATATTATATAGTTGAACAAGTAATATTGTAAATCAAATTATACAACACACCTGATGCACAAAAGTTTGTCCGATTTCAAATTAGATGGTGCAAATCTTAAATTTTGTTTCAATAACCTCTCGAATTTGTGGAGAAATGTTATCCACACTTTAAACGTTGATCTTTTTGGACCTTGACTACTTGCAAAAAAGTTTTGCAGTATTTCCAATATAGGAAGTCTAAATCATAATTTGGAATTTTGAAAGTAAGGGTATTTTTTAACTCAATATATTAAATATTGTACAATAAATTTGTGCATGTAATTGTAATATATATACATATATATAATAATAATCATAGAATAATCTAGACATAGTTTTTCCACTAATTTTAGTTTCTAAAAATATAATATTTTTGAATAATTATAAGTCATATTTTGGTTAATTAAAATTTTTTTTTCTACAAATATATTAATTTTTTTAAATACAAATAAACTTTTTGTTTCTGCTTTTTTTTTTTACATATAATATATTAAATTAATTATCTTTTCATGATTTTCAATTTTACAACATATTAAATATGAAAATGCTATGTTAGATTCTAAAAATATAATTATGTTTGGTTGATTATTTGGGGTTAGAATTAAAGTTTTATCATGTATTGGATTCTTTGTATTGAATTTGGATTACAAATAAATAATAACTAATATTTTTTATAAAAAAATATTAAATAATTTAATCTTTATACAATTAATCAACTTATTATAGAAACAAAAGTTTTATTTTGAGACGAAATGAATATATATTTTGATACAAAATCGTAGTTTTCAAAATAATAAATAGTCTTAATTTTCTTAAATATTGATTAACTCAAAATTATGTTATAAATATAATTTATTTTATTTTTTAAATATATTATAAATCATGTATCGCACTAAACAACATAAGTTGAAGCTTAATTTGTATGTTATATATTTAAATCGAGATATGATTCATTGATTTAGAAAAAAAAAAAAAAGAAAAAAAAAAAAGAAAGAAAGAATGAATTATTGATTGGGAAGAATGAAGTGGAGATCTTATCCATGTGGGAAGCAAAGACGATAAAAGAGAAAGAGGGGAATATTATAAAGACTTTGACTTTTCTTAAGGAAAAAAAAAAGGTAGATATTATGAAAAGTACTTTTCCTTTATTTATGCATTTATTTGGGTCATTTTCATGTCATTAAGAGAACAAACACACACACATAGACCATACCGCACGTGAGCCATAACTTGCACGTGACATCATATATGTGGGACTTGGATATCCCCCAGCATGATTCTCTCCTACAATATATATATACATAAATATATATATATATATATATATTATCTCCTCGCCTGTGTGTGTGTGTGTGTGTTTTTTTTTTTGTGAGTGATGTTTAACGTTAAGACTTTGGTGTCATATATCTGAGTGGTACAATAGTTAGCTTTGAATCAAGAAGCTAATGTTGGTCAAACAAGAATTATAATTTGGGTTTAAAATCAACATTGATCCTTAAAGTTCATTTCAGATAAAATAAATATAAAAAGATTAAAGTAGGTAATCTTAATTAAAATTTGTTTCAATTGTGGATCAATCGAACTCAACCATAAGTTGTAAAGCTGGATTACACTTTGAAGCTTCAATAATCATGCATTTAGCTTGATTCAACGAGGATCAAGCTTATAATCACTATCCAATAAAATGGAAGCTATTATTTCGTAAGAAGCACAGATATTTCCGAAACAAATAAATAAGAAAGGAAGAACGAAATATTGTCAATCTTTTTCATCATTTCAAGTCTTCACTAACCTAAGAAGTGGCTTGGTGAATTGGGTTTGAAATTGGCCCATTTGATAAACAAAATAAACTGGCCCATAAGAAAAAGAATAAAAAAAATAAACTATTTCGCCTAGAAAAGCCAGCCCAAATCTTCAAGCCCAAGAGGGCCCATTATCTTCTCTTCAGCCGCCGCCGCCGCTCAGCCTCTCCCAACGGAGTGACAATTGACTAAGTAATAGGTAGTTAAGTATCGGTTAAAATAAGTTATTAAATATGAATAATGCCTAGTGGATAAATTATCAAAATTAATTAAAACATGTAAGAGAATTCATTTTGGCAAGTTTGTTTATTGTTGAAAATAAGTGTCGGTCAAGTTAATCAATACTCAACTCGACAGATTCTCAAATTTAATTGAGTCTAAGTTTTTTTTATTTTTTTATTTTTTTATTTTTTTATTTTACCCCTAATATATTTAGTTATTTATATATATTTATTGTACAAAGTTTTTTTATATATACTTATGTTGTTATTTTTAACTAAATCAAATAAAATATAATTTTTTTATATAAGCAATCTAGTCAAATTAAATTGATTTCAAGTTTGTCAAAATTTCCATTAAATTAGGGTTGATTTTGAAAAAAAATAAAATATTTCAATCAAAGTTGAATCATTCTAGAACATTTAGATTTTCGTATCGAGTTTGACCCTAGAACTATTCTGCTTGACTCAACTCGATTATAACATATCGTTCAAACAATGAGGCAAGGGGTGGCCGTTGCACCCCACGCCACCCCTAATTTCGATTCCAGCAACATGGATCCTCTGTATGATTTTATCATCACACATGAACATATACCTAAGAGTTAAATCACAAGATTGAATCATAATATAAATTAATTGTGTCAAAATATCCAGCTAAATAGGATTGAAAAAAACATATTCTCTTCGTCCCAAAAAAACAAAGTCCTGTCTGTAAAACCTTCAAATGCATATTCAGAAGATTGTACATATAACAACTACATGGCTTCGTCTGTATTATACAGTTTGTCATGGTTTTTCTGCAATGTTGAGTGATAAAATCATCTTTAGAGGCACAAATTGATAGTCAAGAAAAGGTACAAATATCATATCCAAATGCTAGCAAAAGCTTCTTCGAGTGCTCTTTTCTTGCTTATTTCTATGCTCCATCCACCCGCCCTGGCGGCTTTTTCTGCTCGGAGTTTCATTGTTACTTCGTCTTCATATTCCCCGAACATGTCGTGGGACCCGAGTGGGATGGGCTGAGGGCCCATGCCCACGGGCCGTGGCTGAGCAATCCCACCTCCAGCAATAGCCGGTGCATACTGCCCCTGAGGAACGGTGCTGGTCCCTGCTTGCGAGGTAGAGGACTGCATTGATGAAGTAAGGAACCAGTTAAACAAGGGGAGATTCTGATAACATCATCTCTTGTCATACATTTTCGGGCTGTCAATATCGAGGGAGCATAATGGTCGGGGCGAACAGAGATGATAAGAGCCACAAAAGTGTAAGATATTTAGAGTTACAACTTACTTACAAGAAGGTTTTATCAATCAAATTTAACGTTTCACACAATATTTTGCAAAACTCCCTTTATATTTTTCACACAAAATAAAAGACTAGAACATTTAAAGACACTTTGTATTCAATCAAATTATCTTTGGTGCTAGCGATCCGTTTTGCAATGAATTATACCAGTGGCTGCCTTTATATGTCAACATCTTTCTTGTAGACAATTAGTACCACTCATAATCTTATGACAGAAAAAAAGATGAAATAAAGAAATAATCTAATCTGAATCCCATTCTAACAGCCGGCAAAAATGAATAAAGTGATTTTAAAAATACAAACAACACCAAAATTAGCAAACATGTACAGTTGTTGAAGCCAGCTTAGTGAAGAGTTACTTAGCATTCCCTGTATGAGACCTTATACCCTTCTACGATGTGGATGTATCAGTTCAACAAATAAACTGATGAAATTCTAAGCTACGCATAAAGAACATTACATGAAGCTAGAGAGGAACACATGAAATTTTTAGACAATGACTAAGAAAAGGAAAGTGAAAGCACAGGACAAAAACCAAAGAATTAAATTAGACAATGACTAAGAAAAGGAAAGAGAAAGCACGGAACAAAAACCAAAGAATTAAATTAGACAATGACTACAAAAAAGGAGTGAAAGCATTGCACGAAAACCAAAGAATCAAATAAGAAAGACTAAAGATTTACAGGCCACAAGTGCATGGATCATAAGGTAACTCACAAGATCAACGCCCGACTGTGGAAGTTGTCCCTTGCTTGCTGCCAAAGCAGCTGCATATTCCTCAGCCTAATCAATCATATAAACACAAGATAAGTGACGGAAAAAAAGTCATCATGACAATCTATGAAGTGGTCTTTAAGCTCATGGAAACTAGTGTTGCAATGAATTAGAGAAAACAAAAACCTTTCGAGCTTGAGCATTCATGATTTGTTCAGCATTCTCTTTCTGGTACTCGGCAATTCTTGCTTCAATAGCGGGAACATCTATTCCGTCAACTAAATTAACTACTGCAAGAAACACCTCTTTCAATTGAATGCTGATATAAAGGTGAGTATTATCACACATTACTTATCATATTTACTTACTCATGTCCTCTACTTCCTCCAAGTAGTCATTATACTCCCTTAATGATGGGAAATCCTCTTCTCTTTTATTATATCTGTGAGCTCAAAAAGGGTAAAAAGAGATATTAAAAACTCAACAGACCGCGCTAGCTTGATGAAATATGTGATACGAAAATGCTAGCATTTTCAAAAAATAATTAAGAAATATATATTGCATAGAATGAGCAATCACACATTGCTTAATCACAAATATAGCTATTTCAAGAGAGTCGGATATTCAAGATTCGTAGAATGTGTGCTGCTCATTAACAAACTTACAAGTCCATTCAAGATATACACTCAGAAATTCATTTTACCTAAGATCCTCACAATAAATTCCAAGCTCGAATTTCCAAAATATTATCTCAAATCATATCAACAACATGGAAAGGAAAAATCAGAATTGCCATGAATTTAATAAAGTAAAAACTACTCTAAAAGAACATTTCTCACCACAAACCACTGGATCAAGCACCTTTCATCAAACCAACCTATATTTCCAGTAATTCCAACAGAAAAGGTAATACGCTAAGCAATTAATGTACACAGTCAAAGCACCAAAAATAACATCAAAATCCGTGTTTGATCAATCCAACAAACCACCAAAAAAATTATGAATAAGCTTATACCTGTGCAAATAAAACCAATAAATACTTAAAATACACAAAACAAAAAAATAAAATAAACGGCACATACATGCTGGCAATTCGTTTTCTGATAGCCATTTCCTTGGCGAAAGCGTTTGTTCCAGACGCCACCACCATCTCTTTACTGAAATCCCGAGTCGACTCAAAAAATTTCAAGAAGAAAACGTCAATAAGAAACTGAAACAATTAAATGGACAAAATGCTGTGTGAAAAGGCGGCAGGGCCGCCGGCGGAAGGCTGAGGCAAGCGACGGAGGAAGTGGAGAGCTGTATTCTTTCTGCCACTACTCTGTTTTTCAGATGATATAAAAACGTTTCCGCGAACACCAATAATAGGACATTGATCAGGAACCGCAGAGAACTGGAACTGTAGGGGATCCTGAGCTATTTGGTTATCCTGAATGGATTGTAAAGCCCAAATCTTTTGTCAAGATATATCCACTCTTGTGGGACCATTGAGCCCATAAATTATGGACCTGAGGATGGCCCAGTCCATTCATTATAATTTCGTGAGACGAGTTATTAATTAATTTGTAAGGATTAAACAATATGTTAATAAATTATAGGGTTAATTTTATAAAAAATGCAGGACTTTCCTAATATTTTTTAATTTAATCGTATCTTTTTTAAATATTGTAATTTAGTGCATAAACTTTTAAATTTTTACAATTTGATGTCAAATTATAAATTTCTAACAAAAAAGAAAGCTGAACTCATTTTTAAGTACAATAAAGATTTAGTGGTAATAATATAAATATAATACATCATAAATCATGGATACTTTGTGTAAATGTAACATCTTCTTTACTTATGGTGTGTCCATTGTGATTGTGGGTGTCGATCTTCAAGAATTATGTTATCAAAATTCTATTAGAAAGTTGTTGTGTTGTGCTTTGAATTGTAAAAATAAAAAATTTCATGCATGAAATTACAAATTTACAAAAAACATTATTAAATTGAAAAAAAAATGGTGAATTTTTTTTTTTTGCAATTAACCTTATACATTTTTGGGCAATTAACCCTTTACATTACAAATTTACAAAAAAATTATTATTAAAATGCAAAAATTGATAAAAAAATGTGTATGTCTTTTTGCAATTAACCCTAAATTATAAATAGAAAAAACAGATAAGATTTTTTGGCTGTCTTATGGTAACATAATCAAATCATACAAAAAAAAAAAAACTTCTTGCTCATATTATTTAATTATCCTATTTGAATTTTTGTTTACTATTATATTTTAATCTTGTATTTTATTTTATCCGAATACAATGTGTACAACCTAATATCGCCATTGCATATATAGTATATTTAATTCTTTTTATTTCTAAAATAGATCTTATGTGAGACATCCATGTTGGCGTTTGCCTGATTAATTGTGTTACATTTTGTCCTGCAGGCTATTTACACTCTTAGATTCATCTTACAATGGGCCAAGGCCCAGTTTCGTAGAAATAATATTGGTTAGGCCCAATACAATAAACCCTATACCTGTGACCGCTGTCGTCTAGTGTAGGGACAACTTCAGTTCCACTGTAAGGAACATTTTCTGTCCCATTTGTAATTTTTGACCATACATACAATAAGATGTTTTCACACAAACAAATTTAATGTATTGTTTATAATACACTAGGTGCAACATACTTGATAACATTCTCACAACACAAGAATACACACTAATATGATGTTGCTTTCAGACAAACAAATTTAAGGTTTTGACCATGCATATCAGTGTCATTTAAGGTCTTGATGACATTTTTACCACACATTTTTTACACACACCCATATGGGTGTGTAGAAAATGGGCCTTACAATGGAACTGATGCTGTCTCTACACTAAAACGACCACACCCACTCTAAACTCACACTACTTCACGGCATATTTTGTACACACCAACATTGATGTGTGAGATTGTATTTAAATATGTGTTGGTATTACTTGTGTAGAATCTACCAACCCTAGCTGCAGCAGAAAAAGATAATTAAGCAACAAACAGCAGATATTAGGACATAACTTCTAAGAAGGTGACTAAAATTCTACAGTTACATAAGTACAATAATCACAACAAGGACATGAGATCCATATGCCACCAAAGCCTACAATTCTAATCAAATTTCTTAACAAAGTACATCATGCATATGCTTACAAGTAAGTCAAGATACACTATCAAGACTAAACCTGAAGAAAGAATAACCGAGTACCTATCACATTGGCAGTGTGCATTTCTTCTGAGAATGTCCGAGCATATGGCACCGACCGCACTGAACAACTCGTTTCGGGCGTTTCAAACTCTCTATACGAAGTACCTTCTTCTTCGGCCTTCCAGGAGGCCTACGAGTCTTGGGCGGGCGGATAGTGATATCAACCCTAGCACCCCCACCCTCAGCCCCATCACCAGGCTCCTTCCAGTGACTTTTATCGGGAATCGGGTAAATCATCTGTGAGTAGGTTTCCCGATAACTATGTACTGTGAAACAAGGCTCAGCAAACAAATGCACGTTTTGCCCACAAGATATGAGCGCAGCAGCAGCATGAGCACATGGCAGGCCGTAGAGTTGCCAGCGCCTACACGAGCAGACTCGGGTCCGTATGTCTATGATGTTTGTACGTTCTGTTGAAACAATCTCAAATTCAACTTCGTTGGCGCGAAGGACTTTGTAACAGCGAGCATCGGCGATGGCTTCGGAGATCCGCTTCTCGGCCGAGGGCACAAGAATCGATGTCAATCTTAATCCCATGTTCCGCCGATCATTGAACCATGACGCCAACTGGTGGCGAATGTGCTCCATCATTTGTACAATAGGGAGCTCGTGGCATTCCAATGCCCAATTGTATAGTAATTCGGTGAAGGTTAATGTAAAATGACCATAACGTACACCTGCAAAGTATGCAACCGCCCATAGCTGAGGGTTGAAATGGTGAAACCAAGGCAAGACTTCTTGTGAAATCTGCACCATCTCGGAGACTTTGCTCTCGAATTCCGCTGTTGTAAGGGCATAAACGGCGTTCCAGAATATGTTTACCAACTTTGAGTTCTTGAATGTATCGCGAAAGTTTTCACTGATATATCGTAAGCAAAAACCATGGAATGCATTAGGGAAATGTGTCTCGACAGCTTCCACCATACCACTTGTTCTCTCAGAGAGTATTGTGAGCCTAGGCATATTGTCAGTATTTACTCCTAGAAGCTTCCGAAGCTCTGACATAAACCACATCCAGTTCTCGTCACTTTCCACATCAACAATAGCTATTGCCAATGGAAAAAGCTGATCATCAGCATCAACAGCAGCAGCACAAAACAATGTTCCTAAGTACTTCCCTTTGAGGTGAACCCTGTCCAGCTCCAAAAGAGGCCGGCAAGCGTTTATGAATCCATAAATTGCAGCTCGATATGAAACAAATAACCGCTGGAAAGAATTGTCTTGTCCAGTGGCCACAACAGAGGCAATGCTACCCGGATTTGTCTTCCGTATCTGTTCACAATAAGCAGGAAGAAGCTTAAACCCTTCCTCATAAGTCCCGTGCAATGCAGCCATACTACGCTCCTTTCCTCTCCATGCCTGCATATAAGAGACAGCAACCCCATGTTGGTCTCGAATATCCTGCAAAATTTCCTTGGGCTTATACTGTGGATTATCTCTAATACGGGACTCCACAGATCGGGCCACCCAGCCAACAGATGCCTGTTGGTGGTGAAGATTCTGGACCCCTTCACATGTGTGCTCCCCATGAAGCGTTCTTATAGTAAATGTGGGAACTCCAGGGCATTTTGCCACATGGATACGCCAGGGACAACCTTCTTTCGAACACTTAGCAATGAACCTGCTCCTGTCAGATTTCACTATTCGAATCTCAAAATGCATAGCTATGGCTACATCCTTTAATGTCCTCCTACAAGCATCAACATCTGCGAATTCCTGACCGATCGAGAGTGTGTGGCTCACTAAAGAGAGAGTGTGGTTCACTACAGAAACAGTTCCATCCATACTTGAAACCGGTGTATACACATTTTCGGCCAAGTGGTTAGCCAAAGTAACGATTGCATTCGCATCGGATACTGTGGATAAGGTTGTGCACTCTTCAGCCATTTCATCATTCATTTAAGCTAAATCCCCATTTTAAACATCTACTATCCTCTTCAACATGCCAACACTCAAACTGCAACCCAAGAATGCCAAATTCCTCCAGTAATCATCCAGAAAAATCCCAACTTTCCAAAATTTTCATCACAAATCACATAATTTGCAGATTCGGCATCCAAAGTAAGCCAGAATTTCCAAGTACATATCTACGAATAAAAGGGGAAAAACAGAATTACACTTCATAAACACTCAAACATCAGAATTAAACAGCTGGAAACTCTACAGTCAAAAAAGTCCCCCCATTTATTCATGAATGCACACTCAATTCTACTTGAATACCAAGCGAAATGAGCCTGCACAATCGAATTGTTACTCGATGACTGACCAAATTCCAGTTGGAGGGTACACGCTCAATTCGCGTCGGCTCTGTCTGAGAGCGAGAAGAACAATAACATACCTCGTAAAAACAGGAGGCTGCTCGGAATTTGTGAGATCTGAGGTACGACTATACAGATTCGTCTGTATGTATCTTTGTATGTATAGAGATACAGTTAGATATACATGTATATCGAAATAGGATTACATACAGACGGGTTGAGGTGAAGATGTAAAATCTTGGAACCTGGAGGGCATATATCTGAGGCGTCAAATTATTACAATTTTATGTGGCTTCGCTTCTGCCTTTTGCCCTAATGGAACTCGATTTCTATTTTCTATAATGTTGTATTTTCTATCAAACAAACGTGCGGGGGAATACAAATAGGCGTCGGGATATTGGAACATACTAAAAGACCGATATGCCCCCGCTTTGGTCTCTTTCCATACAATATATTTCGTATATTATGATTTTTTCTATTCCAACATTACGAAAAAGATTATTGATATTCATATATTGTTCAACATCGCTTCTTATTTAATTTAGCTACTTGTAAGAGATGATAACAAGTTTAGCTAAAACACAAGGACACGTTTGTGCTCGGAAGTAGGTATTTATGATTTTTTTAAAAGAGTAAGAAAATATTTATATTTGAAAGAATAATAAAAAAATTATGTTTGTATTAAAATAAGTAAAGTATGATGAAAATTGTAAATGTCAATTCAGTAGAGTTAGTTGGGCATGTAGATATCAGATCAAGTAGTCTTTTATTTGTTAGTGTTATAACAAAATGTAAGAAAGATGTTGGTTACATCCATGGACAAAGGACATAAATTTTTTTCTTTACCAAATGAGGGTCTTAATAGATTCAAGGCATGTTCTAACAAATCTTCACATTGATTTGAATCCTCTCACAAAAACAAATATAAACATATTTGGATTCCCTCCATCTTTACCTCATATATGCGTCAAAGGACAATTAACAGCTTCTGACATTTAGTAAGTCCAAGCAGTGTTGAAACTTACTAACTGAAACAATTTTTTGATAGAATTTGCATCCACTTTCATTCATATGCCAAACCTCATATGCCATAGCTTAGTCAAATTCTTCTTGTAAACCTCTCATAATGTAACAACAACAACAAAATCAAGCAACTTAGAATATGTCACTCCATCTTCACCTTTGAAACTAAGCCCCTTAATGTCTAAAAGACATGGTGAAATTAGATTCTTCGTCATGAGTGGAACATGCCTAACATTATTCAATATGCAAAATTTACCATCACATGTTCGTATTTTAATCGAGCCTATAACAATTGCCTTGTAGACAACATGATCGATCTTAGAAACATTACCTCCATCTATCTTCTCATAGGTTGTAAAATCACTCTCTGCACAGATATATATGGTAAGATTTGCCTGAATCATGAACCCACATATTAGAGGCAGGCACGGTTTCGGTTTGGAACCGGAACAGCCGGTTTGAATCGTCGATCAACGGTTCGGTTCAATGTTGACCCGATTTCAGTTCCAAACCAAAACCAAAATCATCAGACTCATGGTTTGGTTCTGGTTCCCTGCTTGCCGGTTCTAGGAACCGCCGGTCAAAACCAGCGGTTCTAACCGTCGGTTCTAACTGCTGGTTCTGAAACCGTGAGAACTGGCGGCTCTAATCGTCTTTTGAAAATTTTAGCCGTTGAAGATCAACTGCTGAGATTAAGTAGCCATTGATCTCCAACGACTGAGATTCTGTCACCGTTGGGGAACCGCCGGTTCGAATCGAAACCGGGAACTGACAGTTTCAACGGTTCTTTTGTTTTTTTTGGAAGTTGTTACGGAACCGGAGAACTAGAACCGAAATCGAAGAACCGCCGGTTCTGGAACCAGAACCAAAACTGTATATATTGCGGTTCGGTTTTGATTCCCCCCTCCTGGTTCCAAGAACCGTCGGTTCCGAAACCGCAATTGGAACCAACGAACCGTGCCCATGTCTACCACATATGGCTTTGATGTATTTAATCATTAGGAAGAAGAGCAATCTCATTTTCAAAATTGGTGCTTTCTACTGCTACAACAGCATAATCAAATTTATCTTGTTGCATCTTTCTTGGACAATCATTTTTCCAATGTCTAGCCTCTTTGTAGTAGTTACAGATATCATCAAGTTTAGAACTATTAGAAATTGACTACTTAAAATTTAATTTTCCCAAGTTCCCCTATCTCTTACCTCCAATGACTACTAATCTAATAGTGTGATTACCTGTACTTGCACCAGTTGCCATAAGACGCAACTCTCTAGTATGGAAAAGATGATCTAACCTTCTCTATATAAACAATATCTTTGCCAACAATAAAAGATTACACAAAATTCTCATATCATATTGATAAAGATGCTAACAGAATTAAGACAACATCCTCATCTTCCACTTGAACATTAATATTACACAATTCTAATAAAATTATGTTTAGTTGATCCCAGTGATTTATCTATCTTATTGCATTCGTAGATTGAACATACATTATTTTAAAAACAACTTATTGTTGAAAAACTTTGTCATATACCGCAATTTCCTCCTTTATGACCTCAGTGATGATATTGTTTGCTAGACACAACATGATTGCTGAGTGTGCCTTCTCCTCCAGATTGGTCATCTCTGCAGTTTTAGTATCGGATGACTTCTTAGTTAACGGTATCTACAATCCTTGCTGCTTCACAAGGCCCGCATCTTGATATGCCATAACCTGAAACTATTCCTCCCTATGAATTTGCCGATCTTCACATTTAATGCAGACATCTCACTCACTAGAATACCAATGTGGCTCTCATACCAGTTTGTTATAAACATATGTTAAAAAAAAAAATAGTAAAGAAAAACATAAAAAGAACAGAAAATTGAAATACAGAACGAACGCAAAGATTTACGTGGTTCACAAATAATGTGTTGGATACATCTACGGGCAGAAGAGAGGAAAATTTTTATTGCTTTGAGCATATTTAGAGTATAGGTTACAACCAGGTTACAAAGTTAATAGTATTATATATGTTTTATCCAATATAATATTGACCCAAAATAAACTTATTTACCCAATATAACATTTGCCCATAACATACTCTTTCAACAAAAGGAGTCTTATCAATTCAAGTATATTCTAAATGTTAGGAGGGTATAATATATACACACATATATAATAGTAGGATAGTTAGAAATATTTACACAATTGTCATTTTTCCACCCAAAGGATATTCTGGTCAAAAAAAGAGAGAAAGTCTAGTCCGTGCACATCCCGCGCGCCTGTGGAGTGCACGTGCTCATAGGAGAGTGGGATTATGATTAGAATTTTCTAGCTAATCAATTATTTTTTGTTTTTTGTTTTTTATTTTTCACCTCAAATTCTAAATACTTATACCTTTTTGTTTCAACTCATATCAAATTAATTATTTTTTCAAAATTTTTAATTTGATATCATATTATATATATAAAATAATATTTTAAAATATATATATTTTCTAGGTTAATTATAAATATTTGATATAAAATAAGTAAGACATTTTTATGCAAAATAAAATTATATTGAAAAATATATTTTATATATTATGAATTTTATTCTAAAAATATAAATTATTATTATTTTAAAACTATTTATTTATTAAATAACTTTAACAAAATTTTACATGATGACATGTTAATGCTACGCAAAACAAAATATTCAATTTAATGCTTATATTATTACAATTATAATTTACTGTTGTAATTTAATATTACAAAATGTACAACGAACAAGTGAAATATTAGTTCCTGTCTTAAAATACCCCAAATTGGTGCTTTGTTGACGAAGAGAAATAATTTGGGTTTTAATAAAACAGATTAGTGTAGTGTAAATGGTATTATAAAAGAAGAATAGAAATATTTAGAAAAAATTTATGCCAACAAGAAAAGAATAATACCTTCGTTTCGCTTAAAAAAAAATAAAAAAAAATAAAAAATTGAGAGGTGGCTATAAGAATTTGCTCATCTTTTTAAGCAACTTATTGTGTTTATATATTTGTTTCTTGCACTTTTATCAAAATCCTTGTATTTCCAATTATTCAGTTGAGTTCGCTTATACATAATCCAAACTAATGTGTCGAATGGGCTTTACTCGATTCGGCCCAAATTTAATCTTGAATCTTTATTGGGCCAAGCTCGCTTAAATGGGCTTTACTCGAATCACACGCATTAACTCTTTTTTTTTTTTTTTTTTTTTAATTCTTTCACTTATATTTTGTCACCCTTTGGTGATCTATGAAAATGAATGTTGTCTATTTATTGTTTTTTTGTGATGACATATTTGCCCCTTCACTTTGTATAGCTGCAGGCTGCAGGCTGCAGCCATGCTTTCCCCATCACTTCCCTCACAGCCTTAGAAGGTGCTACATCATCCGCAATTTGGACAAAGTGTGATTATTCATCATCTTGCCGGCCATTTTAATATATATATATATATATATAATTCTAACATTGCGTAGTTTTATTCTGTTGTCGGAATAGTGACAAATTAAATTAAAGTAAATTATTCCATACTTGATATAGAATAGGCTTATTTTACTCTAGCTTAGAAAAAAAAATAAAAAAATGAATGTGTTTTAAGGTTTTAAAAATTAGTTCTTGATTAGTAAGAATACAATTAGCGTACAACAAATAAATTACTCAAGTTCAATTGTATTTGGATTGGATATAATTAGCACAAATTCAATTTAACTGATCATACCTAAGTGCAAATATACTGTTTAAATACTTTTGGAAGTTTGTACAAACCAAACTAGTTTAAATAATAATGTATTTGATTTAATTGAAATTAGGGATGACAATTCGAGCTAGCAAAATCAGTTCGACTCGATGGAATGGTTCGATTTGTTTAATATTTTGTATGGGTTGGGCTGTAGTTGGACCCAACAGGCCATCCCAATATCATTTTATAAGAGATATGTATTAATTGAATATATATATTTTTTATTTAATATTTTCTCCATCTAAAAAAGACAAAAATAATGTTGAGATTATTTATTTTGATCTATTAGTATTTATTATTGTTTAATCATATTAGTATTCTTCTCAAAATTTATTAATATCATATTTTTCACAAAATTGAAAAAATAAAAATTCTTACACACAAAATTTTTATTTATACAATACATAAATAAAATAATTAATTCAAATATTTTTATTATATTATTATATATGAAATAAAAAAACAAGTTCAAAAATATTTTAATTTTTGTAAGAAATGTTGTCAAATAAACTTTGATAGTTCTCGTTTTTCTATTGCAACATTATTATAAAGTTTTTTATTATTAATAAGGCTATTACCTATTTATAAATATTTACTTAATATAAAATTATATTATAATATTAATTTATCACATATTATATGATTGATAATATTTAAGAAAGAAAAAAAATTCCATCCATTTAATCGAAGTAAAAATCTTGTACGTTGTTATTGAGAGGCACTGAGTTGGATGCATGGTGAGTGGATTCACACCGACGAAGATTGTGAAATGAATAATTGAATGTCGGGTCAGAATTTAATGAAATTGTCCTCCAATCAATCACTCAACGCCGACACACGGGTCTATTCAACTCCACAATCCATGTCTATTTAGTTATTATTTATTTATTTTAAATCGTTGGATGTTAATTCATGTCCCAAAACATTAAATTAATACATTACTATAATTTATTTAAACTTGATGTTTATTTATCCCATTTTTAATAATCTAATGACATTATTTTATTAAATATTTTTTTAATAATACTCTATTTATTTATTTATACACATAATATATAATATCGTTTTGAAAATATGAATATATACTAAATAATAGTAGAAATCATATGATCCCCAAATATTTTCAAAAAATCAATGTCTATTTGGGTGAAAATAAAATTTCGATGTTTGTGTTTGTTAGGAATTGATGTCGATACCTTCAACTAGTTCAGGTTGTGGTTCTCCTCGTTATTGATCAGTACTCAAAATCCGATAACTCACTACCACTCTCTAATATACACATATATACTTACCGATATCGATAGAGACTAATAAATACCATCACATATATATTATTGTGTCACACCAAATGGCCATCAGAATAATAGTGTCTCTAGAAAAACCAAAAAAAGAAATAATTTTATTTTTAATTAAAATTGTTTAGTTCATCATTAAAAATGGGAAGGTTCAAGTAGCCTACTTGGCAGCCTAAGAGATTTTTTTTTTTAAATATTTTTTTTTACCTAATATATTAGTAATTAACCGTTACACAATTAAATTTATTGAATGAGACAAGAACAAATATATGAGATCTTGAGAAAATTTTGAGTATCCATCACTGGGCCCTTCAACACTCAAGAAAGCTGGATTCCCTTCAAACTGGCTCAAGATTTATTTTATTTTTTGAATTTAGATGCCAACTTTCATTCCATAAGTAGTATGTAATTGTGTACATACTATAACATAAGAGTGATTGTTTTGTGCATCGAATGTATTGTATACATAATTTATAGTATTACTTATTTAATTAAAAGATATTGATTATTTATTTGAAAATATTATTATCTTTTTAAAAATAATAAATTAATGGTATTTTTTAAGTAAGTAAATAATATCATAAATCGAATTGAATACACTCAATCGACATAACATAAATTTCAAGAGAAATTAGTTCAAATTACTATTATTTGTAACAGTGAAAATCCAACCTCTAACGTTAACCAAATAATAATGAGACGATATTAACTCGACTATTTTTCTTTCTTTCTGAAAAACAATGACACAGAGGAAATTGCAATCATCCTCAACTAGTTTGTTTGTTCTGTATTATAAAAAGTTTGATCATAATGTTAGGCCAGCTAATAAAAGAACTTAAACCAAATTGAGAAAAATAAAGGTTGTAATAGTAAAAAAAATTAGTAATTAAAAATTTTGTAATATATTGTATAATTAATACATAATTATATTATTTATTTATAAATTTTAAATAAAAAAACTTAAAACAAAAAAATTTAAAAGTATATAATCCGCCCAGTCGTTTGTTTAGACACAAAAAAACACGTAATGATATCGATTTTCACAAAATCAGATTAATTGGGCATCATCTACAAAATCTAATCAGTTAGACATTGCCTAGGGAGTCCCCTAAATCGATTTTGACATCATTAAAGAAACTAAGGGATGTGGTCCGATCAGGAACCTAGTTAGAATTAAAATCAACAGCCAATAGCCGAATTGAAGATGTGTTTGCCAATATTCTGTAATGGAATATCAAAAGGTGGTATATACGCTTAATGCAAAAGCCAAAGCAGGGATTATCAAACCAAACACGTTACATATTTAATTGGAGTAAAAAAATAATTTAATATTTAGATTTTATTATTATAAAATATCCAAACACAGGTCAACACTACCTTAAACTAACATACCAAACATAAACTTGAGTACAACCATGATTCTTAAAATAAAAACTTTACTTGGACGAATCTGATTATAATTTAAATTAAAAAAGACTTAGCTATTTTGGTCCGGATACTTGCATATTTAATTTTATCAATATACATCATATATTTATTAATGATATTATTTTATACATTTGACGTATGTTAATAAAATTATAACATTAGATGAAATATAAAATAGAATAAAAAATTTTATGCAATGTTTTCACTTCAGAGTTACGGGCTTTTCTGTTTCAACTATTCACCCACCCAACAAAATTTCAATAATCTAATGGTTTATCTCACCAAATAACAGTGTAAGTTAGAGAGATTCAATCTTCATTTTCCCCAATTCCAACTCTTATTATTTTCTTATTCATGTTGCAGACATGAATCACCCGAAATATGATAGTTCATTAAAACTATATTTAAATTAAAATATTCAAGATTTATTCATTTTAATTTCACTTAAATTATAGTGGATTACAAAACTTGTGAATCTTCTAAAAAGTAGAGTAAGGAAATTTACATATTTAGTCAAATCTATATTAATCCAACCAACAACCAATGACTTTTATATCATAGATATTAAGATGAAAATTGTTTATGTTTTTAAGAAATAAGCGACAAAGATACTAAACAAAAGATTTTATTTTATTTTATTATTATTTAATTTTTGGGAGAAAGAAAAGATTCTTTCTTGAGACATTTGTAGTCAAAAGAGTTAAATCTTAATCTTCTGGAAAAATGCTGTTGTAAAATTCGGACATCAAAATCAGTTTTAACTTGTTCAATTGTCCATATGTTATGTTTAAATTGACCTATTACTTATCTTTACACTTTTTTTAAGGCATATTACAATATATAGAAATGTTATTAATAAACGAGGTTTATACATGTATTTTAAGTTGGTTTGAGATAAAACATGTATAGTTGTTTTATTTAGTTCAAATTTATCATATCGAGTAAATATTACACATTTGTTCGTTCATTTTAGTAACTTAAATTCACTAGAAACTATATGATTGAGTTGCGTACTTATATGATTATAATTTGACAACTTATTGAGACGAAACTTGAGCCTAAAATAGGATCTAAGCCTCAGTATGTTACAAAAATTATTTTTCATACAGAATTAAAAGTTGTTCGAAGTTTGTTTTAAGTGTTTTGAGCTCATACATATGATATATATTATTATTTAGTGAGCCAATGTCACTAAATTATCAAAATCTAAATAAAAATTTATTCATAAAAAAACAAAAGTACCAAAATAAAATATATTTAATCAATTTTAAATCGTCACATAATTTACAATATGATAAATTAGTAGATTTAGAATATTAATTTTATCGTTCATGTAACTTCAATATGGGCAAGAAAATAAAAATTAAAATCAAAATAAGGTGTAATGATTAGTATATAATTTAAGAATATAAGGGAGTATTTGCCAAGAAATTATGTGAAATTAAAAAAAGAATGAAGAGAGTGAAGGTGCATTTTATTAAGTGGAGCACACGAGTCGCTGGGTGCAATGATCAACAGCTTTAGGTACACTGATGTGGAATCCAATAATTGGCACGTCTTGATTTGCGTACCACAATTATTCTAGTTGACGTGGTCAACTCTTTCGATTTCAATATTTCCTTTTTGTTTCTATTTTTATAATTAGAATTGTACGGTGCATATAATTGTTTTTAATTTTAATTTGCTTATATCTTAATATTTAATTTAAATTACCAAAAATAAATTAGTGAAAAGAACAGCTATTTGTAGATATACTTCTCTGTATCGATAGATATCACATCTTCCAATCTGATATATATATATCAGCTGTGCTATTTTTGTCATGGCCTCACTACTGGCCCACAATAACAGTCCATTGGCCCGTGAATCACCCAAATAAAAACTTTTTTTTTTTTTTTTAATAAATAAAATGGAAGACCATGAAACACATTGATACAGTGTTACAATTGTATTTCAGCTCTCTATCTCTCTCTCTCTAAAGAAAAATATTTTCCATGTCTCCTGTAAAATATAATTCAGATTCTGCATCCTTTTGGTGTTGAAGTTGGTGAGTTGTTTATGTGTATTTCTAAAGCAAAATCTTAATATTAATTTTATGTAAATATGAAAGTCCACAATGATGTCACACCATAACAAATAGAATTTATATGAAATATCTATATATTTAAGTGAGTTTTCTGTGTGCATTATGTGTACATCTTCAATCATCCAACAAGTAATAATTTTTTTAAAGAAATTAATAATATATGATAGGCAAACAAATAATATTGTTAAAAGGTTAACAATAATACTTTTTAAAGCAACAATACATTTTAAAAATAATAAATAATGGATTAGCAAAAATGGCTTAACAAAAGCTCAATATTTGAATTTAGTGGTATTATATATTTTTATGTCCGAAGTATGATCTAATTTATTTAGCGCGGCCTAATGAATTTAGTGTATTTAGAGATGTTGGGTCGGGTTGGGCTGAAGATTTAGCACCCAGCCCGAACTTTGCCATTGACCTGCGGGCTTGGGCCATGCCGGATTAGATGGCTCGAATTATTACCTTTAATTAATAATGACTTTTAAATAAATAAGTAAATATTTTTTGTTAAATAAATAATGATGTTAGATTGAGTTGGGGATGCACTCGACCCACATATATGCGCATATATATATATATGGGTTAATTATTATGTAGGACAAATAAAATTGATTAGTATGTGTTAGATTGTGTGGATGTGCATGCAAAATGAATAGAAGAAATAAAGAAATGAGACAGCAGTAATGATACATCAGTACTCTTAATTTGTATTATTATATAATCCCATCCTCTTAATCAAATCATAACAATTAAAGGTCCCCATCAAGGGTGGGTTCTGCTTTTGGCTCTTTGGGTGATACACCCACACATGTTTTAAAAAGTTCTGTTTACCTAATTTCTCATAATTGCAATTTAACCTTATAAAACTAATAAATGTTAAAAGAACCCCTGAATGTTCTTTGACATCTTGAATATGTTTTACGACAATAAATTAAATATTTAGATGTGTTCTGAAAGAATAAATTAAGATTGTGATCCTCCATTTGGAGAATATATATATAATTTTTTTCTCTGAATAATAATATTCATAATATAAGAAAAAATTAATAAATTCTTTCCCTCTAAAGTAATTTGAATTCGGGACTGATGGTTTGGGTAGCGATGTTTTTATAATTTTCATCGTGCTTTCACTAATAAGTACATTACTTTATTTATTTTGTTTTTTTTAAAAGAATAGTGTGTATCAATTAAAAATACTTATTTTTTGTCCAATATATTTTATATTTTCGAAGGAGTAAAGTTGGAAAAATAAACAAAGAGGAAGGAAAAACAAGAAAAATGAAACAGTGAGAAACAAATAAAAATGCAATTTTTTTTTAATAATATAGTACGAGAAGCAAAAAAAATGTTTTAAGTATATAAGGCAAAAGACACATTCTATCTTATATATATATATATACACTTATATAATATACATCACATTTAATTAATATAAAATAATTTATATTTAAAAATTTAAAGTATTCGAAAGGTGAAACATAATAAAGTCTCATTCATATAGAGCCTTGTTGAATTTTTTATTTTGTGAAGGGAGGACCTTCTGATATTTCCATTGTTTACAGGGGCTAAATTGTATATAATCCTAACTAATTGTTGTCATTTTCCTTTACCATAAACTGAGTGATCTCAGATATTGTCCTCTTACATTGTAATATGTAACAAAAAATGTGCATGATGACACCTCCTTATCTTCTCTTCTTCCCCTTGTTTTGTCTATTCTCTCATCATTTAACTCCACTTAACTTCCACATTCTATTAACCCAAAAAACATCCCATTAATGCCCAACAAACTGCTTCTTCCTTTAGTGGGAAACCTGTGATTTCCAAGAATTTTGAGGTTTCTGGAACCCCTTTTACTTTTCTGCCCTTGAGCCCCTTTTGAGATTTACCTTTGTACTTTGTAAAGATTGATTAGGAATAGAATAAAGTTGCTGCAGCTGCATGGGTTTTTTGGAAATCTTGACAGGAAGCTTGAAACTCCTGCACTCCTCAAAATTTCAGGTGATTTGAGCTTGTTTTCTGGTTATTTTATGTACTAGTGTTGTGTTTGCATGTTTCTTTATTTCTGTTGAGAGAGAGAGAGAGATGTTAAAGACTATTGTTGAAGAACAGAAAGAGCAAAAAATTGTGGATATGAATCTCTGTATCTATCTACAAGTGTGTTTAATGATTGTTATTAATATAAAGCCTTATGCATAGAAGGGAATCATGAAACTGGTACAGATTATTCCAATTTTTTGAACTTTTGGGATTATTGTTTGTTAATCTCTTCTGGTAAAAAGGTTGAAGATTCCAGGAGGTTCTCCGTTCTTGTTAGTTTTTTTAAGAGAAAAAGAACAGTAACTTGGTTCACTGTTCCTTTGAGTTGCTTTGAAGGGATTTTGTCTTGCTTAATTAGTTGTACTCCACATCTAGATACAAATTGACATCTTAACATTAACTCTCTCTCTCTCTCTCTCTCTGCGGAGGTGTTTAAGAACATTCTATTTTAATTTCTTGTTGAATATAATAGCTATTCTTTATTCAAAGTTAATCACTTTTTGTCAGACAATTGAAATAATTATAATTGTTGAATAGAATTATCATTATAATTTTTTAATATGACCTTATTTATTTGGTGCAGAGTTGATGTCTGGTACTGACCTGTAATCACCAAAGAATGGATGCCCATGGCAATAATAGAGTTCCAGACTGGATTTGTCTCCCCCTGTGAATAGACTCTTCTGCCCCTCTAATACTTGTAATGGCCAAACAATTCAAATCCGTTTCCCTCCAAATTCTCACCATTTTCTTGATTTCTTTATGCAATTCCCAGCTATCCATTTGCCTTAGAGTAGAAACAGAAGCATTGCTAGAATTCAAAAAACAGATTACTGATCCTTTGAACTACTTAGAATCATGGAAAGATTCAGATTCCCCCTGCCATTTTTATGGTGTTGTTTGTGATCGAGACACTGGTTTTGTCACTGAAATTTCTCTTGATAACAAGTCTTTATCAGGGGTGATATCTCCATCACTTAGTTGGCTGCAAAACCTCACTTCTTTGATTTTGCCGTCTAATACAATTTCGGGAGCTCTCCCGAGTGAGCTTAGCAAGTGCATAAACCTGAAAGTCTTGAATGTTTCTGATAACTATTTGAATGGCACTGTTCCTGATCTTTCCAATCTGACAAAGTTGGAAACTCTTGACTTGTCCGATAATATGTTTACTGGGCCCTTCCCGACTTGGGCTGGAAATCTGACTGGTTTGGTGTCATTAGGCCTTGGTGATAATGGTTATGATGAAGGTGAAATTCCAGAGAGTCTTGGGAATTTGAAGAAACTGTATTGGCTTTACTTGGCTGATTCAAACTTGAGAGGTGAAATTCCTGAATCCATCTTTGGATTGGAGGGATTAGGAACATTGGATATGTGCAAGAATAAGATTACTGGGAATTTCCCAAGATCGATAAGGAAGCTGAAGAATCTGTTCAAGATCGAGTTCTATACGAACAATTTGACTGGCGAAATCCCGCCTGAACTTGCTAATCTGACCTTTCTGCAAGAGTTTGATGTATCTTTTAACAAAATGCATGGCATAATTCCTCATGAGCTTGGAAATTTGAAAAAATTGACTGTGTTTCAATTGTTCAAGAACAATTTCTCAGGAGAAATTCCACCTGCCTTTGGTGATATGCAGCATCTCGAAGCCTTCTCCATCTACAGAAACAGTTTTACAGGAGAATTCCCACAAAATCTTGGCCGTTTTTCGCCGCTGAATAGCATTGACATATCCGAAAACAAATTCTCTGGTCCATTTCCAAGATTCTTGTGCAAGAATGGGAATTTACAAAATTTGTTGGCATTGGATAACAACTTCTCTGGGGTGTTTCCTGATACTTATGCTGAGTGTAGTCCTCTGCAGAGGTTAAGGATCAACCAGAACCAGCTTGAGGGGACGATTGCTGATGGTGTGTGGGCCCTCCCTAATGTACAAGTCATCGATTTCAGTGACAATAATTTCATTGGGTCAGTATCACCTGGCATTGGGGGATCATTGCAGTTGAATGAGCTAATGCTATCGAATAATAGATTTTCGGGTCAGCTGCCACTGGAGATAGGCAAGCTTACACTACTTGAAAGGATTTACTTGAACAACAACAGATTCTCTGGTAGAATCCCATCAGAAATCGGTGCTTTGAAGCAGATTACGTCCCTCCATTTGGAAGGAAACACGTTTACTGGATCAGTTCCTTCGGAATTGGCTAAATGTCCAAGATTGGTGGACTTGAATCTTGCTTCCAACTTTCTAAGTGGAGACATCCCTGGTAGTTTCTCAAAGATGACCTCATTGAACTCTTTGAATCTATCAAGAAACAGGCTAACGGGCTCGATCCCAAGAGGCTTTGATAAGCTTAAGCTGTCTTCTGTGGATTTGTCGGATAACTATCTCTCGGGGAGCGTCCCGCCTTATTTTCTGACAGTGGCTGGTGACAAGGCACTTGTTGGAAACAAAGGTCTTTGCCTTGATGACAATGAAAGCAGCAGAAAGTTCGTAGACTCGGGTTTGAGCCTTTGTGGTGGGAAAAATGGCCACAAGAGTTTCATTGAAAGTAAACTAGCTTTGTTCACTATCATATTGGTTGTTCTCGTTGTTTTACTATGTGGTTTATTGCTTGTTAGTTACAGAAACTTCAAAGAAAGTGAAGCAGACAAGAATCAAGGAGAGGAAACAGGCATATGTCCGAACTGGAAGCTTGAGAGCTTCCAACAACTGGAGTTTGATGTGGATGAAATATGCGACGTAGATGATGATAACTTGATCGGCACTGGAAGCACCGGAAAAGTGTATCGTCTTGATTTGAAGAAAGGCTGTGGATCAGTTGCTGTGAAGCAGTTATGGAAAGGAAATGGGGTGAAAGTAATGGCAGCAGAGATGGACATTCTTGGGAAGGTTAGGCATAGGAATATAGTGAAGCTGTATGCTTGTTTGATGAGGGAAGGTTTGAATTTCTTGGTTTTCGAGTACATGTCGAATGGGAATCTATTTCAGGCTCTTCATAGAGAAATCAAGGCCGGAAAGGCGGAGCTGGATTGGTTTCAAAGGTATAGAATCGCGCTCGGTGCTGCTAAAGGGATCGCGTATTTGCATCACGATTGTAGCCCTCCCATCGTTCACAGAGACATCAAATCAACCAACATATTGCTTGATGAGGATTACGAAGCAAAAATAGCCGATTTTGGTGTGGCAAAAGTTGCAGATCAGGCGTCCCCCAAGGGATCGGAGTTGAGCTGTTTTGCAGGCACTCATGGCTATATAGCACCTGGTTAGTCTTATTAATAGAAGTGGCAATTCGAGTAAACAAAATTCTGGCCCAAAGCCAGTCCTGCTCTCCGTTTCTTGGCCAGGCTGGGTCATGCGGCCCGATTTGCCAATCTAGTTTTCCCTTTTTTTTTTTCGTTTTCCTTCTACATAGGACTAAATTCCTTTTTCCCCTCCATGCAGAGATGGCCTATTCGCTCAAAGTGACAGAGAAGAGCGATGTATACAGCTTCGGAGTGGTGTTGTTAGAGTTAGTGACCGGAAAACAACCAATACACGACAAGTATGGAGAAGGCAAGGACCTAGTCTATTGGGTCTCGACTCATCTCGACAGCCGAGAAAATGTGCTCAAAGTTCTCGATCGCAAGGTAGTGTCTGAGCTAATTCAAGATGATGTGATAAAGGTGTTGAAGATTGCCACTCTTTGCACTTCTAAGCTTCCAAATTCAAGGCCAAGTATGAAGGAAGTGATCAAGATGCTTGTTGATGCTGAGCCCTGTGCCTACAGGTCTCCTGATAACTTTGGAAAAGACGAGAAGCCTTATTTTTAGTTCACCTCCGCTGGATTTTAATGTGATTTGGTGTAGATAGTACTCTCTTCGTCTCAAAGAAAACTCTTTTGCTGCATCCTATACGAATATGATTCATTTTTTTTTTTTGGGACAAAGGGAGAAGTTTTTATGATCCGTAATCTAGGCGAAATGAAGTGCCAACTAGATACTTAGATATGTATGTCATGTTTTGTAAGATTAATGTACTCTAGTAGATTTTGTTTTGATGCATCTTCACAGGCAAGAAAGGGTTATTACAACATATGTAATAACTAGGACTCTATTGTGTTACTTAAAACGTGTATTATTCAATGTTTCCGATACATTCTAAACTTATGATCAAATACTCGTTTATCATATTTAGCAACGCAGATAGCAAAACAAAAGCAGAGGCACTAATACAACAACACTAGTTAGAACCTCATCAAAATGAAGCACAAAAGAAACCACACCAACATGAATGTACAGTGATACTAATTCTACAAGAACACACAGTACACCAAATCTCAGCAGCAGTGATCATAATGCAGCAATGATCATACTTCATCAATCACTACTATCAGATTCAGATCGTCGATAATCCTTTCCAAAACGCGATCGATCAACGGACGTCATTCGCTCCATCCGATCTTTTTGAGTCCCGACGCGCAAGAACCGGTTTTCCAACAATGCCCCCTTGATCACTATCCTCAAAAATCTTCCTCAACAATGATTCAATTGATGCAGGAGATGGATAAGCCTTGACCTGCAACAAAACCGACGAATGTGCGTCAAAAAACTCTGTATAAGCAGGCAGAACTAGCCTCACGGTGGACTCCTTCATCTGCTCCCTCAAGTCTGCATCAGATACAATCTTGTAACTGCTTCTATGCCTCTTGCACATGTCATCAAACCCAGCCATAAAAGCCTCTAATCTCCCCCTCACTGCCTCCTTGTTATTCTCTCTCCTTGTTTCTTCTCTCTCCAACAATCTCACTAAAGCACCCCAGGCTTGCTTCTGATACACATACGCGGATTCCTCGGCTACGTTTCTGTACCTCTTCTTCATATATGGCTCCCCTAAGAGCTTCCCCAGCTCTGTATTTCTAGCCCTCATGTATATATACCAATATGTATTCATGGAGAATATGTGTGCAAGTATTTTATCCTTGTACCGCAATTTCCTGGACTCGATGTTCCTCCCGATCGCCTCCATTACATTGGAAATGGCATCTTTAAGCAAATCTTGATCGTTTTCAGAGTTCAAAAGAATCCCAGATTTCCATAACTGCTCAGTTCTGAGTACTTGCCCCATCAGTGCACTGTAACTGTCCAAGGTGAGGTTCTTGAGGTAATTAACCGCGTAGCGAACGAGTTTAGGCACCGATCCATCTTGGGGTGTAGGTAATCCATTTTGATTTCCTTCAATCTGGAGACCAAACTCCCAAAAGACTCTAGTTGATGCATGAACTACAAGCTTCTCGAGTTCTCTGAACCGGGAGCAAATATCTGAACCGGGCTCACCATGAAAAACCTCTGTGAACTCAGGTTTGAGCTTCTCCAGTGAATCAAACATGTCCAGAAGCTTGAACAGCTTCTGGGGCTCTTTGCTGCTCCTGGCTACGCCTTCGCCAAATCGGAAGAAAACGGCCATGATTTTGTCTGCAATCTTGATGAAGCACTCTGGCCACACTTCCCCTTCCATGATGCTTCCCAGGACTTGATTGCAGAGGGTCTTTTCGGAAACGAGGACTGTTTTCACTGCTAGTTCCAGGTGTTGGATCCAGAGAGAGATTGCTGAGTCCAGAGTTTCCCATTCCATTTCGTCGATTTCTTCTGGGCTGAAAGTTTTTAGGTAATCTGGATTTAGTCTCATTAGTGCTTTGGCTGCCCTTCTGTATCTCACCTGTGGAGAAATATGTATGAAATTTGTTATGACAACACTTATTTTGGAACAGAACGAGTACGTACATACGAACGAACATGTATATATATATATTCTTACCTTGACAAACATATCAATGCATATATCCAAGCAATCATTTGCAGCCAATGCCTCAGAAATCCTTCTAAGAACCTCAACCTCCAAAGCAGTCCCCAAGCCCTCATCCCCTTCGCCGATGCCCCGATGCCTTAATTCCAGCAACAAACCTTCAAACTCATCCTGCAAATTCAACAGGGCTTCATCAAGAATCCCATCAAATCTCATGGAATCAATCTCCGCATCACAGAGGGCCTTTAACGTGATCAACGTCTCCCTCAGGCGTTCTGTCCTGTAAAGATCGGTCGCTTTAGTCCGGCTCAAGAACTCCAACACTTCTTGGAGCTTCTGAATGGATGGCTCACTCTCCTGGCTTATCAAGTTGATTGCTTCATTCAACTTATCCACACAGTTTACGTACTCGATCACCTTCTTCAGCCTTTTTCTTGGTTTCTTCTCTGATAGCAGCTTCGCTGCTATCTTGAGAAGCTTACGCTGCAGCGACTCAGCGAGTTTGAAGCTCTCGAGGAGGAGCAGGCCAGGGGATATGGCTCGGTTAATCCTCGTCTCGAGGGCTTTGTTTGCTATGGACAAGGACTGCAATGGAGCTACTCTTTTTAAGGACAAGTTTAGGCTTTCTTGTATGGCTTCAAACTTGCTGTCCGTTTTTTCGTAGCTTGCATCTATGTTGATGGAGGCGTTGAGGATGGTTTTAAGATCAGAACAAGCTGCTTGTAGCTTGAGGAGAGTTGGGTCATCGGCGTTCTCGAGCTCCATGTCTGTGTCTGTGTGTTGTGTGTGTGTGATCGTGTGTATTGTTTACATTTAAAGAAACGGATTTATGAAAGAAGACGAAAAGGACAAGTCCAATGGGGATTGTCGATGGAAACCAAGAGCAAATGGCAATCAGGGATCGAACAGGACAATCAATGAATGCGGAGATTCCAAATATGACAGCCGCTATATTTTGAACCAGTCCAAATGTTCAGATTTTGATATATATATATATATATATATATATATATATATCCTAAAATTATATTGGATACCTCCGGGGATCGTCGGAGATGCTCTTCACAGAGCCGACCGGACGAACCGGGCGAGGCGAGATTAACGATGGGCTTACACGGTCCTGAAATTGTGGCAGCAAGTTTAATTTCTCCGGCCCCTGATCTGCCGTCATGTTTAAATCTATCCCTTTGCTGCAGATCTCTTTTCCCTTGTTGAAGATAGGGTGGTGGGCGGCGGGGCAGCAAGGGAGAGATAGCGCCACCGACTCCGTCACCGTTGCAGCCCTCCTATAGTTCACAGTGATGATGGAGTTTCCCTCATTTAAATAAATAAAGATGATCTTTGATAGGAAAAAGAACCCTTGTTGATCAATAGTGACGGATCTGAATTGCCGAAAGATTCGTGGTGAGACTTCCACAAACTCACCGGAGGGGTTCCGGCGAGAATATTTCAATGCAGGCTCAAGTTAGTGAATGAATTCCGTCAATCTAGAGAGAAAATATTTGAATGTGTTTTTTGTAACCGTGTTGTCTCTTACAAAATAAATTTACCTTGTTTATATACCTTTTGGAGAGAGGTATTAATATCTTTTCGCCAAAAAGGCTTACAAGCTTAGGGGTCTATGCCCTCATCCTGTAAGGAATAGGATTGGACACCTACTTGCTGAGGTAATTATTGCAACATATTTTTCTTGACAGATAAGGCTATTAGTAGGGCTATCAAGGAAGAACTTCTATGTCTTAGGAAAAACCTGGAAGTAGCAGGATAGTTCAGTTCAACTATAACGAATTTCTAGTTGCTCTGATCTGGAAGGCAACACACGAAGACTGGAAGTTAGCTCTGATCTACTCAATCCATATGACATATGGGCTTGGTTTTTAAGACTATTCGTGTTCTCTGCTAGTGGGGCTCTGGTTATAATCTAGAATATCTCTAATGTACTAATTAGCCCATATCACATGGTGACATCGAGTGGACCAACATGTTGCAAAATAGCTGATATGGGTCTCTTTTTCATGGATTTAGGGTGGTTTGTGTGTAGAGGCAGGTCATTATGGAGAATTGTTTTTCCTATTTGATGTGAAAATCCACTCTGAAGATGTAAGAAGTGAGCTTCATTGATAGAGGAATACCTAAGAATAATTCAGTGTGAAGAATACAACAACTTCTATGAATCTGCGGCCAAAGAGCTCCACACAGACCTACAAAGACTCTCTAAGGAGGTTGCGACCATAGTCCTCCGATCCTTAAGCCAGTAATCAAGTCGACCCTCAAGTTAGTAATCCAATGAAAGTGACAATGTTTAAACAGCGAGAAAAGCTGATGGAACCATTATAATTTTTTTTTTGTTTTTGTTTTGTTCTAGTTCTGTTTGCAATGAGCTATTTATATAGCGTGTAATAAGGGTAAAATAGTTTAACTTTTAAGTCATCAAGCTTGATATGCTTCTTATACTTTTTCATAATTTTAGGTATTTGTTCTATTTATAGAATATTTTTTTATTAAATATTGATAATGAGTACATATGTGTATCAGTATCAGTGTTAGTGGCCGGACAATACAAGACAAAGGACAAAATATCGTTTTGGATTAGGCTAACACCACTTTTATCAATTAAGTTGGTAGTAATCTGAACTTTTGTCAATCAATGATTTGAAGAGATAGTAGCGTATGTTGATCTATCTGGTTAGCAATAGATGTAAGAGTTTAGCTTGTTTCAGAGAGTAAGTCAATCATATGTCACAAGAAACTATATAGGAACCAGTGTGCAAAAGAGAGTTTACCAAATCTAATATAATTTTGTTCAAATGTAAAAAGTGTAGAAAAAATTCTAGTCAATAACAGTCTTGGTTCGGATACTTGACCGGGCCGCTCCATTTGTCATCTCTAATCCCACTTCCATAAATATAAAAATATCTAGATTATTTACATAAGACTAAATCCTTTTTTATTTTACCCAAAATAATTGAGAAGCTTAAAGAGTGATAACGATCAAGAAACAAAAAATGTGGAGAATGCAAGGGCCTACTGTATTGGGTCTCTACTCATCTTGAAAATTAAGAAAGCGTGCTCAAAGTTGTTGATCACAAGGCATCAGTTCAGGATAATCTGGTGATGAAGATTGCCACTCTTTGCATTTCTATTTGAAAATTTTGGAATTTTGAGTTTATTTAGATTCTAGAAGTTTCCAAATCTCTACACTGTTGTTAGCTAAAACATAGTTATATAAATTAAAGTATACAAGCCCATATAGAAAAGCTCGTGAGGAAGATAGGAGAAAATATTGTTTGGTGTGAACATTTTCTTGATTTCTTAACCACCACATAATAATAATAATAATAATAATAATAATAATAATAATAATAATAATAATAATAATAATAATAATAATAATAATAATAATAATAATAATAATAATAATAATAATTGAAACACGGCGCACTTTCATCCATGCACATGTTCAATTCCAAATTTTCAATTTATAGAATTAAATGATTAAAAAGACTGTGGGACCAACTCTTTTTTTTTTGGGTATTTAATTATTAAATAAAGTTATTTTATTTTGCAAAATAATAAATAAACTACAAAAGAAAAATAAAACGGTTGCCAAGTCAAGACAAAGAAAAAAAACTAAATAACTAAATAAATAAAAAAGAAGAAGAAAAACACACACTCACGCACACTACATCTAGTTATTAATTTTCTTTTCCAGAAAAAAGTTATCATTTTCAGAGATGATGAGCCTTGACTACGCGCCCTTCTTCCTCGAATCGCACACTGGACTGGGACCGAGTCTCCGGTCCTGACACTCTCCAAACCGCGTACTTCTTTTTCTTTGATTCTTCCTCGAATCCCATCTTCTTAAAACTCCCCAACTTCATTGCAATGATCAAGAATCATATTACTCTCCGAATCCTTTCTCTTTCTTCCTTCATCACCACCATGAAAACACTTCCTTGCAGAACATTTCTATGGCTAATTTTCATTCTGTAGTTACTTCCCTTCTGGCCCTTTTTCTTGTTTCCCTTTCCCTTTTCCCATTCATTCATTCGCTTTCCACTGTCGCAATTTCTGAAACTGGAAACCAAACATTGGTGTGTGCGTTAGTTAAGCCTGTTGATGGTGACCAACAATTTGTTAACTGCACTAGTTTTCCTCAAAGAAATCAAGTTCAACTCAATCTTGTCCTGCCGTCAGTTTCTGGGCTTGTCGGGGGAAATGGTTTCCTCTGTGTCTTAAGCTCATCGTATCCTTCATCGAACTCTGTCATGGTTTGCTGGAGATTTTCTAATGCCGGCAACAACATAACTTACAAAAGGGTTTACAATGGTTCGATTTTGACAGATTTGGCTTCTGGAGACTCCCATATTTGCGGCCTTGTCAATGGCTCAAACTCCCCCCAATGCTGGCAATGGAGAGAATTTAGCTATGCTGGTGTTGATAATATCTCTTCAAGTATTGCAGTGGGAGAGAATTTCGTCTGTGGCTTGTCTGAATTCGGACAGGTCAACTGTTATGGAAGTGATCGCAATGTGATTGATCATTTGCCTAAGGGAAGTTTTAGTCAAGTCAAAGCCGGTCTTCACCATGCCTGTGGTATTTCCTATAATGGGAGCTTGGAATGTTGGGGAAATGTGACAGGGCCACAGGGTGAGTTCACATCAGTTGCATTGGGCGAAAATCGGGGTTGTGCAATTAGGCGTAATGGGACAGTGGTTTGTTGGGGAGAAAATGGATTCAGTTTGCCTGAATCTTTGAGGAATCAGTCTTTTATTGCCATTGAAGCAAAAAGAAGGATATTTTGTGGGGTTGAGACTTCAAACTCTATATTATTTTGCTGGGGAAATGAAGCATTCGATTCAAATCCATCGGTGTTTAATCGTGTATTTCCAGGTTCTTGTAGAAGAAGAGATGATTGTGCTTGTGGTCCTTTGCCTAATACTGGTGCATTTTGTGCACAAGAACTAATGATATGCCAACCTTGTCTTGAGCAGCCTGGTTGGCCAAGTCAAGAGCCACCGCCGCCACCATCCAAAAGGTCCAAAAAATGGTCTGGTAAAATGATGGCCTTTATGGTAGTTGGATGTGTTGGATCCTTCTCATCTTTGCTAATCCTGTGTATATTCCTATTTTCGCGGTATATCAAGATCACAGGCAGCCGAATCCATGATTCAGGCCGCCTGGAAGAGGGTGGCCCTCCTCAACAGAGCAGTGAAACTCCATCATCTCAGCCCACCCCACCACCAATCTTGGAGAAGAAGCTCAGCCATTCGATCAGCATGGGAAATGGAGGTCAATTGGAGGAGTTCTCATTAGAACAATTACTCGAAGCCACTAATAATTTCTCAGAAGAGCTCAAGATTGGCACTGGAAGCTTTGGATCAGTCTATAGCGCTACATTGGGCGACGGGCGCCAAGTTGCCGTCAAGAGAGCCGAAAAATCAGCCTCATCATCCTATGCGCGCACAAAACGTGGCCAAGAGGACAAGGATAGTGCATTCTTGAACGAGCTCGAGTTTTTATCGCGATTAAACCACAAGAATCTCGTTCGATTATTGGGCTACTGCGAGGACTCCAATGAACTTGTGCTCGTCTACGAATACATGGGCAACGGCACACTTTTCGATCATCTCCACAGGCTGGAAAGCTCTCCCCTAATGTCATGGCCCACAAGAATCAAGGTAGCCCTTGATGCGGCTAGAGGGATTGAGTACCTCCACGAATATGCAGTCCCGCACATCATACACAGGGACATCAAGCCGTCCAACATACTGCTCGACACCATGTGGACGGCCAAGGTGTCAGACTTTGGGCTCTCATTGTTGGGCCCTCAAGACGATGAGTCCCACCTGTCATTGCGGGCAGCAGGAACCATGGGGTACATGGACCCTGAGTATTATAGGTTGCAGCTATTGACGACGAAGAGCGATGTATACAGCTTTGGAGTAATGTTGCTAGAATTGCTATCAGGGTGCAAGGCAATCCACAAGAATGAGTCAGGCGTGCCTAGAAATGTTGTGGATTATGTTGTCCCATTTATAATCAATGATGAGATCCATAGGGTTTTGGATCGGAGGGTCCCGCCTCCAACCCCATTTGAGATCGAGGCGGTGGCATATGTCGGCTACTTGGCAGTCGACTGCGTCATGCCTGAGGGCCGGGATCGGCCGACAATGAGAGAAGTTGTGAATAGCTTAGATAGAGCCTTGGAGGCATGTTTGGCACCTCAGGTGTTGTCTAGATCTTCCACTAGGTCATCAACATGATTTGTTTGTCATATTTTATGTAGATATTGGTAGGGTTGGACCTCAGAGAAATTAAATTCTTACAAGAATTTGTACATATATTGTTAAATCCTATGAAACAGTCACCTCATTTTTGGAAGCTAATAAAAAGGGATTAGATTCTTCAATTGTTGATAACATCTTTTGGTTACATAAATGTGACTTATTCGATACTCGTTTCATTTGCTAAACCCCGTTTCATAAATCATATTAAGTACCATTAAAGTTTATCCAAGTCAATCTAATTACTATAAAACAACCTCAAACTCAATTTATAAAAATCAATTTTAAAAAAAATAATAATAAAAGAAAAAACAACCATATTTTGAACTCCGCTCAATGCAACTGCAAAAGGTCAAATGCAGGAGTAGAAATTTGTAAATACAGTATCACAGATCAGTGGGGTGTGTGTGTCACCATCTTGACCAAGTAATCCTTATAAATTAAGGTTATTTATTTATTTATTTTTATATTACAAGAAAATCAACTTTCAAAAACCAGGACCATGTCCAGTTCCTTGAGGGAAAAAAAGAAGAAGATTCTAGACAGGTGGTAATATACCTAACTGAATACCATGTCTAATAAGTCTTGAGAAGAAACCCCGAGTCCTTACACCTAGAGGAAAAGATCATTGGGGAAGAAATTGTCACATTACTATGACTTATGCAATCTTTAGAACAAGTCTATGAAACACAAATAAGTTACGACTTAAATGTGCAATAATTGATGAAAAAAATTCCAGGAAGATGGGAGGAAGCTGGGGAACAATATGATAAAAATTGGCGGGTTCGATCTTTTCTTTTCTGAAAAAAATATACTCCTCACCATAAAAACAGTGCCTTCATTGGACACAATTGGATTTCAGAACATGACTAACACAGGCCAGGTGAAATGTAGAAGTGAACTACATCAGAGGAATTCTGCTATCTATACATAAAAATGTCGAAGAATCGTTATTTAATGGAAGGAAAATATTCCTGGTTCTCCTCATATCATCCCAACAAGGACACATGAAAACATCATCAACGAAAGAAATCTCTGTAATTCTTAAATCATCCTCTATGTAAGTTTACCTCGATCTTTCCAACAATCTTCCTTACTTTCGGGTATATCCCTGCCCCCTCAATTGAGTTTATTTTTCCTTTTATGCAGCCAGGGAACCCAAGGCAGCCTCCTTTTTTTCAAGTAACTCTGTTAATATACTGTCGATTTGGGAAAATACCTCCTGTTTGGGGAGACTTCCATCCACCTGCAGTTAAAGGGTACAGCGAAGTTCTTTAACAAAACTTGGATGGAATGTAAGCAGTCAGTCATCTTTCATTCAAAAAAAAAAAAAAAAAAAAACGAAAAATAAAAAAAAAAGGAACAAAATTCACTAAAATGATTAACCAGACATCTATGCACCACATTTAGCTCCACCCAAATTTCAATTTCACAGGTCTTGAAACTTTCAGGGAAATAGATCAACTAATATAGTTCGTATTTCATAATAGGAAGAACAAGATGCATTAGTCACTGTGTTTTACAAGCATCTTCAGTCTTACAACGTGCAAAGTTTTGGTCATTTTTTATTTTATTTTATCATTTGGCATGACCCTCCCTTTTCTGGGTGTGTGCGGATTAATGTACATCCCTTTACTAACATCATATGAAAATTCTGGAGAAAAAAAGGCATATTACATACCTTGACTATTATGTTTTTGTACAATGATAGCACAGCTTCGACGTTACTGTTATGCGTGACCAAACGCAGTTTAACCTGAAAACATCATTAATACACAGGCAAATGTTACACACTTGAAAAGATGGAAAAGAAGAATAACAAATTCATTTACTTCTCAGGAAATAGAAGAATAAATAGAGCATGCCTTTTCTTCAGTGTCATCAAAACGTTGAGTAAGTCTTGCAGCAATTTCGTCAGTTTCTGGAGGAGAATACTTAAGATGGTATATTCTCCCGGTAACAGGATCTAGTCTGCGGCCAACAACTCTCTCAACAAGGGTATCTTCAGGTACCTGTAAGACCATCATTAATTCATAAATATTAAAGTAATATACTTTATCATTCAATCAAAGGTAACTAAAGATTTGACTATCCCCAGCAACAAAAGATATTCATTAAAGTATGATAATAAGGTCAACACGTGAACAATATAAATCCTTTATATGCGCATGGCATGCTAGAGCATGTTAAAGTAACATATTATTGTTTAAATCAAGAATTATCTCATAATCATAGAGTACCAAGACCGACAGCAGAACCTCACTTCAAGAAGAATGAAGATATCTGGATCAAATCCAAATTTCTTGAGAGCTGTAGCTTGGGATTCACTCCTTGGATATCCGTCTAGAAGCCAGCCCTTCTCCTGAGAATCTTGTGATGATAACCGCTCTTTGACCATCTACAACCAGAAAGCAGAGGTGACTTTGTTTAGAGAATTGCAATTTTAGAATAAATAAGGGGCAAAAAGAACACACACAAAAAAAAAAAAAATTAAAAAAAACAAAAAAAAACCAACCAACCATGACTACTATTTCATCAGGGACAAGCTGCCCTTTTTCCATGAATTCCTTGGCACGCTTCCCATTTTCTGTCCCAGAAGCAACTTCAGCCCTGAGAAGATCTCCTGCAGCTATGTGGACCAAATCAAACTGCAAAGTGAAAAATGATTTTTAGGAAAATGTGTTTCTCAATGTGTCATGATGAGTAATGAGTAAGTGATAAGATCAAGAGTATCATGGGAATAACACTACAGAGGAAAAAATATATAAATACAAATCTACGTATAAACTAATGAACTTGTTGAACAGTCAATCTAAAGATCTATGCTCTTTGAAATAGTTTAAGTACCAGAGACATCGAAATGCCAATTTTCTGTGAAATATAAAATTGTAAAAGTATTAAAAATTCACTTGGTCAGGGTAATGCATGACCACAATGCAAATATGAGCATCTTAACAACAGAGAAGAGCATTACATGTGAAATATGTCCATTTCTGCCAAGAGATTTGACCCCAGGTTACTTATAGCTCTATTCTATTATCACCTGGAGTGTGCCAGTTTTCCATCTGGTCTTTTAATCAACGGAATTAAATTAAATAAATTAGAAATGACAAAGTCTAAAAATAATGGTTAAGAACCTGACTATCAAAATCTGCCAACATGAACACAAAACCAATTGTGAAAACAGAACAGATGAAAGATGCAGAGTCACTAGGAACAAGAATGCATGAAAAGGGTCCTTGAAAAGGATACCTATGCGAAGTCCTATACAAGACTAAAGCACACAACAAGTTTCCCTTTATTAGGGCGCATAAACACGTCCAATTGGAAAGAAATGACAAGAAGTGCACTTACAGATTAAAAACTAAACTGGCATTGTGCTATATGGAAATTTCAACAAATAAAGCTGAAAATAAACATATTATATCTTTTGGTGGAAGGAACGCAACTAACATTCTTTTACTTCTCTCTTCTTCATCAGTGCTCCCTCCAAATCCCATGGATTTTTCCTTGCCATTTTTTATCTTCTCCTAATTTTAAATACAAGAAAATGTAGGTTGCACAAGATGGTATAATTAGCTTTTATTGATAGATCAAACAACATGGTGTGGTTATGTTATCGAAAAATACGAACATTTAGCCAATTCCAGCAAAAGAACCTTAGTAATTTTTGGAGTATTTTTTTCAAAGGTAATTATCTAAAACTAATCATTGATCCACGAACAATGATAAAACCACAATCCTTAAACATACTTCTAAGAAATAACGATAAGATTGCAGCTAGTCTATTTTACAAATAATTCATCAGTCACCAAATGAATCAATCAGCAAACCGAAGCAGTTCGAATGTCGATTATTTTTCACCATTTTCCAATTAACCATTAACAACTATATGTTTTTCGAAACTGCAATCAATCACATATGAAAATGTAACACAAGATTTACCTTCTTAGTAATAAGCTCGCATTGAGTTCCTTTGCCAGAAGCAGGAGCTCCTGATATCATTACCCTCAAAGGCTCCGCTGAAGCAACGACCTAATGTAGGAAAAACAAACACATCCTTACAAGTTACCAAAACTATTCATTCAAACTTGATATCAAAAAAAATTCTGAAAAAAAGAAGAAGGAAAAAGAACATATTTACCAGATAACTGGGAGCAACTTTTGATTTCCTGAAACGGGTTCCAGGTCGATTTTGAGTTAATTGAAGAGAGAGAAAGTGGTCTTTCGATTGGAATGACGAAAATCTAGAGATGGGGAGAAGCTGATTCGAAGGGGAAGATAAAGGCATGTTTGGATTGACAGATGCAGCTGTAAAGTTCATTGAATAACAGCTGCAGGAACTGGAAGCCATTTTTCTTCTGCTTCTCCTCTTCTTCTCTTCGAGTCCACAAGCAGTCCCTTTTCAATACAAAATGTTCAACAAAGGTGAACGATAAAAAAATTAAGACCTTATTTTATTATATTTTTTGGTAGGGTCTGTTTGGATGGCTATAATTTAATGGTTTAGAGTCTAAGACAGGCGGAGACTTGTCCACGTTGAGCACGCGCCGGGTTAAAATTTCCCGGGTCTGGAGCGGGTTTGGTTGGGGTTACACACAACTTAAGTGATGACTAGGGGTCAAGGATAGAACTCGCAAAATCAATTCGGTCCCATATTTTAGATAGACTCGGCCATGGGTTTTTCTGGGCTAAAATGCTACCGGGTCCTTCTAGTTCAATCTGATGGGTCAATAGATCTCTAAATTTAAGAATGGGAATGGTTGATTTTGGATGATATTGAAATTATCATCTCCATATCAGAATATTATATGAACTATCATTCTTGCTTGTATAATTTAGTATGGGGATGGAAATTCCTCGTTCGTGGATCTAATTCTTTACGGGGATTCGAAATCTCCAATTTATTCATATTTAAATTTAAACTAAATTTTAAATAAATTGTTTAGGCAATATTAAATAAATAAAATATAAAAAATAGAGTCAAAATTAAAATTGAAGTAAAATAAAATCAAACACAACCAATAAAATTAACTCAAAGTATCATTAACAATTTAAGCTTTAATATATGTATATATATTATATTTATATGTAATAAAAAAAATTATAAAACTAACAGGGAATGGGAACGGGTACGAGGATTCCCCGAGTTAATTAAACAGGGACGGTACAGGGCATAAATATCGTCCCCGCCCTATCCCTGCTAATTTGCTTTCGGGGAATCTCCATCCCCACTCCGTCCTCAAATTATTTGGAGATTCTCCACCCCAAAATATTCGGTTCCTAACGGGGATGGTGGAGAAATTGCCACCCCTATACAAATTATGAGTTGATTCATTTTGTAATTGACTCGTTTTATTCTATTTATTTGGAATGTCCCAACCTGTGGTTCGTACTGTGGATGGATCAGATTTGGATACAATCTTCTGCCTTAACCCGCCATTTTCTGTTAGGATCTATATTATTGTATTTTAATATATATTATATTAACGTATATATATGTGTAAGTATAATGTATAATTTTAAAACTTATTATATATAACATAAAAAATTCAACATTACAAATATTTTTTGAACCAACTTATATTGTTAAAATATAATATAAAATACAATATCATATAAAATACAATATCATATTGTAATTAAAAATTCTAATTGATATCAACATTTTTAAAATATTACTATAAACTTTTAAACATGCTCCCAATATCACTATTTATTTTGTATTTACAATCTTAATTTTATAATAAAATTTTAATAATATTATTATTTATTAATATTACGGTAATATATTCATTTCAGAATAGTCCGTTCTCAACCTGTGAATAATGTTATCTCTAAGCATTCTGACCGGTTCAATTGTTATCTCTAAGCTTAAATATTAATTAAAATTAAGTATTAGAACTAATAAAATTAATTCAACTTGATATTTTAGGTAAACTAAGACATAAATTTTTAGATCTAAAATGCTATTGGTTCTATCCGACTCAACCTGATAGACCGAGATTCCTACCGATCATGAGTTGATTTTATAAATTTCACTATACTTAAAAGAAATTAAATTGCACTCAACAATTAGGAGCCTAAAGAAAAATCGAACCGGCCCAAGTCGAGTCTATCTTGATCATTGGTTCGCTCGGTTCGGACCGGACAACTAGAATTGGTACCTAGTTCAGGGTACGATAAATTAAGACTAATTAATTTTCATTACACGCAGTCGTTTTGATATTAATTAAAGCAACAACCAATCCTCTTAGAGCCTAGTATTGGGTTTGTCAAATGCACAAGAATTGAATGGATTGGAACTCCATAAATTAACTTAATTGCTTATATTAACTGTAGTCTGAACTTAGTTAAAGTTTTTTAATTTACTTCTTTCACTCGTACTATACATCTAGCACGGTAAAAATCGAACCATACATATTTACAAATATGAACGTGCCAAATCTCATTTTTAATTTTAATAAATTCAGACATGATACAAACGTTTTCAAATGTATTAATAGCTTATTTATCCTCTAAATATATATAATATAATATAATATATTCATTTTTTAACAAAAAATATAACTTATATAACACTTGACGTGAATATTTACTTACAAAATTAAAGCTTAAAATTATTTATATTATTCACCATATACTTTAGCATTGATTCTCGATATATTTGATCAGTTTATTTCAGCATTTATCATTTAATTAAATTAGTTGGTCACTACCTACAATAGTACAACATAATTCACCACATAGAGTGAGTTGAAACTTTGAGTAACTACTCTTGCACGTTTATCACGTTACTATATACACACCACAAACACACACACACACACACACACACACACACACATATATATATATATATATTTAAAGTACCTTAAGAGCTATAACTATTTCTTGGAAAATGTGATGTGATCCGAGCATAATTATCCAGGCATCAATGTTTTATACAATTTGCATTTTAATCATTAACTTTTTTAGTTTTTGTTATATTAATTACGATTTTTTTTTAATTTTTTACAATTTAAAACACACAAGAATTTTTTAATAAATTTAAAATAATGTTGTGTCGCTGATCATTTACCACAAAAAATAATATGTACTTATAACTTTCATTCACTTAAATGTTAGACAATGTAATCAATAAATAAATTGATATCTTATAAATATATTATAATTAAATTTAAAACTGATATCTTTTAATCTAATTCCTATCTTGACTATAAATATTTAAGTATACAAACAAGACAATTAATTACACATGGATTCAAAAATATTTTATATAACTAAAAGAAAATATGATTAATTATATAAGAAGTTACGATTTTTGGTGAAATTTACATTTTAATCTCGACCTTTTAATTTTTGCAATATCAAGCACCACCTTTCATACAATAATCTTATGTTAATTTTTTTTATTTAGCTTAAATTATTATTATTATTATTATTATTATTATTATTATTATTATTATTATTATTATTATTATTATTATTATTTATTTATTTATTTATTTATTTATTTATTTATTTATTTTATTTGAAATACTTTCTATGAAATTATGTATGAGAAATTATGTTTTGTAAATTTTTTGTGTTACATATGAAACGATAGTAAAAAATATGTAAAAAATTATGCTTTGTATATATTATTTCTATTATATATGAAAATATAGTTCATGTTTTTTTCTTTAGTTACATAGAATCTCTAAAAAGTCTTACATAATTAATTATCCAGTTTCTCTTCTTTAATATTCGGAGTCAATATCATGATTAGTTTAAAATATTTTAATTTTAAATTTAAGTATAATTAATTTATTAATATGGGATATTAATTAATTTATTGGTACTTGATCTAACATTTAATTAAATTAAAATTATAAACACATTATCTTTCTAGCAAAGATCGTGTGTTTCATCGATATAACATCGCTTTAAATTCATTAAAAGAGTATTGCGTGTTTTGAATTGTAAAAATTTTAAAGATGGTGAATGATATTGTGAAAATTGAATGATCATGATTAAAATGTAAATATTATAAAAGATCATGATTTTTTTAATGCAATTAAAAGTAAATATGTAATATGTTTTTACTATTCTTTCATATGTAATATAAATAATATACAAAACATAACTTCTTATATGTTTTTACTATCGTTCATATGTAACAAAAATAATATAAGAATCATAATTTCTTATATATAATTCCATAGAACTATTTCAAAAATCGAAAAGGTTGTGATTTTTATGCAATAACCTAATTTTTATCAATGTATTGATAATTAAATTTATTTCCGTTTTGTATTTTATTCTCTACTATAAATTATCAATAATATTATAATGTTATCCTTTATCAATTATTATACTTCTAAAATTATTGCATTTATATGATTGTATTGCAAGTTTAGTGTAAAGTTATTGTATTTGTAACTTTTATTGTTGCAAGTAATTTATTTCTAGCATTTTAATTATTATTTACTAATTTATTTTTGCTATGAAAAAGTTAAAGGAAAAGATTAAATGAAATAGTGAAATAATTATAAACACAAAAAATAGAAAAATAGTTAAAGTATATAATTAAATTAAAGGTTAATTGCATAAAAAATTATGATCTTTGATGAAATTTGTATTTTAATCACAATTTTTTAATTTTTGCAATTTCAAGCATCACCTTTCTAAATTTTTGCAGTTTAAAGTACGTGACAGTTTTATGTTAGAGTTTTCTATAAATACACATAGCTTAAATAATAATAATAATAATAATAATAATAATAATAATAATAATAATAATAATAATAATAATAATAATAATAATAATAATAATTATTATTATTATTATTATTATTATTATTATTATTATTATATTATTATTATTATTATTATTATTATTATTATTATTATTATTATTATTATTATTATTATTATTATTATTATTATTATTATTATTATTATTAGTATTATTATTATTATTATACTTTATCTAGTTCGTCTACTTGAATGTTTGAAGTCAAGATCACAATTAGATTAAAAAACATCAAATCTAAATTTAATTATAATTAGTTTATAAATGTGATTTATTTATTGGTACATGATCAAATATTAAATTAAATCAAAATCATAAACATATATTTGTTGGTGCTATATCTTTACGATTTCATATGTAACATAGATAATATACACATCATTTCTTATATGTTTTTACCATCGTTTCATATGTAATATAAATAATGTACAAAACATAATTTCTCATATATATTATTTCATAGGAAGCATTTCAAATATAATAACAATAATAATAATAATAATAATAATAATAACAACAACAACAACAATAATAATAATAATTTAAGCTATATATATTAAAAAAATTCAACATAAAACTCTAATGTGTTTTGAATTGCAAAAATTGAAAAAGTGGTGCTTGAAATTGTAAAAATTAAAAAATCGTGATTAAAATACAAGTTTCCATAAAAACTCGTAATTTTTTTTTTGCAATTAATCCTTAAAAGAAATAATGTAATAATTAAGTAATAATGAAATTATAACTTTAGTATAAATAAAAGGTGCAGAAAAAAAAGATTAAAAATCTATATATATATATATAATAGCAGAAACAGTATATAATTAGAAACCATTGAATTTTCCCGCTCAAAATTATTACTAAATCTGGAACTACACATAGCATCATCTAATTGGATAAATTTATATTATTAAATTTATATTTAAGTTAAACAATAAGCTAATTGTTTTTCATTCAATAAGATTGTTTACTTAATTAATAGGTCAAACTTTCCTTAAATGCTTTTTGTAGGAAATATTCATATTTTATAAATGTATATTTTATAAAACACTATCATATTTTACTAAGTAATATTAATATGCTATTTATAAATTGTTCTAATATAATAAAATAAAATAATTACATGGTAATATAAAAAATTAATAATTAATCGTATCTGAAATATACTATTTTCAATAATCAGGTAAGTTGAAAGATTAAAAATTAGTGCCGTGTGTAAAGTCTTGGAAAAATCAGTTTTACATGGGCCTTGAAAAATGATATAATTATTAAATCATAATTATATCAATATTAATTTAAACATGATCAAAGACTTTCTTAAATTAACCACCGAATGGAATTATTAATTATGACATAATATGAGATATCTTTCATAAATTTAAAGCATAATTAGCTGAGTTCAATCAGCATGATTATTATTGTTTTGCGATCCAAAAAATAAATCTTAAGATTAAATCTATAAAACAATAAAATATTAAGTCTAGCAATTAATATTATAATGCATGTTTTTTAATGTGTGAGCCCACTAAATATTTTAACCCTGTGTCAATTATGGATACATAATATTTAAGCTCACTAAATAATGTGTGGGCCCACTTAATATTATTAAGCCATCTTAATTTTAATACATAAATAAATAAAAATTAGGTAATTTAGGGAAAATTAAAAGTCAAGATTTTCCATATAATCTTTCCTAATTTTCTTTCTCTATTATAATAAAATCTTCCTTTGATACATTTTTAATTAATATGTCAATCCTAGAGTTTTGGAAATTATCCATTTATATTTGTAATAAAGGTAATTTATGTTAATTAAGTCATAGCAAATTATAGCCTAATTAAAGAATAAATTTATTTTCTCTTTGATTTTTATTATATAGATAATTATGTTTTATAAAAGTTCACTTGTCTTCATATACTTCTTACATTAATTCATTTTTTTGATAAATAAAATAAATAATTAGTTTATGTAGTTCACGAAAGTTTATGTAAATTTATTATACATATAATATTTTTAGATTCTTCTATTGCATTTGAAATTAAAATGTCCTATGATCAATTTATTAAAAATTAAATTTAATTAAAAATGTTATTAACCTATAGTTTATAATGCATTAATTTTGTAAAAAAAAAAATTAATTGATACAATAAACATTTAATTGGTGTGTCATGCAACATTTTTTTACAATTGATTATGTTTCCTTAATTAAAACATCAATCACACTGTATTATTATTTATTTCTCATCTATATATATATATATAATTTTCTCATCTATATTAGATAAATAAGTAATTATTAGGTCAAACTTTCCTTCTATGTGAATAGTTGAATGTATTTTTATTTATTATTATGATTGACATAATTTTATTTATTAGAAAAAAATATTTAAACTAATATTGATTACATGTAGTAGATGTTGCTTTTAAAATAAAATTGTATTTTTTTGTACGATTATTAAATGGTTATATTTTTCCCAAAATATATTTCCATTATTGGTAATTTAATTTCAGTAGATATATATTTTTAGTTAAATTAATATATATTTATATATATATTAAATAATTAATTAGTTGGTCATATGTAAGGCAACATTTTTCGAGGATTTAATATGTTTCCTTATTAGAAAAGTCAATCACTATATTATGTTCTTTTTTGTTTGAATTCGTAAGATAAATATATTGTAATATTGTGTTAAGTAATAGGTTTATATCAACTAATATATTAGTTAGTTAAGTGGAGCTTAATATTAACTATAATTAAAAAAACTAAAAGATATTTATATATAAGTATATTTTAAGCTACGGTTATTATATAAATTGTAATAATTTGTAAAGTAAAATAATGTAATTAGTTATGCTAATTAAATTGAAGTTGTTATTTAATTTTTATATGATATATCTTATGTAGTTAAGTGGTTATAATATAATTAGTTCGACTTAGTCTAAATTTAAATATAATTGAAAGAATGGAAATTTTTTATTACAGTAAATATATTTGTCTATACATGTATTATAATTCTATCCAGTTTATTTATATCTTTCATAAATGTATATGGTATTGATGAATTACATAAAATAATGATGTTATTAGGTTATGTAATTTATATCCAATATATTGGATATGCTTTATTCATAATAAGATATTACAATAAATAAGGAAACGTTTTGTAAATTAAGGCTAAATTGATCCTATATGAAGCTAAATAAATGAAAATAATATATGAAAGAGTATATATTACAGTAATTATTGGATATAATATTAACGATACATAATACTTTAGGATATAAAATTTATCCTTATTTTTTAAAATTCATCTAACCATTCTAACCTATATTTTAGTAAAGTCAAATTTACCATGATTAAAATTGTAGGAGATTCTCACTCCAAAAGAGTTGGACAAAGTAACTTAACATTTTTTCCCTATAAATATGCATAAAGGTTTTCACTCACTTCATAACCTTTCAAAATCGTAAGTGTGAGTATTATACATTTTCGAAAAAATATGTTCTTTATTCATATATTCTCTTACAGTTTTTTTTATTTGTAAAATACAAGTTAATATATTGATTTTCTAAGCAGTTTTTTTCACACAAGAAATACAATTGGGGGATAAGAAATTAAGGTATGTGTATTATTATTTTTTATTTGTTGTATTTTTTTAGACATGTTAATTTTTTGGGTTAATATTTATTTAATGTGGTTTTGTTTTTATTTGTTGCTTATTGTATAAATATGTAATTAGATATTTTAATCATAAATGAAGAATATAAAAGATTTAATGTTGAAATATTATGATTTAAAATATTTACCTAAAGTTTCTTTGTTGTAGGAGTTTGATAATTTGTTTGCGGTTGATGTGGATAATATTGGAAAGAAATCAAAGGTTTTTCTTTAATGCATATTTTATATTAAAAAATTATTATTATTTGATGGCTTTTTTTCTATTTAATATATATGTTAATTCTACTGGTGAAAAAATTAAAAGATGATTCCAATGTAAATAGATCATTATCCGATTTTTCTTCAAGTGATTCTCTAAAAAGCCAAAGTCACCAACAATAAAGATTGAGAATAAAGTAGAAAAACTTCTTTTTTGTTTTATGATGTTTGAAATATGAAATTGATAAGGTTGTCTTTTAATTTTGTGGATTCTTACTTTTATAATTTTGTTCAACTTTTTGTTTTGCGATTTTTTTAGATTTATCTAATACAACTTCATTTATATAATGTACTTATACTATATGATGTAGTACTCTTATTTATTCTAAAACAAGATTAATTTATACTCATAACTCGATTAATATATATTTATATATTGGTCAACAAAATCCATAAATTAAGCGATTATATTCATTTATGATACTATATACAAATTAATTAAATATGAATTAATAATTTGAAAATAAATTATATTAATATGGAAGACAATCTAAATAAGAATAATATTTTGATTTCTCATGGAGTAATAAAATAAAATCTTGACAATATTTACCAAAATAATTCAGATTAATGATTGGTATAGCTTGATTGAGACAAATTAAAACATATAAATTATGTTCATTTATCAAATTATATACAAATATAATTAAATGTGTGTGATTTCAACACAAAAAATTATTAATAATGAAACTTTAATAAAATAAAATTTCTCATGTCACCAAAGAAAGTAATTGAAGATAAGAAAAGTAATTAACTCATCCAAAATTCTCTCGCCATAATATCGTCATTGATTTATTTTGAAGTTAGTATTTTATGTAGTCTATTTCAATTTATAATTAATAAATGTGATGAATGGCTAAGTTAATATTTTTCATATTTTATTTAAGAATTTTATATAAGAATGGTTGTGTATGTACATTAAGACAACTTACCTAATTTTATTAAAAAAAATTCTTTGGTTATATAATTAAGTTTGTTACAAATTTAATCGTGAATTTAGAAGAAAAATATGGGAAGAGTGCATGCACACCACATAACCGGAAAATTCATAAATTATGTATATTAATTAACAAATTTTAAATTTTTTATATTATTAAAGTTTGTGGAATTTATTATTAATTTCATAAATTAGAAGAACAAATATATTTGTTATACCATTAAAATGATGTATTTAAAAATAGATATATTTTGTAATATCTAAAATGTTTGTAATATCAAATCAATGTATATAATTGGAAATTAATATTTTCTAAACTTCTGGAATTTAAGCAAACAAGATTACTACACCGTCTAAAAAAGATGATTATTCACACATCCTTTACAGAAATAAGATTAATGATTGTGATAAATTGATTGATATATATGGACACACACTTACATATATATACACACACATTGTTTAAAAATCTGTAAATTAAGATTTAATTTATGATATTATATACAAATTACTTAAATCATGGTGAGTTGAAGATAAATCTATATCAATATCTATATCTATAATAGCAGAAGCCGTATATTTTTAGAAATTTATGTATTTTTCCACCTAAAATTCTTACTAATTTGGAATTACACATGTCATAACATAATAGATCATTATAAATTAATTAGAGCATTTTAATGAGGCTTATTTTAGGAAAATTCAGTAGTTTACCATGAATTGAATTATTCAACATCATTAACACATAATAAGGCAAATTTGTATTTTTTTAAATAAACTGCAAATAATTAGAGGATTTTAATGAGGCATATTTTGTGGAAATTTTGGTGGTTTATCACAAATTGAATTGTTCAACATCATTAACATATATATAAGTCAAATTTGCATCTTTTTTTAATTAATTGAAAATATTCACTTAATTGCGGTCTATTTTTTGGAAGATTCTTGGGTAAGATTTGTAAGATAACTCTTAAAGAGATTTTAAAGTTCCTACTTTTTTGGAACATATATCACATGCTATTTTTTCTATTTTTTATTTTAATAATTTAAAATAATGTTTTTAATAAATTGTATAATTTCATGTTGATTAATGTTATTTAATTTTTTATAATTAAATTTATAAATAAATTGTATTTATTAATATTTTGATAGACATTACAAACTGAATTGGCAAACAAGCGAATTTTGAGAAAATCAAATCAAACTTTGCAAACGTAAATTCCTTAGAAACCCTAATTAATTTAATAAATACGCATATTAGGAATATATATGTATTCAATTGATAAGTCAAAAATTCCTTCTATAGTTCTTATATGGATATAAAACTATTCAATCATAGCAACATATTTCTCACAAATTTTCGTAATTTTCCCATTTAATCATCTCCTTAAGACCAAGTTAAATTCGATCATTCTATTTCTCAAAAATCTTCATGATTTACTATGATTCTTAAAGGTGTTAATCTTTGTAATTTTGATGCTAACTTTTTTTTGTTTATTGTTATGAAATTTTATGTTTACGTAGGCACCATCGTCATGCGAAGTTAAATTTTTTGTAAATTTTAAATTCTCAATGTTATTTTTTTTCAATATTGTCATTATCAATTGATCATTTGGATTTATTTTTATATTTTTAATTTGCTTTTAAGTTCATGAGTCGTTGTTAAGGTATTTATATAACCTTCTCGCTTAAATATTCATATCTAATTTATTTAATGATTTATTTTTTGAAATGTATTAACATTTATATACATTTTTTAATTATATTATAAAAGTGAATATATTGTGAAAATTTATTCACCATATTTAAATGAATGGTATTAGTTCTTTTTTCGTTAAAAGTATTATATATAATTTTAAAACTAAAGTATTGTGAGAATATAATTTATCACCAAATAAAATATTAGTACCTTTCAATATATATTATTACTATTATTATATATTTTATTATAACATTTAATAATTGTGCAACGCACAGGTTAAATAAATATAAATTAGCAATATAAATTTATTATTTAATTTTAAATTAAAAACTAATAATTATATAATATTAAATTAAAAAATTATTATTTTAAAATATTTGTAATTATAAACCGTGCAACGCACGGGTGCTATACTAGTTCCATAAAAGAGGAGAGAGTTATATGGTCCCTCCAAAAATAACCAGCAATAATACTCCTCTCAAAATTTGGAGTTTGTTTGGAGCCAAAAAAAATAAAAATAAACAAATACTCAATTTACACATCCCCAATAATAGACCATCGTGCGTTTGGACAAGGCCTAAAGAACCACAAGTTGACGCTTAGAAACGACCCAACTTTCCCCCAAATTCGAAATTAAACTAGCCCTAACCACGACAATGGCGAGGCCGACCTCCCGCAGGCTATTGGTCCCTTCCTCTTCCACCGTCCCCGATGAGGCCACAGCCACCGCCACTATAACCCTTGAAACGCCGTCGTCCTCCAACCAGCAGCCGCAGATTACAGATTCCTTGGTGTTGAAATTGAAGCTTCCTAAAAAGATGGTGTCGTGGAAGGAAGGGACCGTGGACAACGAGTTCATGAATAAAAAGAGCTCCAAAAAATGCTGCATTTTTCACAAAGAGAAGCCTTTTGATGAGGATGATTCCGATGCAGAAGGCGATTGTGATCACGATCATGATAATAACGGAAGAGATATTGATGATAATTCTGAAAGCAAACATGGAGGTGACGAAAATTGCTCCCATGATCCATGAATTTGGTGATTGATTGACCATCGTCGTCGGATTAGATTCTGTAAGTGCTTTATTGGACGTGTTATAGTGATGAAAATGGAAAATTTTGTAATTATTATATGATGATATTATTTGTGTTATATTGCCTGAATTTCATATTGTAGTTATCTGAATTGAGTTTTTGAATCACCGATTGCTTGGATACGCAGATATTGTTGTTTATGAATTGATTCTTATTGTGGTTTAATGAATTATGCATTGATTCATATTGGTGGCTTATGCATTGGTTCTTATTGTCGCTGCCCAGTTATTAGATAATTCCCATTTTGGTTTTCCAGAAAACTAAACAAAACCATAGATCAAACACTTAGCAATATCACTCAGATTATAAGAACAATGACACACCACCTAATAATCTAGTAGCCTAGGCAAGCATTTATTCCCTGGCTAGCACAGCACACACACACGCATTATATATATATATATATATATTTGGGAGCATATATTAAGTAGAATGAGGAAAAGGGTTTTGGAAATAGGAACAACATGGTAAATGAGGACAACAGGCAGCCTTTACATGAGGAATAGGAGCTCCACCCCCTCCCCCACCAAAATATGGTGTCGGATTCCATATTGCGTAGTCCTCCATTACAGGCTGAGCTGCCTTCTGCTCCGCCTGTAATTGTTGTGACGCATAAGGCAATGACCCTCCTACCACCACAACCATTATCACCAACACGAATATCCTCACTGACCTCTCCTCTAAATTTTTCATCACTTTTGAGTTAAAAATATTTTCCCCCCCTCTGTACTCTGATAAAGCTAATTGATAGTTGTATAGTATTATAGCTGGTGATTAAATCTCGTATTTTGGTTAACATTTATATGGGGGGGTTGCTTCATGCTCCGCGTATGACAGTGTCATGATTCCGGTGTGCATTGTTTATTATTGTTGTTGTAGGGAGAAACATGTCATGTCTTCCGAGTTCTACTAACAGAGATTTAGTTTACTAAAATTAATAAATTCATAGAAAACGTAATCAATGTGTGGTGTGTGGTGGCATAGATATCATTCCGTGTCTATTAAAATTACGATAATAATTTAAATATCGTGTGGTGTCTTTTTATCATGTTTGTTGAATAAAAATATAACTCGTTAAATTAGAATGCCAAATGTTAACATAATTCAATATACTGGAAGATAAATGCACTTTGAATAGGGGAATATTTTTCTTTTTCCAATTTTCTATCCATTTTTTATGGCTTTCCTTTTTTTAATAATAATCATTAATATATATATATATATATATTTTTTTTTTCAATTTATGCTTGATTTGTGCCGGACTCTCAATTCTTGCCGTAAACTTTTAATTGGGAGATGGTGCACTTATGTTGCACTCATAATTTGTTATGCATATATACAAAAATAAAAATAAAAAATGGCGGTTGCTATCGAAGAAACTTGAAAACAAAAATGTGTAGAGACAACAGAAAATAACAAACACATTCCCCACATATCAATCGACCAAACCTCCAAAAACTCGAAGAACCCTAAATTATCCAACCATTAAGTAGTCTTAAAATATTCGAGAATCAAGAACTCCACAGTGAAGAGAGCAATCGAGGGTGAATGAAATGTTTGTGCCGCATGATTGGCTCTTTGAAGTTCGATCCCACCCATGAGTCTTGACAAGTTTGCTTACTATGAATAGTATTTATATTCTATTCTACATATCATATATAGATATGTAATGATATCATTAAACATTTTTTATGTGATAAACAATTTTGTGCATCGAAATTCATCGTAAAATTTGATTTAACTATATTATTTATTTAGTTAAAAAATATTATTTATTTAATTGAAATATATTAGTATTGAAACACATTGTTTGCTATTTTCAGAAGATATTACTCATTACCGTAAATATTTTTAGTTGAGTTGTACGATGTGTATTCAATACATAAAATATTCTTCTTCTTTTTTATTTTTTCTTTTTTTCATATATTACTTATTAGAGTGAGTATTCTATAAAACGGTTGCATGTGTGACATGATTTAAAATACCATTTGTTTAACTATTAAGTATCACTATTTTTTTAAAAATAACTAATCAAAATTAATACACTTTACGTAACAAATAGTTACGTTATAATTAAATAAATAATATTTTGAATTGTGTCAGTCGCGCAATCGTTTCACTAAAGTTTTGCATGATTACTAAACTAGAAAATGAAATATTCAAATCCTGACATAATAGAAGGACCCTTAAATTGACGGTCTTTTTACTCCCGTACTATCCCCATCTCAATAATACATGTGATTCTTACGGTAATAATGTCATCTATATTTATTGAGACAAATGAACTGAAAAAACAAACTTTGGCAAAAAAAAAATTAAAAAATAGATAAAAACTGTTCTGTAGTTATAAATGTGACCAATTTCTGAAATATATCTCATATATTTCGACCAAACCAAAAGTTACGGAAACAAATGGGGCAAAATCTTATATTTAATTTTATTTTTTATCTTATATTTTAAAATAATCACCATATGGTATGAACATATAATAATATTATTAATAAATATATAATGTGTACTAAAAACAATGACGTAGAAATCGAAGGGTGAATTGGTAAAAATCAGATACCGAAATATATATCATATAATGTAATTTATGTTATATTACATATATCATTCATCTTCATTCAGCAGTTCCATTCATTTAATTAATAAATGCCCAGAACAGATGAGAGACAAGAATATATATATATATATATATATATATATATATATATATATATTCTGATTTGAGTGGCTTTCATGTGATCCAATACAGCTGCACAGTTTTAGGAGTACCGAACTTTTGGTTGGATCTGTGTTTGGATTTTATGGAACGCCCAACCTATGACACCCCCTATTGCGGAAATCGAGAAAACCTGCAATGGAGAACAATGAGAGCAAATTCCTTATATTTGGAGGAACAGGTCAAGCGGGTTAGGGCAAGCATCAAATCAGGCCATCCCCTTATGTCTTCTCAAGGCCTCACTCCAACAATACTCACATTCTCCATCACTTCCAATCCAAGGGAAGGCTGGAGGAGCATGAAAAGCTTGTTTCGATAATTAGGGAAGTTGATGTGGTCATTTCCTCAAGTTCTTGACCAGTTCAGGATCTTGGAGGCCATTAAAGTTGCTGGCAATGTGAAGGTTCTTCTTCATTTTCTTTGTACATTCACTGGAGAAGAGAGAGAGAGAGTGTGTGTATTAAGGCTGCAACATGCAAGTTAATAGCATAAAAGCACCCTCGCTATTAGACTATTACTAGCTATGAGATAATTTGGTTAAAGTATATGAACACAAATCAAGGGGCGCCTGTATTTACGAATGCGGAAGAATAATTTTGTGAAATAGATAAAGTTCTTCTTGATGATAAAAAATGATAAATAAATCCAAACAAATAAAAAACGACAGTTAAATCAAAATGTGTGCATATACGTCGTTCCATCAAAGATTTCTGGGGTTGAAACTACTTACACCATCCTTCTCACCCACAATGGTGAAGCCAAATGTATTAACTACCTCTCTTTAACATTTATCAATGGGGCAATAACACTTGTCATCCAAAGTACGCCTATTTTTTAGGCTACAATTTTTTTGTTACCGTTTGTCATATCAAGTACACAGGTTGGGCACCTCCACATCCTAGGCTGCCTAAAAATTAAGAAGAAAACATTGACATTTACACATCATATAAAAATATATTAAATATTAAAATTAATATTCTATTTTTATATATGCAATATCCATATCGAAAGATCATGAAAAAATTATGAATTTGATATATTTTTCATAGAAAATTGAGTTGAGATAAAAAAAGTTATAAGTCTTTGAACATTCGAGTGAAAAAACAAAAATAAATAATTGGACATTATACACTCTAAAAAAATAGAATATTATGAGCAGAAAAATGACATTTCTGTAAAAAAATTCAGCTATCTTGCTTTTATATAGTTATAAATTTGTAGCAAAATAGGATCGAACAATATCAAACAATTATTATGATTATATGTATATTTTTTTAATTTCTAACCTTTTATACCTCTATTCATAAATTTAAAAAAGAAAAAAAAAAGAAAGAATATTAAAATCATGTAATTAAAGAAGTTAAATAAATTGTGCATATCTTACACTTTTAAAAATGTGATGGTCCACTAAATTTAAAATTAAAATATATAATTATGCGAAGTATAAAGAATTAAAATCCATAGGTGATGGAGTATAACAAAGGAATGGAATTCAGATTCTTCCACCCATCCCTACAATATTTTTATTAAGTAGTTGGACACACTACTTTTCACATTTTTGTTTTTAACTTTAATACTTATGTTCATGGCTAAGGAAATTAGATGTGTGGGTGTGTGCCTAACATCTACGTGGAAACATCTCACTACTTATTAACATTTTCACGTGCGATTTAAGTGCATTGCACATTTTGAAACTTGTCATGTGTAATTCTAAATTGTTAAATTTATTTTGTGTAATTTAATATTACGAAGTCTTGACACCCAATCTCTCTTCAATATTTTAGGTTAATAGATTTTCATCATATAATGTAAACCCTACAAAATTTAAATAGTGATATGTTAAATATAATTAGAGCTGGAATATGAATAAAAATATAATTTAAATAACAAATAAAATTGTAAATTGAATGCAATGAATGAACTATATTGGTCAATTAGTTATGAGAGGCTTGAGGTATCACATTATACTAAATATTAAACTATACCACAATGTATATGAACAATATTTATATTTTAAAATTAATATTTTATTTTATATGTGCATTATGTATATTAAATTAAAGATCATGAAAAGATGATTAATTTGATATATTCATAGAAAATGGAATTAGGATGAAAAAGTTATAAATCTTTGAACATTAGAGCGAAAAAGCAAAAAAGAAAAAAAATCTGATTGAACATTATACTTTTTAAAAATAGAAAGACATTTTGAATGAAAAATAACGTTTTCTTAAATTTTTCCAGCTATCATGCTTTTATATAGTTATAGATTATCAAATATTGCATTGGCCAAGAATTCATGTTGTTCATAAAAATGTTTCGTAACCTTGGAAAACTTGGTAAAATATCTCTTTTAGTACTATCTATCAACCGTAACACAATAGGTTGTTTAACCATAACGCAATCGATAAACAACGATGAAACATAATTTTTTTGTTGATGTATAACTGATATTTTCTCTTTTTCTCTACTAATTTGGCATTAATAGTCAATACCTTACCATAGCTAACTTTGCCCGACCACTCACATCTAACCACAAGTGTTGTTGAAAACGGTCTTAATCCACATGCGATCAATACCCTACTAATTAACATATCACAACGTACCTCTCCTATTATATCCATCAGAGAAGACTCTTGATACGACAATAATAGAAAAAAAAATAGAAAAAGAAGGATCAGAGTAGAACCCAGATTTGTCGGGTGAGAATCGAGAATCCAAACCATCTAAAATAAATTAAGTATTACTTATTGTTTAAAATATAATATGAAAATTATCCAATAAATAATATTTTTAAGTGGACAAGCCTTCACTCTCACTCATGGCTGCTTTCTTTGTAGTGTGGGTGAACAATAATAATAACTATATTAAATGGGGAGGTCCCTCACTTGTGATTTTTATATTTTTTGTGGTTTTCATTTAACGCAAGTTTTTATTTCAAAGATTTATTTTTACGTACTTTATAATTGTACAAATTACTTGAAAACAATTATTTTTCTTAATAATATGATTAATTTCCAGTAAATAATAGTTACTTAAATAATATTGATATATCAAATAATTATAGTTTTCCCCAAAATGATTTCTGTTATTTTGAATATTTAGAATAACATGCATTTTGATATTTGCACCTGTGAATTTATTTCCATCAAATATCATTATTTCAGTCTACTACCAAAAAATTGAAATGCAAAGTAATAACTTTTAAGGTTAGTATTTCAATCCCCACGTTCCCAAATCGTCCACCCCAAATTTTTTTAATAAAGAAATGATGTTTTTTTAAAAATAATCTTAACATTTGTACGTATTATGTTCGTTCTACATGACTGGCTCTTCGACCCCACCATTCTTGATTAGTTTTCCTTCCGGCTATACGTTTTATGGTGCTTTTAAAAAAAAAAATCAATGTCTGACGTTTCATATTATTTTGGGAAAAAAATCTAAAATTACCAAACATAAATTTGTTATTTATTTATTTTGCAATATTCTGATAATTAAGGCTTTGTATCTCGTAGTATATTTACCTATTTTACATTATTATACATATCATATATATTAGGAGATTTATGTCGGTGCGAGAATTCATGGCTAAAAACATCCCATGTAATTGGGTGTGGGTTCGAAATATCCATCTATTGACTCTCGTGTATCACCATCTCAACCAGACATGTGATTTTTACAGTAGTATTGTTATTTATATCTGTGGGAGATTAATAAGTCAAATTACAACTAGACAAAAGAAAAAAAGGAAAGGATCTAATATCCTCCTCTGTGAGTTGAGACCACTCTTGTCTCCTGAGCATAATCAATGTTTAGGAGTAAATCCTTTCGTCTCGATTTTATCAAATGCCCACCCTATATATGTAGACCCTTCCCTTGAGCAGAAATCAAGAAAACATATTCTGAAAAGTAGCAATGGAGAAAAATGAGAGCAAAATCCTTATATTTGGAGGAACAGGTTACATAGGACGTTACATGGTTAGGGCAAGCATCAAATTAGGACATCCCACTTATGTCTTTTCAAGGCCTGGTTCCAGCAACACTGAACTCCTCGATGAGTTCCAATCCAAGGGAGCCACTATAGTCAAGGTACCAAAAAGTAAATCTTTATTTTTTTACAGTAGTGCATGTATATGTACGTCATATTACAAGGTTATATAGTTGTTGGTGTTGGTTTTATCTAGTGGGTGTGTTTTATAGGGAAGGCTGGAGGAGCATGATAAGCTTGTTTCGATTATTAAGGAAGTTGATGTGGTCATTTCTGCATTGGCATATCCTCAAGTTCTTGACCAGTTCAAGATCTTGGAGGCCATCAAAGTTGCTGGCAATGTTAAGGTATTTCTGCATTTTCTTTGTTACGTACATTCATTCATTGAGAGAGAGAGAGAGAGAGAGAGAGAGAGAGAGAGAGAGAGAGAGATTTCAAGTATTAGAGGTAAAAAAAATGGGTCGGTGGGTCAATGACCTGACGAAACATGGACTAATTGAATACATCTTAGTATTTTTAGGGTGGGATGAGATGGGTTGGGCTCAACAACTAGCAGCCCGATAGAACTTCAATCTAATCTTGGTTGTTTGTTCATCGGGCTCAGACCGAGCCGGACGCCCGAAATGCTGGCTAGATATTATTGGAACTGTATTGCTGCCAATGGATCACGTAATAAAGTTTACAGACAACACATAGGCATGGGAAATCTGGTATATGTTGGAAATCGTGCTGCAATCAGTTAGATGAAAAGTAATTTTAGATAAATCCATATTGTAATTTGGTGTTTGTGTTTTCTAATAGGACTTTATTAGTGCACCTGCCAGCTAAGAGCAAAATATAAAGATAAAATGACGGTCTCATCTATTGAAATAAATTCATAAATATATCGTGTAACCTATGTGTCTACTATTAGCATATAAATATAGATGAATGATAATAAACAAACTTGTGATGAGCATTTGCTGATGTGACCTGTCGTTCCATATCAGAGATTTTTGCCATCCGATTTCGGGGTTGAAGAGGACAAAGTTAGTGTATTGCCACCCTTTGAAGCATTTCTTGATAAAAAGAGGAAAATCCGACGAGCAATTGAAGAATCAAATATTCCTTACACCTTTGTTTCTGCAAATTGCTGTGGTGCCTATTTTGTCAACTATTTACTTCATCCTTCTGAGCCACACCAAGACATCTCTATATATGGCACTGGTGAAGCCAAATGTACCATCCTTTTCTCTATCACATTTACCATAACACTCATCATCATCCAAAGTTTCTTCTTTTTTCTGCTACACGAATTTCGTACCCGCCCATTCTGGCCAAAAAAAACTGAAAATCTCGGTTTTACATGCCGGATTTTCAGATTCTTGGACAGCCCATAATGTGAAAGTGCAAAATTCGTGTACTTCAGATAATCCAAAAAAAATATGTACTTTGGATGACTGAGTGAATATTTCCCCCTTTTAAATTCCATCATGGTTTTCTATTAGTTGTGCTGAATTACGAAGAAGACGTGGGCATTTACACAATCAAGGTAGCAACTGATCCAAGAACATGCAACCGCGTTGTGATATACCGGCCATCAACCAACATTATATCACAGCTTGAGTTGATTTCTTTGTGGGAGAAGAAAACTGGGAGAAGTTTCAAGAAGATTTATGTCCCAGAAGAAGAAATTATAACCCTTTCGGAAAGTAAGTATAATCTTTCTCTTGTGTGTGTGTGTGAGAGAGAGAGAGAGAGAGAGATAAATATCTGCATGCTTTGAAATAATTTAGAGAGAGAGAGAGTGATCATGAACAGTGATAAGTACATGATTTCATGCAGCTCTGCCAGATCCCGAGAACATACCAGTCTCCATCCTCCACAGCATCTTCATAAAAGGCGTTACAGTGAATTTCGATCTTGGGGAAGGTGATATTGAGGCTTCATCCCTGTACCCAGACTTGAAATTCATTACAGTCGATGAGCTCCTAAACATTTTCCTGAACAATCCTCCCAAGCCTGCTTTGGCTGCATTCGCATGAACTTTATATGATAATAATGCAAATATAGTGCCCACAATAAGTGTGTCTACTCAGAATAACATTTGAGTTGTTTTTTGGAACATAAATATCTACTCCATATGTTTTTTACAGTACCTACGGCGTCCTTAAAATTGCGATTTTACGCATATGATTCTACAATTTTGCGGGTTTTTTTTTTTTTAATTAAATGAGTTAACTTTTTTATAAAATTGCAATGATAGAATTGTGAGTTAATTAAGTCTTACGATTTAATGTCTGCTCCAATTATTTTAGGGTTAATTACTAAAAAAATCATGACATTTGGTTCAATTTCAATTGAGCAAAATTCATATTAACGTGCTTAAACTATTCATAAATAATTAAAAAGATTCTTGAATTATAAAAATGTTTGAAAAAGTCTAAATTATGAATAATTGTTATGTGTAAGTCTAAGTATTTATTTATATTAAAAATATATAATATGAAAGAACCTCCACATAACTTTTTATCATAGTTAATGAAATTAATAATTTAAGGATCTTTTCACATATTTGTGAATAATGGTTAGACATTTTCAAACATTTGTGTATGGTTGAGAGAATTTTTCAAACAATTTTATAGTTCAGGGGCCTCTTGAAATATTTGTAAATACTTTATAGATCATAATATGTATTTTATCTTTCAATTGGAACATAACTTTTAATTTTTTTTAATATTTGTCATTTTTTAAAATTTCTTTCAATTACAATACCCCGTCTCACATCGGCGCCCAACTGCTGACACGGATGACAGAACGATCTAAATGACATTGTTTAACTTAAATAATTAAACAGAAACAAAAGATTAATTACAAAAAAAATCACAAGATTTGCTCAATTTTCAATTGCTTCATGGCTCTAAAATAATTTGTTAAATGAAGTCATTTGATGAATGATGTTGTTTGGGAGCTGAAATGAAAATATTGATATAAAATTTAACAATTATTGAAAATCTCTTTAAAACTATTTAATATGTAACTAAGTTTACTTAATAATTTTGTGTTCATTCATGTTGTCTTCAACAAAGTATACCATATTGTTGGATCTAGATCCTCTGCTGTCGGGACATCACTTAAAACAACGTTTTTTCACCCAAAATGATGTCGTTTTGAAAATATAACACAATATTATTACAAAATTTATACAGTAAAAAGGTAAAAACGTAAAATGTCAATTTATGTGGATATAGAACTTATACAGTATGAACGTAATAAACTAGATCCAGCTCATTATTTTCAGCCCGTTCAGGAATTGCTCTATAAACTCAGATGGGCCAAAGTGGGCCCATTTGGGCCTGCTTAAAAGTCTGGGAAATTAGAATGAATTAGGATACTCAATTTTATTTATTTATTTTAAAGAACCTCTGAAAAAAATGCAGAAGAGCAGCTTCTCTCTCATACAGACCGTCTCCACGGCCGCCGTCTTCTCCGTCGTCTCCTTTTGGTATTCGTTTCTCTCCACATTTTAACAGTCCCTCTCATCAATTCTCTCTCTCTCTCTCTCTCTCTCTCTCTCTCTCTCATATTGGTGCTATAATTTGCTGTTTGATTTGATGGCAGGTATGGATTTATGTTCGGCAGAGAATCGTCGCGGAAGGAGCTTGGTGATTTGATCGAAAACCTCCGCCAATCCAGTTCTCCTCCCGATCAGGCTTCTTCGGAACACTCATAAAATGGTGATAAATCACGACTCACTTCACTCCCCCTAACATTAATTTTACTGTTAGTCTTTTTTTTTTTTTTTTTTTTTTAACCTGGATAGTTGAAACTGTCGTGTTTCATGACTACTCTTCCGAACTTAGTGGTTTTGCTTCTGAAATTTTCAGATTTGGTCAACATTTTGCATAAGGTACCGGAGTTATATTTGCATTTATGTTGGCCAACATTTTTATCGACATTTTAAAATAAAATAAGTACTTCAAAGAGATAATTAAAGCTCTACCATTATCACCTCATTTGCAATATCTCTACATTCCCCTGAGCTATTTCATTATAGTAAGGTTCAATATCATGCAGCTGGAATTCCCTAATCCATTTTGTGTTTACCGTAAATAGAATTAAGGATCTTGAGTGAATAAAAAGAAAACAAAGATTGTTTGCCATCACAAATTGTGATATTTTTCTTTCTTTTTGGGATTCTTCTGTTGCCTACTTGTAATTCAGAAGCAGGTCCCTCGATCCTTGTCCACTTTCTTGTAGAAACTTGCAGGATTCCGCAAGCAATACTTTCTAACCTCATAGAAAAATGGCCGTACTACTTTGTATGTTTTCGCCTCACCACAGAAAGCCATACCAAATCAAAAAAAACAGTGATTCTCAATGCCTAGTGGAAATGCAATTTGTTTTCTAGTAATAGGGTTCATTAGTATTAAGTTCTTGTTGTTTTCAGTAATGGCTAGTATCAAGCCATTGTAGCTTGCTCCAATCTCGAACAACTCTACTACTTTTGACTTGAAAATTTTGTTTTCCCCATTATCCAAATCTGAGATATGGAAGTAAGATGGTCTTTGCTTGTCCTCTAAAGCATGCTCATAACTGGTTACCTTTTTACAGATTCAAACTGTCTCATAATTCTGAAAATGACTTGCGATAAAAATAGAGTGTTGATCAAATTGAACCGTTTCCTGCAAATGAAAATCTTGAAGAGTAAATCGTGTGAAGGTGTTGCTTGTGTTTGAACCTCCATTTCCGAGTCTAGTGATAATGTTTCTTCATGCGCATTCGTCTTTTGCCTGACATTCTCTCTGAAGAAACTCATCCACACGCACGCGCGCACACACATATAAGTCTTGTATCGATGGATATCACGTAAGTTGCGCTGACGTTTTCACTTTTTTTTTAAATATATATAAATATATTATAAATATATATATATATATTACCTAATATATATTCTGAATATATATATATATATATGTAGGAATTTATGTATATATATTTTATAAAAATATATATTAAATTATAATCGCACAATAACAATATATATATATATATATATATATATATAATCGCACACACACACATATATATAAGTAAGCATTTACATATAAAATATATATGTATATATATATATATATTTGTTTTTACATTATAATTATTTATATTATTATTATAATTTTTTTTTATATTTACCAAAGTTATAATATTATTAATATATATATGTAGGAATTTATGTATATATATTTTTAAAAAATAAATAAAATTAATATTTTAAAATGTAAAATATTATAATGGTATTTAAGATAATAAATATATATATATTTATAATACGTAAATATATATATATAATTTTAAAAAAAGAAAAAAAAAAGAAATCGTCAGTCGCACTGACGTTTTAAAAAAACGTCAGTTACGCTAACGACATTTCCTTTATTTTCTTTTTTAACATATGTTAATATATGTTATATATATTATAAATATATATTCTGAATATATATATATATATATATATTATATTATATTAGTTAAGTAAATATATATATATATATATATTTATAAATTTATGTATATATATTTTATAAAAATTATTTAAATTAAAGATTAATTTTTAATTATTATTATTTGTAATTTCATTTTCTGAAAGAAATAATAATACATCAAAATATATATATATATATATATATATATATATAATTTTTTTTAAATGATACATAAATATATATATATAAATAATTAAAAAAATAGAAAACGTCACCCATGTTTTAAAGAAACGGCGGTGGGGCCGACGTTTATTGATTTTCTTTTTATTTTCTTATATCTTTATATATAATATATATTATAAATATATATTCTGAATATATATATATATATCTCTAAAAAATAAAAAAATATTATTTTTAAACTTAATTTTAATTATCATTTTAATAAACTTTTACAAATATAAACATTTATGTCTAATAATCCATGTTATTATTAAATTAATTATAAATACTAAAAATTATTATATACATCATACAAAAATAATTTTTAAATTAAAATAATAAACAAATAAGCTAATTAAAATAATGAAATTATCATATATATATATATATATATATATATATATATTTATAAAAACATATTATCACTTTATATACAATACCATAACATCATATTATATTTTTTTATAATAAATATATCACATATTAAATATTTTTACACTGTATTTATAAATACACTATCTTAATAAAATAATTTTTTTTTTATATAATATCACACTCTATAAAATTAAATACACTACCTTAATAAAATAAAATAAAAGTGATTAAAAGCTGTAATTTTAATCAAATAAAACTGATAAAAAAATATACTCGTATTTATCATTATATACCATTTGATATGTCCTATCACAATTTAAATCAATTAATTACTAATGTTTTACGTCTTTATAATATTTGATAGATTTGGGCAATGTCGCGAATCTCGTCCATTGTGCCTGTATATAAGGCAACTAGATTAAATATGCTAGAAATTGAAAGACCTCAATATTTGGGTGGTGGTACACTCCCTGTCCCCCCTTTCGGTGCCTGGTAATATTTACAGTGCACACCCATTTTTTTTGTTATTTTATCTTTATTGGTAATATTTACAATGCACACCCAAATGTAATGCATTATTTATCATGCTTTTCATACGTTTCTAATTAGGCATCTACTAATGAACTAGTAAAATATATGTAATAGTTGGAATAATGCTAGCAGTTTCGTGCACACTGGTAGGCGTCAGGTAAAGGTTTTCCGAAAAATCTTGGATAAATTGACCCATGACCAGGTTCAATTTCTTATTTCATTTTAACAATTCTTATATTTAATAACTAAAAAAATATGTTTGTTTTTTTTTTTTCACCAGTTTACATGGGATCTATATGATTGGTCGCAACCGGAAGTACTCTATTTACCTTCCCGCTGCTTCTCGGACAATGTGCGAGCTCAATGTCCTCTCATTTTTTTCTCATTTGTGGAGTTTCAGCATCCAGAGAGAGTCTTACGTCAGTTCCGAATGTTGCAAGACATACCTAATCGGTTTGACCCTCTTATGACTGGAAGACGAATGTACATCATATTGATCGTAAAGGGCATAAAAATACCAACTGGATGGACATACACACGAAATATGTTCATCAATGGAATCAAAGACATGAATATCTCAGAGGAACCCAATTTGTTATGAACCCAACGACGACTCCAGATTACTATGGTTGGTATAACTCGATTACACTTCGTTTTATATGCCCTGTAGATACACATGAAATAATGAGAATCAAAACTGGAGATGCGTCATTGATGCACTACATGGTACGCAACATACATCTAATTCTACAATAATTTTTCTATCTATTCAACATGGTTGGTGTTTTAATGTGTATATGTTAAATTATTTGTAAATTGAACAGTTGGAACCCATGAAGAGAAACATAAAGAATAGAAACAGGTTGGACATTGAGCAACTGAATTCTTTGTTAGATGAACAACACTCCTTGTACGAAAATATATAGCGAACAATTGAGAGACTGTCTCCGGAGCCACCGTATATGACGTATACCAAGCCTGCACATCAACATGAGTCGCAAAGTCAATCAGGTACAATTTTGAGAAGTAGAAGCCGTCATAGGGGTGCTGATGAAAGTAGCCCTAAAGATCGGATGCCACCACCTGTGAACTTTGCATCAACATCTTCACGACCAGGATGCCAAAGTGAAGAAATATGTCGGATGTATATAGGCCTTCAATGAGCACACCGACTTATACTCCGACACCATACCATCCATTTATGTCCACTCCCTTGCCATTTCATTATATGAACGTCGACCTCGGAGCAGGAGAAACTACGAATGTGCCAAACTACGACTATTTCCGTCCTACTCCTATTCAATTCCAATACTGAGATGTGGCTACTTTCAGGGATGTAGTCGACCAGTCAACGTCATCCTCCAGCAGAATGACAATTCCTTCGACCCCAGCTTCGCAGGAAGATAATGTCGAAGAAAACATACAGCCACAAGCACCCGCTTTTCATACAAGAGGTAGAAGAGGTGGAATTCGAAGAAGACAACAAGAAACGTCAGGAAATGACGGGCAAGGTCAAGAAAGAGGTCGGCGAACTAGAAGAATTAGAGGTTGTGGTACAGGAGGTCATTTGTAATGTAGGTGTAATTTGCATGAATATAGATTCTTTGGATCCAAACAATTCGTGTCTTTGATATTGATTTTATTTTTTTCGTATTATTTATCATTTGTTTCCTTCAATTTCAACAATAAAAGATATCATAAAATCAAGTATCATCGAAAATAATTAATAATTGGAAGAAAAGAAAACATTACACGAATTGAAATGCCATCAAAAAATATACAAAAAAATTTATTTACCTTTCAACTCGGTCAGCCGAGTTGACTCATTGACCGAGTTAAGGCCCGAGTTAAAACAAAATAATATTTACATAAAAATTAATCTTTAATTTAAATATTTTTTTTATTATCTTATATAACATTATAATATTTTACTTTTTAAAATTTTAATTTAATATATATTTTTATAAAATATTATACATAAATTTATATATATATATATTTTTACTTAACTAATATAGTATAGTAATAAAAAAAATATATATATATATATATTCAGAATATATACTTATAATATATATATATTTATAATATATATAAAATATATTAAAAAAAGAAGATAAAGGAAATGGCGTCAGCTCAATTGACGTTTTTTTTAAAACGTTAGTGCGACTGACGATTTCTATTTTTTTTCTCTTTTTAAAATTATATATATATATATTTACGTATTATAAAAAAAAAAAATATATATATATATATATATATATTTCAAATTACACATAATACTAATTAAAAATTATACTTTAATTGAAATAATATTTTTTATTATCTTAAATAACATTATCATATTTTACTTTTTAAATTTATAATTTAATATATATTTTTATAAAATATATATACATAAATTCCTACATATATATATATATATATATATATATATTCAGAATATATATTAGGTAATATATATATTTATAATATATATTATATATATTAAAATATATTTTAAAAAAAAGTGAAAACGTCACCGCAACTGACGTTTTTTTAAAACATCAATGCGGCTGATGATTTTTTTTTCTTTTTTAATTATTTGTATATATATATATATATTTATGTATTATTAAAATATATATTATTTATTTTTTCAGAAAATAAAATTACATATAATAATAATAATTATAAATTATTTTTTAAATTTATATATATTTTTTATTATCTTAAATACCATTATAATATTTTACATTTTAAAATATTAATTTTTTTTATTTTTTTAAAATATATATACATAAATTCCTACATATATATATATATTAATAATATTATAACTTTGGTAAATATAAAATAAAATTCTAATAATAATATAAATAAATATAATGTAAAAACAAATATATATATATATACATATATATATTATATATATAAATGCTTACATATATATATATATGTGTGTGTGTGTGCGCGCGATTATATATATATATATATATATATATGAATGCATGTGGTGTATGTGTGCGTATGCATGCATGTAAAATTGAAGATGCATATATATATATATATATATTAGAAATTAAGAACGTCAGCTGGGCTGATGTTTTTTATTTCAAACTTAAATTGTCACTCAGGTTGACGTTTTTTATTTCAAACTTAAATCGTCATCCAGGCTGACGTTTTATCTAGAAAACGTTACCCGGAGTGATGTTTTACCTATTTTTAAAAACTGTTTTAAATTATACCCATTTTGTAATTTTTTTTTTTTTTTGCATTATTTTGAAGAAAAACCCGCATTGGTCAAGAATTCATGTTGTTCATAAAAATGTTTCGTAACCTCGGAAAACATGGTAAAATATCTCTTTTCGTACTGTCTATCAACCGTAATACAATCGGTTGTTTAACCATAACACAATCGGTAAACAATGATGAAACATAATTTTTTTGTTGATGTATAACTGATATTTTCTTTTTTCTCTACTAATTTGGCATTAATAGTCAATACCTTACCATAGCTAACTTTGCCCGACCACTCACATCTAACCACAAGTGTTGTTGTTGAAAGCGGTCTTAATCCACATGCGATCAATACCCTACTAATTAACATATCACAACGTACCTCCCCTATTATATCCATCAGAGAAGACTCTTGATACGACAATAATACAAAAAAAAAAATAGAAAAAGAAGGATCAGAGTCGAACCTAGATTTGTCGGGTGAGAATCGAGAATCCAAACCATCTAAAATAAAATAATTATTACTTATTGTTTAAAATATAATATGAAAATTATCCAATAAATAATATTTTTCACGTGGACAAGCCTTCACTCTCATTCATGGCTGCTTTCTTTGTAGTATGGGTGAACAATAATAATAACTATATTAAATGGGGAGGTCCCTCACTTGTGATTTTTATATTTTTTGTGGTTTTCATTTAACGCACGTTTTTATTTCAAAGATTTATTTTTACGTACTTTATAACTGTACAAATTACTTGAAAACAATTATTTTTCTTAATAATATGATTAATTTCCAGTAAATAATAGTTACTTAAATAATATTGATATATCAATAATTATAGTTTTCCCCAAAATGATTTCTGTTATTTTGAATATTTAGAATAACATGCATTTTGATATTTGCACCTGTGAATTTATTTCCATCAAATATCATTATTTCAGTCTACTACCAAAAAATTGAAATGCAAAGTAATAACTTTTTAGGTTAGTATTTCAATCCCCACGTTCCCAAATCGTCCACCCCAAAATTTGTTAATAAAGAAATGATGTTTTTTAAAAAATAATCTTAACATTTGTACGTATTATGTTCGTTCTACATGACTGGCTCTTCGACCCCACCATTCTTGATTAGTTTTCCTTCCGGCTATACGTTTTATGGTGCTTTTAAAAAAAAATCAATGTCTGACGTTTCATATTATTTTGGGAAGAAAATTTAAAATTACCAAACATAAATTTGTTATTTATTTATTTTGCAATATTCTGATAATTAAGGCTTTGTATCTCGTAGTATATTTACCTATTTTACATTATTATACATATCATATATATTAGGAGATTTATGTCGGTGCGAGAATTCATGGCTAAAAAATCCCATGTAATTGGGTGTGGGTTCGAAATATCCATCTATTGACTCTCGTGTATCACCATCTCAACCAGACATGTGATTTTTACAGTAGTACTGTCATTTATATCTGTGGGAGACTAATAAGTCAAATTACAACTAGACAAAAGAAAAAAAGGAAAGGATCCAATATCCTCCTCTGTGAGTTGAGACCACTCTTGTCTCCTGAGCATAATCAATGTTTAGTACATTCTTTCGAGCCACATTCTTTCGGCTCGATTTTATCAAATGCCCACCCCTATATATGTAGACCCTTCCCTTGAGCAGAAATCAAGAAAACATATTCTGAAAAGTAGCAATGGAGAAAAATGAGAGCAAAATCCTTATATTTGGAGGAACAGGTTACATAGGACGTTACATGGTTAGGGCAAGCATCAAGTTAGGACATCCCACTTATGTCTTTTCAAGGCCTGGTTCCAGCAACACTGAACTCCTCGATGAGTTCCAATCCAAGGGAGCCACTATACTCAAGGTACCAAAAAGTAAATCTTTATTTTTTTACAGTAGTGCATGTATATGTACGTCATATTACAAGGTTATATAGTTGTTGGTGTTGGTTTTATCTAGTGGGTGTGTTTTTTAGGGAAGGCTGGAGGAGCATGATAAGCTTGTTTCGATTATTAAGGAAGTTGATGTGGTCATTTCTGCATTGGCATATCCTCAAGTTCTTGACCAGTTCAAGATCTTGGAGGCCATCAAAGTTGCTGGCAATGTTAAGGTATTTCTGCATTTTCTTTGTACGTACATTCATTCATTGAGAGAGAGAGAGAGAGAGAGAGAGAGAGAGAGAGAGAGAGAGAGAGATTTCAAGTATTAGAGGTAAAAAAATGGGTCGGTGGGTCAATGACCTGACGAAACATGGACTAATTGAATACATCTTAGTATTTTTAGGGTGGGATGAGATGGGTTGGGCTCAACAACTAGCAGCCCGATAGAACTTCAATCTAATCTTGGTTGTTTGTTCATCGGGCTCAGACCGAGCCGGACGCCCGAAATGCTGGCTAGATATTATTGGAACTGTATGGCTGCCAATGGATCACGTAATAAAGTTTACAGATAACACATAGGCATGGGAAATCTGGTATATGTTGGAAATGGTGCTGCAATCAGTTAGATGAAAAGTAATTTTAGATAAATCCTTATTGGTGTTTGTGTTTTTTAATAGGACTTTACTAGTGCACCTGCCAGCTAAGAGCAAAACATAAAGATAAAATGAAAATTTGGTAGGGTCTCATCTATTGAAATAAATTCATATATATATCGTGTAATCCATGTGTCTACTATTAGCATATAAATATAGATGAATGATAATAAAACAAACTTGTGATGAGCATTTGCTGATGTGACCTGTCGTTCCATGTCAGAGATTTTTGCCATCCGATTTCGGGGTTGAAGAGGACAAAGTTAGTGTATTGCCACCCTTTGAAGCATTTCTTGATAAAAAGAGGAAAATCCGACGAGCAATTGAAGAATCAAATATTCCTTACACCTTTGTTTCTGCAAATTGCTTTGGTGCTTATTTTGTCAACTATTTACTTCATCCTTCTGAGCCACACCAAGACATCTCTATATATGGCACTGGTGAAGCCAAATGTACCATCCTTTTCTCTATCACATTTACCATAACACTCATCATCATCCAAAGTTTCTTCTTTTTTCTGCTACACGAATTTCGTACCCGCCCATTCTGGCCAAAAAAAACTGAAAATCTCGCTTTTACATGCCGGATTTTCAGATTCTTGGACAGCCCATAATGTGAAAGTGCAAAATTCGTGTACTTCAGATAATCCAAAAAAAATATGTACTTTGGATGACTGAGTGAAAATTTCCCCCTTTTCGATTCGACTCTAAATTCCATCATGGTTTTCTATTAGTTGTGCTGAATTACGAAGAAGACGTGGGCATTTACACAATCAAGGTAGCAACTGATCCAAGAACATGCAACCGCGTTGTGATATACCGGCCATCAACCAACATTATATCACAGCTTGAGTTGATTTCTTTGTGGGAGAAGAAAACTGGGAGAAGTTTCAAGAAGATTTATGTCCCAGAAAAAGAAATTATAACCCTTTCGGAAAGTAAGTATAATCTTTCTCTTGTGTGTGTGTGTGTGAGAGAGAGAGAGAGATAAATATATGCATGCTTTGAAATAATTTAGAGAGAGAGAGAGAGTGATCAAGAACAGTGATAAGTACATGATTTCATGCAGCTCTGCCAGATCCCGAGAACATACCAGTCTCCATCCTCCACAGCATCTTCATAAAAGGCGTTACAGTGAATTTTGATCTTGGGGAAGGTGATATTGAGGCTTCATCCCTGTACCCAGACTTGAAATTCACTACAGTCGATGAGCTCCTAAAGATTTTCCAGAACAATCCTCCCAAGCCTGCTTTGGCTGCATTCGCATGAACTTTATATGATAATAATGCAAATATAGTGCCCACAATAAGTGTGTCTACTCAGAATAACATTTGAGTTGTTTTTTGGAACATAAATATCTACTCCATATGTTTTTTACAGTACCTACGGCGTCCTTAAAATTGCGATTTTACGCATATGATTCTACAATTTTGCGGGTTTTTTTTTTTTTTTAATTAAATGAGTTAACTTTTTTATAAAATTGCAATGATAGAATTGTGAGTTAATTAAGTCTTACGATTTAATGTCTGCTCCAATTATTTTAGGGTTAATTACTAAAAAAATCATGACATTTGGTTCAATTTCAATTGAGCAAAATTCATATTAACGTGCTTAAACTATTCATAAATAATTAAAAAGATTCTTGAATTATAAAAATGTTTGAAAAAGTCTAAATTATGAATAATTGTTATGTGTAAGTCTAAGTATTTATTTATATTAAAAATATATAATATGAAAGAACCTCCACATAACTTTTTATCATAGTTAATGAAATTAATAATTTAAGGATCTTTTCACATATTTGTGAATAATGGTTAGACATTTTCAAACATTTGTGTATGGTTGAGAGAATTTTTCAAACAATTTTATAGTTCAGGGGCCTCTTGAAATATTTGTAAATACTTTATAGATCATAATATGTATTTTATCTTTCAATTGGAACATAACTTTTAATTTTTTTTAATATTTGTCATTTTTTAAAATTTCTTTCAATTACAATACCCCGTCTCACATCGGCGCCCAACTGCTGACACGGATGACAGAACGATCTAAATGACATTGTTTAACTTAAATAATTAAACAGAAACAAAAGATTAATTACAAAAAAAATCACAAGATTTGCTCAATTTTCAATTGCTTCATGGCTCTAAAATAATTTGTTAAATGAAGTCATTTGATGAATGATGTTGTTTGGGAGCTGAAATGAAAATATTGATATAAAATTTAACAATTATTGAAAATCTCTTTAAAACTATTTAATATGTAACTAAGTTTACTTAATAATTTTGTGTTCATTCATGTTGTCTTCAACAAAGTATACCATATTGTTGGATCTAGATCCTCTGCTGTCGGGACATCACTTAAAACAACGTTTTTTCACCCAAAATGATGTCGTTTTGAAAATATAACACAATATTATTACAAAATTTATACAGTAAAAAGGTAAAAACGTAAAATGTCAATTTATGTGGATATAGAACTTATACAGTATGAACGTAATAAACTAGATCCAGCTCATTATTTTCAGCCCGTTCAGGAATTGCTCTATAAACTCAGATGGGCCAAAGTGGGCCCATTTGGGCCTGCTTAAAAGTCTGGGAAATTAGAATGAATTAGGATACTCAATTTTATTTATTTATTTTAAAGAACCTCTGAAAAAAATGCAGAAGAGCAGCTTCTCTCTCATACAGACCGTCTCCACGGCCGCCGTCTTCTCCGTCGTCTCCTTTTGGTATTCGTTTCTCTCCACATTTTAACAGTCCCTCTCATCAATTCTCTCTCTCTCTCTCTCTCTCTCTCTCTCTCTCATATTGGTGCTATAATTTGCTGTTTGATTTGATGGCAGGTATGGATTTATGTTCGGCAGAGAATCGTCGCGGAAGGAGCTTGGTGATTTGATCGAAAACCTCCGCCAATCCAGTTCTCCTCCCGATCAGGCTTCTTCGGAACACTCATAAAATGGTGATAAATCACGACTCACTTCACTCCCCCTAACATTAATTTTACTGTTAGTCTTTTTTTTTTTTTTTTTTTAACCTGGATAGTTGAAACTGTCGTGTTTCATGACTATTCTTCCGAACTTAGTGGTTTTGCTTCTGAAATTTTCAGATTTGATCAACATTTTGCATAAGGTACCGGAGTTATATTTGCATTTATGTTGGCCAACATTTTTATCGACATTTTAAAGTAAAATAAGTACTTCAAAGAGATAATTAAAGCTCTACCATTATCACCTCATTTGCAATATCTCTACATTCCACTGAGCTATTTCATTATAGTAAGGTTCAATATCATGCAGCTGGAATTCCCTAATCCATTTTGTGTTTACCGTAAATAGAATTAAGGATCTTGAGTGAGTAAAAAGAAAACAAAGATTGTTTGCCATCACAAATTGTGATATTTTTCTTTCTTTTTGGGATTCTTCTGTTGCCTACTTGTAATTCAGAAGCAGGTCCCTCGATCCTTGTCCACTTTCTTGTAGAAACTTGCAGGATTCCGCAAGCAATGCTTTCTAACCTCATAGAAAAATGGCCGTACTACTTTGTATGTTTTCGCCTCACCACAGAAAGCCATACCAAATCAAAAAAAACAGTGATTCTCAATGCCTAGTGGAAATGCAATTTGTTTTCTAGTAATAGGGTTCATTAGTATTAAGTTCTTGTCGTTTTCAGTAATGGCTAGTATCAAGCCATTGTAGCTTGCTCCAATCTCGAACAACTCTACTACTTTTGACTTGAAAATTTTGTTTTCCCCATTATCCAAATCTGAGATATGGAAGTAAGATGATCTTTGCTTGTCCTCTAAAGCATGCTCATAACGGGTTACCTTTTGACAGATTCAAACTGTCTCATAATTCTGAAAATGACTTGAGATAAAAATAGAGTGTTGATCAAATTGAACCGTTTCCTGCAAATGAAAATCTTGAAGAGTAAATCGTGTGAAGGTGTTGCTTGTGTTTGAACCTCCATTTCCGAGTCTAGTGATAATGTTTCTTCATGCGCATTCGTCTTTTGCCTGACATTCTCTCTGAAGAAACTCATCCACACGCACGCGCGCACACACATATAAGTCTTGTATCGATGGTAACATTGCTTGTGGTTAGTGTTGGACAAAAAAGCATATGTTGCTGCTTTCAGTAGGCCAAATCTCATTACACATATTGACAGAAGCTCAATGACAACGGCTGAATTGATAAATTTATGCCATGAAACCTTCATCAAGTAATCTGTCTTCTTATACAATCAGAAAGTGGTGGCAACATAAATTTAAAAAAAAAAAAAAAAAAAGACAGAGTGTAACAGAAGGTTCAACAAAAAGCGATTGAACTTACAAGAATGCTATCTTGAAACACTGAATTACCAATTATGAATGTACCCAACAAATAAATAAAGAAAACAAAGAACTTGGTATGGAGCCTCAAGTTGATCTTCCCAGGATGCAAGCATGCGTGTTCCGATGGGGAATGTACTTTCTATCTATACGTTGAATCCCTACTTCATTTTGAGATCTTGATTGGATCAGCTTCATCTCAAAGTCGTGATCATACAAATACAGCTCCTTCCCCATTTTTCAAACAACAAATGGGTCTAAGAGAAAACGCAAAATAAACACTCATATTAATGCTACATTTCTGTATCCACCATTGGTGATCAAAATCCACGCTTGCTACACATCAACATGACCGTAAGATACAAAATCTAGAATTCCTCCGATCTCGAGTAGGCGATCCTTTGAAAGTCAATATGCTTTCTAGCGACAGGGTTCATAAGTATCAAGCTCTTGGACTTTCTAGAATTTTCTAGAATCAAGCCATCACAACCTACCATCCAAATCCAGAGTATGATTTCGTCTTGTCTTCGGCCTAATTCAATGACCTTTATTTATTAATATTTTTGGTAAAGATATAGAAGGGTTTGACTAAAGCCCAATAAGGCAATAACGATCTACATAAATTGTGGGCCTAACAGGCCGTCTTAAAATTGATTGGGCCACAACTTTCACCAGTGATGATAACCTAGGCAATCCACAATTCTGATTTGAAAACTTTTGGGATCAGTAAAAATATTTTTGGCTTAATTTCTAAGCTTTTTTTTTTTTTTTTTGGATGAAAGGTAAAATTTTATTCCAAAGTATGGTATACATGTACAAGTACAATCGTATCGGATTAGGTCCCGAGAAACCATGATGGAAATTTTTGTGGTGTGTTCGACCAACAAAAGGTTGGGTCCGCATGGTGTGGCAGATCCAAAAAAGGGGGAAGTGTAAGTGCGGGCCAAGCAAGGCTGTACGGTTGTAGTCCTCGTGTATCCTCGATGTCGAAGTGGGTCTAGTTCCGAAGGCAGTCAGGCTGGCCAGGGGGATGGGAAAAAACAGACAGAAAATAATCACCAACCCAAGGATGGTCACAGGGCATTAGTATGTCCAAGGTTTTCGAGGCCTTTGGTACCATACGTAATGCTTGTTCCATCCCGCCGGCGAGTGATTTACATGAAAAATTACACACTCAACGGGGCATACCCCTGAGGAAAGAGTACAAATTAGCAAGGGGCAAGAACATTTTAGGCCCCATACTCAGACATTGATCAAGTCTAAAGGGAAAAGCGAATAGCAAATTTTATACACATTAGTCTTGATTTTTGCCACGATTTTATCAACGGAGCTGCATGAATCTTCGAATATGCGCTCGTTACGGGCCCTCCAAATGTGGGAAACTGAGCAGCAAAGTCCGATCATCCTTATTTTACTAAGGATAGAGCTAGTACGTTCCTTTTTTATCCATTTGAGGGCGCTGGGGATAGTACTCATGGTACGCCATAGTTGGAGCCACTGACGGATTTTCGCCCAAACTTCCTTTGTCCAGCTGCATTGGAAAAAAAAGTGAGCTGCAGTTTTTGCAAATTGGGAACAAAGAACACAAACAGGGTCAGTTTGAATAAAGGAAAGATTGTCTTTTGTGGCCAGTTTTTTCCTCATAGCTAGCCAAGTGCAAAAAGAGAATTTTGGTGGTATATAATGTTTCCAAATGGCTGAGTGCCAAAAGCGTTGTTCTCCATGTATACGGAAAATATCGTATGTTTTGGAGGAACAAAGGCCTTTGGGGTCGGAAATGAGTGCAAACTTTTTGATAACCCCGTTGGGGTCGCCGAAACGCTCCAGCAGCTCCTGTTTAATTGCACCAATTCTCTTGAGGAGCGGTGATGCATCATTCCTCGGCCTCCAGTCCCAAATAGATTGGTTTTTGAGGTAGTATGCATGGACCCATTTAACCCACCGGGAGTTAGATTTGCGGTGGAAATTCCATAAATTCTTGGAGAGGGCCTTGTTCCATGCGTGGATGTCCCTAATGCCAAGCCTCCCTTCGGCTTGTGGAAGACATACTTCTTTCCAAGCAATGGGCGCCGTTTTTTTGCCCCACAAGAATACCCTACATAACCTATAAATACGTTCAATAACCGAACTCGGGAGGGGGAAAACTTGGAGCCAAAAACATTCGACACCCTGCAAGACAGATTTAATTAAAAGTAATATCCCTGCATAAGATAAGGAGTTAGCAGTCCAACAATTAATATAGTGGGCAATCCGATCATAAAGTGGTGCGTAATGGACGGAATTCAATTTTTGGGCTGCGAGTGGGACTCCAAGGTACCTAACCGGGAGATCCCCAATGGGGTAATCCAAGAGCTCCAAAATATCGTCCAACTCCCTGCCAACGATCCCTGCAGTAAAGATGCATGATTTTGAGGAGTTTATACTCAGTCCGGAGACTGATTTAAACTCCTCCAAGCAATCGCAAAGAATTTTGACGGAGTATGAGTCTCCCCTAGAGAAGAGCATTAAATCATCGGCAAATGCAAGATGTGTGATCCTAAGATCATTGCATCGTGGGTGGTAATTAAATTCATGCTCCTCAGTCCTAATTTTTATAAGACGGGAGAAATACTCTATGCAGGCGACATTGGGTCCCCCTGTCGAAGCCCTCTTTTGCCTTTGAAATGTCCCTGCAGTGACCCATTAATACAGATGGAAAAAGAAGATGTCGTAACACATTCCATGATCCATGTGATAGTAATTTCGGGGATGCCAAGACCTTGTAGGACTTCTCGAAGGAAGGTCCACGAAACTGTATCGTAAGCCTTTTTCAAGTCCACTTTAATGGTACATCTTGGGGAAATTCTTTTCCTAGCATAATTGCAAATGATTTCTTGGGCGAGAAAGATGTTAACAGTTATACATCTCCCACCAATAAAAGCCGATTGTGCTGGGTCAATTAAGGTCGGGAGGATAGATTCAAGCCTAGCAACTAGGATTTTGGTGATGATTTTATAAATCACGTTACAACAAGAGATGGGTCGAAAGTCCGCTGCTGTAGGGGAATTGTCCGTTTTGAGAATAAGGGCAATGGTCGTATGGTTAATCTGTTTTAGGATCTTACCGGTTCGAAAAAATTCCTGGATCGCATCACACACGGTATTGCCCACAATATCCCACGATTTTTTGAAAAATGCTGATGAGTAGCCGTCCGGACCAAGGGATTTGTCATCCCCTATGTCTAAAACAGCTCTCTTGATGGCACAGGGTAAGATGGGGGCCTCCAACATCTCAATTTGTTCCGCTGAGAGGCGGGGGCCTGCTAGCAGGAATTGGTCAATGCTGGAGGTGGGGTGGGAAGATCCAAAGATATTGTTGAAGTGTTCGACAAAACAGTTGGCCATTTCCTCAAAGGAGGTAGTAGGCTGACCGTTTGGGAGGGAGATGGAAGAGATATGTCTTTTGAGGGCATTTCTTTTGGTAACATTGTGAAAGAATTTGGTGTTCCTATCGCTATTGTTAAGGAAGTTGCATTTCGCCTTTTGGGAGAGGAAGGATTTTTCTGCCTTAGCAAGGAAAATTGCCCTTTCTTTCAATGATTTAACTTCGGAGATCAGGAGGGGGTTGAGAGGGTCCGTTTGGAGAAGAACCTGCTGCTCTTTAAGAGCGTTTTTAGTCAATTTGGTACGGTTCGAAATATGACTAAAGTGGGTGGAATTTAGGAGTTTTAATCTACTCTTAAGGCCCTTGAGTTTTTTGGTAAGGATAAATTGCTTTGTACTCCAAACGGGGGTATCCCACGCGTCCGAAACAGTGTCGGGGAAGGACGGGTGAAGTGTCCACATGTTGAAAAAACAGAAGGGTTTACGGAATGAGTTTTTTTCGGAGATCAGTGACACAATAATGGATGAATGGTCAGATATAGTACCTGGCACAGGTATGTCTGCCGAACAAAGGAGGCCCGAATTGAGCCATGTTGGGTTGGTGAGGGCTCGGTCTAGTCTGCACCACACTGTGTTGTCCGTCCAAGTGAAGAAACATCCTTTGGATTGCACTTCATTCTGGCCATGGGTGATGCAGACATCCTGGAAGTCCTTAAGATGATAGTTAGTGACTGATGCACCATTCAATTTTTCATGGGGAGACTTTATGGAATTAAAATTCCCTAAAATGAGCCAAGGGTCGATGAGAGCATGGCCAAGTTCATGCAATTTATTCCACATGTCCCGCCTCTAGACCACTGTATAGAGTCCATATGCAAACGATACAAAAAAGGATATGTGGGTACATTTGCAAAGGACCTTACAGTGAATCAGTTGGGGGGAGGTATCAATAGCATGTAAATCAACAGAACAATGGTTCCAAAAAATAAGTATGCGTCCGTTTTCAATGCATTGGAAATTATTCACATACTTCCATCCCAGGAATTTTGTTTTAGCTGCAAAATCACACAAATCAGAGGTATGGCAGATATTAGTCTCCAATTTTGTTTCCAGCAAGCATACGATATCAATATCATGTTCATGAATAAAAGAGACAAGGTCCGTTTGTTTAATGGGATTTTTAAAACCCCTAATGTTCCATGAAAGGACTTTCATAGTAAATCAAATGGATGGGGAAATGGATGGACTAGAGGGGGGATCATTCACATCTCTAGTACTATTACCGGCATCGGGTGTACGGCTTGGGTCCGATGCCGGGATACCTGGAGAGTCACCCGGCAGTTTAGATGATGAGGCCATGTTGGTGACATCGGTTGGGACGTCCTTACTTTTCTTTGCTCGAGCCCTCCGTTTCGCACTCTTAGTGGGGGGAGCCAGCGGCTCCACCATCGGTTCCTTTCCTGGTGCGTGTGTATCTATGTCCTACAAAGCAGAGGTATTTTCGGGAGCAAGGGGGAGTGAGCAGAAAATGGCAAAGCTGTCTCAAGAAGAACCGTAGGGTTCAGTGGTTGTGCCACCATTGGTACTTTTTGTGGTTGTGTTGTGTTGCCTCTTGCCCTTGGAGTAAACTTCCTTGGTGGTTGGTGGCCGGGGCAATCATCCTTAAGGTGAGCAAAACACCTGCATTCGGTACAGTACTTAGGCAGAAAATCAAAAGATAAATTCTGCTCAAGCAAAGATCCATTAGGCATTCGAATATTAACGACGGACGGAATTTTAATGGAAGCATCGACATCGATGAGAACAAGGGCTGTTGCACCCATTCTTTTTTGGAAGGTCGCCCTATCAAAGCAGATGGGTTTGCCAATTTTAGATGAAATTTTGCCCAGTGCGTTTGGAAGCCAACACTCGAGAGGGAGATTGGGGAATTTCACCCATGTTGGGACGATGCGAAGCTCCTTTTCTGTAAAGGTGTTGCCATCCGACAGTTTCTTTAGCAGGAGTGTTCGTCCCAAGCAATGGAAAGGTCCACGGTCGAGTATTTCTTCCATGTCCTTATTGTTGGAGAATTTGAACAGAACACAATTGTTCTTATATGGGGTGACACTGCAGTCCTTCTGCCAATAAGCCACCAGTTTCTTGATATTCTCCAATCCGGGCCAACGGCCCGCGAAGCACCCAAGGAGGCATTATCCCCACTCTTTTCCCACATCATACACATCATCTGCATCAAGGGAAACAATATCGTTGTCAGTCAGGAAAGAATCAATCCTGAGCTCATCACAAGCACGATTTTTGAATAGATTGACCCATGATTTTGGATGGGTCAGTTTGCCCTGCGAAGGGTGATCTGGCTGGGCCAAAGGGGCATTCTGTGCTGCAGGATTTGCATCATTTATAGGATGTGGGCAGGCTTCGGTCGGTTGAGATGTATGAGATTCTTTTGACTGGGTTTCGGATTGTTCCTCCTCTTGGCAGTGGAGAGATGATGGTGTGTAGGAGTCGAACTCCCCAAGTGACTGGGAGTCATCACTTTTGATGCAAGGGGCTGGGTCATCTCGTGTCGGTGTTGTAAACCGAACATGAGTGTTGAGTATTTTTCTGCCCTGCAAAGGTGGAAGCTTTCGTGCGGCAACATATTTAGCTGCAGTGATTCCCACTCTTGCAAGGAAGGTCAACCTGCAGAAATCTCTGCAAAAGGTAGCAGCTTTCGTGCAGGAATAGGGTTAGTAACGGATACTAGTCCACGTCCAACTTTTTGAAAATATTATATTTTTTTGTAATTTTTTTTTTCGAATTTTGAATTATGAACAGTAAACGAGGGAGGGAAGGCAGGGTAAGAGCTGAGTCAACCCAGGTCGAACTCGTGCAGACACAGCTGGGGACTCAGTAGCAACATAGAAACCCTAGTCTGGGGGTGTGCAACATAGACACAGTTGGGGACTCAGTAGCAACATAGAAACCCTAGTCTCGAGTCAACTCAGTAGGTCTGTGAGTGGCCTTCTCCGGCGACGGCTGTTGGCTTCCTTCCTCCACTCCTTTTTTTTTTTTTTTCTAAGTGGAATAAGGGGGATCAATAGAGAAGTGTAAAGCAGGAATTGATGGAACACTAAAATAAAATAAATAAAGGACTGCAAGTGATGCGCTCAGGTTGGTATGTGGTCGCAAGTTGAAGGGGACAGAAGGGGCAGCCACAACCAGGAATGACAGTCACTTGCTAGTTTGGAGAGGGCCGTCGACAGAACCAACACAATAATCAATATCTTTGTTGATGTGCGAACAGGTTGGCAGCAGTTTCGCGCTGTAGCGACGGGCTTCACCAGGGGTAGGGCTGAGTAGTTTTCCGGCGCGGTTCTGGAGGTCTCCACCAGGCAGCAGTTGAGCGCACGTGGATGATACAGAGCCTTACCAGCTGGGAGTTGAATTTTCGCAGCAAAACCAAAGGAGGCTGTGTTGGGAATTGTGGTTTGTTTTTTATTTTATTTTTTTTATTTTTTTAATAAAAAGGTTATAATGGGTATTAATGATGTATATTTAGTAAAAAAAAAATTATTAATTTTACTTAAGGTATATTTAGAGTGTAGGGTATGTTTTAAAACTTTGGGGGCTATGAATAGTTGTACCCATCTTCAATCGGGACTAATAAAATCACTTTTAATAACTGGGGGACCTATACAATTATTTCTATAATTGAGGGAACTCACTACACATTTAGGGATAACAAAGGGCCTTTAGGGTATTTTATGCCTAATTTCAAGCTTTGGCCCGGTATTCACCCCTGGATCTTCTAAAATTCATTTTTACATGAAATTTTATTATGCATTACTATTTAAAACCTTAACATAGAAGAGTTCACCCTCTAATTAACTTTAAAAAAAAAACTCCTTACTTTGTAATATAATTATAAAAAAATAAAAAATAAAAATTGCCTTATAATCCGTCATTACACATAATTACGTACAAAAAAGAATCGAATACATCAAAATGTCCAAATAAGAAATTATCAATTGGATAATTTTCACCTAAGGTTTGTTTTATGAAGAGCTAGCCAGCTTGGAATTCTCTACAAAACCTGAAAAAGTTTGGACAATATTATTCTATGTTAGCAATCGATCATGTGCACTTTTTGAAGTAGTTTCTTGTCAAATCATTCCATTGTAAAGGTTAAGAGATGAACACACCAGTTCACTGGCCAACTTCTATTTCCAAAAAGCTACTTTGATCATGCATGACTTTTTTGTCCACTCTTTGCATGTGATTGATGATTCATTATGCCAAACAAGTAGGGCAGTTTGTGGAGTTTGTTTTTCAAACAGATGCTCCAAATAAGTAATCACAATGGATTTCACTTCACATTTATATCGCGGATTTTTATGCTGATTGTTATTTAGCTTTTTGAGTTCGTATTGTTGATCATTCAGTATCATATTATCGATGTTGGACTATTATATGTCAATGCCGGTAATATTCTCACGATCATTCTTAGTCTAATCAATATGAAATTTTGATTATCTAGAAGTATAAGTGAAGCTCTTTATATATATATATATATATATATATATATATATATATTCTTTTTTTTTTTTTTTTTTTTAAAGATGGAATTGAGGGTGATGTGATTATTTGACACATGACATCAAGACAGCCTAGCAAGATAATGGAGTAGTGATTCAACTTTATTTATATGATGATGATGTACTTTAGGCATAGTGGTGGACTAGGAATTCTAGGGTTGGCTATAGATTGAAATCTTTAAATTCGTATAATATTGTTATTTTAAGTTGAATTTGTAAAAATATATGTTGGACTTTACTTAAAAGATTCAATGTCTGTAGAAATATAAGTTCATTTTGTATTCTTATGATCCTATTATTATTTTAATGTGGCACACTTAGGTGTGGCCTACTAATTATTTTTTCAAACCGTCCAACCCATGGCAATTCTAGTCCCTTGAGTTTCACCAATCTCCTATACATATGAACCTCTTCAGCTATCATTTCTCAACCCCAGAAAAAATAATATATGTTTTCTTTTTTCAATTTTCTCTTGTCACTTAGTATATTTGGGATTCACTTGTGAATGAACATAAGATTAATGAGTGGTTATCAGATTTGAGTGTTTAAGATTTGGGCCACTATTCAACATCACCGACATTATACAGCAAGAAATTAACTACATGTTCTCTGAATTGTATTACGTTTCTCGATAATGATACCCAACACTTTTGTTGACTAACCCAACAATCCTCCCATTAAAACAAAGGACCATTGAAGCTCCCCTCATACTGTATTCACCATCTTCTTCTTCTCGGAAGACTCTTGCTTGATTGAGCCGACTACCCATGCGAAGGTTATGGCATACCACCGCTTGAGAACCCACACCTTCTTGTCAACTAGTCCTTCCCAGTGTGTTTAGGCACATTGAATCCAAAGTTTCTTCCTATTCTTGGAAGATCCTTGCTCAATTGTGTCGACTACCCACCTGAAGGCTATGGTGTACTACCACTTGAGAGTCCGCTCCATCCAATCGGCTAATAATTTTCATAGCGCTTTAGGCACACACCTTACGTGAAGTTCATTATTTACCAACGTTGGAAAGTCTGCTCTATCCAAGCCCACCCCACTTGGACTGGACTACAAGCCTTGTCATTTTCTTGAAGTTCGCATATTTGTTTGACACTCTAAAATTCATATTTTTTTTACATTAACGCCCACCGTCTTTACTTAGCACTGAGGATCTTGATCACAATATTTCGTATAGGAACATGACTTTAATTTATTCCAGGATCATGACTTTGATATTACTTGTTGGACCCTTTATAGTTATCAATTTATATTAGTATGATATTGTCCGTTTTTTATCGAACCTGCACAAATTTGTTTTTCTTATTTTCCAAAATGTCTCATACTCCATTTTCTATATTTCACTATTACTATCTCATTGATTAAGAGTTGAGTTTTCCTTTCAAGATCCCATTACATTTTTTGTTTTATTTTTTAGTCTATGTTATTAATATATGTAAGGATAATTTAATTAATGCAAAATAATATATCGACAATAGAGGATTCAAAATCCTTCCAACACCATGTAGATAGTGGTTACTTTCATAATCTTTTTTCTTTTTTCTTTTTTTTTTTTTTTTTTTTTTGTTTTTTTTTGGGGGAAGTATGGCGGACAACAAGTTCTGACTGAATGCAATGTATCAACTTTAAGAAAGAATGTATGGGCCAAATCTTTCATAATGCCACCATAATTTCAACTATTTAATTAAAAAGAATAAAATCATCTCAGATTTTCGATACATTCATTTATTCCATTTTCAGAAGACTTTGGAAAATCCCGTCATGACTTCGTGATAAAATATCTATATCTATATTTATATTTATATATAGAGTATGTATACCGTTAATTCAATGAACTAATTGCACCGACTTATAAATTATTTTATAATTACATGTGAGCTTTCTAGTATTAATAATTGAAGACATTTCCTTTCGAACAGAAAATATGATGCTATTAAGTTTTCGTGTCATCCCTTCAAATAATCTTTGGCAAAAGAAAATAATAAAAAAAATGAACTTCATTAAGTTTTTTGCTCGAAAATTAGAGTGGATAAATATCGAAAAGTTATAAAATTACATAAGAACTTGGCAAAGAAATATGAAATCACAAGAAGCGTAAGTACAATATACACTTTTTTTTTTTTGGTCGAAAACGCGGAATTAGATAAATAAAAAAGAATATTGAATACAAAGTACTCAGACATACCTGAGGGTGTACAAACCAAGGCAATCATGCCCGGCCGGGGTGGGAATCAACATAGCTCTCTAGAACTATGTGAGAACAGAATGTGCATCATAATACAAAGGCGAACAATAAAACCTAAACAGTGAAAAAATTCCACGGAAAACCCCAATTGAAAACGGGGCGGGCCTCATTAAAAACCTCGCGACCATACGAGGAAAAGAGTACCCTAGTAATAGCAAGTGAAAAGGAAAAAATAAGACAACACACACACGCAACACAGGTGCACTCCTCGGGCAAACTGAGTAGTCCCCACGCACGCACCCATCTTATTTTATTCAATACTTCAAAAAAACAAGACCACATGACGTGATCGCAAGTCACAAAATACATATGCCCCAAACAATTAGGGGACCACTCACTATCAAAAAAATCTATCAATCATGAACAGGGTCCTCTAAATGCCCTATAACTCGCTCAACCGGATACAAATTAAACAAGCAGGTATAGACCTCTCGTTGAATAGTCCGAAAAAGCTTGTCCACTTCAAATGGTATATCCTCAAACACAAGTTGGTTTCGAGCATACCATATATGGTTCACCGTCGCTGCTAAGGAGAGGCATCTAGCCTTATGATGTACCGCCGATCCCCGTTTGCTCCGGCCAATATAACGCAGGGCACTCCCTATAAAAGTCAGCACCCTATCAATGTGCAGCCATCCTTTCACCTTGTTCCAAACAGCCCGCGCTGCACCACATCAGATGAAGGGAAGAGGAAATCTTTGCATCCTAGTACACAATTCATAATTTTGCTGTGTGGCGCGCCTCTTTCTTGTGTCCAGAGAACTATATACCAAACCATGCATTATTGAATTTGCAAACCCTAATATCATTTTCAGGATGTCGTGTAACATTGTTGATTTTTAATTTCTGTTACTTTACTTATCAATCTTTGTATTTTTGTAATAAAAATCAAATATTTAAGTAAAATCAAATTATCTTTAAAATAACAAACTAATATATCCTTAAAAACTGAATGAATTTTTGAAAACGTGTAGATTACTGAAAGACACCTAGAATTGTTTTGTTGCAACTTGTGTGTGACCTACTTATGCAGTGAGCCAGGCCAGCAAAACATTAACGTGCCCTACATGGAAATGGACTAGGTAACTGTCTTCACCACCAACTTATTATTATTATTGTTAGAGGTCTTGGGCCTATCATTTCCACCATTATTAGGAAAGTTTCAATTTTAAGCTGCTTTACTTTAGTTCTATTCATCTCGAGTTCTTTACAATGATCTTTAATTATATTTTTTAACAATTTACATTCTATTTTGTTGAAATTTTACAAAAATTAATTGACAACTATTGATGTGGCGTGGTAAGTGAATTAAGAGTGATACATTAAGAATTTTTACTAATTTTTTAAACTCTAGCAATATGACATATAAATTAAATAAAATTATAAATTATAAATATTATAATAAAATAAAATAAAAACAAACCAAAGTGAACAAGCATAAGTTGAATTTTTCTATTATTATTATTATTATTATTATTATTATTATTATTATTATTATTATTATTATTATTATTATTATTATTATTATTATTATTATTATTATTACTACTACTACTACCTAAAATTTTTTATCAATTACAATCTAATTTTGATAACATATATTTAAAAAATAAAATATTATTTAATTTTAATATTCTAATAAAATAATCTTATAAAATAATAATATAAATCATAGGTTCGATCTTAAAATAAAAACCCAAAAGAATTAACTCAAATAATATGTGCATCAAAAAATGAATAATTGAGAATGTGTGAACAAAAGCCTCCCACTTGGAATACTCTAATCTTTCCAACGTTACTTAAATTTCATATCTTTTAATATTTTCCCACATCGAGTTAATCAATCCTCCCCAAAAATGCCACCCGTGCACTCCACCCCCATGCAAAGCCCCTCCTTCTTCTCCCTTCTCCGCAACAGCGCCGCCAGGAAATCATCCAAAACCACCACCACTACCGGCGGCCTCTTCCGCATGTTCAAGCTCCTCCCCATGCTAACCACCGGCTGCAAGATGGCGGCCCTCCTCGGCGGCCTCCACCGGAAGCCCCTCCTCGCTGACCGCGCCACCACTGTTACCCTCTTCGGGTACCGAAAAGGCCGCCTCGGCCTGGCCATACAGGAAGACCCCCACCGCCCCCCGCTCTTTGTTATAGAACTCCCCATGCTCACGGCCACACTCCACAAAGAAATGGCCTCCGACGTCCTGCGGATCGCGCTGGAAACTGACACGAAGACGCAGAAGAAGAAGCTTCTGGAAGAGTTCGTGTGGGCTGTGTACTGCAATGGCCGGAAAGTGGGGTACTCGATTAGGAGGAAAGACATGACAGATGATGAAATTCATGTTATGAAGCTTTTAAGGGGGGTTTCGATGGGGGCGGGGGTGCTGCCGAGCCTTTCGCCGGAGAAGGAGACGACGCACGATTGGGAGCTGACGTATATACGGGCGAGGTTCGATCGGGTTTCCGGGTCCAAGGATTCGGAGTCGTTTTATATGATCAATCCGGATGCTGCTTCTTCTCAACAACTTAGTATATTCTTTCTCAGAGTTCGTTGATTTTAAGAATATATCGTGATTTAAGTTAAGTACTTTTACAGTTTTTTTTTTTTTTTTTTTTTTTTTTAAATTTCATATTAGTATTTCTTTCACTTTCAGCACAAATTCAATATTTTGATAAAATATGTTCATCTTTAGTTCCAAATTCATAAATGCATGAGAAGTGACGAGTGTGTTATATTATATGACATTCATAGTGTAAAAAAATTAGTCTTTCCTTTCTTTTTTTTCGTGATCATGTGCGAATGTTTCCTTGGCGCAAAAAGTAAAATTAAGTCGAATATATTGCTACATTTCACCTCCACCTCAATAACTAAAATATAATATCATTAAAGTACGACTTATCTTTAGTTTGTTTGAGCTCGATTAAAGATACTAAAAGCTACTTTCACCATTCCATAAAAAAATTATTTATACAAAAATATACGAACACAAATTTTTTTAATATAGATCGGATGGAGTATTACAGTTTGATAACATTTTTGATAAAATTGAATTAAACATACTACATCGGGCATAATTCAATTAATTTATAGCCCGACATTTTTAATTCAGATCTTCTATTACAATTAGTACAATGTTGTATGAGACATGCATAACATGATACAGGCAATACATAATTAACGGTTGTATCTCAATCATTTGTGATATTGGAGCACCGAATATGGTAGAACATCTGAGATCTATATTTTCTTAGTTCATGACATAAATCTGTGGGTGCAATTAATTACTCATGAATGTCGTAACTAATTATTTCGTCCTGAAAAACAAATTACATATATCCAATGTTTAATTTTTTATTTTTTATTAATTAATTGAAAGTACAACATTAATTTTACACTTCTCGATTTTCAATTATGGCTCATCCATTTATTTGCTTGTTTAACTTTTTACATATAACTGTATACCAAAATTTTCCTTAAAAATTATACTTTAATTGTATGAACACTATAAATATGTCATAAATTTTGAAGATTTCTTTTAGAGTAGAAATTTTTTTTACGCTTAACATCAAATTCGAACAAAACTATTAGTCATAATGGATTGGATGCTTCCTCAACAACATTTAGAGATGGGATTTTCATTTTTCAACACGAAAATTTGGTACAATTCTAAAATTATATAGTAGTTTTGCACTAGGTTGTGATTCAGTCGTGTAGTTTATCCATAGCTATTTTGATATCGATAGGCTTTATCATCTAAAATTAATGTCACAACTTGAATTAAGAATATTATTTTGTAGTTTAGATTCAGTTTAATTCTATATTATAAACAAATAAAAAATAATAAAAGTATTGGGGGCTCTGAAACCTGTTGGCTAATTTTGAAATGAAAACCAATAATTTGGCAAAATAAAGTAGCAATTAGGGTGAAAATGGTTGGGAGGAGCTGGGCCTCGATAGTGACCTGTTTGGCTGATTGGATTGTGAAGTAACAAAGAGCATAATATTGTAGCAGAAAGGCACTGCACATGCCCTTTACCAGAATTTCAAAAAAAGTGCTTTTCTCTCTTCTTCCCTTTACTTCTTTTTCCGTTGTGGTCCGAACCATCTTATCTTATCACATTTCAACCCCCATAAGGCCTTTTTAATATGTATTTCTTTTTCTTTTTTTTTTAATTCTTTAACATTCCAAAGTAATCTTTGGAGAGGACAATCTTCCTCTTGGATCGGTCGTCCAGTGTCAATTCGATTATTGTCTCGATTTATATATAATTGCATTGATATTCGATCTTTGAACCACCACTAATTCAATATAAGTTTTAATATGTATTGGATTTAGATTATTCACATAATTGCATGTGCATGTATGCCTTGCTGGCATGTCTGTGAGTTGGTTAGAGTGTTAGTTTCTTCTGTTAGCTAGTGACGGTGTTTGTTAGCTTGTTGTTAGTTGGTTAAGTGTGTTAGTTTCTTCTGTTAGCTAGTGACGGTGTTTGTTTATATATGTATTCTGCTGTAAATCATACCAGATGAATGGACACAATTCTCTTTTCTCAATTTCTCTCAAGTTTTACATGGTATCAGAGCCATTGGGGATTTTGATTCCAGCTTGCATTTCTATTGCAATCTCTGTGTTTCTATCACAGCATTCTCGAGTTTCTCTGCGTTTCTATCGCTCCTTCGATCCTGCTTTCATGGTTTCCGCATATACAAACAATAATCTCACTTCCTTTCTTCGTGTCATTTCAATTCGATTGGATCGAAACAATTACAGTTTTTGGAGATATCAAGTTGTTGCTACGATTCGCGCACACGGTTATGACGATTTAACCTCGCAATTTGTGGATTCTCCACCGCAGTTTATCTCTTCTTCTACGCATGAGCGCCAGATCAATCCTGATTTTCAGATCTGGTCTCGCCGAGATCAATTTCTTCTCAGCTGGTTAGTTGGTTCAATTTCTGAGGTAATGATTGGACATATCACTCGATGGATCTCTGCTCGTGATCTCTGGTTTACACTTGAAAATCTTTTTCAATCTCAATCAAAAGCTAGGGTTATGCAGCTCAAACTTCAATTACAAACACAAAAGAAAGATGATCTATCGATTGATGAATTCTTCCTCAAGATGAGAGGTTTTGCTGATAGTTTGGCCGCGGTTGGTAAACCTGTTGCAGATGATGATCTCATTATGCACATCCTTGGTGGTTTTGGATCTGAGTATGATGCTGTAGTAGTTAATCTCACAAATAGATATGATAATCTTACTCTACAGGAGGTACAATATGCCTTACAGGCACATCAAATTCGCGTGCAGAATAATCAGTCATCCTTGCTTCCAAGTGCTCACTTTGTGCAAGCTGGTGCCTATGGCCGTGGTGCCTCTGCTTCTTCTTTCTATCGTGGTAAACCACCACCACCAGATGGTGCTTATGGCAGGGGATCCTCCTCACGTGGCCATGGAGGTTGTAGCTCTAGCAAAGACACAAAAATAGTTTGCCAACTCTGTGGCAAGAATGGCCACGTTGCCTTGAAATACTTCAAACGTTTTGACGTTCACTTTACTCGTACTAATTCTCCTCAGGCATATTATACTAATCTCACATATGATGCAGCACAAGAGAGTGAAAGTCAGTGGTATGCTGATAGTGGAGCCACTGCATATGTCACAAATGATATGACCAAGCTTCAACTTAGCTCCACATACTCTGGCACTCATCAACTTGCTGTAGGTAATGGTCATACTCTTCATATTGCTCATATAGGTGATTCTTTTCTCAACACCTATGATAAATCCAAGTCTCTAGTCCTCAGCAACATCTTACATGTGCCTAGTATTACCAAGAATCTTATTAGCATTTCTAAGTTTACAAGGGATAACAACGTTTATGTTGAATTACATCCTACCTACTGTTATGTTAAGGACATTCAGACTCACAAGCTCCTGATGAAGGGAGAGCTGGACAAGGGGCTATATCATCTTGATGTTGCTACCATCACTAAACACAGATTACAAGATGGATCTCTGAGTGCAAATCTGATGCATAAGACTTTCATTGTTGATGATAATAAAGTTGTAGTCTCTAAACTTGTGAGAGATTGTTCCACAAGTACTTCCAATTGTACTCCTTGTTGTTTATCTTCCTGTATCAGTGATGTAAATGCTTGGCATAGGCGATTGGGCCATCCAAATTCTGCTGTTCTTAGATAGATTTGCAAAAGTTTGAACATATCAGTTGATTTATCTGCACTATCTTTTTGTGAAGCTGTAAACAAGGAAAGTTACATCAAAAGCCTCATGTATCCCAATCATTAAAAACCACTGCTCCATTTTAATTAGTGCATTCTGATCTTTGGGGTCCAGCTGCTGTTGCTAGTACTGATGGATACAAATACTACATTCATTTTGTGGATGATTTTAGTAGATACACTTTGATTTATCCTCTATATCTAAAGTCTGATGCTGCTGGCATTGTTAAAATATTTCTAACTATGGTTCAAGTGCAATTCCCTACTATTGTTCAATGTTTGCAGACTGATTGGGGTGGTGAGTTCAGAGGATTGGTGAATCATCTTACTAAGCAGGGAATTAAGTTTCAGCATCCCTGTCCACATATACATGCTCAAAATGGGAGAGCAGAAAGAAAGCACCAACACATCATCTCCATTGCTCTTACTCTCCTTGCTCAGGCTTCTATACCTATTTCATACTGGTGGGATGCTGGTGCCACCTCAACATATCTCATTAATAGGATGCCAACTCCTACTCAAAATGGTCTGTCACCTTTTCAGGCTATCTATCACTTTTCTCCAGATTATAACTCACTTCATAGCTTCGGTTGTGCTTGTTTTTCATTGCTTACCCCATACAACAATCATAAACTTCAATTTCGTTCTGCCAAGTGCATTTTCTTGGGTTATAGTCTGCTTCATAAAGGTTATAGATGCCTTAGTTCTTCTGGAAGAATATATATTGCTACAGTGTGGATTTTCATGATTCAGATTTTCCATACAGGTCCCTATTTCCTTCAAGCTCTTCTGAAAATGTTCCCATTCATTCTTCTTCTTCTTTTCTCTTCCCATATATCAATTCTTCTCCTCCTGCATCAAATTATGATCCTCCTCCTTCACCACAGAACCAATTTTCTTCTTCTTCTTCTTCTTATAGTCATCTCAACACTGATATTCCTTCTGCGCATTCCAGTCCTTCTCTTAACATTTCTTTTTCATCTTCTTCTCCTGTATCAAATTCATCTCCTACTCCTTCACCAATTCTAAACAATCATCCTATGACCACAAGAGCCAAAAATGGAATCCCTAAACCCAAAGTTTTTCTCACAGACACTCTTCCCACTACTCCTTCTTCAGTTAAGGCAGCTCTCTTAAATGATGGTTGGTGTGCCGCTATGAGAGCTGAATATTATGCTCTCATTGACAACAAAACATGGACTCTGGTTCCTTTGACAGGTGATCAGAAGGTCATATCTTGCAATGGATTTTTAGAGTCAAACTAAATCTGATGGGTCACTTGACAAACTCAAGGCCAGACTTGTTGCTAGAGGATTTGAGCAAATGGCTGGGGTGGATTTTATGGAAACTTTCAGTCCTGTTATAAAGTTCTCCACTATTCATTTGGTGTTTACTCTTGCAGGAACCAGATCATGGTCTATACAGCAGATTGACATTAACAATGCCTTTCTTAATGGTGATCTAGATGAGACAATCTTTATGACTCAGCCTAGGGGTTTTGAAGATTCTCAGTTTCCTCATCATGTCTGTAAATTATCTAAATCTTTGTATGCTTTGAAATAGGCACCAAGGGCGTGGTATGACAAACTCAAGAATCAGTTCTTTTCTATGGGTTTCCAAAGATCAGTTTCTGATTTCTCTCTTTTCTACAAGAAGACAAGTGATCAAATTCTTCTTATTCTTGTTTATGTGGATGATATCCTTATCATTGGGGATAATTCAGCTGAAGTTCTTGATATTATCAAGTTGTTGAACACTAAGTTTGCTCTTAAATCCATGGGCGAAGTCAGCTATTTTCTAGGCATTGAAGTTTCAAAGAGGTTCTCAGGTTTTGATATTAATCAATCCCAATATATTGCTGATATTCTTGAAAAACATAATATGTTGGACTATAAATCTGGCTCTGCGCCTATGCTTCCTAGCAAGAAGCTCTCTAAACATGAGGGTTCAGCATTTTCTGATTCTACTCTATATCGAAGCACAATTGGCACTCTTCAATATCTTACAATTACAAGGTCTAACATTGGTTTCACTGTGAACAAGCTCAGTCAGTTTTTGCAGGATCCTACAGAACATCACTGGATTGCTTGCAAACATTCACTTAGATACTTGAGTGGCACTCGTTCTATGTCCCTTTCCTTCACTGTTGCATCTACTCTTACTCTTGAAGGGTCCTCTGATGTTGACTGTGCCAGCTGTGTGGATGATAGGAGGTTAATGGGTGGTCACTACATTTTTTTAGGGTCTAATTTGGTGGTATGGAACTCAAGAAAATAGGATGTTGTTGCCCGTAGTAGCGCTGAATCTGAATATAGAGCATTGGCAAATGCTGCCTCAGATGTTGTTTGGCTTCAAAGTTTGTGTGCTGAGTTGGGAGTTTCTTTGCACACCCCCTCAAAGCTTTGGTGTGACAATCTCAGTGATCTTGCCCTTGCCTCAAATCCAGTGTTTCATGCCACGACTAAACATATTGAAATAGATGTCCATTTTATTCGGGAGAAGATCCAAAGCAAGGTCACTGATGTAGGCCATGTTCCCTCTATCGACCAATTGGCTGACATATTCACTAAACCATTGCCTGAAGCACGGTTTCAGCTACTTAGGCATCGCCTCAAGCTCAAGCAATCTTCAGTTGAACCTTAGCTTCTGCAGGGGAGTATTGGATTTAGATTATTCACATAATTGCATGTGCATGTATGTCTTGCTGGCATGTCTGTTAGTTGGTTAGAGTGTTAGTTTCTTCTATTAGCTAGTGACGTTGTTTGTTAACTTGCTGTTAGTTGGTTAAGAGTGTTAGTTTCTTCTGTTAGCTAGTGACGGTGTTTGTATATATATGTATTCTGCTGTAAATCATACCAGATGAATGAATACAATTCTCTTTTCTCAATTTCTCTCAAGTTTTACAATATAAAACTTCAGAGTGGGAGACATTTAGCCACTTATTGAAGAAACTTGTTTTTAAGGAACGATCTTATGTGCTATCATTTTTAGCCATGCTCTACTTTGTAGGTTGTGGTTTGGTGCGAGCTACGTTAGGGTTTCGATGATACCAACTAATATAAATGATATAATTTAAAATTTTTGGTGTAATTTAGATTAAAATTGTCTGAAAACATCCACAAAACATTTTTTAAAAAAGATTTAAGTTGTAGTAAAAAGAAATATTACATTGATCAAGTAGGTTCATATGTGGACACAAAGTGATCACAGCCCTTGATTTTCTTCTTAGGCCCATCTAGCGAAGACTATGGGCCTAAGAATAGGGCAACTAAATTGGAAAGATTTAAATTAAATCCATTAATGGGGTAGGCAGATTTAACAGCATTTTCAATTAAATAACCATTTAAAGCATTTGTTCCTAATTTTTGTAGAAGGAGTCAGTAAAGTTTCTCTTGTCAAACGGGCCAAATGGCCCTGCCGATCTCAGGCCCAACTTATTATGGGCCGCACAGCGACTACCGGGAACAATATCACGCTAAGGAGCCCAATATTGGGTCATTCATCGTAACAAAGATTTGGCCACCCCGAAATCCGAGAGATGTGCAAACTCGTGGCCCGTTGATAAGTTATTTACAAATATCTAATGAATATAATATTTCAAATAAGTAAACTCTTATAAATATAAAGTGATGTCATATGAAATATATATAAAACAACTATATGCATATAAAAATTACAAAAAAAAAAAATATATCAATTTGTAAGTATATAAAATTGATAATATAATATTTATTATTATTATTATTATTATTATTATTATTATTATTATTATTATTATTATTATTATTATTATTATTATTATTATTATTATTATTATTATTATTATTATTATTATTATTATTATTATCATCATCATCATCACATTGTAATTCTCATCAAAAGATTTGGTGAATACATATTCTTGATTTTATTTTATTTTTTTTGTAATATCTTGTTTATTTGTGAAATTTTAAGAATTGATTATTTATTTAATTTTTTTATTTGTGAACCAAAAATACTCATATATCAGATACTTTATGACTAATGAGTTCACAAACATAATCAAAGACATAATTTTATTAGCAAACTAAATTCGAACAAACAAATTAATGAGCTCGAACAATTTTAAAAATTAAAAAACATAACACAAACAACTCAAAGATCGGTACAGTTCAATTTGCCAACCCCCCTAATCACATGAGGCTCGCATGCAATCCAAAACAGATCAACGGCTGATGAGCTCCGGGTCGACCTAATAGATCGAAATTTCTAAGGTTTTAGGGTTGGGTGTAGGATTGCAGTGGAAAACTGTGTGAACATGGCTGATAGAAATAGGAAAACGACAGTAGAGGATGATAGTGAGTAGGTGATGAAACCATGTGAAGTGCAGATGGTAAAACACAGTGAAAATGATGACAGATAACTTTGTTTAAACTCTCTTCTCATATCTTTCCTCCCAAACCAAACAGATCTATGCAAGCCTGGAATTTTATTTTTATTTTCTCCAATCATCCAAGAAAACACTCCACATGCTTCCATATTCTTTTCCATCTTTCATCTATCAACAATAATTGTTATGAGGGATGAAACTTGAAACTATATGATTTTTTTTTGTCCCTATTAATTGTCGTAGTAATGCTCACAGTAATACTCTGTATTAGTTTTACTTAAAAAATAGTAAAAATATTACGATCGATTTTATTTTTTATGTATAATGTAATATCATAATATAAACCCACGAAATAAATTGAGGCAAACAAACTACAAAATTTAAATATTTCAAAAAAAAAAAAAAAAACTGTTTAGAAGTCAATCTATCAAACACCACATGATAGCTTGGCTTTACAAAAGTCATCAAATAATTTGACTTATATAACCCCACCATGCATCTCCCTCACTTAGCCTTTTCTTGTTTGCACCTTCATGTACTATATATACATCCTATATATTCTCACACAAGATTCTATATTTTATTTTTATTTAATTTTATATTTTAATTTTGTTAATAAATTTTATACAATTTAAATTCAAATTATTAATTTACATATAATATATATTAATAAAATTAAAATATAATATAAAATAAATGATCTCAACCAGATACCTCACATGGATGAATTTTTTTATAAAAAGTATTTTTATATGTAATTTTTTTAAATATTTTAGTTTAGAATTTTAATATATTATATATCATCCTTTGCTTGCTAAAATTTTGACGATCTGCTTTACTAAAAATGCTAGTTCATCTGGTTGCATCACCTAATTCAGCCACGAATCTCGTACAATAAACTAATAATTAAAAATATTATTTATTTATCTAAAAAATATTATTTATTACCACAAAAATATTCATTAAAACATATTACGTATTACCCTAATCAATATTATTATTATTCTTTTACCTAAAAAATATTATTGACCAAATTAAATGCCATATTTATATTATGATTCAAACTCTCCTACGGGAACCAAATTCCGAATCAGCCCCTGTATATTCCCGACACATTTAATGACAGCATTACATAAAATCAAATTCTTTCACATGACAAAGTATAATTAATTCTCTCCAATCGAAGTCACATCCTAAAATACAAAAACCAACTACTACTATAAACGTACGTCACTGCACCGTGCCCCATTGCAGAAGCAACTTCGCTGCTGCGCCATTTAGAGCAAGGGCAAAATGTCTTTCCCTCCAAATCTTGGCATCACCAATTCCTTCCTCATTGACTCAAACTGCTCCCTCGTCTTCCAGGAATTCCCATCCCTCCTTCCACACCTGCACCAGATCTGCTCCCCGTTTTCCAAGCACAAAATGAACGGATATTCTAGAATCAACAGCTCCTGCAGATCCAAATCGGTCGACTTCGGCGATCTCTCTCTCTCACATCACACGCCCAAATCGAGCTCGAACTTCTCCAACGGGGCAACAAAGATCGCTACGGTACGCAATTCGATTCCTGAGCGAGAAAGTGAAGAGGATGAGAGAGGGGAGGTTTTCGGAATCATACTTGGTCGAACATGTTCGATTTCTTCCGGTCAGTCTGATCAGAAGGTGGTGGCTGTTGAAGAAACATCGTCCTTGGAGATGAAGAGGTCTTTTTCGATCAGAAGATCCGCTTCTGTGTCGGAAGGTTATTCGAGGATTCATCACCAGTCTGATTTAGCTGCAGAAGATGATGATGAATTTAGGTCTGATGAGACAAATGCGAAGAAGACGAAGAAGAAAGGTAAGCTGTTTCGGGCTTTTAAGCGCTTGTTTGGACTCTAAATCTTCTAAAAGTGTTAAAATCATAATCCATAGTTTATAGACTGGATTGTTCTTCTTACTTCCTTCAATCAATGGAAGACTCGATTGTGCTTTTCCGTTGTGTATGTCATCCTCAAGAAATCTTTCTGTTCTGTTTTCCTTCAAGAGCAGAAGACGTCACTTTTCAGAATTATCTATGTGTTTGAACTTGCTAGTTATGTTGTCAGCAAGTTATCTAAATCATTAGAGTTGTCATAAGATGATAAATTATTTACTGTACCGAAAAAAGAATCATATAAATATTACAATTTTTATAAATATAAATCAACAGTTACTTTTTCTGCATTTGTTTGATTAGAATTTATTTTATCACATATATATATATATAATTTATTTATAAAATAACAAATTTCAATTGATTTCAATTAATAAAATAACCATAAAAATTTAAGTGCATCAAATACATTGTAGTATTTAATTTACAATATCAAAATATATACAAACGTAACTTCTTGTTTTAGGCTCACACAGTCAACTCACAGACGAAAAGATGAAGGGCCAAAATGTAAAAACAGTGGCAAATGCCAATACACTTATCAAGATAGATGATACATTCTCATAAAAAATCTGTGATCTACTCGCGGATTAAAAATTAAAGAGGGGAAGTTTCAGCCTATCGATCAAAAATCACGATTCTACATTCAAACTGTTTACAATTTATTCACACCTTATTCACATACTCAGTTGCTTTCCGTAAAGTCTGCATCGATCACCTCTCCATCTCCGTTCGTTGATTTACCACTCGAACTGGGCCCGTCAGAGGCCGGATCATCTGTTGGCCCAGCTGCAGCAGCTCCGGGCTGGCTATACAAGGACTGGCCCAATTGCATCACCTCTTGATTAAGGGCAGCCATTACGTCTTTTATGGCCTGGGTCGACTCACTCGAGAGCGAATCTCTAAGTGCCGTTAATTTGCTCTCCACCTTCGCTTTCACATCGTCAGGGACTTTATCTCCAAGCTCTTTCAGTTGCTTTTCGGTTTGATACACAACCGACTCTGCTTGATTCTTAGTGTCAATGGCTTCTCTCTTCTCCTTGTCCTCCTTCGCATACCTTTCTGCATCCTTAACCATCCTCTCCACCTGTTGATTTCAAATTCATGTTAAGTGGATCCGTAAATTTCTCGAGTAGGTTTGTAAATTATAACCTTGAACTGTAAATTAGAGTTTGGTAAGCTCGAACTTTCTTAAATAGGCTACTGATTTCCATTGCCTCCAAAACAAAAAACAACCCACATGTTTTCACTCCAGGTATATTTCACAAACGAGCATCAATACACTGCGTCCTGAAATTCTATTTCAAACAGCATTGAATAAATTTTGATTTGGACAACGATTTTGGAGAAAGTGTTGGATCAGTGTAAAAGATCCTACGCCTGGTGCATTCCACCAGCTGTAGTACCCGCTACACATGGACACACACACTCAAGTGGGTGTGTAAAATGCATGATACTTTAAGATCATAAACATGTGACTATTAAGATCATATCCAAAGGTGTGTTAACTTTTGAAATGGATGCCTCCGAGTTCTTTATTTTAGTTCTTTGCTTCCAACTCGAGTGATCAACTAATGCACTAGTGATTAAGCTAGTGAGATTGTAGACAGAAAAACAGAGGTTTCTGTATGGTCTCTCTCTCTCTCTAACTTCATAAATGTTAATGGGCTAGTAGTCACTGGACAAGAAACTAACAAAACAAGCAATGAAACACATACCTCGTCTTGGGGCAATGTGCTGGCACCAGTTATAGTGATGTCCTGTTTCTTCCCAGTTCCTTTGTCAACAGCTGTAACAGAAAGGATGCCGTTGGCATCAATGTCGAACTTCACTTCAATCTGCGGTACCCCACGAGGAGCGGGCGGGATGCCATCCAGTCTGAAACTCCCCAACGATTTGTTGTCTCTCACAAACTCCCTTTCACCTTGCAACACGTTGATCTCAACGCTTGTTTGCCCATCTGCTGCAGTTGAAAAAACCTCCGACTTAGATGTTGGCAAGGTTGTATTCCTTGGAATGATCTTCGTCATTACACCGCCCAAAGTTTCCAAGCCAAGGGACAATGGAGTCACATCTAACAGCACAATATCGCTAACATCACCAGCTAAAACACCAGCCTAGAAGAAAAGGATCAAAGTCGTCAAGACAATTGAAGGAAAACAAAATTCATACAAATATTCTTACAAGAGAACCTGAGAATGGTCAAAGAAATAGAGACATACCTGAACTGCAGCTCCAAGAGCAACAACTTCATCTGGGTTAACAGTCACATTGGGATCTTTCCCAGTCATCTTTCGTACAAGATCTTGGACAGCGGGGATTCGAGTGGACCCACCAACAAGAATTACTTCATCTATGTCCTTGATGGAAAGCTTAGCATCCCTTAAGGCAGTTTCAACAGGTGTTTTGAGCCTGCAAAGATTTACCAATCATGGTTCAGCATATAAGATGACTATAAAGCTTTATCTTAGTACAATCTTTTAAGTTATCAACAGATGTAAATACAACACACAGTCTCGTACTTAGTATTGAGTTTATGTTATATATGGACTACTTTATGTACCTGTCTAGTAAGTCGGAGCATAGGTCTTCGAATTTAGCTCTTGATAATGTTGTCTCAATATGTTTCGGACCATCTGCAGTCGCAGTGATAAAGGGCAAACTGCCATACAAGAAAACCACTTAATAGACTAGCAAAATAAAAGATTCATCTGTAAATGAATAAATAGGACATGAACAAACAATGTACCTTATATTAGTTTGTGTTAGAGAAGACAATTCTATCTTAGCCTTCTCAGCAGTTTCAGTAAGACGTTGGAGAGCCTGCTTGTCTTTAAGAAGGTCAATACCTTCGTTCTTTCTGAAATCATCGGCAAGCCAATCAACAATCCTCTGTTGCATCCAAGGAACAAGTTATTACCACTACCAATGGAGACATCAAACAACAAATTGACGATCATATTAACACAGGTTCATCAATACCTTGTCAAAATCATCACCACCCAGATGTGTATCCCCCGAGGTCGAAAGCACCTCAAAAACTCCATCCCCAACTTCAAGAACTGCATAAAATCATCAATACAAAGTTCAGTGAGGAAAATGATCAAATCTATAAACATGCACGGAATGAAATCCTGCATTAAATGGAATGACCCAAAACGGATCATAAAACCTAATATTTAAAACAACGTTATTACATAAGAACAGATTTAGACTTTAGAAGAAAACAAGGTAGAACACTAAGATGCATTCCCAAGAAATATGTACCTGACACATCAAATGTACCACCGCCTAGGTCGAAAACTAGTATGGTTTCATTGTTTTTCTTCTCGAACCCATAAGCCAGTGAAGCAGCAGTAGGTTCGTTTATAATGCGAAGAACGTCCAAACCAGCTATACGACCAGCGTCTTTTGTTGCAGTTCTTTGAGAATCATTGAAATAGGCTGGTACTGTAATAACTGCTTTTGTGACCTTGTCATTCAAAAACTTTGAGGCATCATCCACTAACTTCCTTAAGACCTGGGAGGAAGAGAATGAAGTCATTATCGAATTTTCATTAGATTGTGTCGTCAAAATTACAAAACATTTCGTTGCACATAATCATAGTTGTTGTTCTGACAAAAACAGGAGAAGGAAAAAAAATTATTAAAGCAAAAATGCATCTAAGGCCCTTCAATTATCCATGAATATTTCAATAAATCCTTCAATAATAAAAAAATATTGTATGGACTCCTTAGTTTGCGAAAACTGATTTTTAAGAGTCCGTCGTATATTAAAAAAAATAAAAATCATATCCGTTCAATTTGCCATTAAGAACTTTTACATGCCAACCTTCTTTTATTTTTTAAGATTCTATCCAATATTTCGCACTATTTCTAAGTTAATTTCACTTATATTCAATAAGAAAATTCCAATTTCTTTCATTGCCCTCAAATTAATGTCTCAGGTTACACCAAAATCAAATTTAAAAAATCAGAAAAAATGTATTATTTTTTATTTCTTGAATAACTCATAAAAAATCAGTTTCTAATAATTGAGGACCTATACAAATATTTACATAACTGATGAATCTTTCGAAAAACGAATACATTCTCGCTAATCAGAGAAGAAAATGAACTTTCTAATAACAAATTATCATCTATTCTACGTTCCAATTGCAACCAGTCTCCTAAACATCATCCTCTTAACTCAAATGGTAATTAATAAAAGTAATTATCACCATAGAAAACAAATTGTTAAACTTAGCCATAAATATACTTCTTACACCTAAATCATCTCTCTGAAAATAATCCTACCATTTCAATCACATTCATAACATCAAGAAACCACAACACAAAAAAGTAATAAAAATAATGTCAATCATATCAGGATTAGAATCAAGAAATTTAACATACCTGAGCAGAAATCTCCTCAGGGGCAAACAGTTTCCCTGTTGCAGGACACTCCAACTTCACATTTCCGATATCATCCTTCACCACTTTATACGAAACCTGTTTAGACTCTTCATCGACCTCATTCATCTTCCTCCCTATAAACCTCTTCACAGAAAAGAACGTGTTTTCGGGGTTCACCACCGCCTGTCTCTTCGCAATCTGCCCAACAAGCCTATCCCCCGTCTTCGTATACGCCACCACAGACGGCGTCGTACGCTGACCCTCGGCGTTGGTGACAATAGTCGGCTGCCCTCCTTCCATCGCTGCCACGGCAGAGTTGGTGGTGCCTAAATCAATCCCCACCACTTTCTCACTCACTATTCTTAACGTCTTACATCGATCATGCCTCAAACTCCTGTGATCGTAATTTTTTCTAGCACGAAGCGGAATAAACTTCGTTCTCTTGATCGTTTTTTGGCCTAGAAACGGAGTTTTGTTCCCCGTTTGGGGAAACGGGCAGTGGAGGTGCGCCGCAGTAGCCATGACCGTTGTGTGCTGTGTTTTTGCAGTATCTGATCGCTTCCTAGGAAATTGTTGCAGAAATAGCAAGAGCGGGAGAAGGGGTTTATAAGGAAGAAAGATTGAACAGGGGTTTACTTGCAGGATTCTAGAGAAATCTCGAGTGGCAAAATGGTCATTTTCAGTTGGTGAATAGATTTTGAGGACAGTCCAGGAGGTTCTCGTAGAAGCAACGAAAATCTAGCAATTAGCATGGGTGTTTCTTACATTATTGCATTTTCCACCCCTTAATCCATCTTATTACTTTTTGACCCCTTCAATTATATATACAAAAATTTTGAATCGAGATTTATATTAAATTATATGTACAAAAAATTTGAAATAATATATGTTAGTTTGATCAAATTTGAAATTTATCAGTTGAGTTAGAGAGCTCGAATTTAAAAATGCTCGACTCAAATCATTAAACTGTTATGTTAATTGAGCTAATGGAGTGGTTTTTAGAAGAATTATATATTTAAGTGTTGACTTAATCTTATTGGATGTGATTGGTGGCAATTTTATTCTCCTTAACTTATTTCAAATAAATACAAAAATATTAAAATCAAAACAAACATTAATTAATAATTTAATATTACACTTGATTGACTACCCTGTAAACAAGTGGTCTCTATTATGGGCTTGCGGTAGAAAATGTCATGATAGCCCATAAATAGCCCAATATCAGTATCTTAAAAGGCCCAATTTAATATGCTTGTAGCCCAAAACCCATCTCTTAATAGGCCCAATGTAATATGCTTGCAGCCCAAAATAGCTTCACATTACAAAAGAGTTGGACATCTCAATAATATTGCAGGTCACCCAAATCCAATTCTTAAGTTTCAAGAATCTTTCATTTTCTTCTTCATATTGATCACTGTGGTTCCGACACCTGTTAGGCGTATGTTCTGCCATGTAGGATTAATAAAATCCATGGATTGAGGAGAGAGAGCCACACACTTCATAATCTTATCCTCTCAAACCCCGTTTACTTGGCCGGATAAACCCGGATTACTGAAAATAATTCGGGTTTATCCGGCGTTTACTTCGACGGATAATATCCCGGGTCAATCCAGGCGACCCGGGATATATGACTAATCCTGGGATAAAACGCCGGATTGTTATCCCGCCATGTACCCTGGGATAAAATTTATCCCATGGGATAAGGAGAAGCAAATTACTGTTTTATCCCTGTTAGAATTTGTTATTACAAAAGTGTCCTATATAATATCAAGGGCATTTCAGTAATTTTACACTTATCCCCCTTAATCCCACAATGTAAACGGGTGATAGGATAAAAATTACATCCGAAATCCAACAGTAATCCGGCAAAGTAAACACAGGATAAAATTTATTAAATTATCCCTATCCCACATTTTATCCCATTTCCTATCCTATCCTATCTAATCCTAACAAACAAAGTAAACAGGCCCTCAAAGGACATGAAATGACTTGGGTATTAATTCATTATCACATGTTATTAGTTCATTATATATAAATAAATATGGAATCTCAATTGATGAAGTTTTAAACTTCTTGGGTTCATAAGTCCATTAAGATCAACATAAATTATCGTATACCTAATCATATTTTATTTGGTATTTTTTTTATTGTTAGAAAGGTGTGCGATAACTTTGCTCGAGTAAATTTTAGATTGTGTGAAATTTAATGAATGATGTGAATTTTGTATTTAATTTAAAATTGAATATAATAAAATTTATAAAGTAATGATCAAATTATAATTACAAAATGATGAAATCTATCAAACTTTATTTTGTAACGATTTGTTAATTGAGTTATCATAAGATACTTATTGAATTTGTAAGATGATCGAATAAATCTGAAAAAAAAAAAAAAGAAAAAAAAAGAGGAGAAAAGAGTGAGAGAGAAATAATATGTCATAATATTTGTGAAGAATATCGAGTAAAAATCACTAAATTCAAAAAAATAAATCTTAATACAAATGCATAATTAGATCCGTACATCCCTCAAGCCAATTCATAAATAAAGTAGTCGGGTTTGTACGTTATATTCAAATATCATTCACCATTTTAATTTAAACTAGAATTACATTTTCAATTTAAAAAAAAAAAAAAAAACTTGGTAGTTCGTAGAAGAGAATTCGAGTGACGCTGGATTGATTATGACATCACTTTTCATGAATGATGAGTGGCGTATAATTCAACACATGTTGCTCCAGAATGAACACACACAAATCCAAGAGAGAGAGAGAGAAAAAAAAACTCCCATTATTCTTCACATGATCCATCAAACAGTGATTCTAGAGAGAGAGAGAAAGAAAGGGGCTGATGGCTCATCTGCACCACAACCTCACCATTTCTGTTAAAGGGTCAGCACAAAAACTCTTTTGGAGGTGTGAAGGAACAAAGTTCCACAGTCTGAGCTTCGTCAACCAAAAAAGAAGATTCGAGAAGAAGAGAGGGGTTATCCATTGTTGCAGTTCTCCGACATCAACCTCTGCTGATCAGCAAGTGAAGTATGGAATCACAGAAGCCAAGAAACTGCAGTTTGGTTATCTTGTCAGTGATGTTGACTGGAAAGTAAGGAGGATGGTTGAGACAGACGAAGAAATGAGGGGAGTAGCCTATGTTCAGGCTCAAGCATTTCATCAGCCTGCGCCTCTGTTCGACGACATGTTGTTTGGGTCCTTCAAGGTAATTGATTCACTTCTATCAACCCGGCCCGATCCCGGCGCACCAATGCATGGTATAGGGAGGGGTCGGATCATCCGGTATTAGCTTGGGTCCAATAAATTATTCGTCCAACCCGGTCCATATATGAGTTTTTAACAGACTTTCGGTCGGGTCAGCCCACAACTTTCCTGCTTGTCAGGGTGTTGGCTCATCAAGCCAGGCTAATTGGGTTCGATTGTATTTTTGAACTCAATCAGGCCGAGTCCATTTTGCAGGCTCATCTGCCATCGAGTTGTTGGGCTCATTTGGTCAGGCCCAATGGGCTTCGTTGCATTTTAGAATTTGAAATATATAGCCCAACCCAATTTATGTGCCTTTTGGGCATGTCCATCAGGCCCAGCCCATTTTGCAAGCTCTACCTCTATTGTTTTGCAAGCTCTAACCATACATCAGTTTCATGCATCATACAGGCTGAAGTGCTTTCAGGGCTTCTTTATAGGCTAAGGAACTCACCTCCTGACAGGTAATTGAAAACCAGAAATTTGGGCATTGTGAGTATGAAGTATGCAATTGAGTCGAGCGCGAGCTCAAAATATAAGCCCGGTCTAGTTCAAGTTGAGATCGTATTGACCTAAGTCTCAACTTAATTACAACTCCGACTCCGTATATAGTAAGAACACATTCAACTGATCGTCATTACACAGGTATGCATGTTTGGTAGCAGAGCCCGGAAGTGATGCTCAGGAATCGGAGAAAGAAGTTGCAGGAGTAGTTGATATTACAGTTGTTCGAGAAGATTCTGTTCTTCAACATCTCCCAGGGGCAGAGGAGTATCCTTACATATCAGGAATAGCTGTTCTACACAAATTCAGGTTCAAATCTAGCAAGAATCTAAAACTTTAATCATACCAAAAAAAAAGAAATATAACAAAACCAAGCTGTTTTAAAATGATTTGCAGGAGGAAGAAGGTGGCCACTACATTGCTAAAAGCCTGTGATATACTCTGTGCTATATGGGGTTTTGAATACCTTGTTCTTAGAGCTTATGAAGATGATTATGGTGCTCAAAAATTGTATGCAAACGCGGGTTACAGAGTCGTTTCAGGAGATCCACCATGGATGAGTAGCTGGATCGGACGAAGGAGACGTGTACTTATGGTTAAACAAATTAACATGCAATGACTACTTAATGATGAAGCATTATGAGCATTTGCTGCCTTTGAAGCATTATGAGCATTTGCTGCCTTCAAAGTTATCACAAGTCTAAAGGAAATACTGGTTATCAAATGTATCCATAATAGCAAAATTCGCTATGACCATTTTTATCTTTAATAATACAAACATTTGTTCAGAATCAACTTTCAAGATTCAGACTGTCCTTGACATAACTTCAACTCGCAGATGTTGAAATTTGTAGCTTAAAGCAACAGCTGATGAATTCCAAGCCCACTTACGCCCAAAACTTAATGACCCGGGAAAAATGAAAGTGCCGACAAGAGAACAATGCGCAAAAAGTTTATACAAATGTTTTGCAGTAATTGTATTTACTGAAGGACAGAACAGAAATCAGCAATGAGATAATGATAAATGCGGAAGTACACATATTGGCAAAGCATCATAATGAAAATATGGTTTTCAACAGTATCCCCTGTGTAAGATTAACAAATAACTTAAAAGATGAGATCATCTATCTCTGTAAACATGCACTAATCCCGCTATACAGCCATAAATTTATGGACATGACGATCACATATCAGTGTTACACCCATCACCTACAGATTGAATTATCTCAATATTAGCAAAAAACTTTAAAGGACCTGAAGCACTTCCCAAATTCCACATTTAGGTATTGGTGGGCTGAGTACACAGTAACTAGAGTGAAGCCAGGCCACCACTTACCCAGTTATGATGTGCCAGAAATTGACTTGTAGCCTTCTCTCTCTAGAATTTCAGCTATGGAAATATCTCCAGTCTTCACAATCCTGCCATTCTCCTGCAACCAAAATAGTTGTTGATGCATGGTACAAACTAAATCCTAATATGAAGAGACAGCTAACCACATACTTTAGAGTGGCAGATTATTTTCAACACCGTTTTTGCAAGGAAATAGAATAAATATATAGACCATTAATTGATTAAAAACTATTTTAAAAAAATGATAAAGTCAGCTTTTTTTTTTTACTGCAATAGACTTTCTTACGATGATATGGATGTATGTTGGTTTTATGAATTCCAAAAGCCGTAAATAGTGGGTGATCATCAAAACTGCATTCTTTGGGGTCCGGAGTCCATTAACTGCTTTTGCTACATCTCGAAGAGCATCCACATCTAAACCAGAATCAATTTCATCTAATATAGCCAGTTCTGCACCAAGAACCTGCGATAAACAGGACTTTTCAGCATATTTCACCAATTACAAGACAAACCTGAATTCGGACAACGTAAAACAGAAATGTAACGCCACTACCCCTCCCCAAAACAAAAACAAAACAAAATCCAAAACACAGACATTTAAGCTGGCATCCACTCACTATCCAAACAAATAAAGAGCATGTGGGCCGTTGTGATTTCTAAGAAATAACAGTTTATGCAGGATAAAAATTGCTCAGTGTTGTTGGAATAGTCAAATTGCTGACATCATCCAAAGGATTCACTTCTCATGAACTTAAATGATCATTTTCCGTTCAGTAGTATAGTAATTTTTCCCTCTGTACGTATATGATTTCTAATCTTCTTTAGGAAGAGTTGAGTGTTCTTGGATGAAGATTTGTTGGGCGCAATAGTTCTGAACATTATAACAGAAAGATCTACAGTAAAAAGCATATTACTGTATTCATAAATTTCATTTCAAAAAATTCAACCATAACTCAAAAAATTGTAGTAGCATTCCGTAAAAGATCATAATCTCAAGTTAACTATGCAAAACTACTTTCCATAAGCAAAAGGAAGAGATCCTATACCGCAAGCTGTAATATCTCATTGCGCTTTCTTTCTCCACCGCTGAATCCTTCATTCACATTTCTGTTCAAAAAGTCTATTTTCATATTCACGATATCGAGCTTGGGTGCCACATAGCCATAAAACTGCAAGAATGAAATATTTTTATTGTGAGTTTTAGGAACACAGTCCTAAGGTGCATTTCAAGTCTAGCCACACGTATTCCACCAAAAAGAGAGGAGAAAAGAGAAAGTGGATGGTATGCAAAGTTTTTCACAGCACTTGTGCAGCCATTCCAATATGTATAATTTACAAAAAAAAAAATAATAAATAAATAAATAAAAAGAAAAACACCGTTAAAGGAATAACTAACACATTTGCATTGTTTTTTAGGTTAATAAACATTAGAAACCTGTGACTTCATTTATATTTTCAAAATATTGTTTACAGGAAATAGACATGTTGATGCTTGCTGGGCATAACTTCCGTATCTTACTGGAGTTGATCATAATTCTTTGCTAACTCTCTCAAACATCATCTTTTATCTACCAGAGAATCAATCCATAATTATGATTCATATTACAGTAGTGATATTATACAAAGAAAAACGATATATTAGAAGTAATACTACCTCAATTGGACCAAGTTCTGGTAATCCAAGTTTCCTTTGCCGAGCATTGTAAGCCATATTCAAGAAGTCAATATTGCTAACACCAGGAATTTCAACTGGAGACTGAAAGCTCATAAATAATCCAGCTATAGCTCTTTCCTCAGGTTCCATCTCAAGCAGATCTTGTCCTTTGTATGTTACACTGCCTCCTGTAATTTCATAATCTGGATGGCCAACAAGGACCTAAGACATAAAACAATCACATGCATGTTCAAACAAGAAGTAATTATAACTTCACACGATTGAAACTGATAGCCTTATACTTTTCCCCAAATACGCAAATGAATAAAGGACCAACTGAAATAACATAACAGCATATTTATAACAGGGCACATATGACAACCACGATGAAGAAAGCTACAATTCGAAACCATTGAGATTTAAAAATGAAAGAGAGAGAGAGAGAGAGAGATTAGTCCCTTTTGAGAACCACCACATAATAAATCAGTAGTATATATTTTTGCTATTTTTTCCGCTAATAACCATTTTATTATTTATTAATCAAATAAGCAGAGGCATATTGCATACATGCCTACTGTAGACTACATGCGTAAGGTGTTTCTCTTGGCCCCATATGCTTCAAATGACACAAATACACAATATCTTTAACTAGTTCATCATTACACTTTGGGTCAGCTCAAGCTTGCTCAAGAGAAATTTAAGCAAGATTTGGGTCAGCTCAAGCTTGCTCAAAAGAAATTTAAGCAAGATCTGGGTCAGCTTAAGCTTGTTCAGGAGAAATTTTAAGCAAGATTTGGGTCCGCTCAAGCTTTATTCTTTGCCCACAAAATTGTGGCAAGGACGATTCGAGCTGAATTTGGTTCATTTCAATAATCAAACAACACAAACTAGAGCTTGACTTTGACTTCAAGACTATATCTAATTGAAAAGCACAACCAACTCACTCAATCCTCTAAACTACAAAACTCGAAATCAAGACTTGACCAAGAAGCAGCACTAACCTTTGCAAATGTACTCTTTCCAGAACCATTCTTCCCCATTACGGCATGAACCTTTCAAATTCAGCAGAAAGATTAGAAGCAAAGACAAATAAGATACACTATCTCTCTATAAAATTAAGCTCTCTAGCAAAGTCGACTTTCTTTATTTGTTTGTCTTTCTTTGCCATCATATAATTTCGAAATTAGCTTTTGTTATTCTATGTTTAAATTTCAATTTTCTAGCTGAAAACAGATAAAGTTTGGACATAATTTTGATGAACTCCATGTTAATACTTCTCGTTGATCAAATTAAAACAAAAAATAAATGATATACGAGTTAATTTGAAAATTGAAGCACCTCTCCTTCGCGGACAGTAAGGTTAACGCCTTTCAGAATAGGCTGCTTGGACTCGACGATTACGGCGGAGAGATCTTTGACTTCAAGCAAGAGCTTAGGAGCGCCGCCACGGTCAGCCGCTGAGGATGAAGGGGTCTCGAAAGCAACAGTGGCCCTCGGCGTGAAGTTACGATGGGACTGCAGAGAATTACGGCGTTGAGGAGTGAAGGAATAAATTTTGAAAGAAAAGCTCTGAGCAAAGAGAGCCATTGAAATCAAGAGGGAGGTGCAGTAGAACCACAAATTAAATAAAGAAATTGGCTTCTTGAAGGATTCAGCAATTTGGTTTCCTTGTGGCTGAAGAAGAAATTTGAAGCAATTTTACTGAACGGGAATCACTGACACAAATTCAACCGGAAAGGTTTTTTGATGAGACGGGGAGAGAGAGAGAGACACGAGAAGAGAGCGAATCTGGCGACGATTTTGGTACCTACTGTACCACGCTTCTTAACTTTTTGTGTGCGACATATATACTAGTTCCCTTTTGTTATGGTGGATTTATCTTTTCCAAAAGTATCTATTAATACCAACATTATTTTGTCATATAAAATAATATAGATTATACATTGTTTGGTCTATTTAAATTATCCCAATTTTTTAAGTTGTAGTGGATAGATGGTATAATGTAATGTCTAATATTAGAAATAGATAATGTAGATTTAACATATTAGTTTATTTGATGAACTAGTTAAGATGAGCCTCATGGTATAATAAAAAGATATGATATAAATTATCAGTTGACATCAAATATAATATGGACTTAATAATCAATTTGGAGCCCGTAGATACCATGAAACAAAAATTATGCAAACTACATGTGCTTGAATATATAGGTATACAACAAGTTATCTCTCAAGCCAAGTATATGGATCAAATTACGTATCAATCTCGAGCCCCCCCCCCCAACATTGTAATATGGACTCCATGAACTTATGTGCTCTCGTAAATAGGTGTAACACAAGCTATCTGCCAATTATAATATATGCGAGCGAGCAACAAGCATCAGACCTAAATAAAATTTAATCCGCATATTGATCTCGAAGAAATACCATAACAGTCTCAAATAGTGACAGCCTACAAAAAGATGTTTACTTACAAGACTTTGTATGTTCAAAAAATATCATATATTTAAAAAGATACAATCTCATGCATAAGGTAACAACCTAGTTGTCATCATGATAGAAAAATGAAACCTATAAATAAGAGAAAGACACGGAGAGAGAGAGCGGGCAAAAAATGTTGGAAAAGAAAAAAAGAGTAAAATCTCATTATAAAAGTGTATACTCAAAATTATATATGGATCTCGATCTAAATAAATATAAAAGTTCATCAAATCAGTGTTTGGTTTTAAATATTATCCTCAGGGCTTTATCTATTAAGTTTTTTTTTTATAATTAAATTTTATATATTATAATTCAAACACGACATCGCCATTATAAATATAAATCAAAATTCACAATTGTCAGCTGCATATTGAGTTCAAGCTTGAATCACTCAAGGAGTTATCAAACTCAAGCTCGAGTTCAAATTGCACCCACCCCACAAGTTCAAAAGCATTTCGAGCAATTTTAATTGAATTGTAAGAAATCATAGAATATTTATACAAACAACAAAGTTGAGGCAAGACAAGCTCAAGTTTATCAAGCATGCAATGGAGACATAGTCTTGTTGGAGCCTAAGAGGCGAATTATGTTGACATAGTTGGTATTGAAGCTGATAAAGAACAATGAGCGAACTCATTTGCCTATCTAAAATCAAAGCCAAAATGCGTGCATGGAAATAATTATGTCTGTTAGAATTGAACACATAAAAGCCAAAAGCCAAAAGCTCAAAGCATCATATGAGCTCCAACTGCTTCCGGGTATTTCGTTACCACCATTACAGATTTAATCGCTTCTTCAGAAGCAAAAGCAATCGACAGCCCAGAACTGATACTCTAGACAGAACGTGCAGGAGAAGTTCTTAAAGAAGATTTTGTTCATCATCACCTCCAGAGGCCAGAACAGTAACTTCATGTATCAGGAATAGCTATTCTAATCTAATCCGGCGTTAGTTCTAGCAAGAATCTTATACCTTAATCACATCAAAAAAACCAAACAGAACAGAAAGAACCATTTACAAAAACAAGATATATTTTAACATGATTTGCAGGAGTAAGAAGATGTGGCCACTACATTGCTAAAAGCTTGAGATAGCAGGCAGCTGGATCAGAAGAATGAGACGAGTTCTTAGTTATGGTTGAACAAACTAACTAACATACGCGGGACGCATGTTGATGGATTGTATCAACACCTTAGTCTGAAGGATAATCAATCTTAGTATATTACATAATAGCAACATCTCAGATTTTAGAATGGGAAAAAGGCTACAAATGAATGTTCATAGATCTAATCCATCACAACTTGAAAATATAGGGACCCAAAAATATATTTGTTTTCTATTCCAACAATATAGAGAAAAATATAATTTATGCGTGCGCCATGGCACACTGTACTATCTTCTAGCAGTGAAGCTGTGCAACACGTTTAATCAAAAAGGCCACTTCCAAAATCCAAACGGAAAGCTGATAGATAGTTACAAGGAGGAGGCTGTAATAAGCTAGCAGTATTATGGGACTGAAATTTTTGGATCCATAAACACCTCGCTCCATGATCCCTTTTCTCTTCATTCTTGGTCCGATGATAACTGAAAGACAAGAATAACTATTTACATTAGTCTATTGTATAATAAATCATTTTTCACTTCTCGTAAAGAAAACATACATTTGGTAACTCGATACTAAGAAATTCCACAGAAGGAGAGCCATCTAATAAAAAGCGGATCACATTTACTGGAATGGAAATATGCGTAGCATCTGTAGCTCTGGACTGTGAGCTCTCAGGTAAGGCTTTATTTTCCTGAAAAATTTAATAAAAAGGTCATGTTACGAAAATAAGATATGCATTCTAAGAGCATATTGATGTAAACGTAATTTGGCAACATCAAAATATTCCAAAATTTAGGAACCAAAATGAACACTTGGGGGGTCCAAGAAAACTGTGTGACAGAGAAACTAAAGCAATCACAATTGTCAGAGATTTGCTTTTTCTAATCTTGATTTAAGAAACTTAAAATTTTAAAAAAGAAAAAAAAAATTGAGTGAAATACAAGGATGATACCATAGAATCATCAAATATCAGAACATCGGTAGCAATCTTCTCCAGTAACTTAGTAACAGTTTCAATGCTGATATTCTTCTCTCCGTATTTATTCTCAGCTGTGAACTTCAATACCCTCAAATTCTCGAATATAATAGGTTCGCGTGCTTGTAAATCAGGAACAACACATAGAACCTAAGAAAGTACACATATATGAGTCAGCAGACTATATAGCTATAATTCATGCAATTTTTAATAGTTTATAACCATCCTCTTCCTTGACATATCTTGACTCTGGATTACAATATCACATACCTCTTTCGTTATAAAATAACAATCAGAGTACCATATATTTTATTCCATGACTGAACTACACAATTCATTCATGTTCTTTCAAAATGTATTGATTCCAACAAGAAAAAAATCCACCCTCGATCGATGAGCAAACAATCAGCATAATTCTATAAGACAATAACATAAATAAAACATTTATAACTATCACTTTTCATTCTCCTTCTTGGCGCCATAAAAACACCAAGATAAAATTATGTAGTACCTCCATTGCCTTTGATGATAGAGAGAGGAACTTGACATTGCATACATGGCGAAGCATACTGAGAAAACTTTCTGAAATTCTTTTCTTTCTTTCACTTGCATTTACCATAGAACATGCTGTGGGATAACCCAGAACGATACAGGCCTTTTCCAAACACGGCAAACCTTCCTTGAAATTCACTTTGACAAGATGACCTTGGAACTTAAAAACAGCAAGTTTAGGGGCATTCACATTGATCATATGCTCATCGAAACATTTCCAAGGACTCCTCCAATACTTTATCTCCAAATTCTTAAGATTCGAGCAATCCACATCCAAAATCTTGAGTTTATTCACAGGTTTAATACAACATTTACTCAAAACCAAAGTTTCAAGATTCGGACACCCCGAAAACAGTTGGTTGTTGAAATTCCTATCGGAGAATTCAAAATTCTTGAGACTCAAAACCTTTAAGTTGGGCAAAGAAACTGACTTTGGCAACTCTATGCAATTAATAGTAGCATTATGCAGGTGCAAAGTTATCAATAATGAGGAACCAAGCAACAATGGAGGCAGAGTAAGAGATTTATCCTTCACATAACCTCGGATTCGCAGATGTTGCACCTTAAATCGAGCGGCGTAATTGATGCAGTTCTGGATGAATTCCAAGTCGACAAACATATGCAAGGAAAGCCGAAACCTTACAAGATTGATGTCCTCCCTAAACTGCAAAACATGGTTCACATATGACTGAAAAGAAACAACACTGCAATTCTTGCCTAGATTATCATATGCATTGAAACGAAAATCAGGCAGCTTGAAATCAAGACACGGCGACAAAGTCCACAACAATTTGTAGCGCTTGGACAGAACTGATGTTCTAATGACGGATTTAGTGTCGAGAAAAGAGAGTATATGAGTCAAAATGCTGTCGGGTAAACAGCTGAGTCTATCAAGATCGTCTTTTTCTTCACTTTTTTCTTTACTCTTTTTGAACTTCTTGTCCTTCGACTCCATGTCTGAAAAGGGTTTGCGATCAAGTACTTAAAATGGTGAAACAAAGCAATAAAAAATACAAGATTTAAGATGGGGCAAATAGAATTTACAAACTAAATTGGCTAATCTTGATGGTTGATCGGATTCGGGAATAAATTTGAAGGTTTCTGCAAATAGGGCTTTTCGTGATCGTTGAAGAAATTTAAAGCACTTCACTGAATGGGAATCATTGACAGAGAAATTTAACTGGAAAGGTTTTTAGATGAGAGAGAGAGGGGTAGAGACGCGAGAAGAGAGAGCCCAGAAACGAAAAGTCGCACCAATTCTTGTCTTACTTATAAGGCTTGTTATTAAAAAAAAAAAAAAAAAAAAGTAGACATTGTTTGCTTTCATTGATAAGAACAAAAAATTAATTCTTTATTTTATGATATAGGTCTGCTACATAAATTATATATACATATATATATATATATAATTTCAAGTTTTCATATTTTTTTACGTATGTATCATATTCGTTCAAATTTTCTCTTTAAGTTAATTAGAAATAATAATTTAACAATGTAAAAAAATGAAAATAATAGTAAAATTGATTATTATAAAAAATATTGAATTTTATGTGGAATAACATATGAGGGAATTTGAAATAAAAACATTACATTCACAATCAAAATAGTTATTCAATAAAGGTTAGTAAGTAATAACACAATTTGTTCGCCCTTAAGTTTTCATATTAAATATTTTGTTTCATATTTCCCTTTTCTAATTTTTGTATTTATAATGAGGAAAAAAATTCAGAAATTTTTAGGATTTATAAAAATTTTGTGCAAAATACAATCTTTAGTTAGTATATGATTTGAGATGAAAGCATATAGAATACTTTTTAATTTGGTCTAAAATTGAAATTGTTGTTTATGTTCCTTAATAATTTCTTTTGTTAATTAGTTTTTTTTACTTTTTTTAAAATTTAAAATATTTTATATTTAATAAGCATCATTTTTTACCAGGATAGTAAGTTTTTTCATTTATTTAAATTTATATATCTATCATATAGTGATTTAAATTAATTGAAACACAAATATCTAAAGAATAAGATGGAATTGTGAAAAATAAAAAAATGTGGAAGGTTTGGGACGAAATTGTATTAAGCTCTCGCAATAGTTGACAATTTAACCTTGAGGGGCCACTGCCAGCTTCTGTACACAGTCAAAATCTCTCTCTTGACGGTGTTGCTAGCCATAGCAACACTGTCAAGGTACATCTGAGCTTGTTCAAAGGTCACAAAATTATACGAATACTGCACAAACACTCATGTGTCCCTGTATGGGGAAGTTATAACTGATGTGTTACTCTGTTCTTGCGCGTTTAGATTGAACCTGCTTCATCCAATCAATGCATTCTTCTGCCGATCCTGAGGAATGCGCGAGCTGCCACTCGATCAGTTTCTGTTGCTGCAGAGAGAGTTGGGGGGAGCGATATCAGTTTTGCATATTGCGACTACCTTGCAATGGTTTATGACAGAGGAGGAGATAGGCATACCCATTCTTTCACGATTGGCCCGCCCGATTTTATCTGCAAGATACTCATGATCTCTTTACCATTTACCAGTGGTTTCAATTCCCAAACTTTCTCCAATCCTGCATGGAATGTACGTGAGCTACATCAGCAATAATGCAAAGGCGACAAATTTAGCAGGCCAGCCCAACCCAGCCGGGCTGGTCGGGGCAGAAATGTCTTCAAGCCAGTATTCTCTGTAGGCCCAACCCAGACATATCCTATTACTAGGTAAAAAGATATCAAGCCGGCCTGAAATTTTGGGCCGAATAGTCTTGTTGAGCCATTCAGGCCACGGCTTTCTCGGGCTGGCAAGTACTGCCTAGCTAGATTCAATTTTCAAGGGGTTCAGGCCAACCCACCGAGTGCAAATAGCCACTTCTAACAAATGCAAATTTACTTATGTATGGAGACAAATAATTGTAAGACCTTGGATTTTTTTATAAAGACAGGAATCATCTGTTCCAGAGGTGACAAGTGAAATGCTCAAGAATGAGGATATAGTTAATGCTAATTACCCATTTCCACAATTGCACTCTCTATCCTTCTATATAATGCTCTTCTCTCATTCAATTCAGTGTCATCGCTTGACAATTTCTTACTCGAAGCAATATCCTCAGGGTATAAGTGCAAAGCAAGCACCAGTGATGCTCGCCAAAATTCTTTAATTTCTCGAAGAAGCAACCCTGTGCATGACAAAAAAAGAGCTAGCTAGTCAATTGTATGATAGTCATGATTGAAATTGTTTTATACTATTCTCCATTTTGATCAATGTGTATCAAAATTGTATGATATTTGAAGAGGTTATCAAGAATAGAGATGTTGAAAATGATAAAAGTGAGTTTCCAAGGGAGAAAGATCATTTCACCAGCTAATATTCGGCGTTTTGAAGTAAGTGGAACATCAATAGTTACTTTTTTCTCATCATCTTCAAGAGTCTGTAAATTCTCATCAGAAATGATCGACGGAATTAAGGATAGAAATTTCTCTGCTGCTAGATGCATGCTTATAACCTGCAACAAGATAATTACAGTCATATTTAAGCATAGTTAATAAACCAAAGGCACACAATGGCAATATCTAGAACATAAAAATCATAAAAGAACTACCACATACTGTTTCTGCATCACTAGCCTTCAACTTGAGAGAACTCCGAAAGATGTAGCTAACAACTGGAATCTGTTCAGATGATGCAACATCAGTAAAGATAGAAACAGACAAGAAAATGGAAAAGACAATTCACATATGTTTCAGATGAAGCAAATGTGTAGGGGAAAAAAGAGGGAAAAAAAAAAAAGAACGACACAATCAAGATTATAGAATAACAGAAATACAAGCAAAACGGGGAACTTTTACACCACATGATCACGTGTGTGATAGTCAAAGAGAATGAAGAGGCAAATGACTGGTAATGGGGAAAAACATGGCAAACTGGAAAGCCATAAAATAACTAAACTTGTTGCAGTGACTCTATAAATGATGTGGGAAATGCTTAGAACAATTAAGCAGAACCAAATCCTCAAGTATCTACCAGCAGACCAAAAACAAAATAATCATATAACTATGAGCACTATCGCCATCTTTTCTAGTTAGATTATAAAATAGACAAATGTTATGTTAACATCAAGAGTAAATGTGTGTGAGAGAGAGAGAGAGAGAGGTTATTACATAGGCCAGGGAATGGATAAAATATGCTAGATCACTTTACCTTTTTGCCTTTCTTGTCTTTGTAAACAGTATTTCTGAGTGGTAGAAGCAAAGCACCATATAGACAGAGCCTCTGCTGGTCGTCCTAAAAAAAAACACAATAGAAAACAAAATTGAAACTTACATGTCTATCTCCAAAAGGAGATCAAATGCATTAGAAAAGTGGTCAATATATGCAACATCATTTACCCTAAATACGAGATAAGTAACAGTTTAGCAGCTATAGGATTTTCACATTAACATCTCTATTTACTATGACTAGAAGCTAGACCACAAAGAACCCTAATAAGTAGTTTTAGTGGGTTTCACTCCCAATGCAGTCAATGAGTTGCCCCTGAAATTACCAATACCAAGTGAGTTTATGTCATTATGAGATAGGCATTAAAATAAATAACAAGGGGTTAATTAAGGCCATGAGATAAATAACGATTATGTAACGTAACAAGCAGAAAACTAAATTGCCTAGATGCACCTGGGCTTTAATTAGATTTGGTACAGCTATTTGAAGAAAAGTATATTGGGGGAAATTGTTTTGGAGAGATGCTCTGGGAAGCACATGCATAAGGAGAAAAGACATTGAAATAAGTTGTGCATAGTGCGTTTCATTTTGGGAGGGCAAACTACGATTAAGAACAGGATCAACAATGAAAACAAAAATATCCTAAAATCATAAAAAGTAGGACTGCTCACTACTATGTTTGAGCATTAAGGCCTTGTACACATTTCCGAGCTTTTTAAAATTTATCTGAAGGCAATAATGTTAATTGGCCCTGTATGAATTCAGCACTCACAGTGAAGGAGGAGGACCCTATTAACTGCAAGACTCTCCATGTTGAATCCATGTAAGCAACAGAAAGCCTAATTGAATGAACAATAAATAGTTAGGTGAGATTCAAGGGGGAAAAGGAAAAAGAAAAACAAAATCTAGCACACAAGAGAATATAAATAACAATGAGAAGTGCCCATGTACCAACATTGATGTGTGTGTGTGTGTGAGTGAGAGAGAGAGAGAGAGAGAGAGCTTACTATGAGCAGCCTGACTTTTAATTACATTTAAAGTAGTAGTGTGTACTTCATAAAAATGAAACATAGGTCACTCATAAAAATAAAATGAAGACTGACAAAATACACCCAAGTTATATGTAACAAGATACCTCTCGCATCCTTCTGGAGTTGAAGGTTCCACCAGAGGTGGAAGACTGAATACAGCCCAAAAGAGCTGCAAGTCAGAAACGTAGGTCATTGCTCTCACAGGTTGATTGCCAGACATCATGAGATCAATCTGCATAATAGAATATAGACCAAAAAGAGCCACTGTTGGAATCATTGGGAATTACCAGAAAATGAGAACTCTTCATTCAGTCTGTATAGGAGCTATTAGACGCATATGAAAGCATACCTCATGACCGATACGCTCTCTGCTAATTTTATCAGAAATGGCAGCTTTCACATCCTCGTCTGCAGCAGCTATCTTCAATTCTTCATCCAGCAAGAATCCAAACCGTGCACCTGATATATATTACAATAAAGATTCATTCTAACACATAAAGCATCAATTTCTTTTGTATAGAGAATAGGAAAACTGAAGTTCCCTGTAGATTACCAAACCGTATAGCTCGGAGAACTCGAAGTGGATCATCTAGAAATGTCTGCTTTGGAGGTAATGGGGTCACTATTTTTCCAGATTTCAAGTCTGCAATGCCTACAGATGGTTGTAAACAAAAAAAGCTAAGTCAATGAGAATGGTACCAAGCATTCTAAGAATAAGAAGTTGAAAAATATTTGAATAGAAAAATGGAAACTTGTAATACCTCTTTGTGTAAAATCTTCAACTGAACTTGTATTAATGTTGTAGAACAAGCTGTTAGATAGCAAGTAAAAATATCAGGGGACTCAAAAAGTTTAAGTTATATTGATATGTAAGCAAATACATAAATAAATTTCAACGCATATGTAACCCCACTGACAATGTACATTGCAATAACTACATACACAATTTTATAAAAACTCAGCTCACCCAAGGTAAGGATCGAGACAAGACATTGGGACTTAGAGAGGGATAAAACATGGAACAGCAGTCTCCACATCTCTTAATGTGTATAAATAGGATCTAGAAATGAGAAGTTCGACAAGTACCTATTGATTGTTAAATCCCTCCGATAAGCATCCTCTTCAGCAGTGCCAAACCTCTGCAAAAAATACATTTATAAAAAATTCATGCAATTTCAGCTTTGATAGTAAATCGACTGTCTGCCGAGTTTGTGGGTTAAAGACAATAAGCACCATTGTTGGGATACGGCTATTCTCACTGTAGTCTTCAGCTCTTAAGTTGACAAAGTCAATCCATACATCCAAAAGGCGCATCCTTGCTGTTTCCAAATGTTTTGACTGATCAGGATTGCTGTGAATCATCAGAAGGAAACAACATTATGCACGCTTTCATTTTTAAAGTCCGAAAGCAAACGTGTCAAACTTTTACAACAAAAATAAGGTAAAAGAAAAAAAAGATCTCAACAAGAAAGAACGACAATTCTCATGCATAAAACCAAGAGTAACATATCTCATTCATCTTTCAATTGTTGATAACATTTTATATATAGTCAAAATCAATTAAAAAAAAATGATCAGGTGAAGTAGAGAAGGAAAAATACCACTGTATGACACCAATTCCTTGAGTCTCTTCGCCTGTAGAAGACAAGTATTCATTCACCTTTTCACAGAATTCCCTACCCAACATGTTGTCAAGTGCAATATCAATATCATAACATTCTTTCCCCAGGAGCTGCCAGTAAGAAAAATGGACATCAAGAAAACATCAGTGGGGTTGATCCAAAAAAGGTGAGCCAGAAAAATTAAAAGTCTTCATTATTCCCTATCAATTACGACTTGATCATAGTGCACCTTGAAATATATACCACAAATCAATTCGTTCATAAACTAACCTATGATAATCCAACATAAAGATTGATTTTTTTTCGAAATATTTTAGCAATACGAAACAGTAATCACCATGATTTTATCCCGTCTCTTTATGTGCTAACACATTAAAGATTAACGGATAGAACGAACTGATTGCAGACCTTATCGCGAACCCAGCCGCCAGCAACGCGAAGCTGGGTTTCGAGGTTGAAGTGGCGGAGAACTTGGAGAAGACGGTCGAATATTTGCTTCTCCTTGGCCGTCAGATCAATATGGTCCTTAACGTGAACGGACGGCGGTGATGTACACATTGTTCCTTCGACAGAAAAACTTCGGGAAAAGCAAAAAATATAACAATAATGGCGCAAACGCAGAGGCCCGGTCTTCAGAGTACGTCTGGGAAGAGAGGGTTGAGTAGAGAACTGGGAGAAATTGAATGGGTTCAACGGGAGAGAGAAAGGGGCTTTGGAAGAGGAAATAAGAAAACGAGGGTTTAGCAGTCCCATGGCATCTCAATAAATAAGTCTTTTCCAAGTCTGTGAAACGTAATACACGCATCACCCCCACCCCCCCCCCCCCCCACCCTTGCCCACAATAAAAAATAAAAAGATAAAAAAATATATAATAAAAAACAAAAAGATAAAAAAATATTAAAAGATAGTTATTCCATCTCAAAGTTTCTAAATGCACCTTATTTAATAAACATATTTTACCTATAATAATTATAATTTTTTAATTAATTTATCTCTACTTAATTTTTGTTTGCTTTATACGATAGAATAATATATGATAAATAATATTAGGATATGTAATCCAGTATTATATAAAAAATTATGCAATACATGAAATTCTTAATTGATTTATAATATAATATTTGCTACAACATATTAAAATTCGGATAATATGTATAATAACTTTTATACCCTCAATAATTTTAAGTTATTTATAATTTTACTTTAATGTTTGTCTCTTTTTTTTCAAATAACATACATTTCCCAAGAAAAGTTATTCCATTATTTTGCTGATATATTTTTTATTTCAAATTTTATAATTTTTTTCATATTGATTCAATTATAAAATATTTAAGAATTATTTTGCTGATATATATATATATTCCAGATTTTATAATTTTTCATATTGATTCAATTATAAAATATTTAGGAATTCATACAAATTTGTCTTCTTAGTATAAATATTACATATAATTTCACTTGAATAATTATCCATTCATAATTCATGTGCCACAATGTATAATTGAATAGTATAATGGTAAATTAGGATAGTGAATAAGTATTAATAAACTTAAATTTATATTTGTTAAGCATAACAAAATTAAATATAATATTAAAATATTTCTAAAAAAATTGTTAATCCATTAATTTTTTTATAACTTTTTAGTACACTCTCATATTAATTCAAAAGCAATATTTATTTTAATTAAAATAATACAAGTGAAAAAAGATATATAAATAAAAATTCATTATACCCTTAAAAATGCTAATTAATAATGTAACATCAAGAAGAGTGTGGGTTAAAGTGGTTCAAGTTTTTAAGTGAAAGAAGGTCATAATGGTTCTCATCCTATACATGGGATGCAGAAGGGTATAATGGTTCTTACCCTATAAATGGGATGCATGTTTTAGGGATTATGTATACAAAGATCATCCTTTATACCGGGCTAAATGGATATCTGATCATTCAAAACAAATATTAGATTTCAGCTCTTATCAAACATTAAGATTCAGCTTTTATTATGCATATCAAACAATCCCTTAATATAAAAGACGAATGGTGAGATTTTTTCTCTTCTTAATATATGTGTCTATACAATTAATTGTCACTCTCTCATTTTTTTCCTCTTTTCTATTTTTATTGTTCACTAAAATAAAAAAATTCAAATATTTTTTTTTGGTTTTAAGTTCGTTTTTAATATATAATATATCAAATTAATTTTCTTTATGTAATCTTTAATTTAACACCATCTATTGTATATATTGAAGTAAATAATTATATTTAAATTATGAATTATAATTTTTATGGATAAAATATGAATTAATTATAAAATTTTGATATATCTATGAATTTAAATAAATAGGATATCAAATTTTATTGGATATAACTTTAAAATATAAATAATTATTTTAACAGGTGCTGCTGAATTGGATGGTGAAGCGATGAGACTGTGGAGTGGAATCATCTCTGTGAATGTAGTAATAGGATTCTACATTTATATGGCCATGAAAGAGTGTTCGGACAAACACGAGCCGAATCCTAAGTTCCTTGCAGATGCGAAGGCTAGCATCAACCACTCCAGCCCGAGTGAAGTATTGGAGGACCATTCCAAACGTGAATAGCTTGATATCAGCTCCGGCTGCTTGCTTGTGTTTATTAACAGCCCGTCTCTAACTTACACATTCATATCGGTTTTTGTCTACGGGTTTGTAGAAGAGCAAATTAGTGTTAGATATTTTGATATAAGTGAACCAATTTTATTTTTTTCTTTCCAAAACAATATTTGATCCATAAAAAAAGCTCAAACTAAATTACAGACAACAGTCGATTATCTCTAACTGTTGAATCGAACAAAATGGTTGAATTGAATCATCAATTTATAGTTGATTATCAGCCCAGCTTTAAAACACTGGATTTAGTAGTGATGAATAGATGGTAAAATGCAACTTGAGATTTTGTAAATATTTTTACAAATATTTAAAAAGGTTTTTGAACTATGGAAATATTTGAAATTTTTTGAGTTGTGATAACATTATGCACAAATTCTCTAATGTTTATTTATACTAAAAACTATTTATTGTAAAAAGAAAAATGTACATATTAGCTATTATATTATCGGCTCAAATTATACCTTAATTTTGCCACTAAAATATAGATATATATAGTAAAATGACTTTTTTCTATATTTGTTATTATTATTTTTCCGCCTATTTTTCTTTCCACAAATGAAAAGACGAATTATATTATTAACCAATAAACATTCATTTTAAGTTTTTATATTTTTTTGTTAATATTGGTAATATTACTAATTTTATCAAGACCAATAAAAATGGATTCATATATCTTGATAATTACTTGATTTTAACAAATCAGTTATGGATTTGTGGCAAATTTGATGCTATACATAATAATAAAAAATAATCACATTGTTATACCAACTTTTATACAATTTTCTTGATTTCAAAAGAAAATATTATATATTTGGTAATTTGATTATTGTATTTTATAAATAAATTTAATTAATGTTCACATATGATTTTATTTAAAATATTTATATCTTTATCATAATCATGGTACATATATAACATATTGAACATAATTATGTATATATTTTAAAATATTAATTTTATATATTTCTAAAATTTAATAATATTATATTATAATAATATATGCGTGCATTGCACGAGAAGAACGATACTTCTTTTATATATATGAGAAATAGGATCCCCTTAAATATTAACTTAATTATTTTTTTTTAAATATTCAATAAATCTAAAAATCAACAAATTATATGATAAATGTATTTAAATAAGTCAATAACTTAATAAAGTAAAATTTAAAATTATGTAGTAATTTAAATACAAAAAATGGTTGAGATTTGATGATTTGTTATGTTTTTTATATTTAAATATTTAAGGTCTTTTGATTTTTTTTATTAAATAATTTTTAGCTTTTATCATTTTATTTTTAAGTTTTTGTAAATTTATTTTATTTTGTTTCAATATTTTTTGGATTATCTAAATATTTTTCTAAATTTTTAAATATTTTTAAAATTTATTTTATTATTTTAATTTTTAAAAGTATCTATTTATTTGGTAATAAAAAATTTATGGGCATATTTTACTATTAAAAGTTAAAGATCTTATTTATATAAAAGATAATTAAGGGTGTAATATGAATTTAAAGTACTGATTCAGACTAATTTTTATCTATTTCTCATTATAACATTTTCACAGTAAATAAATATTTCCAAATATTGGTTAATAGTTTACAAATGTTTTCACGGACATCAAAATTTAAGAATATTTTCAAATATTTGTGCACAATAAACACTATTTAAAAATTTATATAATTCAGGTTACTCTTGAAATGTAAGTGAAGAGTTTAAGATTCTTAAAATGCATTTTACCTAAATAATTGGAGATAAGTATCAAATAAATGAATAATTAAGTCGGAAAAGGATAAAATATTTATTTAAAAAAAAACTAAAACTTTTTTAGGGGAATAATTACTAAAATAATTAAATGGAGTTTCTATCCCCACCACTTTTTTTACTTTTTACACCATAAAATTTTTTTGGACAAAAATATACATCACACAATTGACCAATATGCCCTTTATAAAAAAATATTATTTTGGAACCGTGCATTTGAAACCCATTTTGGAACCAATATACCAAACTTTCTTCCCATTTTGGAACCGTTCATTTGAAACCCATTTGAAACCCTAAATATTTCAATCAAAATTTTGATTTCTTCAGCATCTTTTTTCCTTATATCCATGGACAATCAACATTTATCTGTAAATTCGATAAGTTTTTCAGATGTTTTATTGTAAGTTTAGGGTTTTATATATTCAAAATGTTACAGCAGAATTCGAAAACAGCGTACTTTGATTTCGGAAGCGTTCGGCCTGCATCAGCCGAACATAAGCAGCAACGTTCGGCCTTTAGCAACCGAACACTTCACATGGCGTTCAGCGGATACAAACTGAACACTTCACATGGCGTTCGGAGACCTTAGGCCGAACATGTCCTGTAATGTTCGGCGACCTTAGGCCGAACACATCCTGTGATGTGCGGTTTTTACATGTCGAACGCATGTTCGGCTGTTGCAGGCCGAACACAAATTATCACATTTTTTAACTTCTTTTTGTCGTTTTATGTTTCATTTAATGTTATTTGCAGGAGACATCAAGAAGAAGTACTTTTATTTCAAATAACAATGAGTTGGTTGTTGATTACCCAGATGTGTTTAATACAATGAATTTGTTTGAATCACGAGAAAATTTGATTTGTTGGGTACGTGAAAAGGCTATCCCATTAGGCATGGTAGTGGTTGTGATGAGGTCAGAAATTGGAGATGAATGGAGACGACCTCGTTTGTGGTTAGGTTGCGAACGAGGGGGTAAATATCGTCCACAGAAAAAAAACATTCCACAGAGAAAAGTGAAAATCAAGAAACAGAGGAATGTGGAAGAAAAGAGGAAGAGGTAGAGAATAAAATAATTGAGAATCATCGTCGTGGAACCAAGAAATGCGATTGTCCATTTTGTCTAAAAGGAACATATTATAAAGAAACTGATGCATGGGCCTTGGAGGTTATTTGTGGTTCGCATAATCATGAGTTGACAAGATATTTAGAGGGTCACTCTTATGCTGGTCGTTTACTAAGGATGAATTGAAATTGGTGTCTGAGCTGTCTACGGGTAATAGCCGTCCTAGGGACATATTGTTTACTTTGCAGAAGTGGTATATAGAAAATAAATCCACGATAAATACTATCTACAATATTCGACAAAAGAATAAACAAGTCGAACACTGTGGCAGGTCACAAATGAATATCTGATGGGTAAACTTAAAGAGAATGATTTTTTTCCATACTAGGCGGTGTGAGCAAACAGATGCTGTCAAAGATATGTTTTGGGCCCATCCAACAAGTGTGAAGTTGTTGCGTGCATTCCCAAATGTCTTGTTAATGGATTGTACATACAAAACAAACCGCTACAAACTACCTTGTTAGAAATTGTCGGGGTGACTTCCACAAACATGACCTTTTCAGTTGCATGTGCCTATCTAGAATGTGAAAAGGAGGACAATTACTTATGGGCATGCAATGTCCTTAAAGATTTGATGGACCAATCCAACCTACCCAAAATATTTGTAACCGACCGAGAATTTGCATTGATTAATGCAATCGAGAGAATTTTTCCTAGTTCTCGTCATTTGCTATGTTGGTGGCACATCAACAAAAATATAATGGCCAAATGCAAGAAGTACTTTAATACAAATGAACAATGGAATTCTTTTTATTGTAATTGGAATTCGTTGATTTTTGCCGAGTCAGAGCACATGTTCGAAGAGTTGCTGAAGAGGTTTCATATTGATTTTTCCTATAAAAAAGATGTTGTCAAATATATCTTGGACAATTGGATAAATGGATATAAGGAACGATTTGTTTCTTGTTGGGTAAACAACTTGATGCATTTTGAAAATACCACAACAAACAGGTAATAAATAATCATCCGTCATTTATATGCTATATCATTTTTTTATTTCTGTATATATTGTATGTTATATGATCATTAATGATTTGATTTAATGTTTTATTTTGTAATATAGGGCAGAGGGCCAGCATGCCAAGTTGAAAAAACAACTTCAATCGAGTACATACAATTTTGAAACGTGTTGGGAAAAAAATTTCATTCTTCTCGAAACATCTCATAATGTAATCAAAAGTTCGTTCGAGAAGAGCATCAATATAGTCCAACATAGATACTCATCTCCTGTATTCAAAATGTTAAGGGATATGGTTTCTATCTCTGCTTTGGATATGATTTTGGATGAAATTGTTGGTGTTGGAGAAAATGGCATGGATCCTTTATTATGTGGGTGTATTTTGCGAAAGACTTGCGGTCTTCCATGTGCTCATGAGCTATCTGAATATGTTCGGGGGAACATACCCATCCCTCTAGATAAAGTTGATAAATTTTGGAGAAAGCTTGATATGGAACCTGTGGATGGAGTAAATAAAAATATATTTGATGACATAAATTATAGTTTCAAGAAGACACTTAGTGAAATTGTCAATCAGTTTGAAGGTGCACATGATGAATCAGAGAAGTTGTTAATGTTGAAGAGGTTAAGAGAGTTTACAAACCCAACTACATCATCCCTCATTGAACCACAAGTCCAACCACGTACACGTGGACGGCCTACCAAAGCAAAAGCAAAAAAAAAAAAAAAAAAACAACTCAACCAAAAGAGATCCGAGTGCATTTGAGTATGTTCAATCCATCAATGACAGTTGTTCACCAGTGGAGGAAACATTTATCATAAGTGGAGAAAATGTGTCCAGTGCTATGTTTAGTTTGACTCGTAGAGAAAAGCAAAAGGTAATTTTCATTGATAAAAAAACTTGTGTTTTTTTCTTTTCTTTTCCGGCCTAATTTATGATAATTGTATGGTTTACAGGTGGTTCGTCGTGCATCTAATGTTGTTACCATTAACAAGGATATTGAAGTTTTTGAAGATATTCCACCTATCTTTTGGCATATATTTATGGGACTAAGAATGTTAGAGGAGACGGATATTACGGATTTCGTGCAATTGCTGAGTTAATGAACTTCGGGAAAGAATCGTAGTCTAGAGTTCGTTGTGATCTCATTCATGAATTACAAAATTTTGGGGAAATGTATGCACCAATATTCAAAGAACATGGACGTGTTGGGGAAGTTGAAGATGCATTACATTGTTTTGAGGAGAGAGCCTATAGACGACACTGACTAGATATACCTAATATAGGACACATGATTGCAACTCTACAACATAGTCCTTGTCGTGCTAACACCAATTGCAAACTATACTTTTCTTCCCCTGAGGACTGCAAATCCAGAAGATCCGAAACTTATTTGCATAGCATTGGTAGATCAAAGTAGACATTTTTGCGGGGTACTATTGTATTCTTATCATTACACTTTTTATTATTTACATTATTTTCATAGTAATCTTTGCGGAGTAGTAACTATACGTGAATTGTGGCAGGTCTCATTGATGTCTGGATGCCCGTTGCCTTCTGTTCTGCACGTATGGCATAAACATTGTAGTGCATGTGCAGCAGGATGAGAGATATTCTACAAAACACGATTTTAGATGTATAATGCCATTTGTTTAGGAAATGAATGATATGTACTTATACATTTTTTTAAGTGTTCAATAATTTTTAAGTGTTGAATAATTTTTCTTTAAAATATTACATCTAATATTTCCTACATTTGGTAAGTTTAGATGGAATATGTCCGACAAATGGTAAATCATGAAATTTTTTAACTGTCAGGGCGTTCGGTCAACCACGGCCGAACAAGTTCTAACACGTTCGGTCAACAGCGGCCGAACAAGTTATAACACGTTCGGTCAACAGCGGCCGAACATATGTGACAGCGTTCGGCCAGAGCTCGCCAAACACTATGGAGTGTGTTCGACATATGTTGGCCAAACGTCATGTATTATGTTCGGCCCTTGTTGGCCGAACGCCCTGACAGTTTAGTTCTTATGTTTTTTGGAAAAATCTTTACTTAATATTTTGTTATTCTTATGTTGTGTATTTTACAATTAGATTAAAAAATTCAATTGTGTGTACATTATGTTAGAATACTGGCATTTGAATCGCACAACTGAATATTGAAAAAACACTAAAATGTGAAAAATAAATCGAGAACACTAATGTAATTCAAGAAAATATTTCATCCAATGTTCAACACTCAAATCTAGAAAAGTTCAAACTAATTCATACATATTTTAATCATTACTCATCCGAGTCATGTCCATCATTCAATATGAGACCGTGAAGTACTCTTGCAGCTTGCTCAACTCTTGGCATAATGTAATCAAACGATAAATGCAGATCATGAGTTGTCCACATGCGAACTAGTGGGTCGAGAATGTTTTGGGCCTCAACGTTTCGAGCCCACAATTGACTGGGGTTCGCATCAACAGGAAAGTGTCGTGCTGCAGATGTACAATCGAGGTTTTGTACCTGTGGATGGGAAAATGTACGATACCAATCCGTATACTCTGGTACAGTCTCCCATATTGGCTCAACAAGTCTCCATCGTCGTTGCATGGATAAAATATGGCTGTCCCAGGACAGAAACATGGATCTGAGCACACCCCACGCAAGTATATAATGCCCAGGATTTTTTCCTCTTCTTGCATATTCTGGATTCAATGGAGGCAATGGTATATGCTGGACATGGCCAAACTGCCTCAATACACGATCAGGATGGTATAGTTTGACAATGTCAAACGCCCTTATGCAACCATGATAAAATATCACTTCAGGACGTTGAAATCGATCACGCACCTGCTGGTAAGGATCCCACTTTACCTACATATTGAATTGTTCAAGTTATATATTTGAAAGATACATATATTTGAAAGACATATAAATAAAAAGACACACTTATTTCGTAAGGTTGAAGTGAATCCAACCACTCTCTACAAGCCTGCAAGCCCAAAGTATTAGCTCCACCTTGTCCATGTTGTGACCATCTCATAGCAAGTGGATATCTAGGATCGTACTCAACATTGAGTTGAGGTCGTGGGCTAGTTGGAAAGTGCTCGTAAATCCATGCCTACATATATAGAAAAACAATGGTACAACATATTAAAAATTGTAGCATAATGTTAAAATAAAATTATTTTCAAACAATGACTTACCTCCAATAATGTAAGATACCCAGCTATTTTCTTGACACCCGATCTTGATGCAGATCCTAGTTGCCTGTAGAGATAGGCAAGAGTTGCAACACCCCATGTATATTCTCGAACAACACTTATATTTTCTAGTAGCTTCAAATAGTTAGCTGCAATTCGAGTACCACTTTTGTCGGAAAATATCGTACAGCCAAGAATATATAGTATATATGCTCTGGCTGTCTTTTCTGCAATTGGTCTCTCCGAAATCTGACAGCTGTCCAAAAAGGTGTTACGCAGCCACTCTAACTTCACTGATTGCCCCCTCTTGTCATTAAGTGCCAATATGGCATCCTCAACTGATACACTTAATAGTCGATGAATCAGAGCAGGCGAGAATTCTGAAGTATTGTCTGCGACATGCACTGGCTGCCCCACCACTGGAAGACCAAGTAGACACAATACATCATCTAATGTGATCGTCATCTTACCAAATGGTAAATGGAATGTGTTGGTCTCCGGCTGCCAACGTTCTACAAATTCAGAAATCAAATTTCTTTTGGGAGCTTTATATGAATTTTTTCCCAAATTGTGAAGCCCAGACCATTTAACATACGACCTCCAAACTCGTGTCGTCTCATCTTTCGGATACATCCATTTCAGAAGCTTAGAAGCGTGACAAAGACATTTTAAAACGCCTCTCTCAATGCCATTCCAAACGTCGACAACTACATGGGTTTTAAAACTTCGTAACAATGATGGATCATAAGGACCGCAAGAAAATTGGCCCATTAGGATATCATCATGCTCTGCTTGCCTCTCTTATTCTTGAGGCACATCAGCATATGCCTCTTGTTCTTGAGACACATCAGAAGGACCTGCCACAAATTCATATTGTTGTGCAGCCCTTAATCGTCTGTTTGATGCTGTTGGTCGTCTTCTTCTTCTTCTTTCATAAACTATAACACAAGAAAATAAAAATGTTAACATTCAGAAAAATGTTCACAATACAGCGTTCCGAACAGATAAACGTTCGGTCAATGCACATCGAACGTTTCAATGATTGTTCGGCCAGTTCACACCGAACGTATCAGGTTACGTTCAACTAGTGCTTGCCGAACAACTCATACACCATTCGGCCAGGGTTAGCCGAACATGCGGGTAAGCATTCGGCCTATGCACGCCGAACGTGTCGCAGGCTGTTCTGTTGCCAAGCGCCGAACGCCTATGGTTGTGTTCGACCTGTGCACGCCGAACGCATCGCAGGCTATTCGGTTGACCAGCGCCAAACGCCTATGGTTGTGTTCGGTTTGGGCACACCGAACGCGTCGCAAGCTGTTTGGTTGACCAGCGCCAAACGCGTCACGGTATGAATGAAAAATTGAACAACATATTTTGCGAGAGATTACCTAAAGAACTCGACACATTGTCGCCTTCTGCATCCATGGTTTTTGCGTGATGAGAGGTGTGGAGAGAAGGGAAAAAAATCAGTTTTGTGGCGCCCTAGGGTTTGAGGGTTTGAAGAAAAGAAAGTTTCTGCGTGATGAGTTTGTTCAGCACCGCTGTGAGGGTTTGGGTTTGGGGGAGAGAGAGTAATTTTCTGTTTTGAATTTTTTTAAAGGGTATAATAAGTATTTTGGGGTGGGGTTAGTAAATTTAAATTTTTAAATAAATTTTTGTATGGTGTGGATAATAATTGTGGTGTGTAAAGTAAAAATTGTGGTGTATATCGAAATGCCCCAATTAAATTTGGGGGAGCAGCACCATCCTGCTGCGTCGACCTCAACTTGTTAGAAGCTTGATGATGTTTGAACTTCAACCTCTTCCAAGAAAGCGTTTCTTTCCCTCGCTGCCCAAATTCTCCGTACGTCATTCATTTTTGAACGTCGATTGCAACTCCAATTTTCTCTATAAATCACATTGCTTTCGAGCAATCAAACAATGGCGTCGTTGATTTCTTCAACCGCCTTTTTCAGCAATGCAACGGCCCGTTGAACAGATACAAACGCACATGCAACTTACATCCTCGTTATCCTCCGCATTCTTGTCAGCCAGACTTGTTTCTACAGACGCAAACTCTCTCTGTTGAATGACGTTCGAAAGGTGCTTGATAATTGTCCTGAAAATTGCCTTTTCAGCTTTATGCTTATGATTGATATGTTGGCATGACGTTTCGCTGCTCATTTAATGGCTACATTCCTGACTTCTCGTTGTAAGAACCTGGTTTGTTCGTAACCCCATTGGTGCCTTGTGCTAGTTTGGACCATCACTAGAAATCAGCAAAGACTTGATTTCCTCTTTCTCAATTAAAAGTTTGGTGATTTCCTCTTTATCAATTAAAAGTTTGGTGTAAGAGAAGTGGCAAGTGAACAAGAATAAGAGGGTGACAACTCTCAGTTGAATCCAGTTTGAAGTAAGTTCTTTTGTTATCTTTCAATCTTGTTAGTACCAATGGTGTACAAATTTAGATACTTATTTTAATATGATTTCTGAGGGAATAAATGAGATCTTAGATAAATTGGAATCTTTAGGCTCAGTTGTGTTGCCACTACGTGTTTGTGATTTTTCCTCTGAGAAAATGAATGTCAAAGGTTGGGTCTTCTTCTTATTATCCGTCAAGTATATGTTGATTTAATTCATTCCAACATCAACTTCTTGAATTTTTCATAGTACTACAAGACTAGATTTTCTCCTTTCTTCTGTTGCTAATGTACTTTTCCACAGTAAATTAACATAAACAATAATTAGAAAATGCATAAGTTAAACTTTACAATAAGGGAATCCAAACAGGCCTTATGTTGTCACTCAAGAAAACTGTCTTCAGTAAAAAACTTGAAACTGCAGAAGGAACAACAATTGGCTAATTATCGCTCAACTATGGAGTCTTCACCTATAACGACCTACTCCTTGGATACCAGCATACAACAATTGGCAAATTATCGCTCAACTATTGTCAACACTGATGTGTTATTTCAATAACAAACACCTCACATGCAATCCTTGGATACCAGCATCGGAGCTTTTTACTGGATGGATCGTGCTTTACCATATTCATCAACAGGGACCAGCAACAGGTGATGGCTCGCAATGGATGTTTCTAGATCTGCATTCTGTTATCTTAACCTTCACCTTTTTTTCTGCAGTTTTTTTGGTCATATCATGGAGTAGCGAGTTCTTTCATGAGTAGCATCTTTCTGCACTTGCTAGTTTTAGGCAGTTCGGTAGTACCATTTTGCCATTTTCTCCTTTCGTCTGAATTTATATGATCTATCTATACTAGTTTCTTCTGTTTCCTTTTTTGTTCTTTTATTCTTCTTCTTTTACACTTGCCACAAAATCCAGTTAAAACTTTCTCAGTTCCCTGTTTTATGCTCAGAATTATTTTGGGTCAAATTCTCCTGGTTTAGCGAATCTTCCAACATAGCTGATTCTTTTTATGGACAGGAAGAGCCTCTCCCTTCAGACAGTGGTGGGAACTGTAGTTCAGGAGATCCAGAGGCTTCTACTGGTGCATCCCATGGTTGTTTTAGCTACTAAATCAGCTGCATTTGGTGATAAGCAATCAACTACCGAAATGATAAGGTTGATTGAAATGTTAGATACCTTGTTAAAACTGCAACCTTCAGGATACATGTTCAACTTCAATTGGTTTCATTATCAAATAATGTTTCCAATTATTGCACTTTTCATCTTGTCCCGTTTGTATATCTGAAAAGTTAGCTTTTCTTGCTTTCAGAAAAAGGTCCAATGAAAAGGTATTTGATTCCAGAGGTCCATGGAATCCATCACATCGTGACTTCATGCCTTCTGTTTGGCAGGTATATTCTTTTGTATATTCATGATCTTACTCTTTGAAGTTACTTTCGTATCTCTTGCTAATTTGAACTGCATTCAAGGTTCTTGAATGCTAACAGTGCTTGTTACCAATGGACATTCTTAAAATCTTTTACATTTTACACAAATTTTCACTTTCTATAATGTTTTGCTGCAGTCCTTTGTTTCACACAGAATACTTCTTCGAGTTTCAGGTCCGAATCTATAAACTCTACATGCAATAAATTCTTAATGGTCATCTTTATATGTACTAGCACTTATATGCTTGTAATTTATCCTCTCTGACAGATGGTGAAAGAAAACATCAGAATCATCCCACTTTTGTCACGGAATGGCTGTTGCCTTCACTGAAATTCTCCGACTGTTTTACAGCAGACAATGTACGATGATGCTTTCCGAATTACTTCATGTTTAAATGAGATTAATCGTGTTGTTGTTTAATACAGGATGGTCTCTTGGTTACTATATGAAGTTGGATTTGGACTCTGGATATCTTGGAAGCACTGCACCAAGAGCAAGGAGAGTTGTACTGCTCATTGAAGAACAGAACTGTGTATTTTGGCCTTTTGAATGTCTCTCTTGAGGTTTTGTAGTACATGGAACAGTGAATCCTTCTATATAAGTTTCTTGGAGTAATTAAATTTTCTGAAATTTTATATTATCAATTTTTTTTCTTTTACAAGCTCGGTTTTATACAATTATTTAATTTAATACAATCAATTTTGAATTTAGATCTAAGTTTCATTTAAATCGATTCTAAGTAAATTACAACTTATGATAATGGTATTGATGAGTCATTACCAATTGGTAAGGATTAGACATTAGAAGGTTGAGGTAATAGGTTCGAGTTCCACTTAACATGTAATTTATGCGCTAATTGATTTATATTGCAATTATAATTCTAATTTATATATATTAAAGAAAAAAAAAACCCTTGTGATGCACATAATTATACTTGAGGACTAGATTTTTTCCTTTTCCTCAATAAATTAAGAAAATAATAAATTAGAAAAATAATAGGAAAATAAATAAATAAAACCTCACAATAAGGGAATCCAAACAGGCCCTAGTTACTTGCGGAAAGAAAATTCTTCTGCAGTAAAACACTTGAAACTACGAAAGGAACTTCAATTTGCTATTTATCGATCAACTATGGCTTCTTCTCCTCTAACGATCTCCTCCTCCTTTTCAAAATCTCCCCACGCGCTGATATTTTTTGTTATCAATAATTTTACTTTCTCCGCCTATCCGCGCATCGGAGAATCAGTTCAAGTTGGACGGCAAAGTGTTGGAGCTCGACGACTCCAATTATGATGCGGCAATTTCGAATTTTGATTATATCTTCGTCGATTTTTATGCTCCTTGGTGTGGTCATTGCAAGCGTCTCGCACCTGAGGTTTGGCTAATTTGTTGGCTTTTTTATTTGTTCTCGTCATATTGATTTGAATCTCGATGGAAATGGAGTACATGCTTTTGCGTGACAAATGTTCGATTTTTATTTTGATTTGTGTTGTTAAAAATATGAATCTATAGATTCTTTCAGCTGCTACGTTGTTCTTGTCGTGCTATGTGTGCGCTGCAGAAGGCCAAAACTTTGCCTTATAGTGTTAATTCGTGCTCTGAACTTTATATCTTGACTTAGTGAATTCAAGCTACTTTTAAAATTAACAGATAATTTGCAGTAGTATTTCGTTATCTAATTTTGTTATTGATAATAAAAGCATGGCACGACAATACTGCCAAGCTATAAAAGTGGGTATAATTCTTCAGATCCAAGGATCTATTACGTATGCCTTTAAAAATATTTGGTAACATCTGGTCTCATGTAGTTTGCCTGAGATAGAATCAGTATCTTTTTTCCTTTAAATTGTTAATCGCGTGACACAGCTGACCATGTGATATCAGTTTCTTACCTTGGTTCAGGTGCTTTTTATAATTTGGAAACTGTAATTCCACAGATACTTTCAGAAACTGATTTAGATTGTGATGGAAGGAAGCCGCCGCAAAAGATGTGGCCAAAGCCTATTAAACTTAGCAAAAACGGAAAGCTAAGCATGATATTGAGTAGGTCATCTCCCTGGAATAATATTATCCTAAGCGTTCTGGACTCTCTTTATTTCTTACTATCAATGATAAGCTGATGACTAGAAGATTTACTACTTGTTACTTGTTATTCATACATATGATATCGAGTTTCTTGTTAGCTTAAGTTAGTTGGTCTTTCTCTTACTTGACTCTTTGAGCTATGCTTACATATGATATACATCACATTTTACTTGTAATTTGTCATAGGTTGGAGGAGCTATGATTGGGGTTGTAAACAAGGTTTTGAATGTCAATTGCAACTCCAATTTCTTCTATAAATGGCATTGCTTTCGAGCAATCTACACCCAATCGAACAATGGTGTTGTTGATTTCTTCAACCACCTGCTTCAGCAATGCATCAGCAGCATGGACGAAAGCACCTATCTTGAACGGCCCATTAAACAGATTCACACGCACATTGTACTTACATCCTCATTATCCTCTGCATTCTTGTTGGCCAGACTTGTTTCTGCATATGCAAAACTCTCTCTGTTGAATGATGTTCGTAAAGTGTTTGGTAGTTGTCCTGAAAATTGCCTTTTTAGCTCTCTTTTCTGGAACTCAATGTTACGTGCTTATGTTTCGGCTTCAAGGTACAAAGATGCTTTGGAGTTGTATTTCCAAATGCGTCAACTTAATGTTCAGCCTGATGGGTTTGGTTTTCCCTTGATTATAAAGGCGTGTGCGACTAGGGGTGATTCTAGATTGTGCGGGATTGTTCATTGTCATGCTATACAATTGGGGCTGTCGAGTAATCTACATGTTAGTAATGAGTTGGTGGGGATGTATGGTGAAATTGGCACGCCAGGAGTTGCTTTAAAGGTGTTTGATAGGATGCCTTTGAGGAGTCGTGTTTCTTGGAATGTTATGATAACATGTTTTGCCAAGAATTATGACTGTGATGGTGCATATGGGATGCTTTGTAGAATGGAGAATGATGGGTGGGATCCAAATTCTGTGACTTGGACTTCACTGATTTCTAGTTTTGCTCGGTGTGACCTTTACGATAAGACATGGGAATTATATGTTCTGATGAGGGAGAAAGGGATAGATGCTACTGCTGAATCTATTGCTGTGGTTATATCTGTGTGTGCTGGAATGCCGGTTAAAGGTGAGATAGTGCATGGACATGTGATAACAGCGGGATTTGAGAAGTACATATTCGTGAGCAATGCACTAATAAGCATGTATGGGAGAAATGGTGTCGTAGGAAAGGCAGAGTATCTCTTCTCCAGGCTGGAAACAAAGAGTCTAGTAAGCTGGAATGCGTTAATATCAGCGTATGCTCAGTCAGGTTTATGTGATGAGGCATTCTTTGCCTTTCAGAGGTTGAAGAATTCAGATGAAAATACGAAGGTAATGCCTAATGTGGTGACTTGGACTGCTCTTATTAATGGGTTTGCTTGTAGTGGGCAGAATAAGGAGATAACTCTGGAACTGTTCCAGAATATGCAGTTTGCTCAAGTGCCAGCCAATGCTGTAACAGTTGCAAGCGTGTTATCAGTTTGTGCGGAGTTTTTAGCACTCCATTTTGGTAAAGAAATTCATGCGCATTCAATCAGATTGTTGATGGACAGTCATATGTTAGTGACAAATGGTTTACTAAACATGTACATGAAATGTGGTATCCTACGGGAAGGCCATTTACTCTTTGAAGGGATGGTTTGTAGGGATATAGTCTCATGGAACATAATGATTACGGGGTATGGGATGCATGGATTGGGGGATGAGGCTCTCAAGATTTTCTATCTGATGTTGAAATCCGAGGTTCTGCCAGATGAGGTTACTTTCGTTGCTCTTCTCTCTGCATGTAGTCATTCAGGTCTTGTTGATGAAGGTCGTGAACTTTTTGATAGGATGATAAGAGAATTTCAAATTGAAGCCCGAGTAGAACACTACGCTTGCATGGTAGATCTTTTTGGCCGGGCCGGGCTTCTGGAGGAAGCGAGCTGGATCTTGAAGAACATGCCTATTGAGCCCAATGCACCTGTTTGGGGAGCCCTGCTGAATTCTTGTGAAATGTATAAAAATACAGATTTTGCAGAAGAGACTGCTGCTCAAATTTTTAATCTTAATGCAGAAGTGACGGGAAGTTATATGTTGCTTTCTAATCTATATGCAGCGAGCGGGAAGTGGGACGAAGCTGCGAAAATCAGGCTCTCGGCCAGGACAAGAGGTTTGAGGAAAATTCCGGGGCAAAGTTGGATTGAAGTGAAGAAGAAGGTCCACTCATTCTCGGCTGGGAAAGCTTTCGACTTAACAGATATTGAAGAACTTCATGTGGTTCTTGAATATTTGAAACTGCAGATGGTGATGGATGATTACACAGTCGAAGGATTATTCGAGATGAGTTGAGCGTAACAAATAATACATGAAAATCATGAGAAATACCATTTTTTCATAATCTTATAGAAATTAATATTTTGTGTTATTTTACTGTTCATTACTACTTTTAAAAATTGACTTTTTATTATTCATAGGCCGATAGTACTTTTTAGATGACTCAAAATAAATAATATCAAATTTTAAAAATAGAGGTTGATGGTGTATTAAATAATTCTATAAAATGTTATTTAATGAACTAGGAAAAATGCAATATTTCAACATTATAATCATAATATTTTAAAATTTTAAAATTTGAATAAATTTGATGCCCCTCACAGCTTATTTGCTAGTGGCTAAAGTTTAAAAATATGGTGCACTATATCTAATCATTTATTCAACATATTAGTTTTCAAATGACACTAACAACCAATTATATGTAGATGAATGTAAGTAATGTTTTGAATAATGAACAAATTAAAGAAAAATAATATAACCTTGTAAACAAGCAAGAAAATGGAAGTTAGATATTTTCTTAGTGAATAAATAAATTAAATAATAGTACGCGTGCGCGTGTGAATTTATTTGTGCGGGTATGTTCTTTTCTTCCCGCCCAAAGGCAAGAATTGAAGAAAAATGACATCAGCAGTTTCATGGATCAAAGCAGATGAAACAGCAAAGGACGCGCTCGTCAGAATTCTGACGGAGCGGCCGTTTCTCTTGTTGCCGCCGCCGCTCCACCGTCTGCCCCTTCGCGTCGGCAACATCGTGGAAATTGTTGGGGCCTCTCCTTCCGCCAAAACCCTAATCCTTGTCCAGGTGCTAACAGTCGAATTCCACCCACCAGTTGCTATAATCAAAACACACCTCTGATTTGAAGTTCAAGATGTATGTAAAATAATTTTTTTTTTCTTTCTTTCTTTTGAATTTAGGCTGCCATAAATTGCATTTTACCTAAAGAGTGGAAAGGTGTGCAATATGGAGGGCTGGAGCGGGCGGTATTGTTTGTTGATTTGGACTGTCGTTTTGATGTTTCGAGCATTTCACGAGCATTGGAGCGGCGAATTCTTGGGGCTAATGGTGAGCTTTTGATCCTTAAACCGTAAGATGGTTTTTTGAGCCTGAAAAAATTAGTGATTTTATTTTGCGGCTATCTAATTAGGATTAAAAAGCAGCGTCAATGGGAATGAGAATGGATACGATAAAGACTTGTTTGTAGCATGCATGAGGCGTTTTTTGTATATTCGATGTTACAACAGTTTCGAATTCCTTGCTACTCTTAAGGTAACAAGGTCTTTTCTCCTGTTCATTTTTAGATGATTATTATCCTGTGAGTGTTGTTAAAAGTTTCCAAAGTGTAATTTTTTTCTCTACATTTATTGCCTTTCGCTGCTATTCGGTATGTTGTGTAGTGTGGACATGGTTTTCCGCCCTTGATAATCTGTAAAACAGTGGCTAGTCATAATCTTCTTTAAATGGATGCCTCATTTTTTGTTTAATACTGGGAAATGGTTGGATTGAGTTACTTTATTCAGCCGTTAATATGAGTGCGGAATCAAAGTTCAAGATATATTTATGCATTCAATACTGTACTGGAAAAGGAATTTTTCTTAGGTCATTAACCAATCATATTTCAGAGTCCAAGTTGTATTACACATGTTAATAATTTAAATAGTCGATTTACCTTCAGTATGGGCTCAAATGGAAGGAAAAGAACCTTGGGTGCTTTTGGCAATGCTTCTTTATGTATTCTTTCCGTGAGCACTTACCTGTTTTGCAGTCACTGCATTATCGGCTTCATAAGGAGAAGGAAAAGCAGGGCAGTCCTGTTTATATGCTTATGATTGACAGGTGGGCATGATGTTTAGCAGCATTCAAATTTCTGGCTATGTTCCTGATTTCTTGTTGTAAGAACCTGATTTGTTCGGTAGCCCCATTGGATGCCTTGTGCTAGTCTGGAACATATCTGTGACTTTGAGGTGCTCTAAAAATAGCATCTCAATCAGCTTTTTGGCCCTAACCAATCTCTGATTAATGTGATCCACACGACAACTTAAGATTGTAAAATTGGCGTACCCGTGTGTGGTTAGAAGGTAACGGAGGTAAAACAGTGTATATTTGGCAGACAAACCTTTACAGCATTGATATGAAGATCAAATTACAGGTTAGTTGACTAAGTATGCCTGTAGTGATTGATAATGAGTCAAGGAAAACATAACTAACAAGATAGTGGCACTATGAAATACTACGCTCAGAAAAAGGAGAAAAAAAAGACTAGAACTCTTTCTCAGTTAAGAGTTTGGTGTTAGTATCATATAATGAAATACAATGCTGTTTCCATCTAGCATATCTCCAAAAATACCTCTTGTTCAATCTTTTAGGTTATTGCTTTCCAGTACATAAATAAATAATAAAAATAAAAAGTAGAATTCCTAGCTATGTCACGATAACACTGATGAATGTCTCACTTTTTCCTGTTCTGAACTGATCTATGCTACAATGGATGTTGTAATGATGTGGCTTATACAACAAAGAATTGGAAGGATGTGGCTTATATTTTTCGCACTGTTTTATCTGACTGTATATTGGTTTTATCATTTTCTTTTTGTCAACACTGATGTGTTATTTCAATAACAAACACCTCACATGCAATCCTTGGATACCAGCGTCGGTGCTTTTTACTGGATGGATCGTGCTTTACCATATTCATCAACAGGGACCAGCAACAGGTGATGGCTCGCAATGGATGTCTCTAGATCTGCATTCTGTTATCTTAACCTTCACCTTTTTTTCTGCAGTTTTTTTGGTCATATCATGGAGTTGCGAGTTCTTTCATGAGTAGCATCTTTCTGCACTTGCTAGTTTTAGGCAGTTCGGTAGTACCATTTTGCCATTTTCTCCTTTCGTCTGAATTTATATGATCTATCTATATTAGTTTCTTCTGTTTCCTTTTTTGTTCTTTTATTCTTCTTCTTTTACACTTGCCACAAAATCCAGTTAAAACTTTCTCAGTTCCCTGTTTAATGCTCAGAATTATTTTGGGTCAAATTCTCCTGGTTTAGCGAATCTTCCAACATAGCTGATTTTGTTTATGGACAGGAAGAGCCTCTCCCTGCAGACAGTGGTGGGAACTGTAGTTCAGGAGATCCAGAGGCTTCTACTGGTGCATCCCATGGTTGTTTTAGCTACTAAATCAGCTGCATTTGGTGATAAGCAATCAACTACCGAAATGATAAGGTTGATTGAAATGTTAGATACCTTGTTAAAACTGCAACCTTCAGGATACATGTACAACTTCAATTGGTTTCATTATCAAATAATGTTTCCAATTATTGCACTTTTCATCTTGTCCCGTTTGTATATCTGAAAAGTCAGCTTTTCTTGCTTTCAGAAAAAGGTCCACTGAAATGGTATTTGATTCCAGAGGTCCATGGAATCCATCACATCGTGACTTCATGCCTTCTGTTTGGCAGGTATATTCTTTTGTATATTCATGATCTTACTCTTTGAAGTTACTTTCGTATCTCTTGCTAATTTGAACTGCATTCAAGGTTCTTGAATGCTAACAGTGCTTGTTACCAATGGACATTCTTAAAATCTTTTTCATTTTACACTAATGTTCACTTTCTATAATGTTTTGCTGCAGTCCTTTGTTTCACACAGAATACTTCTTCGAGTTTCAGGTCCGAATCTATAAACTCTACATGCAATAAATTCTTAATGGTCATCTTTATATGTACTAGCACTTATATGCTTGTTATTTATCCTCTCTGACAGATGGTGAAAGAAAACATCAGAATCATCCCACTTTTTTCACGGAATGGCTGTTGCCTTCACTGAAATTCTCCGACTGTTTTACAGTAGACAATGTATGATGATTCTTTCCGAATTACTTCATGTTTATATGAGATTAATCGGGTTGTTGTTTAATACAGGATGGTCTCTTGGTTCCTAAATGAAGTTGGATTTGGACTCTGGATATCTTGGAAGCACTGTACCTAGAGCAAGGAGAGTTGTACTGCTCATTGAAGAACAGAACTGTGTATTTTGGCCTTTTGAATGTCTCTCTTGAGGTTTTGTAGTACATGGAACAGTGAATCCTTCTATATAAGTTTCTTTGGAGTAATTACATTTTCTGAAATTTTATATTATCAATATTTTTTCTTTTACAAGCTCGGTTTTATACAATTATTTAATTTTATCCAATCAATTTCGAATCTAAATTTAAGTTTTATTTAAATCAAGTCTAACTAGATTGCAACTTATGATATACGTATTGATAAGTCATTACCAATTGGTAAAGATTAGACATTGAAAGCTTGAGGTGATAGGTTCGAGTTCCACTTAGCATGCAATTTGTGTGCTAATTAATTTATATTGCAATTATAATTATAATTTATATATATTAAAGAAGAAAAAAAAAACCCTTGTGATGCACGTGATTATACTTGAAGACTAGATTTTCTCCTTTTCCACAATAAATTAAAAAAATAATAGGAAAATAAATAAATGAAACCTCACAATAAGGGAATCCAAACAGGCCCTAGTTACTTGCGGAAAGACAATTCTTCTGCAGTAAAATACTTGAAACTACGAAAGGAACTTCAGTTTGCTAATTATCGATCAACTATGGCTTCTTCTCCTCTAACGATCTCCTTTTCAAAATCTCCCCACGCGCTGCTATTTTTGTTATCAATAATTTTACTTTCTCCGCCTATCCGCGGATCGGAGAATCAGTTCAAGTTGGACGGCAAAGTGTTGGAGCTCGACGACTCCAATTTTGATGCGGCAATTTCGAATTTTGATTATATCTTCGTCGATTTTTATGCTCCTTGGTGTGGTCACTGCAAGCGTCTCGCACCTGAGGTTCGGCTAATTTGTTGGCTTTTTTATTTGTTCTCGTCATATTGATTTGAATCTCGATGGGAATGGAGTACATGCTTTTGCGTAACAAATGTTCGCTTTTTATTTTGATTTGTGTTGTTAAATATATGAATCTATAGATTCTTTCAGCTGCTACGTTGTTCTTGTCGTGCTATGTGTGCGCTGCAGAAGGCCAAAACTTTGCCTTATAGTGTTAATTCGTGCTCTGAACTTTATATCTTGACTTAGTGAATTCAAGCTACTTTTAAAATTAACAGATAATTTGCAGTAGTATTTCATTATCTAATTTTGTTATTGATAATAAAAGCATGGCGCGACAATACTGCCAAGCTATATAAGTGGGCATAATTCTTCAGATCCAAGGATCTATTACGTATGTCTTTAAAAATATTTGTTAACATCTGGTCTAATGTAGTTTGCCTGAGATAGAATCAGTATCTTTTTTCCTTTGAATCGTTTATCGCGTGGCACAGCCGACCATGTGATATCAGTTTCTTACCTTGGTTCAGGTGCTTTTTATAATTTGGAAACTGTAATTCCACAGATACTACGGAAAATTTCAGAAACTGATTTAGATTGTGTTGGAAGGAAGCCGCTGCATAAGATGTGGCCAAAGCCTATTAAACTTAGCAAAATCAAAATTTTTATTGCTTAATCGGCAGAATATTGATTAAATATAGGAAGCACTTTTTTATTTTTTCCTGGTGCTGGTTGAAGTTATCAAATATGATATCCACAGGACTGTTATTCCCGACGGGTGAAATATTAAGTCTTGCATTTTTTCTTCTCAAAGAGAACTTTTACAGGAGATGCATTATTTGGTTCATGTGGAGTGATGGAATCTTATCAGATCGGACTAAAAGTTCAGGCTCAAACAACTTTTTATTTTTATGAACGCTTTTTTATACCTCCCTGTTTCCTTTTTCTGTATGATTATTGGTTCATGGGATTGGTGACCCTCAGTTAGCTCATCTACTTCAAACAAAGCTCTTATATTCCAAATACAAGTGAGATTTACAAATGTGAGTGTTGCATTGCAGTTAGACAAAGCGGCCCCTATTTTAGCTGGATTAAAGCAGCCCATAGTTGTAGCAAAGGTAGATGCTGACAAGTACGGAAAGCTTCGCTCTAAGCATGATATTGAGTATGTCACCTCCCTGGAATAATAGGGATCTTGAGCTTTCTGAAGTCGCTTTATTGCTTTCTTTCAGATGAGATACATATCATCTTAATGCTTAGAATTAGGAAGTTACTAAAAACATTTATTCTGTTAAATGCAGTGGATATCCAACTCTAAAGATTTTCATGCATGGAGTTCCTACAGAATATTATGGACCTCGAAAAGCCGATTCTCTTGTTCAATATTTGTCAAAATTTGCCGCCCCCGATGTTTCGATTCTCAACTCTGATTCTGCTATCAGAGAATTTATTGGAGCAGCAGGCACAAATTTCCCAATATTCATAGGCTTTGGCTTGAATGAGTCTGTGATATCAAATTTGGCTGTCAAGTATAAGAAGAAAGCATGGTTTGCTGTGGCCAAGGATTTCTCTGAGGATATCATGTCCTTTTACGATTTTGATAAGGTGCCTGCTTTGGCTGCTATTCATCCAGCCTACAATGAACAAAGCATTTTTTACGGGCCATTTGAAGGTTAGCTTGTCTCCGATTGTCAGTTGTCTTGAAGCCAGTGGGTATTTCAAATTTTTATGTTGTTAAAGCGAATTTTTTTTTTCCTCGATGAGCTTTGTCCTTATGGAAATTGTGAAAATTGTTTGACCTGTCTTTACATCTCATAGTATATTTATTTTCCATATTTGCTGCCCTGGATTGCAGAAAAGTTTGTGGAAGATTACATTAAACAGAGTTTGCTCCCTCTGGTTTTACCCATAAATGAAGATTCATTGAAGTCACTCACAGATGACAAAAGGAAAATTGTTGTAACAATCGTGGAGGATGAAGTAGATGAGAAGTCCCAGGAGCTAATTAAAGTTTTAAAGGCTGCTGCCTCTGCAAATCGTGACTTAATATTTGGTTATGTTGGTGTGAAGCAGTGGGAGGATTTTGTTGACTCATTTGAAGTTTACAAGAAAACTACGCTTCCAAAGATGGTTGTTTGGGATGGTGATGAGGAGTATTTTACTGTAAGTGATGACCTTTTCTTTTCTAATACTTTCTTGATTTCTGTTATTGCTATATTCCAGCTTCAAATGATACAATCGAGCTAGATCTAAAGATTGTGCTCTACAAGTGTTTCATTATGCTTTCAGATTTTGCAAATGTTTGTTTGTCTATTTTCTTCCATTTGGTGCTTATTTAAAAAAGGTTTTGCAACCAACGAGAAGACTCTTCGCCAACTCCTCAATTTGTTGCTATCCTTGTGTATCGTATGGTGACCACTGTGATCTATAAAAGATGGAGTTGGATGAGATCATGATGTCTGTTTTTCCGATATAGCTTCATAAGCTTTTACATTTTTCTTCTTTTTTTTTTTGGGCGGGACTATCACTTCAACGTGTCGAATATATACTAAACGAAAAAGATGCTACAATTTTCCAAATGTTTATCTCTATGTTCTCTCTATTTTGTTGGTAGATTTTTTTAACTATCATATGCATGCTATTATCTAAATTTGCATGTAAACGTTGCTTTCTTGGTCAAACAAGGTTGTCGGTTCAGAAAGCATGGACGAAACCAATTTGGGCAACCAAGTCTCCAGATTTCTTGAAGGTTATAGAGAAGGAAGCGTAGTACAAAAGCATCTTTCTGGTCCAACTTTTATGGGATTCATTAAATCCCAGTTCGGACTGAGAATGGTTCTCATATTGATTTTCGTAGTGTTGGTTATGGTGCTTATCATATCATTGGGTAAAGAAGAGCCTCTGACTGTTGGCACCCGAGACCATGTCTCGACCTCCCAGCCAGAAACCAGAGAACAGCGTCGGGATACTGTGAAGGAGGATTGATTATTTTGTTTTGCTGAAATACTGACGAATTGCGCATCCGAAGCATTAGATAATTATGCAGTGTTTTTGGAGAACAATGTTCACCGACTTGTATTTATAATTTGAGCATATATCGATCATATTTATTTCGTCGTTGTTTTGTATTTGGAGAGACATTTAGTGGAGTATTTGTTTGTTAACTGGCAGTTGTACGAGCTTCCCCTCCCCCCAATCTCACTTTTGTATATGTACATAGTGTCTGTTATTACGAGGGAAAGTTTACTTGGTATTCATTTTGAAATTAATATTAAAAGCTTGTTACAGTTCAGTTTGATAAAATTAGCCATAAGACCCTCTTTTTTGTGGGATAATTACAAAAATCCAACGAACTACTAAAACTTTCAATTACTCTCTTGAGATAAAGTCTCCCATATTTGCCGCAATTGTAAGTTGATGTCTTTTTTTGAGTTTTTCTTTCGTGTGAACAATTTTTTTTAATTTATATTTTGGCTTCATCAATACACTTAGTCTATATAGAATATCATCATTAACGAACATATATATAGAGAGAGAGAGATATTGATAAAGTTGTAATATAAAATAAAATACAATATTTTTTGTTTTTTGAGTGGAGGCTTTGGAGGAATGTGTCAAATAATAGTCACACAATCGTAAAATTATTTTATAACGTATTGAATTGTTTATTTATCTCTAGTCTATTAGTTATTTGTGTAATTTATAACATAAAAAGTTCTTTTGTCAGTATGCGATTTTGAATTCATTGTGACAGTATGCACTCAACGACTGCGATGGAAATATTATAATATCAAATTAATTTAATTTAAGCGTAGTAATTTTTTTAATATAATTATTTTATGACGTGTTGAATTGCTCATTTATCTCTTGTCATCCGTTAATTGTATTTGCGTAATTTATGACATAAAAAGTTCTTTTGTCGGTATGCAATTTTGAATTCATTGTGACAGTATGCACTCAACGACCGCAATGGAGATATTATAATATTAAATTAATTTAATTTAAAATTGTAATTCTCATTATATTTTAAAAATAGCGTAAACTTTTTTAGTCTTTTTAGTCATGACAACTACGCATGTACTGTAAATATTATATTAATTTAATTATAAATTGTAATATTGCCACATACAAATTAGTCTGTATTTTATTAAATTATAATAATTATAGAAATTAGGTGAATAAAAATGTAATTGGTCACTTAAATAAAATAGATATTTATTTTAATTATAAAAATAGGTGCAAAGTTATTTTTTGAAGATGAATATGAAATAAGTTTTTAACACAGTAATGAGCAAGAGAATCAGAACATAGGGGTAAAAATGTCAATGCAAAGTGTGCTGGCTCGCTCCGCTTCTCACTCTTATACGTAAAAATTAAATCAGAACATATTTTTTTCGCCCCCGTATTTTCCCCCTTAATGGCCATTTTCCTGACGCCTGTCTTCAGCCAACTTCCTCTACAGTTTCATTGTATGCTGTTGTATCAATTGTTGGTAGTTTCACATTAACTACATAAACAGCGTTTTTTAAGAAACGAGCGCTCTAGCGTTACACTGTACGAACCGTATGAACTAGAATAATAGAAGTCGGGCCAAGTCTCCCACAGCAGTGTTTAGCGGCTTCTCGTTTCCGCCATCTATATATATTCCTCCCCATCATTTTCTGCAGTTCTGGCTACTGTGAGTACTGAGAGTTATATCGCTCGTACTAGAAAATCGGTGAGAAGAATATGTCGGGAAGAGGACGTGGCGGGGGTAGGGGACAGCAATCGGGGCCTTCCGCTGGTCGAGGCCAACAACCGTTGCGTGGGGGCGGTCAAGGCCATGGGCGAGGCGGAGGCGGGCATGGTGGAAGTAATGCTCCTCCGACTGCGAATTTATCTGCTCATGCTTCCTCCTTCCAGCCGCCTCCGGCTCAACCAGCGGCTACTATTAGCCATGAGATGGAGAAGCTTTCACTTCAAGCTTCGTCATCCACTCAGGCTCCGGCGCCGGTCGCGGTGACTAGGCCCGTGGACTACATTGTACATTCTCATTATTCAGTAAAAGAAGATGTTCATCCAAAAGATTGAACTTTATAAGATATTTAATTTTATTATTTTTGCTCGCGATGCTATTCGTGATCAAGTAAGAAGTTCACATATTCATAATTTTAAAAAATTATTATTTGAGAAAAAATTATATATTGTTTTGAATATCATGGTGTTAACTAACGATTTTAAATTCAAAACAGCAAGCCATGGATATAAGTTTAATTCTAGATCAGATATCATGTTGTTAAGGAGTTTAATGACTCATTTTTTCTATGAATATATTTAATTTCAAATTATTCGATTGGATATCTGGTTTAGAGAAGAACTCTATTTTCTATTTATTATAGTTTTAATAATTTATAATTTTTCTATGTGATATTCTTATTAGTTTTTTTTTGTGTTGATTAAGATGTGATTGGTTGAGTTTATGGGATGCAGCTACCTAGATCCATGCCCGTGAAGGATGTTTCGAAAAAGCTCATGAAGATAACTCTGAAGATCACATGAGTTTTAAATTTTCTAAATTATATAATATAATCTATAATATATTATTTTTTCAACTTAAATTTATATGTAAGATTCAAATTAATATTGGTATATTTTATATTGTGTTGAAGGAATAATAAACTGATAGTGACCTTATGGGATGAGTTTATTGAGAAAATGATGCCTTATATGAGTGTTGGCGGTACCGAGCCAATTACCGTTGTTGTGCAATTTTGTCAAACAAAAGTGTTCAATGGTATAAATTATATAACTTAATATATTTACATAAGTTTTTTATCAATGTTGTTTCATTATTATATATTTGTTTTTTGAATAAATGCAAATACTGTTAAAGTCTCCACCATCTATAATGTTACAAAAATGCTTATGAATGAAAATATGTTGGAGATAATGACTTTAGGTCAATGTAATTACTGAAAAAAGTGTAGTTATATAATTTTTTCTACTGTGTTCGATTACTGAATTTATTATTAAATTTTGTAGGATACCCATAGACCAACTATGACCAAGTTCTATTTCGACCATACATGATATCTCTGGTGGTTTTGAAGTTAATGAATTCTCAAATGGAAAGGCGATTGTCAGAACTCTGGATGAGTTATGTGAGAACAAAGAGGTTAATTAAATGATTTATGTTTATTTAACTTTTAATATTTTAGATTATTCTCTTGGTTTATGCAATGGAACTCGGATGGTAATTACCAACTTGGTGAACATGTTGTTGAAGCAAAGATTATTTTAGAAAGTAATGCTGCTCAAAAAGCTTTGATTCCTGCCTTTCTGTTACTCCATCTGATCGTATGATGCCTTTCAAGTTTCAACGAAAAAAATTTGTTTTATTATTTCTTATGCAATGACGATAAACAATAGTAAAAAACAGTCATTAAATTATGTTGGACTATTATTGAAGAAATCTGTCTTCAGTCATAATCAATTATATGTTGTTGTTTCCAGAGTTACAAATCGTAAAAGATTGAAAATTTTAATTTTTGATGATGAGTATCTTGATAGGAGAACTTTTACAAATGTAATTTATAAAGAAGTGTTTCAAAATTTGTGAACAATTTTTTTGAAGTAACAATTTTTTTTGTTTTACATTTCTCATTTTGTAATATTTTAAATTTATTTCATGTTGATTACTTTGTTGTTATATATGTTCATATTTTTTCAATTATAATAATAATTCTTCATATAGTTTATTAAATTTTATGTATATTTTATACTAAGCTTCACGAAATATTAAGAAATATAAAAATTTACTTCACTTATATAAATTATTCATAATAAAAATGTTATACTAATTCATATATTCAGATTATCCAAAATAATATAATATAACAAAATAAACATATAACACTAAACTAAACAAAATACTAATATATAAAATATTATACATAAAATCTTTCGTGCATCGCACGGGTCATGTACTAATATAAAATAAAATACAATATTTTTTGTTTTTGAGTAGAGAGTTTGGAGGAATGTATCAAATAATAGTCAGACAAACGTAAAATTATGACATACGATCTTTAACAAATAATAGTGAGATAAAAAATGCTACTAAATCTTTTAGCAAATAATAAGAATACGATGCCACTATACTATTAGTCCCTAGACGTCTTATTAAATTTCTTATATCAATAATTAATGTGAAAATCCAAATTTTATTTCTGAATTATGTTTATTCTTACAAGATATCATCATCTTCTAAATTCAGCTTTCACCCATAAGAATTATTACAACACTAATGCACATAAACTATGTTTTCCCAATTGTAATTTATAACTTTAACAAGTTCTTTTCTCGCACAGTGTAATGACCCGTGAAATTGGGTTTGAATCCTCTACGTTCCAATTTACAAGGACTCATTATACAGAAAGCCTACACCTATCAAATAAATTCAAAATTAAAATATGAAATTAAAAAAAAAAATGAAAAAAAAATTCCTTCATATGTAACAGCTGAAATTAAAATCTCCATAACTCACATAAAGGAATTAAACTAAGAAAGCCTCAGTATATACAGATCTAAAACAAACCCAACAAAAAAAATAAATCTTCAGCTTTATAGCAAAATTGCCACGTCATATCAATTTACTTTTTAATACTTATGCTGCAATTTACAAGTTTTCAGCACCAGGGCCCCTCTCCAATCAGCAAAAGACCTCAACTTTCCACATGTTATCCTCTCCATTATCTTTCTTGTCTGAGTAGAAATATTTCACTTCTGCAGCCACCACCATTTCTTGAACCACCATGCCATTAGCTTCACTAACAACCTGGAAGAGACTGTGCTGAAGCAAACGGGGAAAAGCTCGTTGCTGACTCACTGTAATGCAGCGGGTTGGCTGGGCGGCTCGAAGATCCAACATAACTCGATGACGCATAGCCTGGGCTTGGAATGTACGGTGACATGTAGCGGGAATTGAGAGGTGATAGTGAGGGGTACCCTAAAGAGTGGGGCGATACTAGATAAGCGGTGTGAGATCTTTGGGAAGACATGTTTCTGAGGTCGACTGAGCTTTGGCTTTCGCTTAGATGAGGAGATTGGTGATGAGATATAAGGGAATGATGAGAGAGAAGAGAGTGGTGGTTGTAAGGGTTGGTGGAGGAGATGGATTGAGAGTGGGAGACCGAGGGGGACCGGGAAGATGATGGGCGGATTTGGATGGCTGATGATGAGGGTAATGATGATCGAAAGGATGATAGTGCTGAAGAGGAAGCAAAGGAAGCAGGGGTGGAGGAAAGGAGGGGTGTAGATTCTGATGCTGGTGGTTCACCTGTGGCTGTTCTTGCATCACGCTTGCATACGGGGCAGAATGTTCTCCATGATGTTAGCCAGGCGTCAACACATATAGCATGGAATTCTGGAAAGAATGAAACGAGAGAGAGAGAGAGAGAGAGAGAGAGAGAGAGAGAGAGAGAGTAATTTTAATCATGATTAAATATACTGAAAACTTAAATGTCTTCTAATAACAATTACCAAGTTGCATGAGATCTGTATGTGTGTGTGTGTGGGGGGGGGGGGGTTGAGAGTTAATTTCAATCAAGAATAAACATACTAAAAACTCAAAGGTCCTCTTATAATGATGATCAAGTTGTATGAAACCTATAATTTTCGTCTGTGCACGCAAGTGTGTGTAAGAGAGAGATTAATTTCAATCAAGATTAAACATATTGAAAAATGTCTTCTTATTAACAATGTGTGTGTGTGTGTGTGCCTGAGAGTAAATTTCAATGGAGCAATCATTCTAAAAACTCAAAGGTCCTCCTATAATGATCAAGCTGTATCAGACCTATATTTTTAGTCTGTGCGCGTCTGTGTGTGTGTGTGTGTGTGTGAGTGAGAGAGAGAGAGAACATACTGTGGCGACATGGCAGGACTCGTAGTTTCTCGCCCATGCTATAGTCTTCAAGACATATGGCACATGTAGCTGAAGTACAGTTGTCCTCAAGAACAGCCGTAAAAACTAAGGATGGCATGGCTTTGACCAAGCGACTGCTCATGCCATGGAATTCTCGTACACGTGGAGCTTGTGGCCGTTCTCTTCTAATCCGATGCCTTCGAACAAAGAAACAGGTAGCCAAAACAGCAGACATCGCAAGCAACGAAATGAAAGATATAGCCATGATAGACCATGCTGAGTTTTCAAAGGTCGGTGTTACACACAGCTGCACATCCGTATCACCCACGTACTTTGATAGGGTTTTAGCACAAGCTTTGGAAACAAACACAGCTTGTATCTTTATACCAGCAGAATTTCCAGCCACTGCATTTTCAAGTTTAAAAAATGAATGCTTTTAGTTTGAAGAAAGTTTTGAGCTTTTCACTCTAAAGATAGACACCGAGCAAAATACCATGAAAGCATGAACAACCCGACTTGGTGCTTTACAGCATCCATAAACAAACAACTCTTGAGTTGGTTTTCGTTAAATTGTTTTGGCAAATATAACTAAAAAATAAAGAAAGAACTAAGAAGACATAATATCCAATATTATGAAGCAATAGAGAAGGTCAAATTCAGTTATGTTGAACATGAAGTTGTTAGTGAGATTTCTCTTACAATGCATAAACTCATGCTACCTGAAAGCTACATTTTATCGAGTCCAACTGTTCTTATGTGCAAGAAGTCAAAAGTTACAAGTGATTATTCCTTCATACAAGGATAGTGGCTTCATAACCAAGGTAAGATGTTCTCATAAAATGGTTCCTTCCACACAATTTTAGAGAAATTAATTGCTCTGGTTGATCATTATTAGCATTTTACTTATTTTAGGACAACCCAAAAAGGTATAACTTTTAACAGATACACGTGTTCTACACGATTCTTGATGTCGTCTGGAGATATCAAGCTAGAGGCCAAAAGGGCCACCCCGTACTTAATCAATCATCCAGATTAACGTTATGGGGATTTTTGTTATCACTTATTTAGAGTTCATCGGTTGAAAATAATATTCACTTAAGAGAAGAAAAATGAAATCCTTATATGGTCCTTGTAGAAGTATAAAGTATATCAGTTCAGTTAAAAAAGATAAAGAACTGAAGATAAAGGGCCTACCAGGAAAAATAGATCAATTTTGGGTTTTGGGGGGGGGGGGGGGCTAGTAAGAAAGAAGGATTTGGCTTCAAATAGTCGATCATGCTATTAAGGCCCTCACGGCAAAGGGACAGCAAATAAACAATACCTCCATCAACAATTTTAATAAGTTCAAAGAAGGAAATTAATTCAATGTGGCAGAGAAAATCTTCCTAGAATCCGCCTACAGCCTACTTTTATAACCTATAAACAACTCGTATGCCTTTTCAGGCAAAAATGTGCTGTATGCTAAATAAGCAATATGTACCATATGCAATAAGGATTAAGGAAAGGCAACACGATACAAAACTTACTGCTCGTAGCACAATTTCCAGAATAATTGTACGCGAGGATTATTAAATTGTAAGGGAAAAAGGAAAGGATGGACTTAATAAATGATAGCAAAGTTAAGAGCCCTATTCAACTTGCACTGTGAATTCTGAGTAATGTATAATCTAGTCCCTCCCAAAGAACACGTGTTATAATCGTATTCACCAAGCATCATATCCAAGAAATTGCATGTATGAAGTTGGGGTAGGAGACGACATACTTGCAACCAAATCACCATTCTCATTGTCATAGACAATAGCTGCTTTGAACCCTGCAGTTTGAGCGTTTCTTACTTTTTCATCGAAGCTACATCCTCCTCGGACAATCAAAACAAATGGAAACGTGGCGTTATTCATTACTGGTACAACTTTATTAGTCAGTGGTGAGCATGCATCCAAAGGTTCTGCTACGTGAAGTGTCCCACATATCCCGGACCCTTTAACTGATGGAGCTGAAATCAAGCAAAAATTATATTAGTGAACCCTTTTGACAAATAAAACTCACTTAACATTTGCTATCAGACTATATACATGTATATGTGTGTGCATATATATAATATATGTATGTGTGTGTGTGCTTAACTAGGAAACTACCAGAATTGAGGAGTCAAGTTCTTCAGGTAATTGAAATACAATAGCACATAAGAGCAACTAAATCCAAATTACAACTTTCTATATCCGAAAAGAAATTCACAGAGCAAGATAACAATCCATGATCTCCCAATGTTTTCATCACTAAACACATTTAAAACACTCAATAAACGCGTAAGACAAAACTCGAATAACAAAAATCAACAATTCCCAACTGAATTTGAGCACGAGACGCATAAGGCATAGATCTTTCTTTCTTAGATAACAATATCAGACAAAGATTCAATCTTTCCACCAGAAATACTTGAAAGAAAAGTCAAATACTGCTGAAGCTAAGTTATTCAATCGATTCAACAAAGAAAAATTAAACCCAGAAAATCAGGCAAGCTTAAATTGGAAAGCCAAAAATACTTGACAAATTGAAACCAAAAAGTACTCGACAAATCAAACGAAAATTTCAAAATCGGGCAGATACTGAATTGCTTAGGTAATCATAAATTCAACAAAATAATTTTTTTTTTTAAAACATCAGGTCAAAAAACCCGTATAACAATCTCAGTAAAACAACAAACAGCATCACGCAGATTCAAGAATCTTAACTGGAAAATCAAATATTAAAAAAAAAAAAAAACGTTCTGACACTCACAGAACAGATAAAGGAGTGAATTAAACTCACCAAAATTAGCTTCAATGTCTTCGAACGACAAAGTAATGTTGTTGCCTATCAACACGACATTCCCATGAGCACTAAAAGCACCCATTAAATAAAGAGAGCAGAAGAAAAATACCCAGAAATCCAACATCTCTATAACTCGTAAAGAACCCCAACTTTATCCAAGATTATAAGAAGACCCTAAACACTCTTATTCTCCTAGACGAACGAGGATTATGGATATCCGCTCGATTCCACAAAAGGGATCTACTTAAAAAAAATCAAAACATCAGCTTCCATACTGGAGTACGCTGATGTGTGGTTCTTTCTAGGGCTGTTTGGTTATTCGTGTAATAATTTATGTAAATTTTTAAGGGACAAATTTTGTGCCAATCAAAACTCAATTTGCTATTTATGGGACTTGTCTTTTTGTGTGGATGTGCTGGATGATTATCTTTGCATCAATATTTATCTCTCCAGAAAATCATTAGAAAAACAAAAATAAATAAAACATTGCCATTTCCAGTTTGCCCCTCCATAAACTAACTATTATCAGTATAAAGGAAAATTACCTTAGAACCCTTCTTTGGCCTGTTAAGGAATATATATTTGATTCACAATTGCACGTATATATTAGGAAGTATACAATTTAATCTCAATATTTTACGATTATAATTTCAACATAATATTTAAATAATGGTGAATTAAATCACGACACATGAAATAAATTCAGTTCTATACCCTCTTAATTTTTTTGTTTAAATTATTTAGTTTCGTTTGTAATTTAAACTTTACAAAATTATAATTTAATCAGTCTTTAATATTTTTAAGATTATATCCCATTTATTAAAATTTTATGTTTAACTTTCTTGCTTAATATATGAAAATAACAAATAAACAAAATATTATGTCTAAAATTAGAGAAATATAAAACAAGACAAAAAATATTAAATTGTAAAATGTGAAAATTATTGAAATAATCATACCTAAAAGTTGTATTTTAAAATTACAATATTAACCATAAAGAAATGTTGCGTGAAAATTATACAAAAACCTTTAGGTCTAGATTTTTTTAAAACTCAATCTGTCTGTCTTATTAATAAAGGCACCGCATGTCCTAAATGACACTAATTGAAGTGCATTAATTTTATCATCCAATAAAATAATAATAAAATTATATGTCATTCTTGATTTTTATACCATTATTTTTTCTAAAATAAATTTATGACATTATTTTTTATAAAATAAATCAATTAGTATTACATATGGAGACATTAATTCATATTAATATGATAATCTTATTTATCTTAAATAAGCTTTTATAACTTTGGTAATTATTCTTTTTTATTTGTAAGATTAACAATTAGTATTTAATATGTATTACATGGTAAATTTTTCATGTAATTTATTAAACTTAATTAATAATTAAAATTGATGTGAGCAATAAAAAAATAATTTAATTATTATCTTATTCAAGATTATAAAAATTATGTAATTATTTAGGGTAGATTATTCATATTTAAATATGTTTTTTATTTTGTTAATTTTTCAATGATTATTTAGTCTATTCTCATTATAAATAAGTCATACTGAGCTCGTAATTTACACATTTGTATCTTTTTTTTTTAATTTAACTCATTGTTATATTTAGTTACAACGAAAATTAGATGTTCATATAATTGGAGAGATTATTGCTAGCAAGATAGTAAATTTATTAATTCAATTATTACAATATAAAAAATATTTTATAACATTTTTTAATATTTTATGAATTTCACGATTCTACACTAGTTGAGAAGTAATTCAAAGGCCATAATCAATATATATATATATATATATAAAGAAGTACCAACAAAAATAGTAAACAACATATTTTTCCGCTTAAATAATCTTACTAAAATTGAAAGATTCAACAATTACTTCCAAATTAATATTTTAATCTTAATTAACTTTGAATTTAAAATTATTTAGTTCTAATATTAACCGAAATATGTGCGAATCTTGAATTATGACCAAATCTTTCTAGGACACATATAAATCATAAATTCAAATACATGATATATACAAATATTTAAACTATCCTACATTTGTGTCACAAATCTCGCTATAAAATAAAATAGATTAATAATATAAATTTTAACAAACTAATCAATAAAAATAAAAAATGTTAATGATAATGATAATAAAATAAAAATAAATAAATTTCAACAAAATAGTTTATTTGTCCTGTTTTATATTTTCCACATTTTTTCGTATGAAATATTTTTCTAGATGCCCAGCTAATTGTGTAAATAAGTTATTACTATTATTATTATTTTTACTTTTATAAACATATATATATATATATATAAAGATGATAAATGGATTTAATTTCATAAGATTGGTGGTGGGTGAAATAATATTCCAATGTGGAAAGGTATATATATATAATAGGATTATCCATGAGGATAGGTATCTCCATTAATCTAAATAGTTGTACCTACAACATCAAGTTAATAATTGCTAATTTAATATCAAACTGAAGTGGGGCCCGAAGTGGAAGTGGGTGGGTGGTTCCTGCTTAGCACATGGTATTTTCAAAACTCAACAATTATTTCTTGACTCGGGTCAACTCGGTAGGCAACTTGATATCGTGGGCCCATTTTATGTTCCAACTTCAATTTTGTTTTGTTGTCTGTCCACGTGGACTTGCGTGAATTTGTTCATTGACGACTGCTTACAATCTTGGGGATGTTTGATTTAAGTGAATCATCATAAATTTTGATTTTAAAATTGTAAAATAAGATTGAATAACTTTTTTATTTTTTTGAGATTATATACTGTAAATATTATTATATTATATTATGTTGATACAAAAATAAAAATAAAAAATATGGATAATGCATACATAATAAAATGCAAAATAAATATTAGGGTAGAATTTTATTGAATTATAAAATTCAATTTTATAACTCAAGTATTAGGATATAATTTTATTGTTGTAAAATTTAAGTTTACAACTCAAAACAAATAAAAATAGAATATTTTAACATTCAAAATCTTTTCACGTCAAACTTAAAACTAACCTATCTTTCGTGTGTTTTTCCTTCAAAAGAAAGAAAGAAAAAAAAAAAACAAAAGTTGAAATAGTTCAGTTGATTTCAATTATAAAACTGACACCAATTTCAGAGAACCATCGATCCGCACCTCTAATTATCAATTTTTTTCTTCATGTAAATTGCCGATTTCAAACTGACTATACAACCAAAATTGAATCAATTCTGTTTTCGATGCTAGTTCGAATCAATTCTACAATTAAATTAAACCATTGATCCATAATTCGAAGCAATCGAAATCAGAACTGTACCCACATTTGGGTTGGGCCTATTAGATTTTCAACAGACAAACACTGACCTGACGAATTTACCCTTCTTTTATTGAATTGGATGGGACTTTACTATGAAGGGGTGCAGCAGGTACACTACATTTGTGCATGGTACCTCCGCATTTTCCACGACTAGATCTCAAACTCGGCCAATATTACGGGCGCTCATGTACAGTACATACTCATATGTGGAGTATATACCACATAAGAGTAGTGATGGGACAGGCCAAAATGCTCATCCTTGGCTCGTGAAGGATTGGGACATTATCGGGGCAGGCAAATTGGTGGAGGTATGGTCAGTATGCATGCAGGTACCCTCCTTGACCTATTTTACACTTTTAATAATAGCTTTAATTTAAATTTTCAACAAAATATTACTCCTTCAGTCATAAAAAACTAGTAATGTTTCAAAAAAAAAAAAAAAAAATTATCCCATAAAACGAAATCTTGTTTCAAAAGATAACATCTAGTTTTCAAATTTTGATTTTTTTTCTTTCGCAAGCAATTTAAATGTGATTGAATAAATCAAATCAATAAACACAAAAAGATCATATAAATGTGAATTTATAGTTTTTCTAAGATAGTACCTTCATTAAATCGGTCAAAACTAAAAAATTAAAAATCTCGTAAAATAGAGCACTTTTTATCTTTTTGGAGGGAGGGAGTATTATAATGTTCCATATTGTGTTCTTATATCAGATTCACCTGTCGACTCAAAATACCTTCTTGTAATGAAATTTAAACCAAAAAACTTATTACACTGAACCATGAATATACAGTAGCATTATGTAAACCAAAAATCCCAGCGCAGCAGGAAAATGGAAGGGAAAATAGCATTACAAATGGGAAAACAATGAACAATCTGAAGAAAACAGTGGTAGAGGAATGTAAATAAAAATGTTTGAAATGAAGCATTTATACATTACAAGTAGTCTGAAAAGGGAGACTCTAGAGCACTCATTTGATCAGAGAAAAATGAAAAAGAGTATCGATACTGACCGTATATGGGAATAGAAATTATAGAATCGTTTGGTGTATTGCATTACCCCTTGTAGCCTTCAGAAACTACGCAACTGCCATAAAATATTTATTCTTTTATCAGTGTTCTACTAAAATAAGCATAATCCACCAGGAAATGGTTGCAAACAAATATTACAGTTCTAATGAAGTGATCTTACATCTGAACAACCTTTAGGCAAAGGAATTGTTAGGAAGGTCAGGGTATGTCTGTGTGCGTGCTCACACAGGGGCCAATCAGTTTACCTTCATGTCCGAACCCACAAGGGGTCCAAGGTGACGGGCCTCTCATTTCTAGTTTGGGCTGCTGCTGCTGCCCGTGAAGGAGGAGCATGTACAGTAATTGGAAGAATCCATTCACATTTGTCCCTACCTTCTATCAGAAGAGGATGCTCATACCTGTGCCATAGTAGGCTGACGAAATTAGAACAAAAGAAAAAGGAAAATAGAAATAAAAAACAAGTTTCATCTAATCAAAGATAATTTATCGTTCTTAACCACCTCCAATTTGACAAGAATTCTACCTTGTCCAGTGCATATTCCTTGGAGTCGTGAGAAATTCAAATCGAAGAGCCCATTGCACAGAGACATAGCGGGTTGAGAAAGTCATGGGCCCGTCCATTGGAATGGAGAAGAGGAAGCTTGTCTGGACTAGATCTGCCACAACCTCATGGTGGTCGCTATAAACCTGCACAACACAAGAGCAGCTGTAAAATGTTTCCTAATGACCATGATGTCATACTTACATTTTCAAAATCACAGTTCAACATTTATTGTCATTTCATAATCACAATTCAACACTTAACTTTTCCACCATGCAGACATATAAATAAAATCTTTCAGTTGTTTTAGTATGCAGCATATTACAACAAATATTTGACAATATTTTGATTGAGAGATTGGGAAACTTTGGGTTAGAGTAAATTGTGAAACAGAAAAATGTTGTGCAGATTTGGATTCCAAAAGCAAGTTTCCATACATGCACAAACCACCTTCGACAGGTCCACAAAACTTCCTTTTAACATATGAGAGAGGAGATGCAGTACAACATATAAATTGTGTAAAACAACTAATGTATAAAGTGAATTCAGCATATTGCTTATCTACAAAGGAACAGTCATCACTCTTAAAAAATAAATGTGCACCTTGGTAATAGTGGGCGTATGCCTTCGAGAATGATGTACAAAATTCCGACTTATGGTCTCTGTCATTTCCAAGGTTATTGACAGCTAAAAAAGGCAGCACCAATTATCCAAGTTAACTTCATAATTATAAAATATTAACTGTGTAAAACTATATATATATATATATATATGTGTGTGTGTGTGTGTGTGTGTGTGTGTGTATATATATATATATGAAAATGTATCAGTACCTCAAGGCATCTCCTAGCTCCTTCTTCATGAAAGAAAGTAAGGGTTCCACCAATCTGCGCATGGCATATGTAGACATTTTAACTAAGGAATGAAGGGAAGACAATTTGCCACAAAAATCTCATGCTTTTACCATATCACAAAAGTAGTAAGTTGCCTCAGAGTTCTTAGGTGAAAATTTCAGCAGTACTTGATCATCCAGCCTGATATTATATGATCTTCCTCTAACAAAACCTTCTGCTGCAAAAAAAGTGGGTAGAAAATTAGGCTTGTAAAATCTCAGTTGTTCAAATGCTAGAAGATGGGAATGCCAAGAACAAATTACATGTTCCAGATTCAACGGGTGTTGAGTCATCATCAGCAGAAAAAGCTTTCAGATGTCTTGGTTGTTGACTGGGCGATAAAGGAGCTGAAGACCTGTCTGGAGAAGGTAAAGAGATAGAAACCAGTCAGGAAACTAGTACAAACAACCTCATAGTGCAAAAAACACAGAAGTCTGCCTAATCTGGGGACTATTCTCAGAAGGCGGCAGTAAAACTTCAAACGATGATATATACAGCTTAAATATCAAATGTAGTTTTGATACTTCATAGTCGTCAATACATGTTGCATAAGCATTAAAAATAGAAAGAAAATACTTACCAGAAGTGGAATCATGTAAGACCTCTGCTACAGATAGTCCAGGAAGTGCCATATTTGAGGCTATGCTAGGGCGTCCTTCAGCATAAAGAGAACCTCGATTTGAAGACCTAGCAGTAAATGACTGCAGGGATAATGAACTTAATGTTCTGTTTAAATCTTCCTTCGGCGGATTGTAGGAAGAAACAGATAAAATCTCATCCCTTGAACTTTCAAAATCTTCTTCAATACCATCTGAAGACTCATTCAATTTGGCCTACAAGGATTAAAAAAATGTATCAACCCATAATCAATATTTTGGAGTCAAAGTTAGACCACCCCTCTTTATTTGAGGATATCTAGGAGTGGCACACGAAGGACATGTTAAACAATCAAATCAAGGAACATTAGACTTGAGAGGATCAGATTTACCCACTCAGAATCAGCACCCAGTTCTTTCCAGTAAACATCCATAAGGATTGTTGTTACAGGAACTATTCCTGATAAAGTCAGCAACGTAAATAGCTATATTAAGAATAAACTAAGTCAAATAATATCTTAATATCTTACAGAAGGAAAGGAAATTCTAACTGAAACTAGTCTAGTTGGACCTAGAAGAGTAATTGAACGTATATGCATCTTCAATTCCATGCAACAGATACACACACCAAGGTAAGTAGCTGTTAATCAAACAGACAGAAGGTGAAATTGCTCCTACCATGAAATTTTATGGGCAAGCTCAAACCCATCTTGGGCAAGCTTCATCACTCATAATGCAATGAAGACAATTTGTATAGTTCAGTTGAACTCCTATATAATTCTTTTAGGATATAATCTGATCCAATAAACTTATTTAGGAGCAGAGTAACAAGACAGAAATAGATGCCTAAAAAAAAGTTGGCAGTTGCAAAAGTGAAAATAAGAGGACATGTCAGAAATATACCATCAGCTTGACTTCCTTCACTATGCAGGCCATTAGTTTTCTGAGTAACCCATATCTGTAGTGGTACACGTGCTTCCTGGAATTTGAAGGTTGTCAGAAAATGCTCAATTCGATATCTTAGGAAATGAAGGATGTTTAGAAGGAAGCAGCGTGAATCTATAGACACTAATAATATGGAGTTATTAGTAATGAAAATAGGAACAATGTTTACAAAAGGTCCAGGATGCATTGTTTTTGCGTATCCAAATGAAGAAAGGATAACTGCAAAATCCATGAACTAGAAAGCCCTACACCATTTACAATGCGGAGAAGAGCATTAAAAAAAGCCCAGAAGAGGATATTGGAGAGAGGACAATGAATAAAAAGACACAACATTTTGGGTGTCATAGTGTGCAGACCCAATAAGGGTGAAACAAATTATTATTGGATAATATATTCAAGTAGTAGGCGGGAAATGCAAGGCATAAAATGCGATAAAGGAGGTTTAACTACATGCCTCATGGACAGTCTATGCAAAGAGCAGTCAATTTAACAAGTAAAAAAAATGTGGACGTAGTTAATATTAGTGTAGGATTAGAATGTAGTGTACAGAAACCAAGAACAATGAGATGCTAACCAGTTCAGAAAATTCTTGTCTTGACTCTCGTTGAGAGGATCCATTTTCGAGAATCAGATACTGTCCAGACAATGTACTCCTAATATAGTATAGATAGCGTATTGTTGCACCTCTGTATGACGGAGGTATAATGCTTGGCAAAAGGGCACGTAACACATCTACAAGTAAAAGACATAAGAAAATTTATCGTGGGCCTTATCTAAGCAACCTGTAATTAGAAATGAGACCAAGAAAAAGTAGGAGATTACTCCTACAACCATTCGATATGTGACTTCCCAAACAACTGTGGAACAGTTAAATCTGTCCATCTATACAAAATAAACAGAGGATAACATACCATTCCAAGTGCACAAGTTCCATAAACTCAGTTGCTAGCCATGTAGGAAGGGTTTAATCCATCAACTACTGTATCAGGCCAGTCTCAATAACCAATCCTTTTGTTCTAGTGAAGCAATATTATAAAAATTATGCCCCTTGATCCAAGACATGTTATATAAAGTCTGGTTGCTCTAACATGGCATTGCACATAATAGTAAGAGTGAATTTTAAGTTCTTTACATGAATAAACCATTAATCTTGCACTTTCGTTTGCCATAATCTAGTTTCTCTACATGCACTTCCACTTGCATAAGAATTATTGCTAGAGTTAGGTCAATCCCACACAAACAAGGTCTCTTGGAGTATTGCTACGATTAATTCAGCAGACAGTCATTACTGGACACAGCCATAAATTGACAACACAAAGCCTACCAGGAAAATTTGCGATACATGTATTAAGCATGCAACAATAAATACAATAAGCAGCATTGCTACAATGTATTCACATTTACGAATTTCAATGATCTGAGGGCTAAACTTGAAGTCCCACGAATGAAATTACTAAGAAATTGCATGAGTTATCAATTTTACACAGCCTTACATTTTCTGGTTGCCCCGCAGGAAAGAATTTGATTTGAAACTATAGTTGGGGTTGAGCAATCTACGAACACATACTCACCTGAGAGTAGCAAAGATCACACAGGATTAGACATGCAAAAGATAATAACACCTCATGAATTACTTTCTTTGCGATGCTTGTTTTCATATGCCCATTTATTTATGTAAGTTTTCTTTAGTCTCGTGACGTTTTTTAACTAAAATCAGAGAATAGAGAATGTACTACCAACAACCAATAATAGGCGCCATACAAGCATATAAATAAAAGTTGGTGCTTGATCCACAGAACAATTTACAGTCGAAGCATTGGATGGAGCTCCAGAGCTGAATAATTTCCCATCAAATTTCTTTCTGTCAGTAGTCCCCATATTGTCCGCAATATGGGGTCAATCATGTTTAATAATGATTTCTTGGAAGGACTGTAGATTTTAAATTAAGATTCTAGTTTGATGCTGCCAAACGCAACTTTTCTCTACCACCAAATCACTGAAGGGAGGCATTTATACTCGTTTCTACATTTCCCATAAATTGAGCTGATCTTCATTTTATTTCCATGGCTCACTATCAATTCTATGCATAATTGAACAGACAAATTTTTTTTTTTTCTATATAAATGCATATACGAATAGACACTGTTAAGCTAACAAATGACAGAGACAACAATTAAGAAGACAAAAATATTACAGCAGAAAAAGGTACCTCTCCGCTGCTTAGAATCAGGACTAGGTTTAGGAGTGTTGAACCACTGAGTATCTAATTTCTCGATCCCTTTAATTTCAAAGGAAAGCTTTTCGATCAGAAGCGACCAAGAATGTGCAGCGTTTTTTATTTCGATGGTGACGGTTATCAAATCACCGGGTCCATACACTTCCCTGTCCGTTTCTAACTTCAGCTGCGGCGGATTGACATTAGCGCCGCCGTCAGCGGCGGCGGAGGTAGTCGAGTTAAGACCAAAGAATGAGAATCTCCGGGAGGGTCTATTAGGCAGCGGCATTATTGGGAGAAAATTCTCAATTTTCAGTGCATCAATCCAGTGGAGATCTTGGTGCAAATCTATTTTTTATTTTTCATTTGATTTTATTATTTATTTCAAGGAAATTGATGCAAATAAATGTTAATTATTCTTCAAGTTTAAGTTTGTATGTTCTTCTTTTCTTTCACGACAGTTTGGTACGAATAATTGGGCCTAAGAAAAAGGCTCGAACTAGTTAAATGGGCCGAAAGTCCATTTCTAATCACTCACACATGTGTGGGCTATTTACATATTTTTTTTATGAGTAAACTGCCTTAAATTCTATTGTGGTTTTATAATAATTCTACTCAACATTTTATGGTGGTTTTGAAATTGTCTTTAACTCTTATGTAGTTTTATTTAGGACTTTTCTATCCACACCACCATTTCCTCTTTTCACACCACATTTACTAAATACACCACAAAAAATTACATTTAAAATTTCAAAATTACTAACCACACCACAAAAATACCTATAATACCCTTAACACTTAAAAAAAATTTAAAAATAAAAAAAACAGTAAACCCTACCTCACTCACTCCTGCGAACCCTGCGCGCCGAACCCCCTTTCCCCACACCCGCGCCGAACTGCTCCTAAGCCAACCCCACTGTCGCCGAACTGCTCCCCAAGATCATGGACGCCGAACGCGAAACTCCAGGTAATCTGTCGCAATATGTTCCATGAAAATTTTCATTAAATTCGCAAATTCGAAATCCGTTCGGCGCTGGTTGGCCGAACAGCCTGCGAGGCGTTCGGCCACCACTGGCCGAACACATCACACTGTGTTCGGCTAGGACAGGCCGAACGGTGAAAAAACAGAATGGTAAAAAAAAACAGAACGTATAAAAAAACATGAAAAATGAAGTGTCAGGACGTTCGGCCAGTGTTGGCTGAACATAACACAACACGTTCGGCCACCTCTGGCCGAACACATCACACTGTGTTCGGCTAGGACAGGCCGAACATATTTCATTGCGTTCGGCCAACACTGGCCGAACGCCCTGACACTTCATTTTTCATTTTTTTAATTTTGAAGGTTATATTGGTAATTTTGTTAATGTCCATTTTTGTAAAAAAAATGGATGTTGTGTGAAGAGTAATTTGGGTGGTGTGGATAGCACCACCCTTTATTTATTATGCACGAAATCTTTAAATTTGTTAGTTTTTATGAATTTGAGGTACATAAGTCTTTGCTGCGTATTTTTTTTTTTATTTTTACTTTCTAGAAGTACAATTTACCCTTGTGTTGCTTTTCTTTTTCTTCGAGAGAAGACACACTCACATTCATCTTCTTCCACACACCAAAATTTCAAAATCGCTCTATTTTGACATGAAGATAAGATAAATCACTAAAAAATCACTTCAAAATCAAGAAATAGAATAAGAGAGAGAAAAAATGAAAAAGAAATTTACAAACAAACGTGTTTACATGATATATAAGAACTTTTGTGCTTACCCATCTCATGAAGTGAATAGGGCAGGCAAAAGAAGAATTATAAAGAAATGGTCATTCATGATATATGGGTGGTTTAATTGGTACTGGGAGAGATACTAAATTGGTCATTTACTTGGAGTGGGGTTTGGTGATGACTGGTGAGAGAAAGGGAGGAGAAAGAAGAACTAGAAACATAAGTAGAAGGTTTAGCAGAAAAAGAAAAGGAATAAATAATAAATAAAAAATGGGGAAACACTAAAATTGTTTTATTTTCTTTCGTACTTTCTCTTCTGATAGTGAATTATTTGTGCATTTAATGGTGAAACTCATTGAATCTTTGTTTTTTGAAGCTTACCCAAGAACCTGTTTGTTTTCTTACTGTTTTTTTAATACATTTTCCGACAATGCTCCGGCAACAAAGTCCACCACATATGATCGGGTAGGAGATTAGAGACGGACTGAGTGACTCCCTTTTTTTCAAAAAACACACCCCACAACTCCACCCCTCTTGCAGACGAAAGAAACACACACACACACACACACTGAGAAAGAGAGAGATGGTTGAGGATGTGAGAGTGAGAGAGAGAGAGAGAGGTAATTGTGAATGTAAGAGTATAATGGAAAAATAACTAAAAGCTTAACACCGTTAATTTTTATTTTTTGAAAATGGAGCATAACAAAATTAATGAAATCACACACAATTTTAAATAATAAGGAATGCGGTGCAGAAATATATAACTAAAGGAGGGTTTGGCGCATTTTCTCCTATTTTTCATTGAGTTCACAATTATTTTTGAGTTTATTTCGCTGCTATTTAATTTGAACGATTTATAATCGAACTAAACATAAATCAAACTCAATTTAATTCTTATCCCACTTGCTTATGTATCAAGTTCAAATTCAAGATATATTTTTGCTAGATCTCACATAAATATTTGTACAAATTTATCTATTATAATTATTATATGAAGTTCCATAATATCTTAACAACGAAACAACTTGTATGTATGTTGTCATAATAATATCTTATCAATCAATCTTGAATAGATAATGAGCAACTTCACATGAATTTAAACTTTTTACAATTGGACGAAGTTATTGCTTTCACAAAAAATAGAAAAAAAAAAAAAAAGTCAACAAGAATCTAAAGGTTAGGTGTAGGGTTATATTTTTGAAATGACATTCTAGATTTAAAAAATAAATTGTTGTCAAATTCAAACTAACTCTTGTCCCCCCTCATGGATTATTTTAATATGTTCAGAAATAAAAACAATGGTGCATGCTGGTGAGATCTGCTCTACCCTGTAATAACCATTTCCTAATTATTCTTCAAAGGAAAAAAAGAAAACAGAAAAAAAGGTTTACCAAGTTTTGCATTATAATTCCAATTATAAAATTGTTGCTAACTTTTAATTATTATGGTAGGTCAAAATACAGGTTAACTATTCGGCAATTTGTGTTCAAGTGTATTAATTAATAAGTTATTAAACGTGTGAGGAAGGATGCCACTTACAATAAGAGATCAGATGGATGGTTTCATTTGCAATTAGAGATATAATCTATACTTAAATGTAGTGATTTTAAGACGATGGAGAATATACAATATTGACTGATCAATAATAATAATAATAATAATAATAATAATAATAATAATAATAATAATAATAATAATAATAATAATAATAATGATAATAATAATAATAATAATAATAATAATAATAATAATAATAATAATAATAATAATAATAATAATAATAATAATAAGTACGACCCAATTTTGTCAATACAACTATGAATTATATCGCCCAAGTCTTGCTTTGGTCAATTTCTTACATCACACCGACAAAAATATTTTCCCCTGCAAATAATAATCTTTTACATTAATTTATTCAAATACATCCAATATAAAATTTATATATCTTTTTTATCTAGTAAAACTTAATTTTTTAAAAATAGAATAAATCAAATAAGTGTCTTTTCCTCTGCTATAATAAAAAATGATATATAATAAAATATTATTTTGCGACAGAATTTTCTTTTTCTTTTGTATTTATAATAATTAATAGATGTCATATTTCTGGAAGAATTGTATATACCGACACATAATTAACCCATTAAAGAGAAAAATTAATGGCAAAAGCCAAATGAAAAACACAATGAAGAAGCATTTTACGGTACATCATACACTGTAGGCAAACAATTCAATAATACTCACATAATACCAAAACAACTGTTGTGACATAATGGGAGATGGTTATATTTCGTGACACCATAAGTTTATTTTTATTAATTTATTAATTTTTAATTATATATTTATTGCTCCTTCAATTTCTAAAAAAATATATGTTTTAAAATTGGTTAAAATAATTTTCTTTTCAGAAGCAAGCTATATATAATTGAATAAGTTGAATCAACAAATAAAAAAAAATACTTTTTATTTGCAAGAGATTATACCTTTAGGCTGCGTTTACTTAGGCGGACAAACCATTATAGGATAGAATTGTCCAGGTTTATCATTCGTTTACTTGAACTGATTATTTTTCGGGTCAATCAGTTGGACCCGTGATAATATCATAAAATCCGGATAACTCGCCTGATACTAATCCCACCTCTTCCCTTGGGATTAAAGTTATCCTATCTGACTAGAAATATATATTGACATTTTTACCCCCTGTTCACATGTGAAATTACAAGTAATGTCCTTCATATACATATAACATCAAAACCCTAGAATTTGGAATTTTTGGCAACGCACAACAATCTCCCACAGAAACGTTTGTGGGCAACGCAAAACATTCTCCGACAGAAGGGTCGTGGGCAACATCCAACAGCGATATGAGGAAATCGGGTTCTTTGAAGTTTCTGCGGCTAGTTTAGAGAAGATTAGCGTGAATCGGGGAACATTTTGACCATTCGAATATTTATAATTTGCAACAAATTCCTTACCTTTCATCTGTCAAATTCCTATTGAATATGTGTTTGCTAACAGTTGGTGAAATTTAGACAATGAGGATGTAATGATATTTATATATTCAAACTGTAAATAATTAGCAGCGAATCAAAGGTTTGAATATCGAACTTTTAAATGAGAAACCTAACATTTGTTTCGCTGCAAAATTCGATATTGATAAGTTCAATACTAATATATATTTGTAAATATAAATAATTGACTCGAAAATAATTCCCTGTTTGGAGGATTGATATATATATATATATATATCAATATTCACCAAGCATTATACTATTATTTAGGGATTTCGGTTTTATGTTGTGATCTATGCTTAGCTATGCTGCCAAGTTAATCGAACACAAGAATTAATTAATTTTGTTGTTGTATAATGGAGCATTGTATATTTCCCCATAGCTGGACCTAGTGAATCCAATGTTTGGGGCAATTCCATTTCCCTAGTTGGCTAACGGAATTTTATTTGTAATTGACGAAACTTTAATAGTTATTTGTCTATGTTCAGCAACGACAACTTATTTTTCAGCAATTTGAACTTAAATTATGTCTTGTTGAACTGAAGATGGTGTGACTGGAGAGGCTTTTGCCTTAAAATTTTCCATATCTCCTTCTAGAATAATGAGAAAAATCTGTCGTTTACTTAAATGAATATTTGTGACTTTTTTGAGAGCCAGCCGCTAGTCCAATCCTAGGTACATTGCTAACAAATCAGTGGATGACTGTGTTTCGTAGTCTTGATTAAGTCTTTGTAAATGTTCCTCAATAAAGAAGTAAGTGATGATAACAAAATCTAATTTTATCATTCTTGCATCAATTAAAATTGCGCATAAGTCAACTATAGTTGTTGACAATACAACCAATACACCTGTATGAGTGTTGAAAACATAATTCACTTACATTTCATGCATTAAAACGTAATCCACTTAGATCTGAATTCAGTTTTACTATAATGCATTACTTTCCTTATTGTTATGCAGGTGAACATGAAAAAATAATAGAGACTCCATTGCATTCCAAATATTTGGAAAAGTAAGTATTGAATATCTATTTTTATATAACATTATCATTTTACTATCTTGCAAGTAGTTTTTCCATATACTGCTTAATCATATTTTATGTCTTTGTGACTATGAAATATGCAGTGAGCATCTCTAATTCGTTGACAAGTCCTGCATCGAGTGTGAATTCACGAAGAACTTATTATTGTGGGAAAACTGTTGTTCAATTCATATCTCGGACAGAAAATAACCGTGATCGTATGTTTATACGTTGTCGACTACAACGTGTAAGAATTATGCCTTTTTTTCATCATTTTGTTGAGTTTTTGGTATTTGCTGTAATATTATGCTCAGCATATCTCATTGTATAGTCAACTTGTCCTAAATCTTTTGCCTTATATGTTTATCATGTTAACAAATAAAAACAAGTACACAAAACCTTCATCTTACCAACAATTTATGTTTACAATTTCGACCATATAATTGTTGTTATGTTTCCAGCCACAGGGTTATGGGATTTGGAAATGAGTTGATGAAGAATCTTGTAAACGTTGCAGTAAGACCATTTGTGATTTGATGACAACAATTAAATATACACAAAGATGTCTGGAGGAGTTGGAGAATAATAAGATCATATTGAATACAACCATTGAGGAGATGAGGTTGAACGAAAGTTGCCTAAGAGCATCTCTTCATGAGACAGAGCAGCGTGAGGTCAAACTAATTGGTTACGTTGATGCGTCGAATAGAAAATATAAAAAAGTTTCATTTGTATTAGTTGTTGGTGTCATTATTATCCTGCTCGTCATTCTTGGACAACCAACCTCAAGAAATCATAAGCACCTCCAATTAGGTCCTTGAGCATGGCTAATTTTTTTTCTTTTTTGTTTTTTGTTTTTGTTTTGTGATATTGTTGCTTATCTATGGATTTGATGGTATTAGGGTTATTACAATTTGTAACAACTTTATAACTTATTCACATGTAAATATAGGTCGTTATGTTACCTTAATTGTTTGTTGTTTATTAATGTTTGATTTTTTAGAAAGATAGATGATGTAAATGTAAATATATGTGAACATGCATACGGAATAGGATAAAATTATGGTTTTTTGTTCTATTATGTTGTTTGTATTTATGATAGAATACTTCCCATAATGTATGGATGTAATATATTGGTTGTTAATTGAATGATATATCAGCACAAATAATTCACAGCATGGAGGCCCCCACTCTTAAAGCATCATGTCACCATGTTTGTAGTTGTATGTTCAATCCCAACAATTAAACCATTGACAAGAATACACACTTTTCACAAGCAACAGAGAACCAACGGCTGTTTCCTTTAATAACCAAAGACAAAGCTTTACAGTTTTTTTACGTTGAATCAAACAAAATAGTGACCCTACATTATTCAAAATAATGTACACCAATATTTTCTATATAATAGTTAATTTCCCAGTCCAGACATTGCAACTCACATTTACTACAACCTAAATATTAAGAAAAAAGCAACAAATTTCTTCATTTCTCGTCCTTTGGACTATCTAGCCTTATGGCGCTTAGTGGTGTTCCGAAACAAGCAATGAATCAAGATGAAGTTTTTTTCTACTCCATCTGGACACGAGAGATTGATCATCAATTTATTGTGCGTCTCCTTATACAACGCCAATCCGGTGCTTGGGTTGTTGGGGAAAAATGAGCGTGTTGTTTCCTTTGCCATGTGTGATCTTAACTGCTACTTTGGCTCACAGTTCAACTTCAAGTTTTGCATGAAACAAACTCGAAAGTTACACAAACATTACAAGGTTTTCAAATGGCTAATTCATATGCCAATGGTTGCCTACGACCCATCCACAAATGAGTTCGGTGCTCAGACTCGGTTTGGACATCTTTATGTGATGTAAGTTTTCATAGTTTGTAAAGATAGTTTTATGCAAATTTATCTTAATTTTAAAATTACTTTTAAATATATACATTTATTATATATTTTATTTTATTTCATAGCAAGAAAAGCTTGATGCTGCACATTATAAAGATGGAGAATATGCATTTCATGCTCTTAAAGAGTTATTTGATGAAGAGAACGCACCTAATGAGAACGATGATCATTTAGTTATTCAAATTTCAAGTGATACTGAATTCGGGACAAGTAATGATTCATCCATCATAGAGATAAACAATCTGAATTGTTCGAACCTTTTGAGCATTTACGAGAGTGAGGAAAGCTCGTTGGACACTGATAATGTGTTTTGGAAGGAGCAGGCGTGGTTGGATAATAAAAGCCAAAGTATCAAGTCATTGTCCGAAAATTATCAAACATCAGTAGCATTGACAAACTCTCCAATTCAAGCTTCTGACAAGAAAAGAGAGAAGTCAATGCCTTCTAGTAGCCGTTATCGGCATGGTGGGAAGGTCGTAGCTCTAGTGCATGAAGGTCACCTTTGAAAAAGAAATAACTAAATTTAAAAGCACTGTTGCACCTCGTAACTGCAGTCTATGCATGGTTTCTTACCAAATGATTTCCATTATTCTACATGTACTTTGTGCTTTCTATATTAAGTTGAGTGTTTTTTTTTTGTTTGTAATATATTTTTGTTGTAAGTTTGTGTGTATTTCTATGTGACAAACCGAGTTTATCTACAATACAAATAATTTTTTACTTGAACGTTGGTGTTTTAATTATCTCCGTTTCTACTCCTTCTACCTTCATTTTGCAATCTTCGAGTGTCCACCATTTTCACATATTTTTCTTGAAAAACGTTGGAGAAAATAAACTACAAAAAATTATTAATCAGTGAAACAAGAGAATGGAAAAAAATGGGAGAACGAGCGAAAGAACGGGAATATGATAAAAGTGAAATTCCACTCGGTCAGCTGAGTGGATAGCCGACCGAGTGGAATTGCTGAGTGGGAGAATTCCAGAAATGTTAATTTACTCGGTCAGTCGAGTGAAGTGGCTGATCGAGTGAGTCAACTATGTAATCATAATTACTCGGGTTGCCGAGTGGTCTCTCGACTGAGTGTGATGACCGAGTGGCACTAGTTTCACCTATTTTCGTGTGTTTTTGGAACAAACCCAATTTTTACTCGTTTTTCTCATTTTCTCTTACGCCACAAACCCAAAATTCATTTCTAGTATTAATTTAGACTGAGTTAAACTTTGTGTTTTTGCTTTAATAAATAAGGTAATTTTATTAAATGAACCGTCATTTTCAAATTGATATGTTTAAATAGTAGTTCAACTTTTGTCGAGAAAAAGATCATTAAAACTATTAAGAGATTTAGAATTTGATTCTCCAAAATACATTTAACCAATATATTTTCAATTAGAGTAGAATCAACACAAGAATTATGACTATCTTAAATGATAATTTATTTTCCCCACTATCAATCTTTGCCATTACACATGATTTCTCCTACAAGCCTCACTAAGGTGGTCGGTACGGCATGCTGGATGGGTGGAATGGTTGATATGATAGGTATTCATGCTCCTGAAAATGACCTTGCTGTACGTGCCACTCGTATTGTTGCCTCTGCATGTTAAGTGCAATTTGAGAGTTATACGCTTGACGATGCATATACTCTTCAAGGTTGCTGACACGTGTATCAAGATAATTCTCCAATCTGTCCAATCGTTCCACCTCCCTTGAAACTGAGGTGAAGGGTGTGGCTGCTGTGAAGTTCCTGCCTCATAATGTGGGAGATTTTCCCTTGTTCTTCCATGTGCGTATGCAAGTAATTCTACTTCTTCCATCGTCTCATCTATGTTTTGCTCTTCCGCCTCCATCTCCATAGGCTATGTTTGAGTATCTGTGGTTCTTCTCCTTCTTTTCCTTCTTTCCTCTTCATTCTCCAGTTCTCTTTCACTCTCCTCAACGTCTTCAATATGGATTGAGCTATTTGGCAGAATAATCAGGACTTTTCCCCCGGCGACATTTGTGAGGCGCGAGTTAGGCAAAGCAAGCATTTTCATACCAGATAAGATGAGATACAATTTTCTCGTGCCTAGATGCAACTGGCACATCTTTATGTTGCAAACAAGCTCAAGATTTAAGGTTGTTTCGCCTGGAGTTTCTTCCAAACCTTCCAAGTTTATCTCAAAATATCGAGCAATTGGAGTTATCAACCCTCCGATATGATTTGCTACTTGTTGTTTCGTTCGCACAAATTGCCTTAAAAACATCAGCGCTACATTGAACTTTATTCCTTTCAACAAGCATCATAAGATGAACAACTCGACCAAGGTAACTACCCCAGGCTCAGGTTTGGCCAAAATTGTATTTGAGATGAACCGTTGGAAATAGTGAAGGATCGGGCTTCTTATACTCGACGCTTTCGATCGGCTAGGGTTGTAAACGGATGGCTTATCTAGAGAAGCCGCTGTTATCTCCTTCCAAAAGATTATTGGGTTGAATTCAGGAAAGTGTATCTTGGCATCGGGTAGATTGGAGAATTTCTTTTTCGGGAATCCATAAATTTCATTTATGGTTTTGGGCGAAAGCGTTTGAAACTCATTTCCCAAATAGAAAGTTAGTGCTCCCGACACCATATCATCGTATCCCATGTAAACGATCGAGAAGAATTCCAGGACCAACGACTCATATGTCTTCTCTTTTAAGGCGAAGAATTTAGACCACCCTATATTTTTGCACAACTTTTTCAGATCCTCATAAATACCCATCTCTTTCATGCATTCTTCATCTGCAAAATGAGTGATTCATCTTTTCTTCCTATACACCTCAAACCATCTCTCACTACTTCTCTCCCACTCTTTAAATTGTATGTTGTATGCATCAGGCATAGTTTATAGAATTCTCTCGTATTCTTGTTGTTGTTCATCGACGGAGTGTTGATCCCAATCGAAATTAGTATTAACTACCTCCATTTAGTGGATTTCAGTTCTAACTCTTTGTTCCTCTTCAAATCTACGCCTATCTTGCACTTATCTTTCCATATCATTAGCGGTGACACCTCGAGCACCAAAGGGATACAGATACATTGTGTCAATGGTACCTAGAATAAAAGAAATTGATGTAGTCTATTCATATAAATGAGTTCAAACTTCAATACTTTTCTCATAAAATTTATCATTCTTTTCTAGCATTGCAACATAATTTCCAATTCCAATCTAAAAAAACAAAACAACTAAACATTACACATTTTCTCAACTCCCTTCATACATATACCAATTTCATTCCTCAAGTGATTTCATTATTAAATATTTTAGTTGATGGGATATTATCAACAAATCATCATTAATCAGGACAAAGCATGCCAAATTCCCAATTTATATGATGCACATCAAGTGTTCGATAAAGAACTCTAATAAATTTTTGCAAGTAAACACAACATACTTCATGTCATAATACTACAACTTCATCCATCATCAAGGTATTTAATCAACAATAGGAATGATTTATCAAAACATACATGAATAGAGGAAAAATAAAAAATTTGGGTTATTGCTAGAACCTTCAAAACTTCACAAGTCTTGTGAAAAGTTGGAAATATTTGTTGTTGAATTTGATTTCTTGGATGATATGAATGAGATAATTTGTTCTATGATTTTGCTCTTTGATTTCTTATGGAAAAGGGGAAGAGAATTGAAGAGAGTAGGGTTTTTGGAATTAGAAGAATGAGAAAAAAGAGAGTAGAAAAAATGTTTAAAAAAGATCTACAACCTCACTCAATCACATAACTCGGTCTAACATCCAACTTGGTCAGCCGAGTGGGACTATTAACTCGGGCAATTTTTTTCGCTCACTTGGTCACCCACCTCACTGGACCAATCAAGTGACAAAAAGTCTCTGGAATCTGCCCACTCGGGCATTCGACTCGGTCAGCCACCTCACTCCGCCAATCGAGTGAAGAATTTTTTTGGAATTTTATGAAGTTATCCACTCGGCCGTTCCACTCGACCGGACCCCTCACTCGGACGGTCGAGTGGAAAAAGTTTCTGGAACTTTCCTGAAGTAAACCACTCGACCGTTCCACTCAGCCGGACCCCTCACTCGGGCGGCCGAGTGGAAAAAAGTTTTTGGAATTTTGCTGAAGTAAAATACTCGATTGTTCCACACGGTTGGAACGTGACTCGGTTGCCTGAGTAAAACATATATTCTAGAATTTTTTTAAGGTTTTTGGATTTTTTAGCACAAATTTCTGGAATACCTAACTCGTGTACACTTTTCGAAATTTGTAAAATTAAGGAATAAAGTAGAATATAAGGTTAAAATTTACCCATGATTACATATGGTCCGTGATGAATCCATCCCATAAAGGCATGTTCAACCCATCCCATAAATTCATAAATTATGTCTTCGCCTTCATTAATGCTTCTGCGCACCTGCACTATTTATGTAAAAGCTTCAATATGGTCCAGAAATCACATGAACCAACCTAAACCAAATATTACAACCACATACATATTGTTTAAATTAATATCACTAAGAAAAAAGAACACAATTTGTACAAGTTCCAAGAGTTCTTCCAAAATATAATAAACATGTCTGCTAAATATGCTTATAGACGGCCTGACAACATCATTAATACCATCCGAGCTTTGTCAGCATGAGGGAGGCTGAAGAAAAGTTCAAGATGTTTATTGTTGTTCACTAAAATCTTAGCAATGATAATTTGTTGTTCAGGATCTAGTACCTCCAGCTTACCCAAAGCTTCATGGATAACTTCTCGTTTCTTAGACATTTTGTACTCATAACCTATATGTTGCGCTATTGCACCTAGCCTCTCATCAGTTTGATCACAGAACCTACTCATCAAATTCACCGTCTGCTCACTCGTCGTGTCAATAGCCTTTCTTTTGCGAGCCTTTCCTTTCTTATTGATGGAGTTGTCCGATGTTGGCACTGGAGAGTTAATCTCATTATCGGCAGAAAGGTCGACATTGAAGGTGTTGGCAGTAGTATTGTCTTCATCCACCTCCAATTGTGTTTGGTCAGTAGCATTGCAATTCTCGACATGAGCGCCGATTGCTCTATCTGTCCCGAATATCTCACACCAGTCAGGGTAGAGCTTGTATGACTTGTATCGCATTTTCTTACCCCATGTATTCGTCTACTGTTGAAAAATGTATGGGTGTTTCATGAAACAATGTTAGATAGTTTAGTCATAGTTATTAAAATAAAACAAACAAGTAATGTGTGTTGTGAGACAAAATAATATACTAACCTTACAATACTCGTCCCAAACAAATTCACTTTCAACTATTATCATACCAGACTCAGCACTCCAAGCCAGTCCAGATCAGCTCAACATATACTGCAGACTCCAATGGTTTTTCTTCCAAACATGTATTTTAGAACTTATTTGTGGTTCAGCACGAATATTAGCATCAGGAAGCATCCTACGCATGACCCTCTCGAGAGCACCAAGATAACCACTACGAAAGCCATTTTCACATATCCAGCCCTCTTGAATAATTTCTTTGAGTGCCTGAATTCAATAATTGTTCCTCTCTAGGTGTCCAGACTCGACGACGGTCCCTGCTGTCTCGTGAGACTCCACTATCTCCTCGAGTCCTCGACTACTGCTATCAGGATCCATCAACCTTACACAGAATAAATGTGCATAAAATGTGCACCTATTCAAGAACAATAAAGTTGTGCCATACAAACAATCATTTGATACAAAAAAATAAAAATAAAAATTAAATAAAAAATAATCAATTAATTTGTGCTAAGAAGAGAACGAGGTAAATGTTCCAAAATAAAATTAATATCATGAACGTAGTTCACAATTAAAACATATTTAAAATATTCATACAATGTCAAAACAAGTTAGATTTGCAGATAACAAACTACACTAATATTCAGTTTATTGTCTCCACTCATTATACATAGAAGTTGCTAATTCATCTATCCAATTCGACCACTCTTCTGTTCACTCAATCTCATTAATGTAGTCATCATCATCATCATTAACCACAATATTAGGTAGATCAGCTTCTAACTGGTCTAATGCCATAGATGTTCTTATGAAATTATGTATTAGGCAACACGTCAAAATAATACGATTCTGCACTTTTATTAGGTAAAAGGCAGGACTACGGAGAATGGCCCATCATTTTTTTAGCAATCCAAATGATCTTTCAATCACGTTTCGAGCCTTTGAAGAAATCCTTTCGGATGTCGATGGTGAGTAACGGAGGCGTGCGGCGGAGGGGGGTAGCGGCTGCGACCGACGGAGGTGGAAAGTGAAAGAGAAAATGGACATAAATTGGTGAAGGGCGCAAGTTTGAGTGGAGAAGGGATTCTGAGGATAGTATCATCTTTATAAGGGTAATATTGTCATTTCAGACTTATCCATAGTTAATCCTACGATGTAAATATAGGATAGTGTAAAATTATCTTATTCTATCCTATTGTTATCCTACAAAGTAAACAAAGAATATACATTTCGAAATTATTCATATTCCAACTTTAATCCCACATCTCATCTAATCCTATCCAATCCCGACATGTGAAATAAACGCAGCCTTATAAAATTGATGAAAATATGTACCTGTGAGAAATATGACATTCTTTTTGGAATACATATTTAATACTTTCTCAATACTTTAATTGAATAGAGCTTTCTTTGCCTTTTTTGAGGGGTTGTGAATTTCATAATTTAATAGTATTGCTCTCATTCGATATCTACATTTTTTTAATATATATATATATATATAAATATATATATATATATAATTTCATTTTGAGTAAATTAATTTAAGAATAAATATTTTAGATGCTTGAAATATAGTTTTGTATCAAAAAAAAATATTTATTTCATCTCAAAATAAAATTTTTATTTCTATAATAAATTAATTAATTATATTAGAATTGAACTTATGTAATAAGGTTTTTTCTTTTTGTTTTTATAACTTATTAGTTAATATTTTTTTGGTCCAAATAATATATAAATAATTCAATACACAATAAATATTCAAATCTAACACAAATAATTAACAAGAAATAATAGTGTTCTTTAAATCTAAAATCTCATGCGACATGGGTGTAAATTAATGACCATGAAGATACGATAATTTAGATATAATTATAAGTAAAAACAAAATTTAAATTAAAAAATATTTGTATTTTTATAAATTGAAAAAATATTTTTAAAACATATGAAAAATAAAAATTGACTAATAATACAAATACAGAAACTTACTATTTTAAGACTATTCTATTATTATATTAATGTATGTATCATCAAATTCTCGTTTAAATAATTAAAATTAAAATTTATGTTTAATTTTTCATAAATTAGTGTTTTTATTGGGTTTGTTATAGTTTATTTTCTTATCAATTGTTATATTGATAGTGAATCTATTTTTCCGTCTAGAAAAGGAAAAAAAACAATTATATTAATATATTTATTCCCTAAATATGTAAATATTTTTCATATTATTTCACAAGAAATGCTAATCATTTTTTCTTAATCGCCTTTGTTTGTTAATTTATGAACACTAGATAATTTTTTTAATTATGATTATTATTTATTGCTTTGTTTAAATCCAAATTACACAATATCTCTCTTAAAATGGTCTTTTTTTTTTCAAATTAATGAAAAGGAAAATAAAAATTAAAAATATCATTTTTACATGTCCTACAATATTGATAGGGCGAAGAAGAAAATACAGACGAACATACTTTTTATGGATACTGAAGTTATTAAACACATAAATTTAAAATTCAATTTACACAAATAAAATTATTTTATAGAATATTTTTAATTCATTGTTGTTCGTATTTATTTATTTATTTATATACTTCAAAATTTAAATTTAGTTAGCATATTAATCGATTCAAAAATAACATTAAACTTGTATAATATTTTAATTTACTATAAAATTCAGAATTCTTTTCATTCGGGTCCATGTTCAAATGATTTTTATTTTAATATACTAGGTTTAAAACAAATCAAATTCATATGTACGTTTTTTTTTCTTTTTTTGGGTTAATTGCATAAAATGTAACAAGTTTTCAATTTTCCATTTTAATTTTAACTTTTAAATTGTTGGAAAAAAATCAATGATCTCTAATTTATATTACAAATCAAAACATGTATTAATTATTCAACAATTTTGTCCCTAAAAGAAAAAAGACACACACATACATGTATGCACCCACAAAAAAAAAAGATCGTAAAATTCTGACTTACTTTTATATAAATTAATCAAACTCAGCAACACGGGAAATATAATTTGAAATATAAAAACTAAATTTATAATTATTTGTTTTGGTTTTCAATTAACATTTTTCTCCTTTGTATTATAGACAATTCTTCCCGAAAATTTATTAATTAAATCATAGTTCCACCTATATTGTTGGATAGTTGCTTTAACATACAATAATAGTTAAAGATTATTAATTTGTTGCTCCAGTAATTTATAAATTAAGAATTAAAATATAAAACTAGTTAAACTTTGTGCTTTTTTGCTATTAATTAATTAATTAAGTTATATATATATATATATATATATATATTATGATTTCTGAAACCCCTTTGAAAGTCTAAGCCATCTTTCGGCAATCGGCTCCAAAAAGAAAAATGCAGAAGGCAAAAAGGAAAAATTCCAAAACGGAAACTTTAATCATTATACATCCCCGAAAAGGGGTTTAATATATTCTAGTTCGTGAATAAGACCCCAATCCGAGACATTTATATTTATTATAAAGGGCCCAGAAATTATTTAAATTAAATTAAACCACAAAAAATCCAAGCTTTTTGTCCACTTTTGTAGGCTCATAATGGCCCTACAAATTAATTACAAAAATATTCTTGGTGAAAATTAATAATAATTGAATTTAAAATAAGAAATATTTAATTTAGCAGTGTGTGACGTCAGTCATAAATAGTAGCCGCGCCGATTAAGACCTACCAGAAAAGGAGAACAACTTGATATTATAATTTGAGCTCCCATTTAAATTCCTATTTCTTTTCCTTACCATCATAAATCAAATCTCTATATTTATACTAATATAATATACTGGTGAAATAATCTGAATTTAATTTTTTCATTTATTTTTTTTCGTAAAATAATATTTTTAGAATATGATGTGTCGGCTTTTAATTAAGTGTTTTTTTTCTTTATTTATATTAGAAATATTATTTTTCAATCTGTTAAAACACAAACAACTTTTTCATTTCTACTATGCTTTTTACGTATAATATATTAAATTAATTTATTTTTTAAAATTTATAATTTTATACTAATATTGTATATATTATAATAAAATATCAAGTTATGCATTTAATTATGTTTATATATTTTTATCAATAAAATAATAAAATATTTTACATATTATATATTGATTATTTTAAAATTATATTATAATTTTTTTTAAATATATTACAAATTATATATAGCCCAAACTTCAAATAGGGATAAAACTAACAAATATTAAATTCAATGCAACAACTTATATACATTAAGTAAATCATACAACCCGATATAAAGTACTCATTTTTATTCAAAATAAGTGTCATTTAAAAATTTTACACACATATTATAAATAAATTAAATACCTAGTATATCCTTAATTAAGAGAAAGAAACATTAATGGTTAGTAAAAAAAAATATTATATGTACATTTGCAAAAAAATTAAAGACAAATTTAAAAAAAAACATTAATATTTACCTTAAAACTAGTAAAACATCACTTATTATGTATAAATTTAAAATTTTACAAAACATCATTTATTTTGAATTGAAGAAAGTATTAATTATTTAACTAAAAATATTATTTTTTTTATTTTTTAATTATTACTAATAATTTATTATCTTAAAAATATATATTTTTGAAGTAAATAAATAATATTAATTTATGAAATAAGAAATAGCTTGAGTATTGAATGCGTGGTATAGCGAAGCTACCAGATATTTTTTTTGTAAGTGCAGGTGAGAACTATTGTCATAATTACATTCTCGAATGATGTGATATATGTTCTTGATTTGATTATATTTCTTACATTTAATTAATAACAAGATGGTATATAATTTGAACTTTATTACTCCATATTTGTAAGAATTAATCTTGACAATATGACAATATTTAATTTACCCACACAATTAGTATAAAAATGTCAACTATTTATTCTTAGAATTAAATCTCCAAATACAAACAATAAATTTAATTTAATATTTAATATAATATTTATCACATGTCACAAATTTCATGTATATGTATTTACAAGTACTTCTATTAAAATAATTTTAATTAATTAGTAATTAAAATTTATATGTCAGGTAATATCTAATAGAACAAAGTTTTAGAATACGCCATCTATCAATAAGGGACGATTTTATAAGAGACTATGATATTTGATATTTTCATAAAACTTTGTATGGCAATAAAAAATTAACTATTGTAGAAGTAAACATCATAAAATTCACGGAATATTAAAAGAATAAAATAAATTTTTATATTATAATAATCAAATTAATAAAAATAATAATTAACTAATGACAATTTCTTCAATTATATCAACGTATTGTTGCTCATGCAAATTTATAAACATTTATGATGCTAGTTTTTCTAATAAACAATTACGTAATTCAAAATTATTTTATTATAAATATTTTTGTACAAATTTTAATATTTGAAGTAATATGTCTGAATATTTAATAGTAGAGAAAAAAACTAATTTTCTTCACATGTTTTTATGTATATTACTAATAAAATATGTGACAATTACACATTTTTTTATTCACATTAATTAGAATTATTAATTAAGCATTAATCAATTACATAACAAACTTTACATGAAAATGTATAATAATTTATTAATTGCTAATAGTAAAACTAAAAAAGAATACACACTAAAATTATATACCTTATTTAACATAAATAAGATGATCTTTATTAATATGGATTAATATTTCTATATATAATATTAGATTAATTCAATTTTATATAAATAATAACATAAAAATTAAGGATGAAATGTGATTTTTTTATTCAACAATCAGATGAATGAGCTTCATATCATTTTGCATCATTTGTATCACTATTAATAATACATAAATGTATAAAAAAATTAATACTTTAAAGCAATATAAAGTAATAACTTAAAAATAATATTATAATTTATTTTTAAATTTTTACTTAAAAAATATTACTTTGGCGCTCGAGCTGCTCCTCAATTTCTCGTATAATGTCCCAACCAAGAAAAGAAAAAAAGTAATCATTTGTTTGTGTAGTCATTTTCTCCGACCAGTGTATCTTTTACCAAAAGGATGAGTCATAATTAATTATCATAATTTAGAGTAGTTACCATCTTAGGGAAAAGCAGTCCCTTGATAACTTTGACTTTCATTCATAAAAAACTAATAATAATAATAATAATAATAATAATAATAATAATAATAATAATAATAATAAATAAATAAATAAATGAATTTGTAACATTATTATACATAAATCTTTACCTAACTCCTAAACTAGTTAAAGAAAATTGTTATGTATAATTGGTGATAATGTACACCTGTGGTCCAATTCTAAGCCCAATATATACTTACTCCCACATGGGTTTTTGTAACCTGTACTCATCCCCCAAATAACCTCACATGCTCTCCAGAAAGGATACATAATTTCCAATACATTTACAAATGCATATGGTCAACAAATAAGACAGATTTTGCAGTTATTACAATATAATTTAATTATTAAATGGACACTTGTTCCTAGTAATCTTCAAACAGTCATATAATTACTTTAAAAAAAAAAAAAAACATTACTACATCATGGTTTTTGGACAGATGGGCTTGTCCTAAATTAAACATACATTACTGAAATAAAATAAAAGCTATAAATAAATAAAAAGGATTCTTTTTCTATGGAACATATTCAAGTGGTAAAAACTTAATCCTTAGAGAGTTATACTAGTTGGTGTGGACAACCGATCCATTAGTACAATTTTGTTTGCTTTGAGTTTACCTTGAAAGATCTCGTACTGATGGAGATATATTCATGCTTATAAACGCACGACCATCCACTTAGCTGGATCGAGGATGGAGAAGATAATGTGAGGTTTGTTGTCTAGGGAGATAGACAGTGGATTCTGAAACTGGACAAGCTCTTTTGCAAGAAGTGTACATGTTTATTAAACCAAACCTATCACTCAAAGTTCTTGTGATTTTCGAACTGCCCTTCAGAATGTTGCCATAATTTGAGCCATGATCATCGTCCTTGGAGCATTCCACTAGGGCTGCAAAAAATGGGTCCCTCTGGAACCTACTGCTCTTCTTGGGGGAGATCTCTTCTAGAAGCTTCTTGGGGGCGGTGGCGGCAGCGGTTCCGGCGGGCGGCAGGGGGAGGAGGTGATCGGAGGAGGCCTTCTTGTTGGAGCGGGATTGGTGTTTAGGGATGCCTGGGATTTGTTCCCAAGAGAATGGGACTCCTTTGAATTTGAGAGGGGAGTTGATTGGACTAAAGAGGGGGAATTCTTCATTGAAGGAGAACGATGATGATCCAATGGATGAGTCCCAAGAACTTGGTGACGACGACGATGAGAATGACGACGTTCGCCGCCCGGCTGGCCGGAATATTCTTGCGGAATGCGGCAGCTCTTCCTCGTTAGAAGACATTTTTGAGAAGGATGTGTGTGTGTGTGTTGTATCCAGTGTATATGAAGACTTTGTTATTTGTAGTTTTAAAGGCTAAAACAATGGTGAAGGGATGAAAATGATGCGAGGATGGCGAAATGACGAAAGGGCCCCAACTCATCATGATGAATGGGGAGGAATAAAGAGGGGTAAGATGGGAATGAATAGTGAGAAGTGGGTATGATGTGGATATTTCATTATTGCCCAATTTTATGAAAGGGTTTCAATGAAATAATATAAGAATATGGAGAGTGGTTGGGATGCATTACATTGACATGACCATGGGGGTGCTACCACCCTCTCAATAGGATAGTCCATTTCCTTCACAAATTTGGCTCGTCTGATTTTATTTTATATTTTAATTTTAAATAACATTATCAATAATAAAATTAAAATGTAAAGTGAAAAGTAAATAACCCGAGCTGTAAATTTAGAGATTTAGGTCAATTTATTTTAATTTATTAGACCCTAAGTTCAATTAAATATCCCAAAATATTTTCCTAAAAATTATAGCCCTCTTGAAAAGTAAGTATCCAAGAAGGAAAAAACTTGCAAAATTGAGGAGATATCAATGTTTTAAGGAATAAATTTAAATTGGAAATTTATTACCTAAGAGTGTGTACGTTACCATGTCCACTTCTAAAGACTAACACACGGGATTTTGTACATTTAATTCTCTGTTTATCATCCACAATGGATATAGTGATAATGTTAACGTAAGATGACTAGATTAAATACAATATAAAATTTAAATTTAATAGATGGTCATTTAAAAAATATATATATATTACCAAAGTACTAGACCTAATACAATAGATTTTTCCATTTGTTTTTTCAGTTGAAGAACAGTGGGAAGTGGGGCTCGAACCTCTAATTTTTCATTAGATAAAGTGAGATGATGTCACTAAACTATCAAAATTTTAAATTTAGGTATTTTATAAGATAAATGTGTCGAATTTTTATAATTATCATTTTAAAAATAGTCATATTTGTATAATTATAGTTATACAAATATATATTGTTTTATTTAAATGATCGAAAAATATTTCTTGATTTGTACTACTTATGAGTAACTTCGAAGTTCTATAGTTGATTAGCCAAAGTGTTTCTCTGTGCTAAAGGTATTTTATTGATGTTTGAGGTAGAAGCTCCTAATATATATATATATATATATATATATATATATATATATATATATATAAATGGGCCAAAATAACAAATTTCTTTCTAACTATTGTTCTAAAAGATGTCATTTGTCTTTCTGATCTTTTATTTCGATCAATTATACTTCTTAATTTTTTATTTTATGATCAATTATATCATTAATTTTATATTTTAAGTCAATTACATCCTCACCTCATAGTTTTCGTTTGTTTACAACCACAAGTAATTAAATGAGTGGAGGGGTAGAGTGACTCAAATAAAAAGTAACAAGAATAATTTCACTTTAAAGTAAGATCGGGGGACAAATTATCTCTTGTTTTTTTCAATCTTTTATGTAAATTGGATTGCACAATGCACGTAAGTTTTTACGGTGAGAAGATTTCTCCGAATAGATGAAACACGTTAATCTGATTGGCTATTTTTTATGTATGAAAATCTTGATTTGTGCTACTTATGAGTGGCTTCTAAGTGTACTAGTTAAAAAAATTAAATATTTGATTAGCCATGATGCATGACAGAGAGGTTATTCTTTATATTTTATTAGGTGATTTCTTGGTGCATGCCTACCACGTATATTTTATACATTATTCTTTTCACGTATCAAATTAATAATACCATAATATAGACCACTTTATGTGCATATAAATTAGTATTACACAATACAAATAGAATAGGAAGAAATTATTGAAAAATTATTTAATTTGTATGACTAGATATAAATGGGCACGATTATTGCTATAGTGTATTGATGTGCATGTGTGATGCATGATTTACAAATATTATATAAATTTATAATAAAAAATAATAAATTATTTAATTTTTATGACTAGATATAAATGAACATATAAATTCATACACGAAAACAGATTTATTTGAATTAAAAGTATATTTATATAGTTACAGACATAATAATATATTGAAAAATTGTAATAAAATTAAAAATTAACTAAAACAATTACAAAATCACAAAATTTGGACTTTTCATAATTCACTGGGTAAAAATATTTGGGATACTTCTAACTCACAATTTTCTAAAATTTTAATTTATCGACCCTTATTTACTTCAATTTATAATGCAAGTTTTTATATTTTAATTTTAAAGTATATTTTATATATTCATAAACATGAAGATGACGTTTGAAAATTGCAGATGAAAACATATATATATATATATATATCATTTTTTTCACAATTTATTTTTATCCGTATCTTGACAATTCCCCAATAGTATAACATTAGTAACAAAATTCATAAAATTTACGAGATGTAAAAAATATATTGTAAATAAATATTTATTTTGCTTGTTCAAAAATAATTTGTTAAAAATAGTGATCATGTAGTGGATATATATATATATATATATATATATATATATATATATATATATATATAATATGACGGGTTAAAATGGAGTAGGATGGGACGAGATAAAACAAGTTTCAGGTCCATTTAATTTGCTGATGAATAGATGGATGGGTCGAGGCAAAAGAAATCAAAATGACATCCCTAATTAAACTATTGTAGAAATCGAACCTTCAATGATTTGGCGACAAATCGCAACAACAATAGCCATGTGAGAATTTGGCTAAAATTAGAGGACCCTCTTGTTTGTTGGTGGAGATGATGTGATCCAATCCAATTCAAGTTGTTAATATTCTGCTGTTACAAAAATAGCTTGTCTTTCTTCTCAATTTAGATATCAAATCTTCTTTCGTTTTGAAAAAAAGATGATACCCTCTTAAAAAAAAAAAAAATTAAGATTAGAAAATTAATTTATTTCTTTTCCAAAGTAATTTGATTTCCAATCTCAATTATAAACATTCTCAATTTGTTTACAACATTGTTGGGTATCGATATCGAGACCTTCGTCCGACAATCGCACTCAAAATCTGATAATTTATTATCACTCTCTTACACATACAAATGTATCGAACGGATCAAACACAAAGTAAGAAAAAAAATAATAAAAAAGATAATTGAATACAGTTATGATTTTTCGTATATCATGGCTAATGAATATCATTAAATATATACAGGTATATGAGTTGACATAGGGTTGTTATGAACTTAAGTTGAATTATGAAAATATATTATTGAGCCCTACCAAATAGGCCATTAAAATAACAAGCATCTGAAAAAAAATAAAAAAACAAAACAAAGTTTTGTTTGATTATACGAGATAATGAAAGTCTAATTCAAAGTCGTACACATATAGTGTTACATTTTTTATGCCATTAACTTAAAACCTTAAACTATCTCTAACATCTATATTATATATATATATATATATATATATATATATATATATAATAACATAACGCATTTCATTTTCGAAAATAGTTGGATTTTCCTGCTCAAAGTTTCATGTTATTTACGGAAATCTATTTAATAAATATTAATACATATAAAATTTAATTAATTATTTTTGGCAGCACCTAATAAATACATATAACATAATATGAAACATTAGGAGCACCTTAAATACATACAAAATTTAATTAATGATTATTTACGTTAATCATTTATTTAATATCATTAATACATTATTTTTTGTATTAAGCTAATGAATTATTAAATTCCGTATTAGCTGTAGATAAGATAATCTAAATTGTTTTACTGAATTTAATCCTTTAATAAATATTTGAATACAATATCTTTTTAAATCTTAATTATTTATTACACTTTTTTGTTTTTTTACCAAAATAAACTTGATATTTAATATAAGATAAAATTCACAATTCTTTTATTTTAATAGATTCAACAACATTTGATACAGTATTTGACTTAAGAATATAATTAATTAAGATAACAATTTATATAATTTTCAGTTTTCATACCTATTTAATTCAAATAAACTATATATGCATAAATCATATCAAGTTAGAATTTGAATGAGAATCTCACTACTTTTTATATATTTTCGTCATCCGTTATTGGGTGTAGATTTTTCTTTCTAGGAAATGTAATAATTTTTATTCAATATATTCCTTCTATGTTTTATATTTATTTAGCTAATGTATAAAATCTGAAAAGTGATTGTTTTCTTACCTTACATTACATCATGTATAAAGGCGTTAGAGATTCTCTCTTATTTTAATATACAATTTTGATGAATGAAATTATTTTATATTTTCACTAATTTAGTATTAGAATTTGTATCTTTTTTATATATATACACACACACACACACACTTACACACGCATACACACATATATATGTACACACACTTACACACATATATATGCACACACACTTACATAATTTATTATTTCAAGAAGATTTGAAAGAGTTTATAACTCAATTGATATGTTATTAAATATGTCTTAATTATGTTTAATCAAAACAACACGTTATTTACCCAGAAATTGATCATGCCTAATTCCTCTTAGTCAAACTTTCTTTTTATTTTTAATTTAGTAGTCTTAAACTTCACACAAATTGTGGAAATTGACAAATTCAGCATTGGGAAAAGTAAGAGAATACTTTCATATTATATATATATATATATACATATATATTAACTATACATGTATATTTGTAGTGTTAATATGTAGTCATTCGTTAGTTTATGCATGTTGATGACCTTTTATATATTTATTAATAATTACTGGGTAGGCATTGGCTTTAATCTTTTTTTTTTTTTTTTTTTTGGTTTGTTGTTATTATAATTATTTATTCATGGTGCACAACTGTTTTTATAAGGTTTGCATATGTATGTTTACTTCGAAAATATGAACATAATAATAATAAAATGATTGAACGTATTCTGTTATTATAAATGACACTAAATGATTTTGTGCATAGGGTCAGCATCACATTTATATATTAATCTGCTGCATATTTATTCATTTTTTTATTTGTAGAAATCTTGATTTTTATATCACATTACATATACATAAATTTTTTATTTAGTATGTATTGGTATGCTTTAATGGTTATATTAATTTTTTTTTTCAGACTTCATGGAATTTGCCGGATATATTAAGTTTTTCAAGATATGTCATGAGCAATTCGTGTTCCATCCTAGAGGATTGGTAAGAATTGTTAAATTTGTTGATTTATTTTAATTATAATAATATTTAAATTATAATTCATCAATTGTTTTAATTTCCAGAAATTGCCATTATGTTTTATTCCAAAAATTCATGGATTTATCCCACAAACTATTATTCTAAGAAATTCTTGAAGCTATTTAATAGAGTGTGACTACCAAGAAAGACAAAAATGACAATATTTTCTTGAAGAATAGATGGGCCAATTTTCACAATCAGAACAATATCAAACATCAAGATATTTGTTTGTTTTATTTTGATCGTTGTGAAAGGTTCGAGGTTTCATCTACTATAAATGCATGTCAGAAAATACCCATGAATCTTTTGAGTTAGTATAATTTTTTATTTTTCATTAATTTATTATGTGCCAATATTTAATATTTTTTAAGAAAAATTTGTATTACGACTCATTTAATTGAATTTTTTATTTAAGTGTCTATGAATTGGGAACAAAGTTTAAAAGGTTTTTCAAAATATTTTTGTCAATAATGAACTTCATATGGTATGTATGTTTTTAATATTAGAATCAATGTAAATTATGTGAATATGTACAATTTGATGAGTTGTATATATTATTATTTAAAAAAAAAAATTGTGCACAAATTTCCTATAGATACTTTACCCAATTTTGGAGATGGCATTCCAACTAAGTTTTTATGTGGAAACAAATTTCGATTTGAATGAGTTGTGGAGACTGAAGTTCGTTATTATGATGATGTTCGTTTGATGGGTGGTTGGGATAAGTTTGTTGGTGATAATAAGATTAGTCTTGGAGAATTTATTGGAAGAAATGTTCTTGCTGTTGAGATATATTCGGTAAGTTGTTGTGGGAAGCAAGAAATTTACAATCTTCAGAACGATCCTAATGATGATTCAGGTATTTATCTATAATTACAATCTAAAGCACTTACGAGTTTTATATACTAATTTACGTATTTATGGAAGATTCAACATATTTGTATGAGTATTTTGACGTGATTCATCCAAAATATGAACTGACCATGTTAAAATCATATATTTCCACTCCACGGTTGGTATGATAGTCATTTGTTTTTATAATCTTTTATAATATTTTAAATTGTCATTACTTGTATGTTTTAATTTATAATTTTTTCAGCCAATTCCTATGAATTTATGGAGAATCTATATTTTAGGTACGAAGAATGTGACGGACAATATCATCTTAAATATGAATGGTCATTCTTGGTTCGTTGGATGGAAGATTGAGCCGTACCGAATTTCAATGTGAAATAACGTGATGAGGTTTTTGCTTGACAATGAAATTCGCGTTGGAATGAAATGTGGATTCGAGATGTGTCTAGGAGACAATTTAATTTTCAATGTGTTTAATATTGATTGATAGATTTCATGAATCTATGGATAATTCTTTTTTTGTTGTTAATTTTCTTTAAGACATTTTAATGTTATGTTATTGCATTGTTTTTTTGGATTTTTTTTAATAATAACTTTGAATTTCATGGTTTAATTATATTGTCATATATTGTTATTTCAATATTGATGGATTTATAATAATTTATACGTTACATAAATAATATAATATAATACTAGCTGAAGGGTTGTTCTTAATGCTAGTTAATTTAACATATATTAAGTATATATTATTTCTTCTAATCTTTATTAGTAGCTCTTTCTCCCTCTATCTCTCTACATATATATATATATATATATATTAAAATGTTATATGTGAACTTATTAAAAATTAATTACAATAATTTTAATATGTACACAAATATTATATAAAAAATAATTTGAACTAGGTTTTACCCATAATTATAGGGATGAAATAAAATAATTGGCTTAAATTTAAAATTATATATATTAAAATTGTTACAGGTGCTAATAAGATTTTAATACAAATTCTAAAAAAAAATTGTTAAAAAGAATTTTTTTTCTATATTATGATAAATTTAAAATTAAAATTATTGTATCTATACCAATAAATCAATATCATTAAATATCTTTATAAAATTCCACATAATTTAAATTTCAACCACAATCATTTTTTTTATGTAAGGTGTGCAGTGTTAAGTGTTGTATTAGGTTAATCAAGCATTAGCTTAATTCAAATAATATATCAATTTACGATTTAATCTAAAGTATTAACATCATATATATGCAATAGTACTACTACCTAATGTTTCTTTCATATATTATTATATTATTTTATTTTTAGTAACTATTATTAAATTTTTGACCGAATAAATCAACTAAAATATTCACTAATACATTAACTAAAACATTTGAAAATAATCAATTTTATATAATATAATTTACAATACTTATTTAATTAACTAATAAAAAATTATTAAAATTAAATTTTGTATTTATATCACATAATGGATTAAGTTGTAAGAGATTATCTCTTATTTTAATATTCAACTTTGATTTATGAAATTATATTAGTTTTTCGAAAAACTTGTATTATGATTTGTTTCTTTTATATATGTATATATATATAAATATATATACATATATATACCCACACTCACACACACATTTATAAAACTTGAAAGATTATAGAACTAATGGCTTACGTATAATTAGAATTTTTTTTATATAAGTACTTTATTTTAGGAGCTGATGGAACAATTAATAGGATCACTAATTAAGGATTGGATCAATAATCTCAATTATCAGGCTTAACTTATTAAACATTTTTTTTTTCTATTTTCATGTTTTGGAATGTTAGACCAAATCTTCATAATTAAATCTTTTATTAGATGAGTTGATTACATACACTTTTTATATTTTGATACATTGAATATAAATTTGGATTGATAATTCATATATTTATAGTTATTTTATATAAACCCTTCTTATATTTATTTTTACATTTATTTATTAAATAATTTTTGATAAGCATTTAACTTATTAATTAAAAAACCTATATATAATTAATATACACGGTATATTTGTACCAATATTTCATAACCTTTTACCAATACATAATTAGTTCATATATTAACTTACATACATATATGGTAATAGTTAATTTAATTTAGTAAATAATGTGATTGGGTGATTCCTACAATAAATTAATGTATATACCCCATAGACATAATTATTACTAATTTCAACATTAATGAATTTATGATGTCATAATTATATTTATTTATTAAATAGTTTCTACATAAATTTTTGAGCATTTAACTTATATTAAGTAAAAAAGTTATATATGATTAATTGACCGGGGATTATTTGTGCCAATAAATAGCGTTAACCGATACATATTTAATTCATACATTTACTTACATACATATATGGTATTAGTTAATCTAATATCATAAAAGACATAATTGGATGGTTTACAATGAATTAATCATAATACGCCCTAGGCATAATTATTACTAATTTCAACATTAATGAATTACTTTTATTTTTCTGCTGGATTTATCTAATCTCTAGAATATTATATATAGATTGTCTTCTTCTTCATTTCTTCATCTCTTTATTTCATATCAAAGCTTCAACAAGGTAAATACTGGGCATCTATACTGCAGGTATTATTTCAATATTTTATTATAATATATTTTATTTTATTATAATATATTTTGAATTTATTCTCACACATTTTATTATTTTTTTAATAATAATATACATATACTATGTAAGATTTTTAAGTGTGAAAGTAATTCTATTTAGTTTTGTTAATATATTACATTTTATTTTAGCAACAGTAGGTAGATTTAGTTCAATATTAATTAGAATATTTTATTCGTTTGGTTTAATTATATTATAATTTAAATTAATTGTTTTGTATATTACTTTTAGAATGTCATCAAAATCTCATTGATCAAGGATATCGAGACCAGTACTACTAATTGGACAATGAAGTTGCATTGGGTACGAGTATATCATGCACCTGCTTATGGTTTCAATAATAGTATATGGAATCTTGAATGTCTATTTCATGATTTTGAGGTAACATATATTTTGATGCGATATATTTATAATTTATTTGATAATATCAATTTTAATTATTTATTTTGTTATTTTTTATATTTTTATATGATTATTATGATTAGGGTGAACGTATCCATGCCACTATAAGATCTGATAGAATAGATAAATTTAAGAAGAAGCTGTGTGAAGGACGTTTGTATATAATTCGTAAATTTGTTGTCATTGGGAACAATCTTTTGTTCAAGACAACAGGGAATCTGAAGAAGATTTTATTCATTAAATCCACGAAGGTTATTGAGTTTTTTTATGATAACTTTCCGTGCATCATGTATGCATTCAAGAACTTTGGAAAACTATTGTCAGCATCTTCTTTAGATGAAAATCTCCTCATTGCTAAGATTATTTTACTATCTTTTTTTGTAAAAAGATGTACAAAAAAAATTCAAATAATTAGCCATTTTTCAGATATGATCGGAAGGATTGTTCAAATTGAACCAATTCAGTGGAAGGATGTTAAAGAAAAACCAACCAGAATGATGGAGATTAGCTTGGAGGATGACCAGTATATTATTTCATTTATTTAAACTTTAGTATTACATTTAAAAAAAAAATATTGGTATATTTGATTTATAATCTCTACCTTGTATATTAGTAGGTATAATCATTTGAAGGTTACTTTTTGGGAGACTTTATTGATGATATAAATAAATTGAGGATAGGAGGAAGTGAAGAGCCACCAGTTATCATTTTGCAAATGTTCCGTCCCAAATTGTTTGGTGGTGATTTTTAATAAATGAGTTTGTGCATTTTTATCCTAATGTATTTATGAAAACTAGTGTGGACCTGTACGATGCACATAAGATATTTTTTTTATATTTTGTAATATAATCATATATTCAAGTTATATGGTATATTGTAGAAGGTGTAGATTTGTAATTCAGTGATTATTTTTGTATAATGAGTAGAAATTTATTGTAATTTTATGTTTTGTCTTTTCTTCTATTAGAATTAGCCTCGTTCACAAATTGATAAGCATAATATCCACGATTTATAGAAGGTTGAATCAAATTAAATTAAAAAAAATAGGGATATCAGCAGATTAAAGAAAATAAATATTTGTATAGATCTCGTAAAATTTGCCAATTACATAGTCAAATTAAGGACAATAATATTTTGAAAATTGCTAATTAAATGTAATAATATTACAAAAATTTGAAATTTGATAGAAACAAATACTTTGAAAGCTAATGAAAAATCACACGGTGCTTATACGTGGAAATAATTAGCAGATCTCAACAGAAAATCACAAAAATAATCAAACGAAACATGAAAAAGATGGACGAACTTTTCGTTTAAAAATAAGAAAGAAAAATAGTTATGAAAATTAAATATGTTTATGATAAATTCAAAGCAACAGGTGAATAAAAAAATTTAAAAATAAAATAAACCTAAAAATAATATTTTGAAGAGTGTATGCTTTTATGACTATTGAAATATGACACATATTATCATACATGTCTTACCATTTATTTTCTCAAAACAGAAAACGCAAAACACTTCAAAAGGAGGGAGAACAAAAAAGAGAGACCTTAAAATATTTAGTAATAATCTTGATAAAATATATAGAAAGAAGAGAGAGACAAAAATGAGAAATGATTTTGAATTATGGTAAGATTATTGAAAATTTAATTTCATATTTGACAAAATCAGATTTTATCCATGTGATTGGGTGATTTTAAATAATTGATAGCTTAATTATAGGAAAATTGTTAATGATTTTTCATAATATAATGAAACTACAATGATTTCACGTCCCTAACAAATTTATTTCTTATTTTAAATATATTATGAGTTAATAATTTTTTTTTTAAAATTCTAATTTATTTATGTTGAACAACAGAAACTAAGCGAATCCCGAAGATTATTGATATTAATCTCTTCAATTAAATTTTAATAATGTATCTTAAAAGAGTTTCATAAATATATATAATTTTACATTTATATAGTTGAAATTTAGGCCAAAAAATAAAATTTTAAAAATTCATTTTAATTATATATATATATATATATAGATTTTGTTTGATAAAATGAATCGAGAAAATTGAGTCATATATTTGTTAGATTTCATATATTTTTTTAATTTCATATTTCTGTGATTTGATTAATATTCGAAAAAATATCTAGATTTCGAATCATGTATCTAATATTGCAGTATATTCATCTTGATATCATCTAATTTGAAACACCTAAATTTGTAGAATAATTTAAAATTTAAAATCGACTAAAAAATCTCCAGAATAAAAATGTCTAGTTTTAATTTAATAATAATATAATTATTCTAAATAAGTAATGAAGTTTAGGCGGAAAAACAGAATTGGAAAAAAGTCAGTTTGTTTATATATATATATATATATATATATATAGATAGATAGATAATATAATTATTTTAAGTAAGTAATAAAGTCTAGGCGGAAAAATGGAATTAGAAAAAGTCATTTTGTTTATATATATATATATATATATATAGATGTACAAAACAAATTCAAATAATTAAATGGCATATTTTTCAGATATGATCGGAAGGATTGTTCAAATTGAACCAATTTAGTGGAAGGATGTTAAAGAAAAACCACCCTGAATGATGGAGATTAGCTTGAAGGATGACCAGTATATTATTTCATTTATTTAAAATTTAGTATTACATTTAAAAAAAGAATATTGGTATATTTGATTTATAATCTCTACCTTTTATATTAATAGGTATAATCATTTGAAGGTTACTTTTTGGGAGACTTTATTGATGATATAAATAAATTGAGGATAGGAGGAAGTGAAGAGCCACCAGTTATCATTTTGCAAATGTTCCGTCCCAAATTGTTTGGTGGTAATTTTTAATATATGAGTTTATGCATTTTTATCCTAATGTATTTATAAAAATGTACATCATATATTTGATTATGATTTTTTGTATCTTAGTTAATGTATCTGTATCAAATAGTTATCACGTATCAAATGTTGTTTATGATTGTGAGATCAAGAAAATTAAAGAGTTTGAGAGTAGGTAACTACTATGGTTGTTATAGTTGTAATTAATATATTTTTTTATGTTATAATATATTATATAAATTTTATTGTTAATATTTTTTATTACAATTATATAGGATTATTCAAGATGGTCAAGACATTAGCTCTTTGAGTTTAATATCTTTTCCTTTTGAATCTGCAAATGATGATGATTTGGTGAATGGTAATCCCAAATTTAGAACAATTGACCAACTTTTGGAAAAATCAGAGGTAATGTGTTACAACTTTTATTAAATATTATTTCTATCTTACTAATTTTTTTAGTAGTACAATTTATTAACTACCATTATTTTCTTAGACCGGAAATTTTTGGATATATGGTTAAATTGTTGATGTTGATTCATATGGAGATTGGTATTATATTTCTTGCAAACGCTGTTTCAAGAAACTTGATAAAAGAGAGAGACGTTTTTTCTGCATTAATTGTTCGAAGTGAGATGTTTCTGGAATTTAAGCTATTTTCTATTGAATTTTATTATACGTTATTTAAAAATTTGTACTTTATTATTTTTTAATATTGGTCATATTCATTTCTAAATTAATAATTTTTTGTAATTTTTTTATGTTTCACAGGTATAAAGTAAAAGTGTTCGTTCTTAGTTAATTTATTAAAGTGAACTACTAGGAAAAACAACAAGTGAAATGTTTGAGTCTTCCAAAGAGGTATTTAATTATTAAAGTTTTTAGTTATTAATTTATCACATGAAACAATTCATTTTTAATTGTCAATTCATATATATAACAAAAATATTTCAGTTTGATGAGGCATATCATCCTGAAGAAATAAAAAACTTGATCAGAAGAGAATTCATGTTCAAGATTCAAGTGAAGTCTGAACATTACAATAACTTTAATAACATTTTTAATCTTGTGAAACTTATTTCAAATGAAAATATTGCATCCAAGTTTTCCGGAAATTTTTACAATAATAAGGTAAGTTATTTAGTTAAATATATAAATTTATACCATAAATATTTTTATAAGTTTGAATCCTAATTATTTTTTTTAATAGGAATCTGAGAACATCTCTAATTATGATATGGATGATAGTGCCAAAGGATCTAAGGTAATTTTAATTTTCTTCTATTTACAATTATATATTATCTGTAATGTTTGTAAATCATGTATTTTATATTAATTTTATGATGACAAGTGGATTCTATTGGTGATGAAATAAACTCTCCGGACAAAGTTGGCATTTCAAAGGTCAATATTATTGATTTGAGTGATGAATCAACTATAAAAAGAGCTTTATTGGATGATTTTTCATCAAGTTCTTCATCCAAAAAGATCAAGCACGTACAATTGAAGATTGAGAGAGACTAGATATATTTAATTTGTAATTATCGATATTTTTGTTGTCATATTGAAGTATTTTTGGTTTCATTTCTTATGATATTTTTTTTAAAATTTTTGTTTCATTTACTATTTTTACATAATAGTTAAATAGACACACACACACATACTCATCGCGTAAGACAAAATGAATTTATATAAAGTTAATTCAAAAAGATGTAAGTTTGTTAAATAATTATATTTGTTTGTTGCATGTAATTAATTCACATATTTTGGAGAACCAAATCATTATAATACAATTACTTTTCATTCTTTAACACTAAAAATGGTATTTATATTTTTCAATTTAATAACCCATGGTATATTAAATTTTTTAGGTAATAATAATTATAATTTAAAAAATGTATATTAAAACAATTTTGGTTTGATTACATATATATAATAGTTATATTATTTAAACTTTTTGATTATTTTTAGACTCAAACAGCCTTGCTTTAATATTTTTAATTATTTTTAGAATATTTTTAGACTCATTGTCTTGCTTTAATAAACAAATATTTTCCAGCTTAGTTAATTATTCAAATACTTTGTGTTCTTCTTAATTATTGATTATTCATGATTTCATATTTTTATTTGAATAAAAAAATCCTCTTATTTTTAATAATTTATTTTCAGAATTGATTATGACTGAGGAAGAAATAAAAAAAAAATTCTCTTATTGAGTTTGACAAGATGTTGCGCACTCTTGAAAAAGGGTTACAAGATTATGAAGGCATGCCAATACCTGATTTTCAATCTTCTGCAACAGCTCAAAATCGGATGATTTTACGGAATTGAATTATAATAGAACTGAATTAAAAAAAGAGCATGGCGTTCTCATTAAGAAGTTAACTAATAAGCAACGTAATGTTTAAGATGCAATACATAATTCTGTCAATTCCAATAAAGGTGGAGTTTTTTTTTTTTTTTTTTTTTTTTCTGGATATGGAGGAACTGGCAAAATATTTCTGTGGAGAACATTGTTCGATCGAAGGGATATATTATTCTTAATGTTGCTTCAAGCCGCATTGCTTCACTTCTTTTACCTGGTGTGGAGGAACTGTACATTCACGTTTTGTTATTCCAAAAGATATACTTGATGGCTCAACATGTAATATCAAACAAGGCAGTCAACTATTAGAACTTATGATCAAATGCAAGTTGATAATTTGGGATGAAGCTCCAATGGTTCATCAAAACTGCATTGAAGCCCTGGACAAAACTTTGCAAGGCATAATGTAGTTGAGTTCTCCATCATGTTGTAAATTGCTATTTGGTGGAAAAACGGTTGTTCTAGGTGGAGATTTCAAACAAATATTTCCAGTTATTCCTAAAGGTAGTAGACAAGACATTGTTCATGCAACAATTGACTCATCATACCTTTGGGATGAATGTACGGTCTTTAAGACTAACAAAAAACATGAGGCTTGAAAACATGAGTTCAATTCAAAATTTCAATGAATTGAGAGATTTCTTATAATGGTTGGCTACTTTGGGAGATGGGAGAATTGGTGAAATTAATGATAGTGGTGCTGAAATTGAGATACCAGAAGACATTTTATTGACTTCTGGAGACGATTCAATTGAAACAATTGTACAGCGCACTTACCCAGACTTTTAGAATATTTTGCATGACCCACTGTACCTACAAAGCAGAGCAATACTGGCACCTACATTAGATATTATTGATTCCATTAATGAGCAAATGATTAATATGAATGCTAACGAGTCTAAGACATATTTGACTGCTGATACCGCTTGCAAATCGGATGCAAATATTGATATGTTGGTAGATGTGCATACACTCGAGTTTCTAAATACATTGAAGTGTTCTGATGTCCCAAATCATGAACTTATTCTAAAGGTTGGTACATTAGTTATGTTGTTGAGGAACATAGACCATTCAAAAGGCTTATGTAACGGAACAAGATTAGTAATCACAAGACTTGGTGAACATGTTCTTAAAGGCAAAGTAATTACAGAAAGTAAGCTGGTTTTAATTCCCAGATTGACATTGACTCCTTTCGATCCAAGATTGCCTTCTAATTTCAAAGAAGACAATATTCAATAATTGTCTCATATGCAATGTCAATAAATAAAAGTTAGGGACAATCCTTATCTCATGTGAATTATTCTTGAAGAAGCCTATATTTAGTCATGAACAACTTTATGTTGCTGTGTCAAGAGTTACAAATCGAAAAGGGCCGAAAATATTAGTATGTTTGGATGATAAGATTGTTAGAAATACTACTACGAATGTTGTATTCCAAGAAGTATTCTGTAATGTCTAATTTTTTTTTTAATTTGTTATGTTTGTTTTATTCTGTTGTTGTATGAACAAAACAAATATATTTTTTATTTATTCAATATTAAAAGTATAAGTTGTGAAAATAATTAAAATATATATATATATATATAGTTGTGGATTCATATTTCAATAACAATGGTTATATAGGAAAAAAATATTGTTAATAAAAATTATTTTATTGTTCAGAATAAATTTTTTAATATATAGTGTATTATTTTTATATATAATATTAAATTATAGGATTAATATCAAAATTCAACCTCACCTATAGTGCTTTTTTTCATTTGGTACCCGAGCTAAAAACGTCTCCGATTGCAACCTGTTTTATATGCTTTTGATCGATTACAACCTATACTTTTTTCAAATCATTTTTTCTGACGAGAAGGACAACATGGGAGATGCACGTGGTGTTTTAAGGGTATTATCGTCCTTTTAGGATCAGGCTGAATGGCAAATTCATCATTTCCCAATCTGACTTGTTTAGTATTGGCGTCCCTTCTTCAATTTGGAGATTAGGGCTTTCGATTTGAGATTCTCTCTTCAATTCTTCACCCATTGCAAGGAAGGATCAACAGCTATGGATCATCATTGCTACTCTGGCAGACCTGCAATTTCATGGCTGCATCTGCTCCATTAGTAAGTTTCCAGAAAATCGACCATGAAACTAACCTTGCCATGAAGAAACTCAATATGTTCTCAGTTAATGATGAAATTATTGAGGAGAGGAGGGTGCAGGATCTGGTGTAAGGTATAAGAGAAAGAGAGAGAAACTAAAGCTCAATAAGCACCATCTCCTCAGCCTTGGCTATGGGAGTAGTACTATTACAAACCTGTGATCTGATGCTGAAAGTTAACGAAGAAGAGCATATCACTATTCACTAAAAAACTACAGAACTAGGTCCCCCATGAATACGATAAACATATAATAATTTAATCTTTCTTATTTCACCATTATTCTACAAATTCAAATATTATGATATAGCGATTTGCGTTCAAGTTGATTACATAAAGAGAAGTCTTCCATATTGCATTTCAGTTGCTTCTTGCTTCTTTCTCTCTAAAGCTGCCCTCATTTTTTCAGTTACACAATTAGTAGAGCTGATTCAGGATCGTCATCAACGTTCCTTTGTTCCTTTGTTATTCGCCAACCCATTTTGCGATTGAACCTCTGGAATCGTCTCATTAATTCATCTTTTTCTCCAGCCCAGTTTGTCATTTTTAATTTTAATCCTTCCTTGCCTAGTTCGTCTGCAAGAATCTCAAATCAGTGAGCAGAAAGGATGCCAAATTAAAGAGAGAATCTCAAATCGAAAGCCCTAATATCCAAATTGAAGAAGGGATGCCAATACTAAAGAGGGCAGGTTGGAAAATGATGAGTTTGCCCTTCAGCTTGATCCTAAAAAAACGATAATACCCTTAAAACACCACATGCATCTCACATGTTGTCCTTCTCGCCGGAAAAAAATGATCTGAAAAAAGTATAAGTTGTAATCGGTCAAAAGCATATAGAACAGATTGCAATCGAAGACATTTTTTAGCTCGGGTACCAAATGAAAAAAAAAACTATAGGTAAGGTTGGTTTTTAATATTAACCCTAAATTATAATATGATACTTATATAATTAAATATATTCATGAAAAATTCTGTAATATGTTACTTAAAATTTATAACAATAAATAACCGTGCAAGGATTAATCACTAGTTACTAACTAAAAACCCTAATGCCAAAAATGATCTCAAATCCAATTGTAGAGATGGTAAAAGCGCCGCAACCCGATGGTTTGATCTATTCAGACCAAAACTCGTTCAACAATATTTCTTGTCAATAACTCCAAATACATTGTTAATGCACATATTTATTAGTGTGTGTATATATATAATTAGTATGTGACTTTGACAACAGAGCCATCTTTGACATTGTAGGCAGACAGTTTGTAGTCGCTCTGATCCATCACCATGGACTGATGAATGAGAGTGGGTTTATCCTCATCTCCCCATGCATCCTTCACAATCTTCATCAAGTCTTTCACCTTATCTGTCTCCTTACATTCCAGGTAGAATTCCGACGTCGCCGACTCCACCTTTATCTTGATTTTGCCCCCCGCCATGTCTGCAGCTGGCCAGAAAAGTCGACCAGAAGTAGTTACGAGAGAGCTCTGTTAGTTGAGGAGGTGATTGTTTTTGCTCGCCTCTTGTTCGACTAGATTGTTGAATAGAATAGGGGTGTTTTATAGGACATAGAATGGTGATCGCATGCCAATTTAGGCATGCAAATCTTGTTAGCTGCATCAGAAAGGCATGATGTTTGGAAGTTGAAGTGCAGGAATTGCATTCATCACTAGTCGTAGTGCTTTGAATATGTTCTTTGAAGAATGAACACGATCCTAAAATTTTATTTTGTGTTCGTTAATTTTTTATGTTCATGTTCATATATGAACTTCTAATTTTATCGGCATTTGATAATGAATTTTAATTTTTTATGTTATTTAATTTATGTTCTATTTGGACGAAATTTAAAAAAATTATCGAAAGTTGTTGATGTCTCACTCTTCATTTCAATTTTCATGTAGGCAACTCAACCGCAACCTCAATATTTTGTTACGAGTTTAAAAATACTTGTTAAAGTTGAGTATAAATTGAAAAGAATATAATAATAATAATAATAATAATAATAATAATAATAATAATAATAATAATAATAAATTATAGATCATTTGAAAACTTGTAAAATTAAATGTCTGAACGAAAATAAAGTTAAAGGTTGGGTTGTGAGCTAGCAGGTCAAGTTGGGACATCTTATTACAAAATTTATCAAAATTCGAAGACGGACTTGTTTAGCTTCTTGTGCCAATAATTATAAGGGTGCGGTTATTCATACCTCCGAAATCTTTAAATATATCGAAGTTTAAATATATCTCATCTAAAATTAATAATTCTCTTCTTTTTAGTAAATATACCTCATCTATACCCATTATACCATTTTTATTAAAAATAAAAAATATAAATATAAAAACAAAAAATAAATTAATATTCACAAATCAAAATAGAAAAGTTCCCTATCCTCCAGAAAAAAAAAATCCCCAAATTTTTTTCTCTCCAATTTATCTATTCTTTAATCTACAATACACGTATCCCTTTTAACGTGCAAAATATCAAATTTTCTCACTTTCCTCATTATTTATATCTCTGTTATATTTCTCAGATCAGTAACAACGAGGAGATTCTTGCTAAAATTGAAAAATAACACAAATTTAGATTTAGTACCAGAATGTGGCGGCGCGCCTGGCAAAGCAATGACAACTCAGTTGCAAACGACCTCGTTGTATGTGAGGGACTTGAATTTCAATGTGACGGACTCGAAGGAGTTGTGATAAGACCACCAAGCGTGCCCACATACATAGATGCGTGATCGGGAAACAATTAAATTGACTCTAGAGTGTATATATATCATATATATATGCATATATAAATTTATGATTCCTTGTACACACAATTCTTAACAAATCAAGTCTGAGCAATGGTGGTTAGAGAATAGTGTTAAGTGTGTGTTGCATATCAAGGTTGGCCTTCACGGGAAATGCTTCAGATTTGGAGTCAGTCTCAAGAAAGCCATGAAGCAATTCTAGCTTTATATCTCTATATTCAGAAAATATGGAAAAGAAGAAGACAACAAAAATAAAATAAGTAAGAAACATAAAAAGAAGTTTAGTTAGTTTGTGTTGAATAATTATCCGTCGGAGTGAGAGAGAGAGTGCATCAGATTAGTTTAGTTAGTTTGTGGGAGTGAGAGAGATAGAGAGAGTGCATCAGATTAATTTAATTCTAATTATTTCTTATGTTTGCAACTTGCAAGCGTCCTTGAAGATTGGAGTTTCTACAATTGAGAAGAAGAGTATACAAAAAAAATAAAATTAAATAACTTTAAAATATATAAATATATAAGGGTATTTTAGTGAATTTATTTATGTCTAATTTTATCATAATTATTATGGGATATGTTTATAGGTTTTGGTATGGGATATGTTTAGAGGTTTTGGTTATGGGGTATGTTTAGAGATTTTAGGGTATGAATAACCGCACCCTAGTTATAATTCAAATATGATCCACGTATTCTGCGGGTTGATCCAACCAACCCGAGTAATAAAAATATCATAAAATTATATAGAAATGTATAAAAATAAATAAATTTCAATATTTATACACATACATACACACAACTCCATAAGCCCACAAAATAATAGTTGAAATTAATAATCTATAATAATACGTGATTGAGTTTTTTATACAGATACATAATAATTTTACAAATATATCCTTGCATACCCACCCTATAAAATTACAGTAAATTAATTTTATGTATGAAATAATAATATGTGTTATCGAGTTAATTCATTCTTATCCATTTTCTTTTGCGTGTCATTCGAATCCAACCTAATTTCAATTCAAATCTGCATAGAATGAACCTTAACCTTCTATATTTATATAAATTTATATTTGTATCAATTGGTGCTGCAAATTATCATCCTCTCAGTTAAATTGGAAATTTTTATAATAAAAAATATGACTTTGGACTTTATTTTGGACTTTGAGTCATGGTTTTAGTACTGATAACAAATCAATGTGGCCCATATTAGTATAGCCTATACTCCTAAGCTTTGTTCTCAGAAGCTTAGCATAAATTTGTTAAAATTGCTTTTTTTTTTTTTAACTACAATAGCTGGATGTTTCATAACATTTTAAAAAAAATTAATACCTGTAATACCTTTTCTAAAAGTAATATTTTTTAAAATAAAAATAATACTTTTTAAATTAGAAAAGTAATATTCTTCAGTTAATATTTTTAAATAAATAAATTATATTTTTTAATTAAATAATTAATATTAAATGGAATTCGGAATGTACTGTACACCTGGATGCATCGAAGTTTTTGCGAAAAATATGATCCTAATTTTTTAGTAATATAAAGTTGTGTTGGGAAATTATCAGTGTCTCAAATTATAGGCTTGTTTATGGTTAGGAGAACTTGGCATAGTAAAAGCAAGTTAATCTGGTCCAGAGTAGTCCAGCCCAAACTTCAAGCTTGGGTGTTAAAATCTACGACAAACTAAAACTTCTTCCGTCCGATGTGGATTGTGAAATATAATTAATTTTTAGAAGATAATTAATTTTAATAAAAAGTAAGATATTATATAATAAAAATTAAGATAACATATTAAATGGATTAAATTAAAATTATTCAATGATTAGTAAAACTAGCCATATATTTTAAGTAAAATAATCTTTATAATGTTTTATAAGAAAATAATTAATTCTTGTTTTAAACTCAAACTCATCATAAATAGTGGAATTAATTACAGATACTCAATTCAGAATACAACTCATCGAAAAATAAATATATAAAATAAATTAGATAATTTTTCAAAAAATAAAAAAAATATTTTTTAGAATGGTGAATTAATTAATTTTGAATTTTACAACATAAGCCATCACAATTAGCTCAATTCAACATTTAGTGAATCCAACCCATATATTATAACTTTAAAATCCAATCCTTATAATATAATTCAAATACTATTACTTAAATATATTTTTTATTTTTTATTTTTTCATATATGCAAATGGATATTTTTAGAGTTTCTAATAATCATATTAGTAGAGCTCACAATTCAGATTGTTCGATCTAATTTGAGTTTGCGGGTCAATGAATAAGTCTAATCTTGTTTGAATCGAGTTAAATGAGTTTGACCACATTTCAAGCTTAAAAAACTTATATTTCAATTCATTTAAAATATCGGGTGAGTTGAGTTGATTAAATTTGGCCAGCTTTACACATAAGAAATGATTGATGGTGTTTAGTGAATTTGTATCATCGATTGTGAGATTAATCATAACGCATTTCATAAGTTTATTTATAGCATAAAATCCATATTTTATAGTGGGGCAAATACTCCACTTTTTCTAATTTTTTTATTTTTAATATTTTTGGCTTTTTTTTCAAACTTTTTATTGGAGGAAATGATTGCATTTGAGGCTTTTCCCTCACAATATTGATGTAATTTTACCTAACTTTTCTACAATTATTGACCAATTTCAAAACTCACATATATTGGAGTAGTAAAGTTTGAAAAAGGTCAAGAGCCCTCCATATTTTACATATATATATATATATATATAAACTATATATATATATGTGTAAATCACATACTAAGTATATGTTGATACAATTATTGCTCCAAAGAAATGGTTGATGACAAAAATTCCATGTGGCATGTTGCAACATAATATTTATATCTTGTTTCATTGTATTAAATTATATTCTATTTTATTAACTATTAATATATGTGATGTTTACATTATGACATTATTGTTAATAGAATATATTATTAAATTGGTTATTGAAAATTTTAGCTGATTATTTAGTAATATTATAAAGATTAACTTGGATGAAAGGTGGTAAGAAATGTACACAGATTAAATTTATAATACGTTATTAAATATAATAGAAGATTTTAATAGTTCAAACTTTGATAATATAGTAATATCATCTTCATAGATTACGATGAAATTCAAATATTTAATAGTTCAAACTTTGATAATATAGTAATATCATCTCCATAGATTACGATGAAACTCAAATATTTAATCTCTAAATATTTAAAAAAAAATATGAGTACAGTGGATGACAATTCTTTTATTCTCATTGTTTCCGAATGTGGAGAGTTGTATTCTCTCAAATTGATATATCTATACCTAAAATTTATGTGTATTGGGAGCACTTTATAACTTAATTTACAGTATTACTTATTTAATTAAAAAATATTACTTATTCACTTGAAAATACTACTACTGATCGTTCAAAAAATTGTAATATTTTAAATAAATAAATAATATATTTTAATTAAACAAATATTACTAAAGATCGAGTGCACGGTACACCCAATATACAAGAGACTCACTCTTCAATATATAATGAGATTATTGTCAAAATAATTAGTCTCCTAAATTTTATTTTAGGGCACCATTTTCAAGTAAACTATTCAATTCACATTTTATTTTGGGATAAAAAAGTTCCCCCACAATTTATTTTGGTTCTAAATCGACATTTTTTATGTAGTAAGGATTCTAAAGATTAAATTATTATATTGTCATATTTCTAGTGTTAACATTTTATTTATAATTAGTTGTTGATAAAAAAATTTGAGATAAATTATAATTTTATGGTAGAAATTGTTTTTAAAAAGTTCAAAATATGTTATTTTGTAGAATTATTTATATGGGCACAAACATGCATACTAAAGAAAAAAAAAAGAAGCAAAATAAAAAAGGAAAGTATTTTATTTTATTTTATTGTGTAAAAAAGCTAGAAAATATAAAATTTATACATAATAGATAACCCTTACAATAAAGCGACCATACGAACCCCAATGCGTGAGATAAAACGCGCTGAGGGGTGTGAGTGGGGTTCCGTATTTCACGGAGAAAGGCTGCGGCCTCCTTAACTAATTATAGAGCAAAAGAAGAACAAAGGCAAGTGGAATACGATTTGGAGGGGTTTTGTCAATGGGCAGAATGTTCTCACGCACTGCTGTCGCCCTCGCTTACGCGACACGCGTCTTGGTAGGTTCCTTTTCCTTGAGCACTGTGGAAATGACAGGCATTGTTCATGATTCATGTCCCAATTATTTGTGCATTTCCTATTTAGTTTTTCTGACCCCTCCACTCATTTTTATCATAATTATATTATTTTTTATTTTTTAATATATATATATATATATATATATAGAATATGTCCTTGTCATGAAGTGTTCCCTTTTTAGAGTTAGTTTTTTTGTGATGCAAGGAAATAAAATCACAATTATTTATTTATTTATTATTATTATTTTCGAATCACAAGATAAGCGGAATTCGAAATAAGGAAATGTATTTTTAAAGAGACAGAATTTTAATTATATTTATTAAATTTTTTATTTTGTTTAGTATTACTTTTTTATAGGAATTAGTTTTTTTGTCAGATAAATTAGAGGGTGACTTAATTTTTTTTTCTAAATTGTGGCTAAATTACGAGGATTTTTTTTTAATGTGGGACCCGTTATACATCTTTGGGAATTGATATTTGTCTATGAATCAAATCGAAACATAGGATATTTAACTAAATAAATTTTAAAAATGAAATTTGATGTGGTGTTATGGCACAGGTGCCACTAAATATTTCGAGTCAGTGGGCCCGATTAACTTATAATTGACTAAGTATTTTCAACTGTTCCTGGATTCATGATTCGTTCGGGCTTTATTTCTAACTTTCGGCCCCTTCTTTTTTTTTTTACATATGCTGTATGATATGTTTTAGGTAAAATTGCTAGATAAAACACCAAACTTTACAAATTTGTAATTTTAACACAATTTTTTATTTTTTGTAAAAAGAATATTTAATTTAGGAATTCATCACAAACTTAAATATTTTTTCAATGTCTACACCAACTGAAAATTTAGACAAAGTTAATCAATAATTTGACGAGTACGTTGATATTTATATCATCTTTCAAAATATATCGACACACAAAACTTACTAATTTATGCCTGATCATCCGTTCTCAATCCTATTAATGTACAAACATATAAGTTATGTGATTTGAGAATTACTTCAAATATTTATACAGATATGTCAAAATTCATAATAATAACTGCAGATTTTACAGTTTTTTCTATATAGAAATAAAAAAAATTAGAGTGGATCTCTTGTGCATTTGATATATCATACACCCAATATATAATATTATTTTTTTATTTTATTAAAAAAATATTATAATATTTTAAATAATAAATTAATAATAATATTTTATAAATAAATAAATAATACTTTAAATTGAGTGTACGAAGCATGACTTTTCGTGAAAAGCCTACTTTAAGTTCTTAAATGATATTCACTTTCCTTAGTCCACACATTGAAGTTGTATTAAATGTCCCTCTCCCACTGCCCAATATAACTCATATTTTAATATTTAATATTTTCTTCTGAATTAATTATTTATATTTATTGTCTTTTAATTAACAACATTAAATATTACTATATTCTATTTAAAATGAATGCCGTTATAGAGATTATATGTATATTTATAAAAAATAAATAAATAATAATTAAAAAATAACATTAGTTTTTATCTTAAAAATTGTAAAACATTATTTATTATGTAAAAAATTAAAATAATTGAAACATCACTTATTTTAATTAGAAAGGAGTATAAAGTAGGAGTTATCAAGTATATTTAACATATTTGAAGAAAAATAAAGGAGGATTATCTTTATAATAGGGGATATAATATTTTTAATTTTTGGCAAATAAAACATTTATAAAATTTTAATTAAATAGGTTGGTGGGTGATGGTACTCAAATTTATGGTCATTTAATCTTCTCCAGCTTGCTGTTATAGCTTAAAGTCTATCTATCTATTTATGTGTGTGTGTGTGTGTGTGTGTGTGTGTAGAGAGAGAGAGAGAAAGAGGGGGGAGAGAGAGAAAGTAGTTACAGGGATCACTGAATTCAGAGGCAAATCTTGAAATACTGAAACAGCTTTGGTCATAAAGGCAACTGGAAAGTTTGTATACATTGAATTTGTTAGACAAGGTTCCTGAGTATCATCATCTTCATAAACACCAATTTTTGGCTCACTCTCAAAAACCCTCAATTATAACTATGATGATGTTGACCCCCTGCCTCCCACTCAACACTAATCGCTTCTGCCCCTACTTCCATGCCCAATTTAGCCGTAGCTAAATGTTACACCCGATCAAATATATTATTGTATCTATCTATATATATATATAAGATTTTTGTATATATTCATAATAAATATAGCTTTTTTTTTAATAATCGGCATTTAGTCGGTGTTGATACCAGATGATGCTAACATAATTGATTATTTGATTCTAGCCCTAATTCCATGCCCAATTCATCCATTCATAAATGTTACATTTAATAAAACATATTATTGTGTCTATTTATGGGGAACATAAATATATATATATATATACATGAATTTTTTTTTGTGTATATCCAAAACAAATATAAATTTTATCTTTTTTTTTTATAGTCGGTACTTAGTCAGTCTTGATACCAGATGATGCTAAAATAATTGATTGCTCGACTCTAGCCTAATCTAGTGCCCAATTTATCCATTCATAAATGTTACTTCGATAAAATATATTATTGTATCTATTTATGAGAACATGTATATATATATATATGAATATGTAGAATTTTTTTTTGAATATCCATAAAAAATATAGATCTTATCTAATTTTTATTAATCAATACTTAGTCAGACTTGATACAAGATGGTGCAAACATAGTTGATTACTTGATTCTAACCCTAATTCCATGCCCAATTCATCCATTCATAAATGATGTTACATCTGATATAATATATTATTGTATCTATTTATCGGGAACATAAATATATATATACATAATTTTTTGTGTATATCCAAAACAAATATAAATTTTATCTTGTTTTTTTTAGTCGGCGCTTAGTCGGTCTTGATACCAGATTCAACTAAAATAATTGATTGCCGATTCTAGCCCTAATCCCATGTCCAAGTTTTCCATTCATATTACATTCGACAAAATATATTATTGTATCCTTTCCTAGAAACATTAATATAGACATATATATATATATACAAATATGCATGTGATTGTATACAAGATTTAATTATATATATCCATAACAAATAAAAAAATTTATCTTATTTTTCTTAATCAGTACTTAGTCGATCTAGTTATCGGACTTTACGAACTTATTTTCTCTTGATCATGAATAAGCCTGTATACAAAATTAAAAACCTATTTATCTATTTTATTTCTTGACATCAAATATGGATTACAGAATTTGAAATGACTGCCACAATCAGTATACTATGTTGGTTTATAATCTATTGTATTGCATATTAATTCTATAAAGTGAAGCATTTCATTTGTTGTATATGTATGTAATTATGTATGTTAAAAAATGTTTTTAAAGAGTATATTGTTTTTGTATTAATTAAATGAATATACGGCTTTTTAATTAGAAAATACAAATTGGTACATATGTATATTTTATTAACTAATTTAATTTATTCAAAAAATTACTTTAGCTAATAAAGTGAGCTATTATCTTTATATATATATATATATATATATATATATTTAGAAAATTTGTAGCCATCACGGTGTTTAGTAAAATGTCGTATTCAAGTATGATAAGTGTTTGTTTATGTTCGTTTTATTTATTTATTGGTAAATAATACACCTCATAAATATATTATTGTATCTATTTATCACGAACATATATATATATATGTATGGATATATGCAAGATTTTTTTTTCTGTGTATATCCACAATAAATATAGATTTTATCGTTCTTTCTAGTCGATTCTTAGTCGGTATAGTTATTAGACGGTGTTAAAATAATTGATTATTGATTTACAACTTTTTTTCTCTTGATCATGAATAATAAATCTATTTATTTTTATATATCTATTAGATTTGAGATTGACATCAAATGCTAATTACAATAGAGAATTTGAATTGACCGCCACAGTCGGTATAGTATCTTGGTTTATAATTTATGGTAATGCAAACTAATTCTATTAAATGAAGTATTTCATTTATTTACACATAATGCATATATATATATATATATATATATATGTGTGCGTAATTATGTACTTTCTTCATGTTAAAAAATGTTTTTAAATACATTTTTTTACTTTTAATTAAATAATATACAACTTTTTAATTAAAAAATATAATTTCTTTTATTTGAATATTTGACTTATTTAATTATATAAATTCAATTTTTTTCTTACTTTGATTACTAAAATGAGTCATTAACTTTTGAAATAAAACTTTTTTTAGAACATTAATATATATATATATATATATATATTTTTGTGAAATGTAGTTCTGTAATCTATCAACCGATAAAAAGCTTGTGTTTGAGTTTGGTAAGTATTTTTTTATGTTTGTTTCTTTAATAAATGAATATAATTTAAACAAAATTTTGAGCTCGTCTAATAAATGAACTCAACATGAATATTTGGTAGTTCATTTATTAATAACACGTGAACATATTTGTTTATATTTTTACTTGACAAACTCTTTAATTAGTTAATTATTAAAAATAACAATTATAGTATATATAAATAGTAACATAGAAATAAATGTAATTATAATTAATTTATTATTTTATTTTTTTCATTTTTCATATTTAATAGGTATATAATTTTTAATAATTTAATATCATATTTCCTATTGTTCCTCATCTTTTTTGTGTTTAATTGATTAATTATATAATATTCCACGAATATATTTTAGGTATTTTATAATTTTTTTATTTTATTATCGGATTATTTGTTTAATAGTTGATAACTATATATATTTAAAAAATTGTTTGTTTGATCGATTTTGCTTACAAATATAAATATTCACGTGCTGGTGAATATATTTGCGAATAAATCGATATTTAATCAACGAATACGAATATGATCACAAGCTTTTAAAATTAACAAACACTTATAAAAACATTTAATACTAATGCAAATAAAATAAAATAAATAAAATATAAATAATCTAATATTTGATTAAACTCAATTCATTTAACGCCTAAACATAAAAGTATATAAATAATGAATTGATATAGTGTTGACTATAACTCACGTAACGTAACACACCCACCCAAAATGGCTGATTTCTTTGTTGACCCTAGTTGATCTGCTGCCAATATAATATATTTATATATAACTTCGATTATTACATTATCCAAATAAAACTGCAGATATGGATATGCATGTTACAGAAAACCATGCACCTTTTCTGCTATCTTTACTAGGAAAAATGCACTATTTGAATGCATCATTCAATTAATGTTTCCCTTCCCATAGTTGCTGTTCACCTGTACACGTACACTTCCATTTCCAGCACTTCTCCAAACTCTTTATTTAATTTTCTTCTCTCTCTTACTTCTCTCTCAACAAAGAGGACTAACTTTAACCTAAAAATAGACACATATATAATATTACATTTAGATGTTATTTAATATTAATAATAATAATAATTATTGTTGTTGTTTTTGTTTTTGTTATCTCAATTAATTTTGAAGAGAAATGCTTTCTCAACTACTTTTAGATAAGTTTGGATGTTAGACAATTATATTGGGCTAAATATGATTATTTTAATAATTATGAATTTTTAAATGGACGATCTTTAATAACCGTACTACAAAAGAATACATAAAATTATTAAATAACTAAATAAGCAAATCATTTAGCAATAAAAATCAATGACTAAGAAAATATGTGGAAAAATAAGTGAGTGTGATGATAGAATTTCAAATTGTCACTATATTAATCAATCATGAATATTAGTTAAAATAAAATACTATATTTAATAATTGTCCCTAAAATTAGAAAAAAAAATTATAATTAATTACACACCACATATTTTGTTTGAAGGGTGTCAGTGTTTGTAGAGAGGGAGATAGATTAATTTAATAAAAAATTTATGCTAGCTACAACAAGTTTTGGGGTACAAATAATTGAACCAATAACTTCGTATGACAGAATTCATTCATATATATATATATATATATATATATATATTTACAAAATAGTGTGTGTATGTGTGTGTGTATATATCCGATTATAAAACTTCTTTTGATTATCAGTATTTATCCTTCATTTTGTGATCTATCATCTTAAAGTGATATATGTTAAAATAAGATTTCACCTAGTAGAAGCAAAACATTTACAAATGACAAATATATCCACAATAATTTAATGTATCTTCTATAAAACAATCGCTTTTTAGAATTGAGTAAAATTTAGTTGAGTGAACTTTTATAATATATATTAAGAATTTGAGACTAAAAACTTCAGATATATTAAACTTAATCACGTGGTATAAATTATTTTAACCATATATATCGTTGTTGGTAAAATTAAGTCTCTCGTCAAGTCGTAAAGATCCTAAAGCAGGAAGAAAGCGTGGCCACAAATATGAACATATATACGAGCTAGCAATATCCATTACTGGAGGCAGGTGAGTTTGAGCTTTGACTTGCAAATCCAAAACCTTGAACTGGGCTCCATGAAACAGACCAGTGCAAGGCTAAGATATATAGGTCCTTTTATGGCTGTTATGTTAGCTCAAATATAAGTGACTCACCAGATTATAATATTTACAGAAATTATGAATAAAAAAATATGTTATTATATATATTTGAATAAAAAAGTAATAACTATTTAAAGTGGATACAGTTCTATTTGTACTAAATACAATTAAGAATGGAAGAATAGGGCGGGGGGGCACTTGGCTTTGTGGGTATATTGCCACGTGTAGGGGTTTCAGTTTGGAAGTGGCACACATTGAGAGCTGAAAACCAAATAAATAGAGGTGGGAAGCAACAGCCTTTGCCTCTCATGAAGTTCTTTGCTTTCCCATTTTCCTTTGCCTTAACGTCCAGTACTTTTTCACTATCAACTTTTTCCATCCTTTTCTGCACTATTATTATCCTTTCTAGAGAGAGAGAGAGAGAGAGAGAGAGAGACAGGACAGAGAAATAAAAAAAACAATGTTGTTGTCTGGTGAAACAGCAGAAGCTCCTCCTCCTCCTAATGGCGGAGAGAACTCCAGACAGAACCCTCATCGGGATCTTAGCTCCCATCAAACCCAGTCTTCTTTTCCCATCACGCTCAAGGTAATAAGTTTGCAAGCAAATTGGGCAATTATGGTTTTTTTTTTTTTTTTTTTGAAAGATTTAGAACTGAGAATTATGTCGGTAAATTTGGTTTTATTTGAGTTAACGTTGTTGGTTGCTGATCATGGCTTTTTTTTTTTGGGTGCAGTTTGTGGATGTGTCTTACAGAGTGAAGCTGCATGGCAACAATGCGAAATCAAGAACCAGCAGCATAAGAAACATGTTCGGCGGTGGGGCAACGCCGCCGCAAGATGTCGAGAATCAGGCGGCGGGGATCCACCGCCAACAAGAACGGACAATATTGAACGGCATCACAGGCGGGGCGGCGCCGGGGCAAGTCCTTGCGATCCTCGGACCTTCCGGTAGTGGGAAATCAACGTTGCTCAACGCGCTCGCCGGCCGGCTTCACCACGGCCATGGCCTGGCCGGAGCAGTGCTCTTCAACAACCGGAAGTTAACAAAGCAGGTCGTGAAAAGAACCGGGTTTGTCGCACAAGATGACGTCCTGTTTCCACACCTAACCGTCCGAGAAACTCTGGTTTTCTGCTCACTGCTGAGACTCCCGAACTCCGTCCCTCGGGACGAAAAAATCGCCGTCGCGGAATCGGTGATGTCGGAGCTGGGTCTGTCGAAATGCGAGAACACGATCATCGGAAACAGCTTCATACGCGGCGTCTCCGGCGGGGAGAGGAAGAGGGTGAGCATCGCGCATGAGATGTTGGTGGACCCCAGTCTGCTGATTTTGGACGAGCCGACTTCGGGGCTGGACGCGACGGCGGCGTTCAGGCTGGTGGCGACGCTGGGTGGGATGGCGGCCAAGGGGAAGACGGTAGTGATGTCGGTGCACCAGCCGTCGAGCCGTGTCTACCAGATGTTCGACGATTTGCTTGTGCTGTCAGAAGGGAGGTGTATATACTTCGGAAAAAGAGGGGAGGCGATGAACTATTTAGAGACCGTAGGATTCTCTCCTGCCTTTCCCATGAATCCTGCTGATTTCCTGCTTGATCTCGCTAATGGTATGTTGTCACCATCTTATCTTGTCTTCTCGATTATTATTCATGGATGCATTATGTTAATTAATAATATATTTATACAATCACATAAAATAATTCATAATGTATTTGAAAGGTGTGGCGTCTAGCCTATCTATGAATTTGCATTAGTAAATATGGACAAATTTCATTTTATATTCGATTAAGTTTGATGTCTCGTTTATAATTTTACTTGCAATATAGACAGTTCGACGCAACATAATATAAATTGAACAAAATTAAAAATTATAGATAAAATTAAAGATAATATATACATGATCTAAATTTACATTTTCCGGTATTGAAGGAATCTTTGCGACCTTTCAAACAGAGAGTATCTTTGTGTCTTGTTGGCAGAAAACAAGCACATTTATTGACTTTTAATTAGATAAAGACTAGACATGAAATTCTAGCATGGATATTTGCTAATGTTTTTCGGATGGCTATTATGCACTTGTCTCATTGTCATTTGGTACCTATCAATTAGGACATTCGGTATACGTATTCTACCTTCTATTTCTATGTATGTTAGGTCAACAGAAGTGGAAATTAGAAACTATTGGCTACTTTACATAATGAATTCTATTTATGGATACATTAGGTCTTGCAATTTTATTATTGTTTTTAGCCTAGATAGACGAATTGGAATTACTTCGTGTTTTATCTTTTTATTTTAAAATAATCAACCATACTACACGTGTATATAATGATTTTATCAATTAATTTATGTTGTGTATTAAATATTTTAACATAGAAAATGAAACACTAAATGGAATAGAGAATTTAAACCCGAAGATAGACAATTAGGAATTCCACTTGGTAGGAAATTTGGTAAGAAGAAATTAATTTTGACTCGGGGAATCATGTGACTTGACTATGGCTTCTTTCTTGTCCAAAAGTAAAGTGCATTTAATGTGCCCAAATATATTTTGCCAATCTTTTGTATCGTAACTTAAGAGTGGGCAAACCAGGTATGGTCCTACAATTAGGAGTGGTCACACCTGATTTTATTTAATTTCTCTTTTTTATGTTATAAACTTTGGTCAATAGATGACCTATCCATCGTGGATATGTGTTAGTGTGCTGACAGTTAACGTGTTAAAATAACGTTCACAGTTTTTAAATAATATACTTGATTTCTTGCTAAAGGATTTTGACACGTTATTTGTGGGTATGTTAACACGTGTCTACAGTGGGTAGGTGATTATTTTGGGTGTGTATATAGAGTCGTTTTCACAATTATGACTGGGCCATCTTAATTATTTGGAGCTTTCCTTGGACTTTCGAGGTAGAGTTCAAATCTTGTCTGCACAAGTTGTGGAAACAAGACTTTTGAGAGGTGGTTGCGAAAACGATGCTCAAAGTTATAGCTGTCTGAATTTTTGAACTATAGTACTATGCATACAAGTTGGGGGACTTTAATGTTAATAGCACAGCGTTGGTGGCGGCGATAGTCAGGATTGGGAGGGGGTATTTATTTACAACTGAAAATATCTGATTATGTGTTATGTGTTGTGTTTGTTGAAATATGAGATGAAACGTAAAATAGAGTAAGTATTCTGTGTGGCTTATTTAGTGGATTTGGGTGAGATGGAAAGGTAGTGGGAAGAATTGTTTAAGGAACATAATGAGTAATGCATCTTGAACACACAGTGAAAGGGGAAATTTTATAAATTTTGGACACACACCACGTGTCTCCTATCTTTTGAGCTTGTGGAGTTGTCTTGCTTTTCTTTTTTTTTCTTTTTTTTTTTCTCATTAGCCATTTATCATGATGCCCACTTTCTTTTTAGTGATTTTGATGTATTTTTCCATAACCAAATTCTTGAAAATTTTGGTCACATTTTAGATTTTCTAAATTTTATTTTTTAAAAGAAAAAATAGAAACGATATCTCTCTTTGTGTGTGATTATTCTTTTTGTGATATAGTTGAGTAAGAATTATCCCATACATCTTTTTTTAGGTATCAGCAAATAGAAATTCTTTTTCGAGGAAAAAAAAGTAGGTTATATACAATTTTTTTTTTGAGGTGGGAGGTGGTGTCGTAGATAGATTCGTTCTCTCTCTTTCTCTTTTTTTTTAAAGGCAAAAAGCAAGCCAAGAAAGTAACATAAATATAAGATCTTAACTATGTTGGAAACATGGAATCAAATATAAAAACATAGGAAATGTAACATATGATGCTATTTTCCCCTTGTTGGGAAAATGGGCCCTTCATATCTTCTCCTTCTTGGATTCTTTATTCTACTTGAAGAATTCACCAAAATTTCTCTATCAAAAGAAATGTATATATATATATATATATAGAAAGAGAGAGAGAGAGAGAGGGGCGGGGGGATAGAGATATAGGACTCTATATTCTCCTTTCCATTTTCACAATATAGGATATATGAGATAAAGTCACCATTTTTTAAATAAAAAACTAAATTAGAATAATATTAGCCATCATTTTATGCCCATATATATATATATATATATATGTGTGCATGACATGTTGACTTCTTGTTGAATTATTTGATTACATTATCCATGAAGGCATAAAGTTGAAATATAGGTAGATTGTTTTGACTGATCTTTATAGTGAAAGGATTGAGAAAATGACATGTTATGGCTCTTCTTGATATCTTTATATATATATATATATATATATATATATGTATAGAGAGAGAGAGAGAGGTGTAATTGAGTGGAGTGGAGCTATAGCTGCACTTGGAGTGGCCGCCCTTTCCCACCTCCATAATCTTTAAATTTCTGGATTGACACATATACAGAATCATCACTTTACAGTGAATAAAGGATGGTCTAGTGATTATCAAATCCAACCCCCATTCTTTGCCTGAACCTGAAATAGGATAAGAAATTTATCTCATCTTTCATGATTCTCTCTTTTGGCAGACTATCCATCAGAAGATATGATTCATATAACCGACCTATGTAGCGGTCGCTTTCAAGATTCTTCGTATTTTTATGGTTTGGTTGTATTTGAGTAAGAAATACGAACTACAATAGTAGAACAAGGTAATAATTTATTTGGAGAATATATCGATTTAGGTTTAAGTGTCTCGTCATGATTCGGTAAGGTCATGGAATGCCGAGCACCTGAAAATGTTTGCGGACTATTGGTAGTGAAAATCTAAGTCATAAGGATTGACATTGATGTTATGACGTAAGTAGGGTCTAGACAGTTTTACTTGGACCTTTTTTTTGCTTTTAATAAATAAAAAAATTGAAAATGGATTATATTGGTGGGGACATGACACTCACTAGGGAGGCTGCTTAGGTTATTTATAAAAAGAAGTGTGGAACAGCATTTTGACCGGTTAATTTGAGTTTTATTGGTTGTTTAAGGTTGTCCTGTTTGGAGCAATAAACAAAAATAAAGTGTAGATTTGTTCTGTAAATCTCTCTTTGGACACAATTATGAAAATGTGGATTATGACAAACCTGACAACATTGCTTGCGTTAGATACCATCTAACTAAAAGAACCTAGTGCCATTTTAGTACCTTTTTTAGGGAAAAATTAATAATATATATATATATATATATTGTTGCATTTAGTCTATCAATGGCTCCACAAGCCCCTCTGTACAGCAAAAATACACACACACACACTGCATATATAATTAATACATCTTTCTCATGTCGTAATATGTAGTGATTCTGCATGATAGATGTCTGATGTGTTTATTCGATGAATAATGTTCAAGACTTTAGAGACTATATATATATATATATATATATATATTCAATCTGTTGTCTTCATATGCTTATAATTTTTTTATGTTTCTTGTCAAGTGTTGGTATTTTTTTTTTAATGTTTTTGGCTCGACTCCTAATCTACTGTTTGATGAGACGATTAAACTAGAATATCGAGGCTGGGTTTGTGTCTATATTCTTACATATGTCTTAAAAATTCTTGGATCAATCAAATAGCATGTTTCGCTGATCTTTAGATCGGAATAAAGCTGTCCCTGATGAGAAAAAATAAATTAAATAGAAAATGTTTGCATATCTTCGTCTTCTTTAGCTTAAAGAATCAAAGCCTCCTGTGATCTGTAAAGTGTTAAGCTTTTTAAAAAAAAAAAAAAAACACACACAAAATATTCTTTGTACCTTAATTGGAACAAATGTGGTAAGAAGGTCACGCGTCAAGGTTGTCATGTTCTTCCACCATGTAAACTTTTTTATTGTGTAATTAATAAAAAGTTGAAATTAAGGAAAGTGGAAATGGTGGCCCAAATCCATTAGCAGCCATTATGTTGAGTGGACTCCCACCTCACCACCAACATTGGACAGCTCTAATTAGCCCATTTCTCTTCCTATTTACACATCACTATATCTTAAATATCTTCCTATTTTCATTAAATATATTGCTTTTATTATTGTCTGCGTATACTATGATTTGATTTGTTCACCGATGACGTGTCAAAATTATATAGTAAGAAAGTTAAATCAATTTATTATGAGATAGAACGTAGTTCAACTTGTTGGTGTCGATAGTTATTCTTGATGTTGAAATTCGAAGTCTATAATATTCGTGGTGTATTTGATTATTTATTTAGAGGAACATGGTTCTGAAGTTGCTAAATCGTCGTTGTTTTTTATGATGCAGGGGTATGTCAGCTTGATGGTTTTAATGAGAGAGAGAGGCCAAATGTGAGACAAAGCCTCATATCCTCTTACAACAACGTCCTAGCTCCAAGGATAAAAATGGTATGTTTGGATTCTTCCATCGCAACGACAAGAGAGACTAATCAAAATCCTTCGACGGGGAAGTACAGATGCATGAGGCATATTTCATCTTGGTTCAACCAATTCACCATTCTCCTACAACGGAACCTCAAAGAGCGAAAACATGAGACGTTCAACTCGTTGCGCGTTTTTCAAGTGATCACAGCGTCATTGCTAGCCGGTTTCATGTGGTGGCATTCCGACTATAGAGATATCCAAGATCGCCTTGGCCTTCTCTTTTTCATCTCCATCTTTTGGGGGGTATTCCCATCTTTTAACGCAGTCTTTGCCTTCCCTCAAGAACGGGCCATCTTCATGAAGGAACGGGCCTCGGGTATGTACACCCTCTCGTCCTACTTCATGGCCCGAATCTCCGGAGACCTACCGATGGAGCTCATCCTCCCCACATTGTTCCTCTCCATAACATATTGGATGACTGGGCTCAAGCCCGAGCTCTCGGCTTTTGTTCTAACTCTAGCTGTGCTTCTTGGATACGTGCTCGTCTCTATTGGGTTGGGCCTCGCACTTGGAGCTTTGATCATGGATGCTAAGCAGGCTTCGACTGTGGTCACTATCACAATGCTCGCATTTGTTTTGACAGGAGGGTACTATGTTCACAAGGTACCGTCTTTCATGTCATGGATAAAGTATGTTTCTACTACGTTTTACAGCTATAGGCTGCTTATCAATGTCCAATATGGGGATGGGAGAGAGCTTTCGTCGTCGCTTGGTTGTTCATTACGGGGACACGACAAACCTACCTGTAAATTCATCGACGAGGATATTTGTGGGCAAATACACCCGGCATTGAGTGTAGGGATACTACTGATCATGTTTGTAGGGTACAGAGTGTTAGCCTATATCGCCTTGAGGCGGATAAAGGCTTGACAGGGACGTTGATGGGGACATGTTTGGATGTTCTAATGTCTAATGTAACATCAGAAGAAAGGAAGGGTTGAAGCATTTGTAAGAAATGGTTATTGATGAGATGAGTTTGTGGTGAATTGGAGCTAACTGTAATGATGGAAGTAGTGGAAGTGTTAAGAGTGGATCGTCCTCAAGTGTAAAAATTTGCAAGAGATTTCCTCTTTTAATGTAATGGGCTAAGCCATTGCTAGCTAGCTGCCATTTTAATTTCAATCAAGATCAAATTCATGTCTAATCCTTGCAGTAATGATGATCTACTTGCATGAGAGATACAGTTTACGGATGAGAGAGAGGGGGAGTCAAATGCAAATATACAGGTCTTCGTCACTAGAATGGTTACCCAAAGGAAGGATATGTACCACACTTATTTCCAAGTGACTCTTACATTCTATTTTTATTATTGGAATAACTTGCTAATCCAAAAGAAGAGGTAGAAAAAACAGAACAAAAAATCCTTATAAATGATCAAATTGCATCTGAGAGTTTTAGTTTCAATTAATGCAAATATACTGGAAACTCAAGGCCCTGTGATAATGGAGAGGGAGAGAGAGTTTTAGTTTCGACCAAGAAAATATACTGAAAACTCAAATGACTTTTCCTCATAATATCATGAACAAGTTGGATGAGGAATGTAATGTATGTGTGTGTGTGTAAGAGAGGGAGGGAGGGAGAGAGTAAAGAATGGATCTCACTCAAGTTGGAAAACTGTATATCAAATATAGCCAAATGCAGTCACATTAGAACCTAGATTGATCTTTGGCGAACTCAAACAGAAAATGCAAAATTGAAGCTTTGAGATCTTCGACCTTAGCCCTCCTTTTCGTTTCAAAAACGCCCTTCAGTATGCGTGTGTATAATCTTTCAAGCTGCGGAATGTTGTAATCCTTCGAACGCTCCAAAAACAGCTGTTTGATGGACACCATTTGACCAGAAATTTCTCCATCCGACATAGTCACATCTTGTGGCATGCATTCAGTGTCACAGTCAGACTTTTTGTGCTGGTATTCGTCGGCAACTGAAACTTCCACATTCTCCTGAACTGTATCGTTATCTTCAGCATCTTCAGCTGGCTTTGGTGGAGCTAAATCAATGTCCAATCCCTCTTCTGCACCGAAAAGTGCGTACAGTTAAAGGTCACTAATTGTTAGTTTTCAAACTATGAGGAGCTTGCTAGAATTTTTGTTAAAGGGATGACCTCGGCCAAGCATTCAAACTTATAGCCCAAACCAAAAAAGAAAAAAGAAAATAATAATAATAATAAATAACAACAACAACAACAACAACAACAATAACAAATCCTTTTTAGCCACAACTCGAGTTTTACTTCTTTTGGCAAAGAGCAATAACCTTTTTTGCCAAAGCAAGCCCATTCTAATTTTTGTTGGTTTGGGCTAGGGCAGAACTGATTGGTTTTTCATAGTACTTGCTAGTGTAGGTGGAATAGCATGGTCAGATGGATAATCTTAAGTTTTGATAGTATAGGCTGCTATAGGTGGACCGACCTTGTTTCAGTTGGTTGTCCGGACAAGAAGAGAAAAGATGTTAAGAACATATAAGTTCTGTGGCTAGTGGCTATAACAGAGTGCATTAGTTTCAACATCTTATATATGATATGATTAAAAATTCACAAAACGATACCTATTTGCAAGGCATCAACGTGTTTTTTTGGCCTTTTGATCGCTTCATAGCTTCGATCTAGATTAACTTCAGGCTGCACATTACGAAGTCGGGCGCTAGCCCTGGTCATGGACATCATTTGAACAACAGGAGTTTGGGGCAATGCAGTCCCATCTACATCTGTAGGCAAGGAGATGGGGCCCCCTTCATCGGCAATCTTGTCACAAAATGTAACCAAGGATGGGTCCATCTGGGATAGCATACCATGGACCTGCAAAAAGTGAAACACTACTTGCATTAAATGGAGTGAAGACTCCAGCTAGAAAGTAAATCACAAACTAGTAGAGGAACATACAGCATCTCGAAGTTCATACGCTCTGCTAACGATCCTGGCTCCATTGTAATCATCCCCATTATATTTCTAAGAAAGAACAAAGAAAATGTCAGAATAATAAATCAAACAATTTTTAAGACAAGCATTTAGAGTAGCTACTGCAGAAACTGGACGAGAGACATTCGTAGAGAATTGACATGCAAAAGTAAATGTACGGATAGTCTGATAGGTTAAATCTGTTATCCTCTAGGCAATGCTCATAGCCAAGCCGATCAAAAGGATGTTATGGGGTTGCTAGCATTGTTTAACAACTTCGAAAGATATAATGTCTTGCTCGATATGCATGTTATCACTATTAAGAACCTTCAAAACTCGCTGCCCCCTGCATGCTTATTTGGTTACATCATCTGCATCATTGGTTGAAAGGTTGCCTCATTCAATTTCAATAAGTATATCATTACAGCTGGTCGAAGATTTTGTTCAAAGGCAGAGTGAAAACTAACCAGCTTATATTCCAAAAATGACATTATTTCATTATCTCAAAATAAAACAATGACCAACTTTTCCTGAACATATAGCATTTTTTTCAGACTGCTCAAAGTTTGTATTCATTCTACATGCAAAATGTGCAACTAATGTTTTCCTTTCTTATTACTCGCATATTTGCAGCTTAAGTTACAAGTTTTAGCTAGGCACGAACCTTGGCATTAGTTAAAATGAGATCAAAATCCTCTGTGAATGATTTACATGTGATATATTTTCCACTGTCAACTCGCTGAAGCAAAGTAGCCATGTCCATTGGATCCTGGATTATTGTATGATAGTTTGGTGCATCTTCATCATTGACTGGATAATGGAAGGCGCTGAACCGCTTATCATACAGAATCCTGCATCAAGGAATGAAGAGAGGATTTCAGAAATTTATGAGAGAAATCATGAAATGATTACTCCAATATCATACAATATCTTAACCGGGGTTTGCAGGACAACTGACTAAACTAAGCCAGACCATAAATCCAGAGAGGGGACATAGGTATGGAGATATTTATGTGCGTGAGTGCGAGAGTCTTCAGCTTTCCTGTTCCTTTATTTTGCTCTTTATTTTGTCTCCCATGTTACCTTCCAAGCATGTTTAAGATAAGGCAGGGACATGCCTAACAAAGATCCTGACAAGAATTCCTTGCCAAGTCAACAATCATATTGCTAGTAAAATATTCCTTTACTTTGCTCTTCTTTTTTTGTTTCTGCAGCGTAACGATCCAAGTGAGTTTAAAACAAAGTCGGGACGTGCCCCACAAAGATCCTAATAACACTTCCTTACTAAGACAGTCAACAATCACACTACTAGCAAAATAGCATTGTCAGGGTTAGCTTGAGTTTTAATCATCTCCTTTATTTGGTACATACAATGACTTGATTGTGGTGATATCTCAATTTCTCCTTCATGTGGCGAATAATAGATAACTTCATAATCTCAAACTGATCTAGATTTCACAATTCACTCGCTGAGTGACTAACCTAAAAATAAAGGAAAAAGTTTCTTAGAAAATTTAAAAGTAAATTTACAGGGTCCTTGGCATTTCTAGAAACCTCTTAATTCCTTTCAGTCATTATGGAAATAAAATAAGGTTTTAATAATAATTAAAAAAGAAAAAGTGTTCATCAAATAAATCAAAGGTGTTTTGACGTGGGTGCGGGAGTCCTTGGTGTTGCATCACGAGAAAAGTAAACATATCATGTGTGTCAGCCAACTAGTCATCAGAACACTAGGTGACTGCATCCGAGACTGAAAGTTGTTTACATGGATTCAACAAGAAATGACGAATAAGATTTCTCACCGATTGCAAACATCTCGAAGGCACATGCGCAGTCGGCGAAGAGCATGCCCCTGTGCTTCAGCTTTGGCCCTTAACTCAGAGGCTTTCGGTCCTGGAGCCACTTTAGGTGCTTTTGGAAGTTCAGGAAGGCCCTCAGCTCTAGCTGAATGTTTCACAGCAGTCTCAGATTGAACTGACAACGCTGCTTCTATCAGACGATCAAAAAACAAAGATCTGTCTTCTTCTGATGGTGAGCTTATATGCAAACTGTAAAAAGGAAGTAGTAATTGTAACATTGTAGCATAATTAGAACTGCATTACAAAAGAAATGTAGGTCTAGAAACAGATCATATAATAAACGTAAGGACAAACATTTACAAAGGCAAATCAAGTAATTAACAAGCTAACAAATGCAATGACTGACACATAAGAGGATACCATTAACTATTATGCTAGAATTATAGATTATAAAGAACACAACTAATTGCTAAAACTGAGTCAAGAAGATAGTGGAAAAATCTGCCTAAGAAAACAAATGAAACAAATCAATTTTACAAGCTTTGGATAGAATCTCAGAAACGACCATACAAACTTTAATTGGTTATACGAAAGCCCTTCTGTTCCCATTCCAATTTCTGTGACAAAAGACAAATGGCTAAAGCATTGCAGGAGGAACCTCCAATCTGACCTTGATCAGTTGATGCTTAGCTTTATGAACCAAAATTATGGTAAGAGCACACGTAATTGCTGAAAATATCATTTAATAAGAGTCTATCATCTAACGGCAGCTCAATCAAACAACTTTGCCTCTCTGGATCTATAGAGAACTGCTGCAACATGTGGATCAAAATTTTCAACAAGACATGTCAGGTTTAAATGGCATTTTGTAGATGAAAAGGGATTTATCATATGTTTCACGTAGGATTGGTGGAAGCTCAAGTGAGCTATGAAGTGCAGATTGAAAAAGCTTATAGCAGTATCAGTAGGAAATATTGATTGGTTTCCGGAAGTAAGCCCAAGAAATTCAGTCATCACAAGGAAATCAAGCAAGATTGATTTGAAGTTCCAGCTGTGAAAGAACACAATAAAGAGCATTGATGCTCCCAGCCAAATGAGGTTCAAGCTTCTTAAAAAAAAAAGACAACTGATTTCACGCCATCACAGAACAATATAAATATTGATAAAAAGATCAAATTTGAAAGAAAATAAAGAGAAATGTCTAATATGCAAGTGTCTCTGAATTTATGCAGTTGACATGTCAAACTTAGAGCAAAATCAAGGAAATAAGTCCAGGATGTAGACATTTATAAATGAAATATGGATAGACATACACATTGCGGTCAGAGAATATTGAGGCGGGACTATCACATATCTCAGCAAGTGGCATAGAGGATGTTCCCAACAGTAATATGGGCAAGGCAGACGGTAATTCTTCCAACAACGTCCGCAATACAGCCTTAAGTTGATCGTGAGCCTAAAAGCAGAAATGTTTTGTAATGTTATTATCGAAGCAGTATATCAAAGCAATGGCAAGTTGGCAAAAAAATATGAAGATTAATGTGCAAACATTAATAAGTTAGTAGCAAGACTGCAGCTCCAGATAATCACCAAAACATAAGTGAAATTGTACTCACACTCTCCCACCAAAGGTGGAATTGAGGCAAATACAGTATTGATGGTGTAGTCCTCCGGGCTTCACCAAAGACGTGTACCAATGCCTCCTCTGGTGTTTTTGCGCCTGGATCAGAAAGTAAAGAAGGTAGTGCTAGAGAGTGAACTGGGAATTTCTCCAGTTCATGTAAAACTGCGGGCCCAATATGATCCTGTAAAAGTAAAGCAGCAAGTACATTTAGGTATTTGTGAGCTTTATCATGGTTGACGCAAATACGATTAGGACATTTACCAGCCCAACGCCATCATCACCACACAATAAAAGCCTAGGCCGATAGACAAGAGAAATTGCAGACCCATAGGAAAGCATCGAAACCTTAGTAGAGTCAGATGAAACGGTTAGAGCAGGGAATATGTCAGAAATGATACTCATTGCCCTTTGCAGAAGTCTTTGCAGACATGGTGAAACAACAGGTGACAATGGCCTAGAGTTCACAATGGAGCCTCTGTGAGCAGCAGGAGTGATGGTGGACATGGCCTCTAAAAAGTGATACTTTTCCACCTTCACAGAATCGACATCTATTAAGAATTTGTCGTCACTGGTGTAAACTTGAGGATATCTTTCACGAAAAGCACGTATTGCAGCTTCAGTGCATAGAGCCTTTAAATCAGCACCACAATATCCCACACAACTAGCTGCAAGCTCCAGTTTCAGCTCCTTTGAAGGAGGTTGCTCCCACTTACGAGTATGTATATCTAGAATTTCAGCACGTGCTTCACAACCAGGCAAGGGAAAGTTGAACTCACGATCAAATCTCCCTGGGCGCCTCAAGGCTCCATCAATGGCATCAACTCTGTTTGTTGCTCCAATCAAGACTACTTGTCCACGAGAATCAATACCATCCATTAAAGCAAGCAAAGTTGACACGATTGAATTATGAATTTGTTCTTGTTTGCTAGACCTAACAGGAGCAAGCCCATCAATCTCATCAAAGAAAATTATCGAAGGTTGATTCTTTTGAGCTTCTTCGAATAACAATTTCAATTGCCTTTCAGCTTCTCCAACCCATTTGCTCAGCACATCAGCCCCCTTTCGCATGTAAAAGCTGACTTTCTGTCCCGCCTTCGAAGCAGCACAAGCCAATGCTCTCGCAATCAATGTTTTTCCTGTGCCAGGAGGACCACATAATAAGACACCCCTAGGAGGGGTGATGTTGTAGCTTGCAAAAAAGTCTGGATATAACAGTGGGAAAAACACCATTTCCTTCAAGGCATCAATATATTCAGACAGACCACCTATATCATCAAAACTAACAGTCTCATCAATTTGGACAGGCTGAATATCAGCCCCTCCTTTGGAGCTTGGACCAGCAGTTTGAATACCAGAAGTCAAATTAGACAGTGTATCATTTTGATGACCCCAACCAGATGCAGCAACATTTAGTCCCCACGATGTTGTCCCTTGAATGTCAAGTCCTCCAAGCAGCCAAGGCGGCCCAGATCTGCTGCCTCCTCTCCCCCAAGGTATCGGAGGACCTTGATCAAGCTCATCTACTAGAAGGGAATCATCAGAGTCCTCAGCTCGTGTCATACGATGGCGTTTATGAACTCGGGATCCACCCCTCCTTCCATCCCTGCCTACTTTGGTTCCCATTCCTTGATGAAGTACTCTACGTGGAGATCTTGGCATTTGTTTACTCTGCTCAATAGAGAGCCTCCGGACTTCTGCACGATTACGAAGATCGTAGCGCCGTCTTCCTTCTTGCTCTTCACCCTCTTCATCATCACCATCTTCCTCTCCATCTTCACCATCATCCTCACCAGCTCCCTCATCTTCTCCATCGCCATCATCAGCATCATTATCCTCAGCATCATTATCCTCCATGTCTTTTGCATTTTCAGGTTCATCATTTGCCCCTTTCTCATCAGATGTACTTTGTTCCTCATCTGATTCTATGCTGAACCCTTCTCTAGAACCTCCTCTTGAATGCCGAGGTCGAAGTCCTTCCCGACGAGGTCTTAGTCCTTCACGACGAGGGGTCAGCTCATCTTGGCTTGCACTATTATTGTTTATTCTTTTCCTAGATCTTCGATACCTTGGAATCTGAAATAGAGTTAACATGTTGTCAGCCAATAGAAAGGTCTAAAAATCAGAAAGTCAGCTAAACCAGATGAATTCAGATCAGCCATGCATTATTAGGCATATATAAGACTCACCATTAAATCATTATCTTCTGTTCCAGAACTATCTGTGTATTGTTCAAGATTCATAGGAACCCTCCTCTTCCTAGTAGAGCGCCTAAGATTGGTATCCACTAACTGCAACAAGCCAATAATGGCATATTATCCACGGTTTATGAAATTAAACAGCTGCAATTTGGCAACTGGACCTATTTCTAATGAAAAAGGCATCATCCCAATTATAGGTCAAGTAAGACACTACATTAGTGACAATTAACAGCATGAGAAGATAGATCATGACATCAACTTAATAAATCAATCAAAAAAAACATGAAACGACAATTATAATCCATACATTTGCATTTGATGTTCTCTTTTCACGCAACATCTTCGCTATTTGTGAAGCTGCAGTCCTTGATTTTGCCTTTTTTCTCTTAGACCGTATGATATTTTGAGGATAATACATGTAGCGGTTATGAAACTTTGGCCTACTCTTGAGCCTATCACTTGTACGAACTGGCCTTGAATCAGGCCCATCCTCTTCAACTGGTCTTTTGGAGTACATGGCAAGTTACTAGTGTCTTTCCATGAGCTATAAAGATCACACAACAAATGTATAATAAGTTTTGAAAACAACTGAATAAACAGCAATAATCTTAGAAAAAAACTGTAATGACAACACTCAACAGCATATAAGTAAACAGTAGATGACCAGATGTGCAATTTAGCTTCAAGACTGGTGCAAGGAAAAAAAAACAGAACTCAGAGAGATATAACTTTTGCCGTGTTTTTTGCATTTAGGGGAAGGGGATGCCTACAGGAGATTGAGAATTGCTTTGGGGAAAGGAATTAGGTGTTGAGGAATAATCCAAGGAAAATTAAAATCATTACCACATCTTGGCAATGCTCCATGAATAAACTTACACCTTGAGCAAAGTGCTCTTTAGAACGGCAAGATTCAAGATTCAAGCTTCAAGCTCATTACAAAATACATGATCAAGATTTTCTGATCTGAACCCATAAAAACCATTCAAAATCACTACAGAATTGAGGAAGACATTGTTAAAATAACATATTTAGTTAAATAGCTCTAGCACACTGTACTATTTGCGTGGCATTTGAACTTCATTTACCAAGCTACAACTACAGCAAAATTGTAAAATAAACTAATAATATTACTCCGATATCCGGACATTCAATCCAAAATCATATCTGATACTAAAATAACAAATCCATCGCCTATGCAGTCATCAGAGCCTTTGAGATCAAAGTCATTATTCATAACTAACCACGCCCACTAATAACATTCGATTTCTCAATGAACAGCAACTTGTAATCAGCCCCAATTGCTCTTATTCTACATCTATTCTTTTGTGACATACACAACATAAAAAAACTAGTTCCAAAAGTTTCAGTCTCAAAATATTGCAGACATAAAAAAAGAAGAAGAAAAAACAGTTGTTGAACTATCAATTTAGAACAAATAATTCACACGAGCATTTACCAGAAACAAAAAATAAATTAATGAACAGTGAAGCTCTCAATAATCTTTCTCACTGGAAGAGAATGTTATATGCATTTGCATGCATGCTGTACGCCGTGGAATTCGAGAAAATATGGAACGGTAGCTGGAAAATAGGCATAAACATTCTGGCGGAAAACAGATTATTTAGGATGCTGGGGATAAAAATAGAGCTAAAAAAACTATAACAAAAAAAATAAACAAATCAGAACAACGGATTCCATACAAATTAAAAATTTAACCTTTTGAAGATAATTAGCAACACTGTGCAAAGAGACGTCGGGTGAAACAACTGGAGGGGTTACTGGCGATGCAGAGACAGAAAGAGAGAGAGAGAGAGAGAGGTTTTTCGTTCTCGCTCCTCTTTTTTAATAACAACTATAATATATTAATTTTTGTGGGCTTTACATTGGATTAGGACTGTTTTAGGCCTCTTGTGTATATGGGTTTTATTGAAGCCCAACGATAAGGCTGAGTATTACTCATTTAGGCCCAATAATAATTCCGAGCCTATAACCATTCTTACCCTGATAACTATCAACTATTTAATTAAGCACATACGTGGGCTTTATTTCATTCCAATTATGGCCCAATACTGGTTAGTTTGGGCCTGGAATGATAATGCATGAATGATCATTGGCAATCATGACAATGGATAGAAATATGACCAGACCCCTATTATCAATTTAATCTGGTTTTTTATATATATTAAAAATAAAAATAAAAATAAAAATTTATTTTAAGTCAATTAGTATTTAAAATAATGTTTCAAAATATTTAAAGTATTTTCTAGTTTTATTGGTACATACATATAAAAATTAGAGTTTTATATAAAATAATTATATTTCCTCTGTCATAAAATAAGAGTATTATTAATATAATAAATTATTAATTTTATTGAAAATTAAATTATTTAAAAGATGTATTGGTTTATATTTATTTGCAGATCAACTTCAATACACAATAAATATTCAAATCTAACTAAGATAACATATCATTTAATATATGCTACATGTGTATCCAATTAAAAATCATAAAAATTAATTAATTTGATATATTATGCAAAAAAATGAATTGACAACAACAAAAAATATTGTATGTTAATAAAACAGAAAATATATTTTCAAAGAAAAATCAACTAATCAAAAGCTAACACATTCTTTTTTCTAAAAACATTTTCACTCTTGAAAATTGAAAATTGGTGGGAAAGTATTATTTTTTAACTACTCCAATATTAAATTAGTAAAATTTTCTGATATTATATAATAATTATTATCCAAAGATAATAATGTAATATTTTCATAATATATGATATGTGCAATGAAGAATTGTTGGATTAGTGGACTTAAAATTATAGACCAGCAACTCAAGGGCAAGTATCGAGCACCACAAGTGTAGAAGTTGCTATATGTAATGGATAAAATGATTTTCTAAATTGTGTATAAATTAATTTTAAACAAATGTTTGGATTGGTATCAAATATTTTAATTAGATCTAATTAGTAAGGTTCAACTAAATTCATGATTCTTATGCACGAAAATTATTTTGTACGTTTTTATTATTAAAAATATGTTATTTGTAAGTAAAATATTAGTAAAAGAAAATACTTATCATACGTAATATTTAAGTTAATAAGTTTTGTATTTTATGAGTTTATTTTAAAATTTCAAGTCAAATATCGTCATATTATGAATTGAATTTGAGTTTATTCCTTAAAATTTAAATTCAAACTAGATCTTTGTATGGATTAATAAAAATATAATTAAATAATTATATGGCCAAATTGTTTCATTTAAAAAAAATTAATATATGACATCTAAGTTAACAAAATGAATTAAAATTTATGCTAAAAATAAGTATTACATTTACATGAAGATAATTGGGCACTTTCACTAGTAGATTTGAAGACTAAAAGGTAACGAAATAAAATGATATTATTATAATTTTTCATGATTTAGTTTTAAACGCACTAATCTGCTCCAAATTTAAATATTAATTTTTTCAGAAAAACTGAATATTGATTTGAAATGCACCAAATACTTTGTAAATCCAATGTTAATGGCTAAAATCACGTAATATATTTAATCAGCATATTAACACATTATGTCATTACTTATTCTATTTTACAATTTATAAAGAACATATTGTTGAGAAAATAAATTAAGAAATATATTTTTTTACTCATATATATATATATATATATGTGTGTGTGTGTAGATTTTTTTAAATCTACAATATAGATATATGCATAAGGGCGAGGTCACCTTGGTGGTCCGGCTGCCTGATTGGTAGTGCTAATTCTTCAAGACGGTGCGATCTTTGGGATTGACTTGATGCCCTACTTTGGATGTGACCCACGATGAACCGTTGGAACCACCTAGTCAATCATCTCAGCGAGAGCCTAGACAATAACATGTGCCAAAAGACCTAGAGCCAGCACCAGCTCAGTTTCCGAACCGCCATAACATCCAATTTGCAAATTTGCAGCAATATGAGAGGTACTACAAGCTTATCAAACGACCGGTAAAACCCATTGTTTATTTGGATGAACTCATTTTGCAACAATTAAGGTTATATGATGATGTTATTCGTTTACTTGATGTTGTGGGTTTTCGTCATATCGTGATGGGAAATTGGGAAGTATATGAGGATTTCACCTATAAATTTTTTCCATCACTGATATTGGTGAATCCGGAGGATCAAAATAGTGTGATGTCATTTCGATTGGATGGAAGAGATTTTATATGGAAATTTGAAACATTAGCACAATGTGTTAGTTTGATGGATGATTCTGTTGGTGGAGGTACGTTTGATGTTGATAGATTTTGGAATATGATTACACGTGGTGTTGCACCGTATACTGCTGGCACTTCGAAGGTAAGTTTTATTCGTAATCTGGTGCTTCGCTACATTCAGCGATTGTTATCTTACACTATCACAGGACGTTGCACGAATCGTGATGTAGTTGAGGTGTTAGAATTAATGATGCTCAATTCTATGGTTACAGGGCAGCGGAGCAGTTTTGATGGGAACTTTTAGGACATGTTGTTAGCGGTTAAGTTGATGAAGGATCCGATTGTTATTGGAGGGTTGATCACAACCATAGCCGAATATGAGGGGATTGATCTCAATACACGCTTTCCTATAGGACGTGTTTAGCATTGAGAGGATGGGAGCTCTATTCCAACTTGAGGGACAGTACATGTGGAGGATATTAGATTTCGAGTTCCTGGCATTGGCCAATCCCACTTATACGACTCCCATTGGGGCGAACTTGAATATGGACTTCGAGTCCTTTCATATCTTTTGTAGGCATGATTTGATACACAACCACGTTATTGGCATTCAATTTGAGCCTTTGAGCCCTACTTGTATATATGATGCTCTTTTATTTCATGTGGGATTATCACACTTAGTTGTTCATTCTAGAACTTGCTCGGCTACGCTTTTTGAAACTACTGTTTTGAGTTTGTACATATTAGATGATAAGGGCACTTAGGACATCTTATTCTTACCTATTGCACGAACTACCCAATGTTTAATCTTTTAGGATATCCCGTTGAGCCTTGGCTACTTTTCTTGCTAAACCGTCATCAATTGAATTTTTTCATACACCTCATCTTCATAACTATTATGAATATTTGTGGATTGCATTTCTAACAATTTAGGTGTTCTTTAATATGAAGTTGAAGGTAGCATGTGTACCCTTTGTCTAATGGGGTCTAATTACTGGTCATTGACGGTTGTAAGGGCAAAATACTATATTGTACATTCCGTTTTACTGTTACTGTGTTGCTGACAAAAAAAATTGTGGGGGCAGAACTGTTGCTGCATAATATTGATATTGTTGCTACCACCCACCTAAAAAAATAAAAAATCGTGGGGGTAAAACTGTTGCTGCAGAATACTGATACTATTGCTGTCACTTCAAAAAAAAAATCGTGGGAGCAAAACTGTTGCTGCAGAATATTGATATTGTTGTTGCCACCAAAAAATAAAGTGGCAAATCCACAGCTATACAATAATTCTAGGTATTGATCATGGATACACAACAAGGTTGAGTTGAGAAAGTATAAGCTAAAAATGTGTTAGTTGAATTCGTTAGAGTGCTTTAAAATTCCATTAATAATCATAACAAGTTTAGCCTAACTTTCTTCCAAACTTCAGTTCTTTGATTTTACCTTGAACTACAATCACATTATACCCCGAGACGACCCTTTGATTTCATGAAAACTCAATTAACAAGTGGTGAAAATTAGATATCTGAGCAAGCTTATGGTAAATGATATACTCTGTGTTTGATAGGAGTAGTTTTAAATTTATCATTCTGTTATACACTTGGGCCTCGTTTACTTCAGCTGAAATGGGGTGATATGATAAAATAATTCTCTTTAATCAAACAGCTACTTTAGATGCTAAAATGATCAGGCTATACCCGGCCCCTAGTTACTTTTTTAAAAATGATAAATTGGTTGATTCTTATCCCTCTTCTTGAGGAAGGATACAAACAATCCCTTTTACTGTAACATGTTTTATACGAAAAATATCCCCTACTTTTTCTTTCATTTCCCAAACTAAATGAGATCTTCTTGTCTGTCTCTCCCCATTCCAACAAAAATGGTGAAACTCTAAATGCCTCACTCAGATATTTTGTTGACCTTCTCTTCATTTTGTGTCTATCCATTCGAAGAAGAGATGGAGATGTTGAACCCTAGCAGCCCATAGCCCCTTCACAATTTTTTTTCTCAACTTCTCTTTGCTGCAGATCGAGTCCGAACACTAAGGTTATCTTTCTTTGGTATTGTAGATGTCTCGCACGAAGAACATTAACATGTCCACAAAGGTAACATTTTTCCGGTAAAATAAATTGTATCTTTTGCTTTGTTATATTATCTTAAATCTTGTTGACATTTATGTTGTATTTTGCACTTTAAAATGTGTCTAATGCTTTTGTATATGGTGTTGCCTGTGTACAAGATTTTTTATTTTTAACAAATGTGCACAACTAATATTCAGAATAAATATACTTTGTGCATAAATTACGTAGTAGCTACATTCGAAAAAGAGAACAAGAAGTGTAGGTTAAACCATGATAAATGAAACATTGTGCATAATGGTTTATTTATATAAAACAAGTGTGGAAGATGAGTTTGTTGATGAAGAAATATTATGATATTATATCTAAGAATATATAAACTTTTTAGTGTTGCATTGTTCTGTTTTAGAATGGTATTGTTATGAATTTAAAAATTTGAAGTGATTATGAGGAATTGTGTTTCCTTGGCTGAACAAAATTAGATTTTTTCGTAATTAAATAGACGAGAAAGGCTGAATTTCCATAGACATAGGGGCTTCTCTAAAACATCAAAATATGAAGTTGTGGATAGATAAGAAGCTGTCTAACAACAATTTCATTTTTCCATTTTATGGTGCAGGCAATGTGAAGCTGCACAGAAAAGGAGAACTCAAGCATTTGCTCATAGGATCCGGTGCAACGAAACCCGAGAGTTAGTTTATATTTCCATTTATATATGTTTATGTGCCATTATTAATTTTTTGTTTATTTTATTAAAGGTTTTCAGTTTTTGTTTCGTAATATAGTTTTCATTTTGACAATGCATGTTGATGTTGGAGAAGACGAGTTATTAATAATTCTGCACGAGATCATAAATGAATGTTTTACATTTTTCCATTTTGTTTTACTTTTTCTTGTCCACCATAGATGACTAAGGTCAAATGCATTAGTGAGGCTACATCAAAGAAAATATAGTCTAATTAGTAAGATACCAAAACAAATCAAGCATTTGGAATGTATCATTTGTGTTGACGATGAAGCATGTAAGGATTACTTGAGAATGAGTAGGGCTGCATTTGAGCAGTTATGTCTAATGCTACAACAATTTGGTGGGCTTAGAATAATCGAAATGTTAGTGTTCGTGAACAATTGGCTATGTTCCTAGTAATAATAGCACATCATGAAAAAAATTCGGATGTAAAATGAGTATAAAAGGTCTAGTCGTACGGTAAGCAAAAACTTCCATGGGGTACTGGATGCCATCATTAAAGTTCACAAATTGCTTTGCAATGATGATCGTTGGAAGTCGTTTAAGGTATTGAATTTTTCTCCTTTTCTCAAAGCTATTTGTAGATAATATATTGTTCATTATGATAATAAATTGAATATATTAAAAAAAAACATTGTAGGGTTGCCTTGGGGCCCTTGATGGTACATACATCCCGGTTATAGTTGGGAAAGTTGGTTGAGGTTGTTATAGAAATCATAGGGGTGAAATTTCAGTTAATGTTTTGGGAGTATGCAATCGTCAAATGAACTTTACATATGTGTTGACTGGATGGGAAGGAAGTGCTGCAGATTTCTAGGGTCTTGAAAGATGAGATAAACAAGACAAACGACTTGAAAATCCCCACAGGTATGTATATAATAATAGTCTGTATGTATTTGTTATATATTGTAAGTACATATTTTTTTCGATCAGATGTGGTAGAATTTTTTAGGGAAGTAGGATTTCAATTTTATATTTATGATCTTTCTTAAACTTGAACTTAAGATCATTTATGAAATTATTGACCTTGATTCAATATTTTTTTTACTCAATCACAATGAATATGATTTTTCTTTTATGTTTCTATATAAGGAATTAGATTATATGCCACTCTGCAATTGAATTTTTTTTGGTGAAGAACTTTATGTTATTTGTGAAAAACTTATAAATTTTATTTATAGCAACTTGTCCCCATGTAGAGTGTTACTATTTGTGTGATAATGGATAGACAAATGGACCGCGATTTCTTACGCCGTATAGAGGATGCCGATATCATTTGGCCGAATGGGGTCATGGAAGATCATCTCCCAAAATAAAGAAGAATATTTTAATATGAAGCACTCCAAGGATCGAAATGTCATTGAAAGAGCATTTGGACTGCATAAAATCCGGTAGGCTGTATTGAAAAGTCCTTCTTTCTACCCAATCCGACTCCATAACCACATCATCATGGCTTGTTGTTTACTTCACAATCATATTCGGACAGCTATGACTGAAGATCCTTTGGAGCATGAACCACATAATTTGGAATCTATGCATGACGATGACATGAAAAATATTATTGATACAGTGGAACCTATCCCCAATGGACTGCTCGGAGGGAGAACCTAGCCACATCAATGTGTGATAGTTGGAGAGAAAATATGTAGTTGTTTCCATTACATTGTAAAAGGACTTATGTGTTATTTAATTTAGATGAACAATCACTTGTTTATTTTTTGTCATATTAATCTTTGGGGTTGTGATATTGCATTGAATATCTTTGTATGATAATATATTGGTTCATTAATGCTTGTTTCAACATAAATGTGTGCAAACTTTCAATTCTGCATGTACTCAATGATTTTGTATTTTTACATAAATTAGTTCTTTTTTTCTTTAGGACACATGGAGGCCGAGGTGAGCAATGGCAATGGAGCGAAGGTCAAGAAACAAACACGTTGGATATGGTCTGAATGGGAGGAAGAGGCATTGATCAACGCACTGAAGGAAATTGTTGTCACTGATTGGAAGTGTGAGAATGGTTTTCGGACAGGTTATCTTATCGTGTTGGAAAAGGCAATGAAAAAGGCTTTCCCAGATACTGATATCCGTGCAACCGCACATTGACTCATATGATACAAGTGAGGGTATTAAATCATTGCATGCGTGAGTTTAACTCAAGTGTTGGGTGATGATGAGACACTTTATGGACAATATCTTTTATGAAACACTTGTCTGTTGAGTTAAATTTGTCTTGTGGAAAGCACATGAGTTGATATATCTTGAGACTAAGCATAACATTCCCCGTTCAACCATATGTATGCATTTGTTCTATGTTTGTTGAGGACAATCAAATGTTTGAGTTTGGGGGATTTGATAAGTAGAAAATTGTGTGTATTTTTAATTGATAAAATTGTGTTTTTAATACAATTAATTCTTTTGCACTCTCTATCTTTTTCTTATTTAATCTTTCGATAAGAACTACTTCCTTTTTGCTTTTGTGATTATTTGCAGCGTTTTATGGACAATTTAGTATAATTAATTTGGACGTGCCCCGACAACACGGTCAAAATTTCAAAATTAATTATCTTATTTTCCTCAATTTCCTCTAGTATTTTGTAGTAGTGGAAAGTAAGGATTGATCCCATAGAGAACAATTAAATTATTTGCGTCTTTTTTATGTTAATTTTACGAATATAGATAAATGGGGGGTTGATTGATTTGTTTACTAAATTAATAAAATTCAATAAAACACTGCAAATAATCAAAAAAATAAAAGAAAGTAGTTCTCGTTAAAAAATTAAATAAGTAGAAAATAGAGGGTACACAAGAATTAATTGTGTTAAAAATACAATTTTATCAATTAAAAATATGTACAATTTCCTACTTATGAAATTCGAATAAACGCAAACATCTTTTTTAACACATGTGGAATTTTTTTTACACTACCTTACTTTTATATATTATAAGGTAATATAATTATAGTAATTTTATTTATAAGTTAACTACGTCTTATTATTATTATTATTATTATTATTATTATTATTATTATTATTATTATTATTATTATTATTATTATTACAAGTCTTATAATTTTTTTTGTTTAAAAAATTATTATATATTTCTAAAAAAATTGTGATTATATTGCATTGTACCATGTAAATGAAAACAAATCTATTTTAGAATTCATATGGTAAAATTATCGATTGCCAATTTAATAATAATAAGGCCCACTCATAAAATCCATTTATACGAATTGATTGAAATAATATAGAGACTCATATACCCATATTATAGTTTTACCAAAGTAATATTTAGATTCTACTCATAGTAATAGTTTTCGAAGAAAAAAGAAAGTAGTTTAAAAATAGATTACTCTTTTTTTGTATATTGTAAGATTTCTGTTTTATGAAACTAGTATGTTTTCCTGTGCGATGCACAGACATATTATTATAATATATATTATTAAATTTTATAAATATATAAAATTAATATTTTAAATATATATAATTATATTCAATAATTTATCTGTGTACCGTGATTATAATAAAGATATAAAAATTATATATAAAATCATATGTGAATATTAATGAATTTTATTTATAAAATACCATCATCAAATTACCAAATATATAGTATTTTTTTTAAATCAAGAAAATTGAATAAAATCTGTTATATCAATGTGAATATTTTATTATTATATATATCATCGAATCTATAACAAATTCATAAATGATTTGTTAAAATCAAGTAATTATGAAGATATATGATTTTTTAAATTAATTTTGATAAAATTAGTAACATTACCTATATTAACAAATAAAAAAATAAAAAAATAAAATGAATATAACAACATTTCCTAAAAAACATTCTTTCCATTTGTGGAAGCAAAAATTGGCGGAAAAAAATGAAAATAACAAATATAAAAACAGTTAGTTTAATATATATAAACTAATAAACTCAGATAAGGCATCATGATTAGTTCAACAGATCGGTACATATCGGTATTCTATGTTGCAAATTATTTAGATATGACATATATTACATATATGAAAATTCAATTTAATAGATAGATATTGCTGAAAAATTTAGGAATCGTGAATAGATTATTGTGGGAATTGATAAGTTAAAATCTAACTTTCCAAATGTTTAACATTACTAAATCAAATATAACAAGATTTTCTGAAAATTTTGAAAATATAAATATATTAAAATAAATATTTATTGGTTAGCAATATAACAACATTTCTTAAATATTATTAAAATTCATAAAAAAAATTGCAATTAATTTAATATTGTAATATGAAGAAAATTATTTAAAAGATAAATATAAATTTATATAATTAATTTTTTGCAATCAGTTTGACTTGGTTCTAATTTTGGGATTTGGATTGATATGGTTCGATTTGGTCATAAAAAAATTGGAGTTGTTTGGTTAAGAGAAAGTCTAATAATGGTTCATGTTTTCGGTTTAATTTTCAGTGCGATTCAATTTTCCCATGCTCACTCCTAGTTCAAACTGCACAAAACCTGATAGTAGATAACCGGACTCAGTCTCCATAAATGAAGTTCATACAAAATTTCCAGAAGGAAAAACCACCCATTCACAGACCTCTCTACATCTCTTCCACTGGAAGAAAAATAATTCAATCATCATCATCAGTGTATTAAAAAGTGTAAACCCTAGCTCTGATACTTTGGTATTTTTAGTGTTAAATGGAGAAACAAGGATCAGGGTCGCGGGAATTACAGTGCGTGGGGAGACTGGAAATTGCGAAGCCGGAGCCCGTGGGATTTCTCTGCGGTTCCATACCCGTAACCACTGATAAATCTTTTAATGATTTTAGCTCCGCCGAGCTCGTCCCGTCGCCCGATACGTATGTATAATTTGTGTATTGAATTTGTGGCGGAATGTTCGTTCCTTTATCTTTTGTGTTTCGTACCTTGAGATGATTGGAAGCTTTTGCTTTGTGCAACTGATATTGAAATTGATTTATTGCACTGTCTGGTTTGATTAAACAATAGGCTGCTCGTGTTTTTCTGTTTATGTACCCTTTAGTGGATTTCTCCGTTCTGATTATTGCAAAAAAATGTGTAGGTAAAATGATAAATTAGCCACATTTCGTTAGGTTGTATTTGCTGGGGGAAATGATAAATAAGTCACATTTCGTTAGTTGTATTTTCTGGGGGAAAGTAATGCGTCCTTTGTAATTAGGGCTGAAAATCAAACCAAATTATTTGATACTCGATTCGAGCTAATTCGTTAAAAACTTGTTTGAACTAAGTTTGATAATGATATCAAACAAGCTTGAACACACTTTTACGTTTGATAAAATTTAAAGCTCGAATCGAGCTCATTAAGAAAAAAGCGTTAAAACAAGTGTAAAATATTAAACTACTCGAGCTTGACTCGTGTTCGGCTCGATTAAAGCTCGACTTGATTAATAATCAAACAAGCTCAAACAAAATATCAAAAGCTTGATAACATTTCAAACAATCTTAAACAATGGTATGTTCGACTCGAGTCAACTCATTTACACCCCTATTTGTATTGTACATGCATTAGTTATTGTGTACATAGTGTCGTAAGGTATGCTTTTTGTGCTCCGTTGTGCACGTAGACAAGGTGACAAGTGGTGATGCTTACTCATTGGGACTTGGTAACTTGTTACTGTATTCTCGTTTAGGAAATGTTGGCTTTATGAAACTTCGATATTGTTTGTATATGCGTAAGCTCTATGTTATAGAGTTTATATTTCTATGTCATTTCTGTTTTTGGTGCTGCTTGTCGTCTAATGGTATCAGTTAGAATGTACAACATTCTCGACAAATTTATGTCTGAGACATATTCAGTTCAATCATCCACGCGATTCATTTATAAGTTATTTTGTGTTATTTAATTGAGCATTGGAAAACACAGGGTTAGAGCTCCAAGGTATCGGATGATTCCAACAGAAACCGATCTCAATGCACTTCCTTTGCTATCAAGTCTTCCTGAAAGAGTGCTTCCAATTGCAGTTGCACAGTCAAGGACAAATGGAGGTAATAGTCATTTCCATTTATAGAATCATTTTATTATAAGCTTAAAAAAATAAATGCAACACGCACACGCACACACACACGCACATGCACATGCATATAGATGCTTGCGATGTATATTACTCTAAAAATGGTGCTGGAATAAAGGATAAAAGAAATTATTTCCTGCATGTTGACTATTGCCAATTATGCATGTTGATAACGAATGATATATTACTTCTCCTGTACGTGCAGTTCCCACCTTTTATCAGGTAACTGAAATAGTGAATTCTCATCTTTCCATGACCAGCACCTGGTGGATGATAATAAAATATATTCTGCTATAATGAGCTCCTGCGGTCTTGCCTGTAACCTACATCTAGGAAACATGCATATCCTTCTGTCTTTAAATCTCAAGTTCTGGTTTTGATCTAGGAAACATGCATATCCTTCCGTCTTTAGAATCTCAAGTTCTGAATCTGATATCTGCCTTGTTAATCATCGGATGTAATAGTTTCTAGCCAACAAAATAAACACTCTCATGGAAAGGGTTTTACAGAAAACTTCCTCCACTGCATTTGGGCACGGCCAACTATTCTCCATGATTTTGAATTGGTCAAATTCCATTTTCTTGTCATAAACCTCCCACAGCATATCCAAATGTGGGGGTAGTTTTAAGGACTTGTGCTCTTAAGGAAGTAGTAGGTTATTTACTGTGGAGTAACTGGACACTGGGCCATATGTTTTGGAATTGGAGTGAGATTAATGGTGCACTTTATTGACATTTTTTTTCTGAATTGAGCAGATTCACACTGGCAAGGTAGCCCTATTATGTCGAGCCTTGCTAAGAAAGGAGAAGCACTTGCTGTTTCTGGTCTAGTAGAATATGGAGACGAGATAGATGTAATTGCGCCAGCTGATATTCTAAAGCAAATATTTAAGATACCATACTCCAAGGCTCGAGTTTCGGTTGCTGTTCACCGTGTCGGGCAGACACTCATCCTGAATACAGGGTAGGATTCATTCATATTGCAATTTTCTGGTTTTTGAATGCATCAGTTCTGAGATGTTGTTCAACAGGCCAGATGTGGAAGAGGGAGAAAAACTCATTCGCAGACAAAAACGTCAACCAAAATGTGTAGACCAGTCCTTGTTTCTGAATTTTGCTATGCATTCAGTTAGAATGGAGGCTTGTGATTGGCCACCAAGTCATAATACTTCACCAGGTGAGCAGTTTAAATCATCTGTTTATTCCGATGAATGCATGTCAAGTGAAGGGTCACTTGAGTCCTCGAACCGTTCAATGCAAGGGCATCATGCATCCGGTAGGCAGCGTGAAGGCATTGTTCAAGGGGACAATTATACCCATCAAAAAGAGGTTCCCCTGGGTGGTGGGAAGGAGAACTTATTTGTGGGGAAGAAGAAGACCAAAGAGCATACAGGTCATGAAGCTATAAAGAAGGTCTCAGAAGTTAAAGAAAAGCCAAGATGTTCAGTTCAAGAATCTGAGAAGTACAGAAAAGTTGGTGGGGATGATTTTCTAAGGGTTTTGTTTTGGCAGTTTCACAATTTTCGTATGCTTCTGGGCAGTGACTTGCTCATCTTTAGCAACGAAAAATATGTAGCTGTGAGCTTACATTTGTGGGATGTTTCACGGAAGGTGGGTATTGAACATTTAAATGATGTTAATCCTTATCTTCCTCCCCCCCCCCCCCCCCAACACTTTCTCCAGCTTCTCATCTGACTTCATCTGCAGGTCACTCCATTGACCTGGCTTGAAGCGTGGTTAGACAACTTTATGGCGAGCGTACCTGAACTGGCCATCTGCTATCACCAAGATGGCGTGGTTCAAGGTTATGAGCTTCTAAAAACTGATGATATTTTTCTATTAAAGGGTATATCTGATGATGGAACTCCCGCTTTTCATCCCCATGTCGTCCAACAAAATGGTCTTTCTGTTATGAGGTTCCTTGAGGAAAACTGCCAGCAAGATCCTGGTGCTTACTGGGTACATGTTTCTGTTGATTGTTCTCTTTAAACTTGTTATACTGGTAGTCTAGTAGTTAAGAGGTCTCATTTCTATTTTTAATTACTGCAGCTTTATAAAAGTGCTGGAGAAGACGTAATCCAACTGTTCGATCTTTCTGTCATTCCCAAAAACCACACTGCTGATAATTGTCAAGATAATTCTGGCTCTTTGCCATCCATGATTTACAGAGGAAGAAGTGATTCTATACTCTCCCTGGGCACTCTACTTTACCGAATTGCACACAGGCTTTCACTTTCAATGGTATTCTGCAAATGCATGATTGTCGGTTTTACATTTTTCCATCTTCTATTTGTCAATTATTCCTTTTGCAGACTTCCAGTAAAAGGGAGAGGTGCGCAAGCTTTTTCCAGAAATGTCTGAGTCTCCTGGATGAGCCAGATCATCTTGTATGTTCCCTTTTAAATTATATGACTGAAAAGTTTTTCTTTTGTATTTGGATATTCACCCGGTTAAGTATGACAACAATTATGATTGTGTGGGTGTGTCATGTGTGACAGGTGGTGCGTGCACTTGCTCATGAACAATTTGCTAGGCTCCTCTTGACCTACAACGAAGAATTAGAGTTAACACCTGTGCTTCCAGTGGACTCAGAAGTTACTATTTCTGATGCTGAAGAAGAGTCCTTTGAGTTTATAAGTGGTTTGTCTGCATCAAGCGTTCTAGATATTGGCTATCCTCCTGTTTGTGCAGTTAAACAATCTGAAAATGCAGGATGTCTGCATACTGAAAAAGAGGATTCTCCTCAGATGTCATTTAGCCAGGATACATCTTCACCCAGAATGCTGGAAGTCGCGGACAAGGCAGTGGAAAATAGGAATATTTCAGGTGTTGATGATAATGACTCTACTGTTTCTAATTTGCGCAAAATTTCAGATGATATGGTCCAAACTGTTTCTGATCTGATATCCTCTAAGCTGGCTGCAATACATCATGTCTCTCAAGCCATCAAGTCTCTCAGATGGACAAGGCAACTGCAGACTACAAGGCCGGAGCTGAACCTCGAAAATGAAGTTGATGATGGTTTTACTTCATCAATGGATTTCTCTGTCTGTGCCTGTGGAGACCCTGACTGTATTGAAGTTTGTGATATAATGGAGTGGCTTCCAACATCAAAAATAGATGATAAATTGTGGAAACTTGTCTTGTTGCTGGGGGAATCTTATTTGGCTCTTGGCCAGGCTTATAAGGATGATGGCCAGCTGTGTCAAGCCTTAAAGGTTGTAGAATTGGCTTGTTTGGTCTATGGATCAATGCCCCAGGATACTAGATTCATTTCTTCCATGGCTTGTAGCTCATTAGCCCAGGTTGAAATCAATGGTAAAAGTGAAACTGGAAAGACTTCTGTGCATGGTGATCTTACGTTTGATGGCTTGTCTTCTAATTACCTCTTCTGGTCCAAGGCTTGGACTCTGGTTGGGGATGTCTTTGTTGACTTCAACTTGATGGAGGGTCAGGAGGTCTCAAGGCAAAGAGAAAGAAAGGAACGTGCCAAGGACTTGAAAATGTCACCTGAGGTATTGAAGGAGGTAGTAAGGCTGAAGAAGAAGATGGAGCAATTTAATCAGAACTGCAGTTCTTGTTCTTTAGTAAATTGCAGCTGCCAGAGTGACAGAGCCAGTAGTGGCAGCAGCGCCAGCAGCAGTGCCAGCAGCAATGCCAGGGATGCATACGCGTCTAGTTATGGTAGAAAGCAGAGCAAAAAATCATATGGCAGAAATAGCCCCTATGTACATACAGGGGACTACAATGATCAAATTTCTCAGAGAACAGGGCTCAAAAATAATTATGTGGCTGGACAAATGAAGCTTCATAAGAGTGATACTCGCAATGATAGCAGGAATGAAACTTGTAGGATTTCAGAGACAATGGAGGAAAAGAACTTGCCATCTTCCAGCTCTGAAACAGCTGATGGTTCTAAAGAGGCAGCTGATGCCAGGTCTACAGAAGAAACTATTCCAGAAACTACCTGCGAAGGAAAACCTGCTGCTAAAAATGGTGGTATATTTAAGTACTTGAGGGGTTCTCTAACTGGAGATGCTGAGTATAATCTGTCTGTTGCGCTGATCTGTTATGATGAAGCTGTAAAAGCTATGGGTGGGCTTCCTGCTAGTTCAGCAGAAATCCAATCTGTTCTAAAAAAGAAAGGATGGGTATGTAATGAACTAGGGAGAAATATGCTGGAAATGAAGAATTTGGGCAAAGCTGAAATTGCTTTTTCCAAGGCAATTGATGCTTTTAGACAAGTGGAGGACCATACCAATGTCATTCTGATAAACTGTAATTTGGGCCATGGACGACGTGCATTAGCAGAAGATATGGTGTCAAAGGTTGAAAGTTTCAAGAAACATGCCTTGTTCCAAAATGCATATATGCAGGCACTTGAGACTGCCAAACTACAATACAGTGAAGCGCTCAGGTATTATGGAGCAGCAAAAAAGGAGCTGAATGCTTTCAATGAAAAAGTAGGCCCTGCATCCAGCAGTTTGAAAAATGAAGTGAACACGCAGTTTGCACATACGTATCTGAAACTTGGCATGCTACTAGCAAGAGAAAATACTGTTGCGGAGGTTTATGAAAATGGTGTCCTGGAAGATATTTTCTCTACTTCTAGTCCAAGTCAAAATCAGATTGAACACAGAAAGCATGAAATCTCAGCAAATGATGCAATTCGGGAGGCTTTGGCTGTCTATGAGTCACTGGGTGAGGGTCGCAGGCAGGAGGCTGCATATGCTCATTTTCAGCTTGCTTGTTATCAAAGGGATTGCTGCTTGAGGTTTTTGGAGTCGGATCAAATGAATAACAATTTAACCAAAGTTGATAGCAGTGTAACTCAAAAGGTAAAGCAGTATTCATCCCTGGCAGAAAGGAACTGGCAGAAGTCCATCCATTTCTACGGGCCAGAAACACACCCTGTAATGTACTTGACCATTCTTATTGATAGAGCAGCTTTATCATTTAGCCTCTCAAGTCACCTTCACTCAAATATGGTATGTTTTCTACTTGTCTCATGTCCCTTGATTTTGAGTATCTGCTTTTTATAGTATCAAATTATATTTCTGGTATGATTATAATGTATGTGTGTATATATGTTTATTTGGCAATAACTATTATATCAAACAAGATTACTATAACCAATTTATAATGTCGAATAAGCTGCTAAGTTTATGCTGTCATTCTTTATTATGATTAAAATGAGAGATTCCATTCTAAGAACAAATAACATGTTTTAGATGCATACATTTGATGAACTTTCTCCTAGAAAGTGTATTGGTTGATTATATACAGGGTGAATTACAAAAACTACCCTTGAGATTTGACCTATTCACTCCCTATCATGTTTTGAAATTACAAAAATCTGTGAGGCATTACAAACACTCCCTTGAGGTTTGTATTTTTCGTATACCCCTCTAAGCAGGTGCAAATTGTAAAACAGAAAACAAATATCAAGGGTGTTATTTGTGATTTGCAAACTTTCTTGGGTTTCTCCGTAAATAGGTCAGGTAGAATTTGGTAATTTTCTCGATTATATATGCTTGATTTTGCTTCTTGTGTATCAGCTGCTTGAATCAGCCCTAACTCGCCTGCTTGAAGGACGTCATGTATCTGAAAGCACATTGCTTCTTGATGGAAGCCCTGAAGTTTGTGCCAAATTTTGGAGTCAGCTTCAAACACTCCTGAAGAATATGCTGGCCGCAGCACGTTCCTCAAAGGCAAGCAAGCATCCTACCAACCCTCAGCAAACTCCTATTAGATCTGCTGATGCTAAAAAGCTCTCTGAGCTTTACAAGATCTCTTTGAAGTCCACGGATTTCAGTCAGTTGCACAAGATGCACAGCTTGTGGACAGTGTAAGTAAAATAGCCATTGCAGTGTACATTATCATGCAGTTAATATCTGTAGATGCAAATCTTGCTGAAAATTTGCAGTTTTAGATGGTAGTATTCGAGTTTGATTGTGAAAAATTTGCGGTAGTCATTCTGATGATTTATGTTAATATGAGGACGCTTTTTAAGTAGGAGCTTGTTGAAGAATATTGTGTTTGTTCCTATTGTGTATGATCTCTGTAAGCAGTTGCATCATGTGCTGCTTTCTCAAGGAATATTATGAAATGTCTTCTTTACTGCGAATTCCACTTAACCCCCCCCCCCCCCCCCCCCCCCCCTCTCCCTCTCCCTCTCCCTCTCCCTCTCCCTCATTTTTCAGAGAGTAAAATAGCTGTTTTCTCCAGGTATTTGTAGACTCGCAGAAACTAGGGAAAATACACACACACACACACACACAAAAACACATACATACATATATATATATATATGTATATAGAGAGAGATAGAGAACTGTGGTAATGATACAACATATTAATTTAACAATCACGCGAGTAAATGTTCATCATGGGTGTGCAGGGTAACAATTATATACACACACATATATATATGGGTGTGCAGGGTAACAATTATATATATATATATATAGACATACAAATTTTTAAATGTGCTAAAATAGAATTTTATTTCCTTTCCGAACAGATGGTATACCTTAATTCGCTGATATATGTATTTATTTTATTTTAATTTTGCTCTTTATGCTTGGATGTGATGAACCCTAGTAGTAGTTAGCATACGGTTTTGTTAATAATTTGGATTTTGGACAAATCAACGGAACCATCAAGTCTATTATCAAAAGATCCTTTGTTTCATGTCAAGATTTTACAGCATGAAAGCTTTTTATTGATCTACAAACTGAGAGCCAAAATGCAGAAAAAGATTCAGGCAGTTTTATAGATGCTACACCACATAAAAAGTTGTTTTGTGCATTCATTGTCCATAGTATTAGACATATCTCCTTGTTCACAAAGAAAAAAAAATTAAACAAAAATTTTAAATCATTCATCAAGTTCGCTATGCATTACACCTTCTTGTATTGAGATGAGGTAGGAAGCAAATAATTTCGATTTAATAAGATGTAATGCATGATTGACAATGGATGTTATTTTGACACATAACAAATGAACACATTACCACTTGTCTTCGTTGTTGTGTAGGTGTGTTTCTGTATATAACATATATTAATAAAACAATTTCAAAGTTGAATGGTGTGTATGAGTCATCTATACTATTTAAAACCAAAAAAAAAGTGGGTGGCATAACACAACTTTTCATAGGCAAAAAACTGCAGTGAGTCATGCCCCACCACAAATCCCGCCAAATTCTGTTGACCAAAAACCAAATGTTAGTTACTCCCAGAAAAAAAATAAAAATAAAACCTAACATAAATTAAGAAACACAACAAGAAGAGAGGATTTTCTGTCTTAATTTCTCAAAAGAAACAAAAAATCAATCCCCCAAAAAAAAAAAAAAAAAAAAAAAAAAAAAAAAGAAGAAGAAGAAGAAGAAGGGAAGAACATGAAGAAAAGATCCACAGGAACGACCTCCAAGGTCACAACAACAATCCTCCCCTACCAAACTCCAAGACTCAGAGACCATTACACCCTAGGCCGAAAACTAGGCCAAGGCCAGTTTGGTACAACCTATCACTGCATAGAGAAGGCCACCGGCATAGCATTTGCGTGCAAATCCATCCCAAAGCGCAAGCTCTTATGCAAGGAAGATTGCGATGATGTTTGGAGAGAGATTCAGATAATGCACCATCTGTCGGAATATCCGAGTGTTGTTCGGATTAAAGGGACTTTTGAGGACAATATGTTTGTGCATTTGGTAATGGAGTTGTGTGCAGGTGGTGAGCTTTTCGATCGGATTGTGCAGAAAGGGCATTATAGTGAGAGAAAGGCTGCTCAGTTGATGAATACCATTGTTGGGGTGGTGGAGGCTTGCCATTCTTTAGGAGTTATGCATAGAGATCTGAAACCCGAAAATTTCCTTTTCGATACCCCTGACGAGGATGCTCAGCTTAAGGCCACAGATTTTGGGTTATCTGTTTTTTATAAGCCAGGTTTGTTGTTTTCCAATTTTTATTTATTTATTTATTTATTATTATTATTTTTTTGTCTTTCTTTGGATGATTTAAATCCGGGGTAAATATTTTTGGAGTTGTAGATAAAAATCCAGAAATGGGATCTGTTTATTTTAATGATATGGCCAAGATGGCTGTCTTGATCTGGGATTCTTGAAGGACAAGATCATGCACCCGAGGCCTAAAACCGCGTTGAAATCTAATATGATGAAAAGGGATTATAGAAATCAACTCAGATTCATGTAGAATTGCCAATAATTTTCAGAAAACGCGCATTTGTAAATCTTTGTTGTGTTCTTCATATTCGTTTACTGTTTCTAACGCCAAACAAAATTCAACTTAATCTTGAAGCTCATGAATTCATGTGTGTGTACAGCATTTATCAAATACATTTGATCACATGAATTCATGTATAAAGATTAAGATGAAGTGATTGCTAGCTTGATGTTCACTCGATTCACCTTGTCCAGGGCAACATCTTTGTGATGTCGTTGGAAGTCCGTATTATGTTGCACCTGAAGTTCTGCACAAACACTATGGACCTGAAATTGATGTATGGAGTGCTGGTGTTATTCTTTACATTTTGTTATGTGGGGTTCCCCCATTTTGGGCAGGTAAAAAAGCATTTTAAGTTCATCAACTTTCATGTATTCTTTGATCTCTCTTTCTCCAGGCTTTCTTCATCCAAATCTTGTTTAACTTGCAGAAACCGATAATGGGATCTTCAGACAAATCCTGAAAGGCAAGATAGACTTTGTGTCCGAACCATGGCCTAACATTTCAGACAGTGCGAAAGATCTCGTAAGAAAGATGCTTGAAAGAGATCCCAAACAACGAATTTCTGCTCATGAAGTCCTGTGTGAGTCTTACACTTAAGATGATCATTTTAAACCATGATCAGTAATATACTACAGAGTGAAGTGTTTAACTTAGTTCTTTCTTGTTAACTTCGATCGTACTCCGTAAAAATCTGATTTGTGACAGGCCATCCTTGGATTGTAGACGACACGGTTGCACCAGACCAGCCATTGGGACCTGCAGTTTTGTTGCGTTTGAAACAGTTTTCTGCAATGAACAAGCTGAAAAAGATGGCTCTTCGCGTATGTTTCAACGTGTTTATCTGCTGATCTACTATATTTTTCTTGATTTTTTTTTATGAAAATCATTCTTAAAAAAGGAAAAATTTTAATAGAGTTTCTGAATACTATATGCAGGTTATAGCAGAAAGGCTATCAGAAGAGGAGATTGGTGGATTAAGACAGTTATTCACCATGATTGATACAGACAGCAGTGGAACAATTACATTTGAGGAATTGCAACATGCTTTGAAGAAAGTAGGATCTGAGCTAATGGAATCCGAGATCATGGCCTTAATGAACGCGGTACATTACAGGCATATATTCTTGATTTAAGTAAATATTCACGCTCTGGACGAAATTCTTTTCAATCTGGCATATAGAATGACACAAATACTCTTACTATAATAGACTCATATGTTCTTTCTCCATATGTCAAGAGATCTGCATAAGCTGGGACGACTCGAGCCATACATGCTTGCGGAAGGGTATTTTAGTAATTTCTAGCGTCGAAATGACTATGATCTGTCCCTGTATTAATTTCATGCAGGCTGATATAGACAACAGTGGAACTATAGACTATGGTGAGTTCTTAGCAGCAACCTTACATATGAACAAGATGGAAAGAGAGGAAAATCTCTTAGCTGCATTCACTTTCTTTGACAAAGATGGAAGTGGTTACATCACCATTGATGAGCTTCAACAGGCCAGCAAAGATTTCGGCCTAGGGGATGTCCACCTAGACGACATAATCAAGGAAATCGACATAGACAATGTAAGTTTCCTCTATGAACAACAACACTTTCATCAGTGTGTGCTTTTTGGTTTTTGAACAATGTTGGCTCGTATTGTACGGTAGGATGGGCGAATCGACTATGGCGAATTCGCAACGATGATGAGGAAGGGAAGTCCTGAGATTGGTTCAAGAACCATGAGAGGAAACCTTAACTTTAACTTGGCTGATGCTCTCCAAGGTAAAGGAGACAAAGAGGATGAACAAGAAAACTGAGATTTTTATTTCTTATTATTCTTATTATTATTATTATTATTATTATTATTATTATTTATTATTATTATTATTATTTTTTTTTGTGTGTGTGTGTATATTTCCTTTTTGTCTGATAGAATTGTAATCTTGAATCAAATTTCATGGTGCAAATATTTTATAGATTTGGTAGAGAAAAAAACTAATTACTACTCATGTTCCTAGTACTTTGTAGTAGTATAGTCATGGTGGAATCATATGAATTCCTTTACATATGTATACTTAGGAGAATTCTTGATGGTCGATTCCTTTATTTTGGGAATCACAGATGTTTGATGGATTTTTAACTACGCACGAGAATATTTCATATCATGTTCTAATTTTATTAAAATACATTGTGCGCATAAAATGGCATCATCAATAAAAACACGATGTGTATTGTTAAAACTGAAATATTAAATGAAATGTAAAATAAAATAGAAAATCGAGTGTATTGTTTATTAATATAACCAAATGGGGTGCATGAAAGTCTGAAATGGAAACAAAAAATTTGCTAGCCATAATTTCAACTTTGATATTCCAAAAAAAGAAAAAAAAAAACAAAACTTTGACATTTCATTCGATCCTTGATAAATGGATCAAATCAATGAATTTGTGAATATACACACACACACAAAATGTATTTCTTCAACAATTATTATTCTTATAGTAATATATATGTCTTTGTGTGTGTGTGTGGGTGTGTGTATATATATATATAGGAAATATTTTGAGGAATTTCCATTGTCAAAATAATTTTACATAAAAAGGTGATGAATTTATTCAAACAATAAATATGACAAAGTACTTTTGGTACAGATTTGGATATATAATATGGAGCTGGTAAAATCAGTTTGATCCTGTAGATATGTAACCCCAAAATACTAATAACCGATGGGCCACTATTCTGATGGATCAAAAGTTAATTTAATAAATTTTAGAATTTAAAAAATTGGGTTGGGCTCACAACTATCGGCCCAACAGAACTTCCAAGTGGCCCATCTTGGACTTGTTATGTAAGACTTTAAAAATGCGGCCCATGTAAGTGACCCACGATCCATATTTTGAGGGGTCAAAATGTCACTCCACTTAGAAACAACGGATAGGATAATGAGACATCGGACATACCTCTTTCTCCCAATCAAGAAAATTTCACGAAAGCTCAATACTCGAGCTCAACAATGGCAGCAGCTGCTCTCTCGCTCTGTGTTTCTCTCCCCCCAAAAATTTCTCACAATCAAGCTTCAATTTCATTTTCTCCCTCTAGAACCAGTCTTTCTTCTTTATCCCACTCTCTCTCTTCTTTGACTCTAACGCCGCGCAAACAAGCCGCCTCTTTTACCGCAAAATCAACTGATATAGAGAATGCAGTTGCTGTAATTGAGCGCGAAACAGAGAGCCCGGTTCCGGAAACCGAGCCCGCTGTTGAAGCAGTAGAGCCAAAGCGCGAGGAGGTCTTTGCCGTTGTGATGGTGAGAATAGTGTTCGCGTGTGTTCTGTGTTTCCGAATATTTTCTTTGGCAATTTTCGGAAGTTAGAGTAATAGAGATGGTTTAGTGTAGTTTATGATTGGCGAATTAGTGGGATTGTTTTGGCCTTTGTTATTTTTCTCTGGATGCTCCTTTTTTGTGCTTGTATATGGTGATTATGCTGTTTATGTTGGATTTGAGGGGTACAGAGGATCATGGTATGTTTCTTGTCAAAGATAAATAATAGTGTAGACGTGTGTAGTTTCTCTCTCTCTCTCTCTCTATATATATATATATATATATATATCTTTTTATCTTTTTTTTATATATTAATTGGGTTTATGCCCAAATAATATAGATTTGAATTTGGATTTGTTCGTCTTTCAGGTGTTCTATTTGTAATCTGGTGCCACTTAATACAGGCATATACATCTTTGCGTCTTGTCAATTGTTTAAAACAGAAAAATAGTAATGTTTCTGCATATTTGGAACTATCATGTCGAATTGGAAGCGATGAAATGCTTCTTCAACCTTAAATGCAAATTTCATTTCCAATTGCTTGATACCAAACTCTGGGTTAAGTTTCATCTTTTTTACTTTGAGAATGTCTTTTTTCGCCTTGACAGCTTTTCCATGTTTTGACAAAGGGTAAACTTTAAAAGATGCCATGTTAATTGCATTCTGTTGTGTTGTTCTCGACAGCTATCTATTGGTAATGTCCTAATAAAGTTTGTGCTGTTTGTCTCTTGATAAAGCATCCTTCTTTTTTCTCATGAGATTGCCTTTTCCATACAATTCTTTACATTGTCAATGATTCTGCCCTTGTCATTATGTTTTTGAGTCTGGAAGTTGACTAAAAGTTTTTCTTGTTTCAACATGCTTAGGTTGGATCCAGGCAATACATCGTGTTCCCTGGACGTTATATCTACACACAGAGGATTAAAGGGGCTAATGTGAATGACAAGGTAAGTATTGCCTCCTTAACAGATAATACAATAATCCTGAGATGGTCAATCAGCTTTTCACTGTGTCTTTCTGTTACTAATATTTTGATTCAGTGGTGTACTTCCAATATCAAAAGGTCTTAGTTTTTCTTTGTTTCGTAGGTTTCTTTTCTACTGTTTGTAGTCCTAAATTTTGACGTATGTGTGGAAACTGGACATCTTAATCTGCAAAAGTAGCTTGAGTATATAGATTTTGAATATGAACTTAATCCATATTTAATCCTGGTTTAGTTTGGAATAAGTTGATTTATTCACTGATACTTCTTATTGTAATCTCTTGTGGATTCAAGATTTTAATTTCAGCTCAGAATGAAGTGACACTGAGATGTTTATTTTCATTTAGTTTGAAAATGGCAGCATAAGATTACAGTTTTCATGGTAAATGCACCACAGGAGAAGTGAGGAAAATGAAGGAAAGAAAAAGAAAAAAAGGAACTCTCCATTTAATCTAGAGCTGAGTGTAAGCACTTTAATACTAGTTATGGAAATTTAGCATTCTTTGCCCACTAGAGGTTACCTGGAAACTAGGGTAAAATTGGTCGAAATAATATGTCCCAATGCAGATGCTTCACGTATGGCATGGAAATATGAGACTACGCACAAACTATAGTCATTTAGGACATCAAGATTCCAGTTTTATTTTGTGCCTTACATTTTGTTGCAAAACTTTGAAATGTTTTTCATGTCAATAACTGCTGGATTTTCGTCTCTTGTTTCCCTTTGCCTTTTTGTCAATCTGTGTGTGAATTTCAATATCCACCTTGATTCTTAAAAGTAAATAGGTCTTTACTCTCTGCCTTATTCTCTGCCATAGAATTTAGAAACTGGGTATTATATCTCTAAAGTTGTATTAGTATTTAATCTCGTACAGATTACCCTAAACAAAGTGTTGCTAGTGGGAACAAAAACAAGCACATACATTGGAACACCAATCGTGCCAAACGCCATAGTCCAAGCCGTTGTTGAAGAGCAAGTATGATTTTATTTCCAGGCCACATTGTCTTATATGCTTTCAATTCACTGCATAAACTCACCATTATGCCTTCCTTGTAGAAACTGGATAAGAAGGTCATTGTCTTCAAGTACAAAAAGAAGAAAAACTACAGAAGAAATATCGGACACAGACAGGTAAAATCATCCATAGTATAGACTATATTCAGACAAAAGTTAAAATCTAGGAATAATTCATTCCACTTTATGATTCCTTGCTTGTTTATTCCATCTCTTGATTTACACAGCCTATTACGAGGATAAGAATAACAAGCATCACGGGGTACCAAGACTCGCCTGCTGTCACCCTTGACGACTTGACTGCGGCCCCCGTTGAGGACTCATCTGCTGTCCCCGTTGAGGAGTCGTCTGCTGTCCCCGTTTCATAGATTATACCATGATGATCTAGATTAGATTGAAAGCCTGTCTATTCCAGCCTTTTGTTGCATTGTATTGATTTTTTGAGAAGATAATGTTATCTAATATCAAAGCCTTGCGGTAAAATTCAGCTTCTTTTTTTTTTTTTTTTTTTTTTGTGACAAATGGAGTTTGGAGTGTAAAAAAATCCACTAGGGGGCTTTGTACTCAATATTTTATCCTCAAGTCTTGCTGTCAAAAATATTTTTACAGTTGTAATTTTGGGGCAGTTGCTTCAAGAATTAACTGACATCCAAGTAATTTGCATTTGCTTTTACGAATCATCAACAATTGTCTGGGGTAATTTTATTTTGCCTATAGACTATATTAGACTTAGGTGACAAAGTGCAATGAATCATACTAAATTTTAGGGGCAAAATGTTAATTCTGTAGTTCTGACAAAAATAAAATAGTTCAATGTACACAATGCAATTGCTTGAATATTTATGTGTGGTTGCATTTGCTATGCCTCATCTGACTGCTCACCCACGACAGCATCGGTTCCTTACTTGCGAAAGCTCGAAATGCGTTCACCTTCTATCAGGGCGTCTTTCTTTTTTTCAAGATTATAAAGAATCAAGTCATCTGTACGCTGATCTAACATGGATCGTGTAGACCTGCTTCCAGAAGCTTGATTGTGCACGTTGTTGGATGAGAAGTCGGAGGCCTCTCCAATTAACAAGTAGAGCTTTCACAATGGGCTAGCGGCGCGGGGTGGGACAGGCTAAAAAAAGGCGGGCGATCAAAACCCAACCCAGCTCAATCCACCATCACCTTACTTTATATATAGTTTCTTTAAAAAAACTATAAGTAATTAATTTTCACACTCATGACAGATAAATTATAATTTTAGTTGAAGAATATTTTTATTTGAATATAATAAATTATGTTATGATTCCATTCTCTCCTTGATCATAATTTTTATATTTATCCTTATATGGATTCATATTTTTTAAAAGTATCTTAAATTTATTTATGAATAATTATAATTTAATTAATATTATATGTACACAAATGTAAAATATATGTAATTGAAGGAAAATAGAGTATAATTAATTATAACAATGTCTTAGTTGGGCATGTTAGGTTTAATTAATTTTTAAATTTAAAATAACTTAATAAATATTTCAAAAAAAAAAAAAAACACATGGGCCAGCCCGCCCTAACCACTTCAACCTGTAGCCCGCGTGGGCCAGTCAGCTGCTGCCCGCCAAGTCCAACTATTAAATCTCTAGTTCAATCCACCTATTTTGTGGGGTGGGATGAGAACTTGATCCATTTTGACAACTATACCAACAAGTGAGGAGCTTGTTTAGACGGCCGAACCTCCTACTTATTTTCCAAGTTTCTAATAATTGTAAACGAATGATCTTAGAAAGATGAAACCGAAGCTTCCCAAAGATCAATTGCTTCTTTTAAGTTAATTGCATAAATGGTCTTTTAAGCTTATATTTGATTATTGAATTTGGTGTTAAAAATTAAATAGTTTTAAAATGAAAACTGTAAATTTATATTTTTGTATCATAGATTTGTGTTTATTTGTTCTTATAACCTTATTAGTTCTCATTTTGATTTATGTCAAAGGTTGACAACTGAAAATCTTTATTTTTAGTCTATTTTGATATTGTCTTTCTTCACACACCTCATATACCAACTCGTACTAACACAATCTTAATTCTACTGTCTTATCCCATGCCAATAAAATCAAAGGCCTACTTTGAAAATATGGTAAAAAAATATGAAATATAAATTGCAGGAAGAAAAGAACATTTTTTACCACAAGTGGCTAACAATAGAAATTTCACAATCAGTTGGTACATAAAAATATAAATTTAATGGGTGCTAAAACTTGAGATGGGCCTGTTAGTTATATAAAAATATAAATATAATTTCTAATCTAAAAAAATGTCATAAATTTTAATATCTAGTTAGTTTAATATAAATAATTTTTTACCACCTAAAACCAATATTTCAATTTCATACAAAGGTATAACAAATTAATCTTAGTAATATCTATTTTATTTTATTTTTCATAAAAGGAAAGAAGTTTTTAATCACATCTTGATCAGGTAAGCAAAAATAGAAATGCACGAGACAATTGTAATCCTGGGCTTCCTATATTTTCTCATCTTCTGGGATGTTTTAATTATAACATCCAAATAACTTAATGTATCTGTGTTTGTCAGAGTCTAGGACAGCAACAAATATAGAGACACCGAGTTTAAGCACTACCTCATGAGATTGCACAGAGTTTCCGTAGAAGACAGCAACTACAGAGCATTTGCAAGATGAAAAAACGTAAATATATAACTAAATAAGCAGCATATGAAACAACATCGTTATGTTGCGAATTTTCACAGTAGCATACATCAGAACAACAATCCTATGCACAGAAATGATGTATGGTAGAGTAATCACTTGAATAACATCTCTATTTGAACAAATATATATACATACATACATATAGTGGTATCATGTTACTTTCTAATGCTTTCAGTATAAGCTCACAATTTCAGCTATACAAATAGAAATAGCTCAATTACTCGTGTTCAGTATCCCGAAGGAAAGAACATCAGGCTTCTGCAATTTGTATTTAACCACAAACAATGAAAAGGTCCCACTTTCGTCTCCGAAGAGATGGGAGTAAATGCGGAAAGAGCTCTACTCGTACACACGCTTTCTCTTCAAAAAGGTTGGAAATAATAAAACGGACCCAATGAAGAAAAGTACAGCCAATGTCTTAAAATCATATAGATCTTTCACTGACTTGAGATCACCAAGAGCAAGTCCAGCCTGAATGTTGTAAATGCAGCATCAAAAAGTTTATAAGGTGTACAAATATGGTGAGCTTGAAATGAAAAAAGAAAAACATAAGAGCCTTCTCGACATCATTAGAATAGCATCTAGCAACTTATTTAACAATAATGGGGCATTATGAATCTTGATTACTGTAAAGAAGTTGAAAGAAACTTCTTAGCGAGCCCAAGAATAAAAGGAGAAGAAGCTTACCCTGACTGTAATATAAGAGGCTGGTATGAGACCAATGACAGTTGCCAGGAAGAAAATATGAAACGGGATATCCACAATAGGTGAAGCCAAATTGATAAAAAGATTGGGCAGCGTTGGTGTAACTCTCAAAAAGAGCATGTAGTTGAGCAACTTCTCTCTGTGCTTGGCTATCTGAGATCAATACAACAAAAAATTGGTAGCGCGCTAAAGTTAAGAATTCTATGAGATGAAAATTGCCAAAATAAAAATACAGGCTGCTATACCATATCAAGATTTCAAAAATTTCCACATGTTTCCTTAAATATTCACTTCTGAACGTCTTAAGTAAACAATTAGATGTTTCTCCAAATTCAAGTTCTACACAAACTCTAGGGAAAGAGAAGGTACCTCAGCCTGGAAGTATCTTAGCTTCTCAGGCCACAACCAGCTAACAATGGGTCTGCCAATCAAATTAGAAAGAAAATAGCAGGATGATGCACCAGCAGTGGCATTAAAGACAACCAAGATAAGGCCTCTGCCAACTCCAAAAAGAGCTCCAGCCAGTAAGGACATGAAAATTGTCCCTGGGATCATAAATGTCTGCATGAATATGTATGTTGAACAGTAAACCAGAATGAACTTTGCTGGGTAGTTTCGCGCATAGCTTGAAAGATGATCTCTGGAACACAAAATAGATGTCAGCCAGGAAAGAGATGGGATGAGTCAGATGAAATAAAACTCAAAAGATCTTGTCATGACTCTTAACTGAACACAATTTCAAGACGAAGTACACATGCACATAAAATCCAACCGTACTTAGAAAATAAAGCTTTTAATGCAAGTAAATTTTTCTCTAATGTTTTTTCAGGAAGGGTTGAATTTGAACTTCTGTGAACTCAGCACACCATTATTATGCTGTAACAGTTGAATCATTCTCTCATTAAGCATTTTACATCTTGATCTTTTCTACATGTATGTTGCTATAGTTTCAAAAAAATTGAACTTTCAAGTTCTGCAAATATTTTATAATTTGATGAAATACAAAATATAAAACTCTCAGTGCAATCTCTCTAGGCCTCTGGGCTTATGTCCAGTTCTAAGAAACATGGAAGGCCACGCCTAAATCTTCGATTAACACATAATCATAAAGACAAAACCTTCACTCTATAGTGACATAAAGCCGTGATCATAGATTATATTACATGCGGTGTCTCTTACTTCATGCCAACTCCCTCTCATCATTCATCAATATAATGAAGATGCATCGAATACACCAAAGAGAGAACTCATCCATATACAACCTACGTTCAAGTCAGATGCAATTCTCAGACAAAAATCCATAACAAATTAAAGGCATTTTGAAATAAAGTCCGTAATATACAATCATTTTAGCTTATTAGCTCTACTAAATCCTACTATCAAAACATCAAATCTCCAACACTATACTGTCTGTTCAATAACTCAAAAAATGGATGAAGTAAATTAAATTCCTGAAAAGTAATCAGAAAAACAAAAAGGAAAAAAAGAAAGAAAAAGAAGCCCTTACTTAAGCAAGCGAAGATCTGCAAGAGTGCGAGGCAGCTTGAGCATCTCATACTCAGCCGCCGGCATTGTAAGGTAAATGCAAAACAAGGCGGATGCGAACACCAAAAATACCCCTACAGCCGCCACAAATTCCCACCGAGAGAGCGGCGATTTCTCGGCCTTATATTTCTTCTCCGTGGGAGACTCCACATCCTTATCCAAGAACCTACCTCCACCGGTTTCCACCAACAGGCTCCGCGGCGCCGCCATGGAAAGCGATGGCGATGGCGATGCAGCTGACGCGGACAAAGGCTGCAATAAATTGTCGGGAACCGATGAACAGCGAAGGATTTTAACCTTCATTGTAATGAGAATACAAGGGGGGCAAATTGTTCTGGTATTGGCACATCCCAGCTGGTCCTGCTATGAACAAATCTAAATGTAAAGTAGAAAGAATTTCGCGGCCAGAAAATACGTGAAATTGAGAGGGAGTTTGGGAAATTTGTTAACGGAAATTAAAATTTGGGGAAAATCATAAGCTTTTAAGCTGGAATTATGTTCAATTAATTGAATTGCGGGGAGCGTATTTTAAAAATCAAGAAAAAAAGTAATCAAAGTTAACAATGATGAATCGTAAAAAGAAAAAAAACCCTAGAACTTGAAACAACGTATACGTATACGTTCGCGCTCTCTCTCTCTCAATATATCGGACGGATGGGAGAGAGAGAGAAAAATGGCATATGAGTCAATGGTGGAGCGTGCGGCGTTGTTAAACACTTGCTTGAATTTTGGAACACAAGTTCGATTCTTATGGAAATTAATTAGGGATTTGGTTTTGTCCGATTGTTGCTATCTTGGAATGCCAATCTACAGCATAGTTCCTATTTTGGTTAGCCATGAAATTTTCTAATAATTTAATGAAAATTGAATATAAATATAGTGGGTTAATTACGGATTAAAGTTAACGTTTTGTGAATTTGGATAAAATTGAGTTAGATTTAAATTATATAAAAACAAAATGGATCATGTTAGATGAACCCTGTGTCATCCCAATAACTATATTATTATTATTATTATTATTATTATTATTATTATTATTATTATTATTATTATTATTATTATATATATATTTTTAAAAATTAATTTATTCTAATTTCAAAGACTATCAAGATTATTTTAGGGTGTTTCTAAACCCACCATTAAATTTACTTTATACACTTCATTAATTTAACTGATAAAATTAGATATAATGTAAATGACATAAATATCCTTATTTTAAAATAAAAAATATACATAAATTTTAATTTTTAATAAATAAATAAATATTTATTTCATTCACACACAAAAACTCTAATTTTCTATTAAAAACTAAAGTTTGTGTATGTTTTTAATTTTTAAATAAGGGTATTTATGTTATTTATATTATATCTAATTTTATTAGTAAAATTAATATGGTGTAAAAAATAAATTTAGTGGAAACACTCTTATTTTATATAAAAACACAACGTGTGTGCGTGTGTGTAGAAAAAATTCTAAATTCTATCACATTATTATAGATGGTAATTTTAACTATTGTTTTGTAAATTTATGGAATTGTACATTAATATTAGAGGTGTCAAACAAGTCGGATTGCAGGTTCACAGGTTGGGTTGGAACGTAGTTATTACAATTTTTGCATGAATCCAAATCTGATCCGTTAGCTTACTAATTTTTGCATGAATCCAAATCTGATCCGTTAGCTTACTGTGTTAAGAATTGTAATTTGAACACGACCTATTTATTTTATGAGTTGACCTGACCAACCCGATTGAACCCAAATAATAAAATATTATTATAAAAATTTATGAACAATTATTAAAATAGATAAAATATGAAATTTGTCAATATACAATTTTATAAGTTTACAAAATAAAAATGAAAATTAACAATATATAATACAATATGATAGAGTTTTCCTATATATGTGATTTTTTATAATATTATCATTCATACTCTATGAAATTATAATAAAATATATTGCTTTGAAAAAAACAGTAATAATCATTCGGTTAGCGGGTTGACCCAACCTGATTCATTTTCTATTTGGATCATTCGAGTATGCTAGTTTTTTATTCGGATCTATTAAATGTCAACTTTAATCCACTATATTTTATATCGATTTGTCATATCGTATTAATGCCACCCTTAATTGACATATATGCTAATTTATTTTTGTATCACACATTTTAATCTTGAGAATGCTAAAACAATTTCAAGAAACATAATTTTCCGACTTCACCAAATGTTCTCAAACAAGTACAAAACAAAAAGCAGATTGTTGATTTTCCCAAGATCCCCCCATTAGATTAGGATATTATATATCTAATTATCCAACCTTACATGTATTATATGTCATTATTAATTAATATATTTCGTGTATTTAAACTTTTTATTATAAAAGAACAAGAAATACAACAGATTATTGACAAACAAAACCACCAAAACAACAAACTACATTCATGGATGCAAGATAAGAGGGAATCACTGTTGATGGGGATGGAGGTGGACCGGAAGGCCGTGAACCGGTGTGGGAGAAGCATGGAAAACAATCTTCTCATTAGGGATAGCCTTTTCCAGCCTGAACCTTCTCACCACATTGTGCATGAAAACCAACACTTCCAGCCTTGCATACTCTTTTCCGGGACACATTCTCGGCCCCCCTCCGAACGGCACGAACGTGTACGGTGCCGGCCCGCTCCCCTCGAATCTTGATGGATCGAACTTCTCCGGTTCTGGGAAGTAATTTGGATTCTTGTGCGACGAATGAACCGTCCAAAATGTCTGCACATTATCAAAAATTATGTTGGATAGAATGAAGAAGTGTATTCGAAAGGACTAATGGGACATAATAAGTATGTGTGTATACCTTCCATCCTTTAGGAATGGTGAAACCAGCATAGGTGAAGTCAGTTGTGGTTTCTCTGAATGCTCCTTGTGCAGGAGGTGTTAGCCGTAGCGATTCACGCGCTACGTTCCACGAGTACTTCATCTTTTCGATGTCTTCCCATGTCAATAGCTCACTGGGGCCTTTCGATTTTGCAATCTCTATTTGTTCTGTAAGATAATGATTGGATAAGTCAGATCAACGAATAAAAAAAATTATATAAATGTGAATTTATGTAATAGGAGTAAATAAAGGGTATTTTTTATTTGATTTATTTTATTATATAGCTTTCCTTCTTTTACTCCACAAATTGTGGCTTTCCTTATTTTCCTCCACAAATTGTGGATCGCTGTTTTGTAATCTGTATATTTATACCTCAATATACATGATCACCATTGATGGTGAATATCATCCCAAATCCCAATCATTACATGGTATCAGCCAGGTTCATCACCTGAACCTATTCCTTTCTGCTATCATTCTGTTCTTCTTCTTCCTCTTCGTTCATTCTTGTTTTTTTTTTTTTTTCTCTTCTTTCATTCCTCATGGCTGGCGCCGATACACTTCCTATCACCACTATGATTAACATGACTCCCATCAAGTTGGATTCAACCAATTACCTCTCATGGCGTAGACAAATCACCCACATGGTCTCTTGCTTTGATCTCTCCTCATTTCTTGATCCCTCCGCCACGGTTCCTGCTGCCACCATCACGGATGCACATGGCGTGGAATCGCCAAACCCTTCCTTCACAGTGTGGAAGATGAAGGACATGAAACTACTCAGTGTAATTTACACATCCCTCTCCTCTGATGCAGCCTCTGAATGCATCGATGCGACCACGTCGCTCGCCGCGTGGACGACCCTTGAATCGGTGTACTCCTCTTCATCCCGCCACCACCAATTGCGTGAAGAGTTACTTTCTCTTCGCCGCGGTGACTCCACTGTTGATGATTACGGGCGGAAATTCAAAGCCCTCTGCGATCAGCTTCATGCGATCGCGAAGCCAATCGATGAAGCGGAAAAAGGCCACCTCTTCTTGCGTGGATTGGGTCTCCAATTCGCCAGTTTTGCGGATACCAGGATGGCATTAACCTCTCTTCCATGCTTCCGTGATCTTCTAAGTCAAGCCAAACAATACGACCTCATGCTGAAGTCGATGGAAGGGTCCCCGTCGCAGGTGGCCTTCTTTGCAGATCGGCGCAATCTGTCCCAGGCATCGCGATCTGTTGTGCAAGGCTGCGGGTCTTCTGGAAATGGCCAGCAGCAACACACCCGTGGGTCTAGTGGTGGCCGCCGTTTCAGTGACGGCCGTGGAAATAATGGTGGCCGTGGGTTCGGGCAGCGTGGCGGACGGCAATACTCCGGCGGCAGGTTTCTGGGTAATTTCTCTTCGGCTTCAAATGGTGAGCGCCGTCAATTTATACCTCGATGTCAAATATGTCGGGGGGAGCACTACGCCGACAAGTGCCCCCGATATCTTGCTCTATGCGATAATGCAGCCGCTGCGAACCTAGCCGAGGCTTTTGCCTCCTCTTGCAACGTCTCGGACCCATCTTCAGATTGGTACATTGACTCCGGCGCCTCCGCTCACATCACAAATCAGACCGCTGCCTTATCCTCTTCCGAGCCTTATGCGGGTAATAATAAAGTTATTGTTGGAAATGGAAATTGCTTGCCTATTACTCATACTGGATCTTATGATTTATCTGCTGATATAACACTGTTGGATGTTTTGGTTGTGCCACATATCACAAAAAATCTTCTGTCAATAAGTAAATTGACTTCAGATTATCCTGTTAATGTTGTGTTCTTTGATAAATCCTTTATAATTCAGCATCAAGAGACAAGTCGCATAGTGGGCCGGGGAAGATGTGAAAATGGCTTATACATTCTTGATAAAGGAATTCCAGCTTTGGTGACGGCTGTGAGAGAAAATAAATTGAAGGCTAGCTTTGAGTTATGGCATTTACGCCTGGGGCATGTCCCGCTTTCTGTCATTTCAATTTTGAATAAACTTGGACACTTATCCGTAACTTCTGTTTTACCCAGTCCTAAACTTTGCTCCTCTTGCCAGTTGGCAAAGAGTAAGAAACTGTCTTTTCAATTAAATGATAAACGTGCTGAACATGTTTTGGATTTGATACACTGTGACTTATGGGGGCCTGCGCCAGTTGTTACTTCTACTGGTTTTCGGTACTATGTAGTTTTTGTAGATGATTTCTCCAGGTTCTCTTGGATTTATCCATTACGCAGGAAGTCTGCATTCTTTGACACTTTAGTACAGTTTCATGCTTTTGTTTGTACACAATTTTCAAGGAAGGTAAAAATTTTCCAAAGTGATGGTGGCACTGAGTTTATAAATTCAAAGGTGCGTGATTTCATGCATACTAATGGAATTTTACATCGAGTTTCATGCCCTTACACTCCTCAGCAGAATGCTAGGGCTGAAAGGAAGCATCGTCATATTACAGAAACGGGCCTGTCCATGCTATTTCATGCCAATGCTCCGGCATCTTTCTGGTTTGATGCTTTCGCTACAGCAACTTTTATTATTAATCGATTGCCTTCAACAGTGCTGTGTGATAAATCTCCTTTTGAAGTATTGTTTGGTTATACTCCAACGTATTCAGTCTTTAAGCCTTTTGGATGTCGGGTGTTTCCTTATCTTCGGGACTATACAACACACAAACTAGAACCGAGAAGTCGTCCTTGTATTTTTCTGGGGTACAACAGTATTCAAAAAGGTTTTCGTTGTCTAGATCCTCTGACATCTAGAATCTACACAACTCGTCATGCTCAGTTTGATGAATTTTTATTTCCCTTTTCCACTGCCGCTTCTTCTGTTCACACAACAAATTTGGATATATCATCCTTTACAGATACACCTGATTCTTGCTCAAGGTCTCCCTCTCCTCGTGATTGTCCGTTGGTACGAGAAATTATTTCAGAAGATCCCGACGATCTTCCTGACCAACCAGTGGCTGCTAACCTGCCAAATGGGCAGCACCTGGATGATCCGGACATCGGCGCCGCCGAGCAGTCCGATGAGGAGGCTGCCGAGCCCACTCCACCTAACAACGGCGATGCTGGCCAGCCCGATGATGGAGTCGTCGTACACATACCACAGCCACCGAGGCGGCGTATTCCACGACCGCCACCCCCTCCGCATCACATGGTTACAAGGGCTCGTGATGGAATTTTTAAACGAAAGTACCCGGTTGATATCGCTTCTACAGCATTACTTTCTTCACTCACCGGCGAAACTGAACCCCGTGGTTTTAAATCAGCCGCAAAACATCCGCATTGGATGGCTGCCATGCAGGAGGAAATTGATGCCCTGCATTCTAACGATACTTGGGATCTTGTTCCTCGACCGCCTGACACTAATATTGTTGGCTCTAAATGGGTATTTCGCACTAAATACCACTCTGATGGCACTATTGAGCGACACAAAGCAAGGCTTGTTGCGCAGGGGTTCACACAGATTCCGGGGATTGACTTCCATCACACATTCAGCCCGGTTGTCAAGGCTTCTACGGTTAGAATTATTCTGACGCTTGCAGTTCAGCATTCTTGGCCCTTACATCAGCTGGATGTCAAGAACGCGTTTCTCAATGGTGTTCTTGAAAAGCCTGTTTTTATGTCACAGCCGCCGGGTTTCTTGGATCCTCGTTTCCCCACACATGTTTGTCGCCTAAAGAAATCCTTATATGGTCTTCGCCAGGCTCCTCTGGCGTGGTTTCAGAGGTTCAACACCTATCTCTACGGTCTCGGTTTTCTCCGTAGCCAATGTGATTCGTCCTTATTTCACTTTCACAAAGGCTCTTCTGTCATTTATCTTCTACTCTATGTAGATGACATTGTGGTAACGGGCAATGATACACAGCTATTGGAAGACTTCATCTCCAGAACCCATAATGAGTTTGCTATAAAAGATCTTGGACGTCTCAGCTACTTCCTTGGTCTTGAAGTGTCTTACACTGAGAACGGACTCTTTGTTAGCCAAGCAAAGTATGCGTATGATATTCTTGAAAGAGCAAAGCTATTAGATTCCAAACCTGTTTACACACCACTTGTCACAGGTGAATCTCTTGTCAGTGATGGTGATCTCTATTCTGATCCGACATTCTATAGGTCCCTTGTTGGTGCTCTACAGTACTTAACCATTACAAGACCTGATCTATCTTATGCAGTAAGCTCAGTAAGCCAGTTTCTACAGAATCCAACTGATGTGCATTTCCAAGCGGTCAAGCGCATTTTGCGCTATGTTAAAGGAACAATCAACCATGGGCTTGTCTTCAATCGACGTAACGATTCTTCAATTGTTGGTTACTCTGACGCTGATTGGGCCCGTTGTCCTGAGACACGACGCTCGACATATGGGTATTCCATCTTTCTGGGGGGCAACCTTGTTTCTTGGAGTGCTAAGAAACAACCAACTGTGGCTCGTTCTAGCTGTGAATCTGAATATCGGGCAATGGCGAATGCTTCGGCTGAGCTCATTTGGGTCACTAACCTTCTTCGTGATATACGCATCCCCTCTGTTACTCGACCTACCCTGCTTTGCGACAACAGAAGTGCTGTGTTTTTGAGTCAAAATCCAGTAGCGCACAAAAGGGCTAAACACATTGACATTGACTATCACTTTGTCAGAGAACTGGTTTCCTCTGAACAGCTTGAGACTAAATTTGTGCCTTCCAACCTGCAAATTGCTGACATATTCACTAAGAGTCTTCCTCGTCCAGCATTCGAGTTACTTCGTACCAAGCTCTGCGTCTGTCTGCACCCCACGCAGCGCTTGACGGGGGGTAATAGGAGTAAATAAAGGGTATTTTTTATTTGATTTATTTTATTATATAGCTTTCCTTCTTTTACTCCACAAATTGTGGCTTTCCTTATTTTCCTCCACAAATTGTGGATCGCTGTTTTGTAATCTGTATATTTATACCTCAATATACATGATCACCATTGATGGTGAATATCATCCCAAATCCCAATCATTACATTATGATTTTTAAAAGGTTGATTTTCATCTAATTGAAAAAAAATGACGAGTTGTACTCTTGAGAAAGATGACTCGTACTCTTGAGAAAGATGACTCGTTTTTATGGGACCGATGGAGAAGCATTCTTGAATCTTACCTTTGAGAACCTCATTGTAAATGTGGGGAAGTTCAGCAAGATAGTTCATAACAGCAGTGACTGCAGAGCTAGTTGTCTCAAAGCTAGCCACAAGCAAGCCAATAATGTTGTTCGAAATCTCCATTTCACTCAAACACTGTCCATCTTCATCCGTAACAAGCAGCATTTTCGACAACAAGTCTCGTCCCTCGCTCTCGTTCTTCTCCGTCAACTCCTTCCTTCTCTCCTTGATTATCCTCATCAGTTCTTCGCGCACCATCCGTCCTCCTTTGATCGCGCCATTGTAGGCCGTTCCTGGCAAATCTATTGGCACCGAAAACATCCCATTAGTCACCAGAGTGAAAGGATCGGATAACTTTTTGATGTGATCAGGATCAACCACACTTAGAAACAATCTACAAGCCAACTCAAAGGTGTACTTCTTGGACAACCCCAAAACCTTCACCACAGAATTGGGCTTCCAATCACTGTCCAAATGCTCACGGGCCAATGCGTCCATCACCGGTATGTACTGCTTTAAGGCCTCCGGCTTGAGAATGTCGTGGTGGAAGCTGCGCTTTAGGGCCGATACTTCCTTCAAGTTGCTTTCGACGAATTCAGGGAACAACAAGGTCTTCTTCATTGATTGTGGCCACCAGGAGGTGAGGAGTTTGTTGTCATTCATGAAGAGGAACTTGTTGCCTTGTGCACCGCAAAATATTGCCATTTTTTCGCCTAACAATGAGGTTCGGAATACATCAGGGGAGTACTTTTGCATTCTGTCTTTGACGAATTTCTGAGGGCCTAAGAGAGCAAACTCCATGTTTTCTCCCAGCATTGGCCACCCCTTTGAGCCGGGAGGAAGGTTTTTCCGGTCGTCGTCGGAGCCCTTTTTATGACGAAGAAATGAGATGAGATAGAGAGAGAAAGGAAGAAGTATAAGAGGGAGAATGTAGGGTAAGAAGGCCAGCTCCATGCTTGTTTGTTGAAGATGTGGATAGAAGTATGTATTGAGAAGTGGAAGCATTGAGTGTGTATCTATATAGTTTTTGGAGGGAAATGAATCTTATCCTGCATTTTGTCAATTTGTGGGCCAAAACGTGTAAGGGCCCGTTTTATAACTTCATTATTTATTTTTTTAATTACATGGAAATTAAATTTGTCACTCGACACTGCCTTCAATATTTCTATGAATTATCTGCTGGAAAACTCAATTTTCGGGTGACACAGGACTAAATTCATGGAATTATTAAAATAAAAAACAAAAAGATACAATAAAAATTTTAAAATCTCCTAAAAGTTAGAAAGCTAATTTTACAATTTTGTCGACAAAAAAAGGGCTACATGGGACAAAATGAAGTATATCTTGAGAGGTAAATCACAACAGTTTTGAGAATATAAAATATGTAATTGCAGGATTTTGGGTCATGACAAAATGTGGTATTTTTTTAGAAGAGTGAGAAACTATCATTCCAATATAATATGCATCTATTCATTATACTGAAAAATATAAATAATCATTAATATCTATAATTTTAATCTTGAAAAAGACTTTTAATAATATTTTCCTATTTATCATAGGGTAATTCACGAGCATTCTAATGAGTCCGTTCACATCAACTATCGAACCAAATAATTTTTAAGTTTGAGTTTAGATAATGTAATCCCCATTGAGTAGATTATCCATCAAAGAACACCTCTTTACTAAAAATAGTCTCTTTGTGTGATCTAACAGCACTCGTTGCATTAGAGGTGGTCATTCATATTGAACGGTCCAAATTATCAGCCATATCATTGCCACCGCCTCCTTCACCTTATCATCATCCAATGACCTTGAATCGTTATTGAAGCTCCACAAACTAACATTTTATCTGTCTTACTAATATCTTAATGTTGCAGATAATCTCTATTATTAACTTTGAATGCAATATGACAAACTAAAAGATATCGTTAATGAATACATGACGTGCATTTAAGTTAAAATGTCATAAGAAATAGAGGTACAAACCATTACACGAGTAGCTGTAGAAGGTGAAAACCCGCAAAAGAGATGGATTTTTCATGAACATGTATAAGAAATTCACAATTGCTTACAATAACAGTCAAGAATCATAATCAACAACGTAATTAACCTACGTCCCATCTTAGGGAATTAATCACGACCAAACACATCTTTGATCGATTTTCACTGGACCAAAAGTCTGTTATTTTTACAACCTTTTTTTTTTTTTTTTTTAATAAAGATAATAAGAATATCCTATGTGAGTGCAATCTATAAGTCAGGAAAACATTCAAGTACATGGCTTAAATCCTCATTATGTGGGACTAAGGGCATGTTTGTGTAACCATACGATGACTGTCCAACAACTTCAGAAGATGCAAACAGCTTCTCAAAGCTCTTCCAATCACTAAATTGATTCCCAAAGCTCTTCTCATCCTCATGAGCCTCCTCATTGGCAAAACTGTTGTCGTTTGTCGTCGCGAAGCTTGTTGAGATTGAAGGGCTGTCAAGCTTTGGAAGCTCAACCAACTGGCTTTGATCAAAAGGGCTGTTGCTAGACTTGAGACTCTCCGAGGGAAACTGAAAATTTGTACCTTGATCGAGATTATTCGGGTCGAAATTGTTGTGCATTAAACTTGGAGTGCTTGGATATGATGGAAGCCTGTAGTTGTTGTTGTTTCTCATGTAGTTCCAAGCTTCGAAGCCTTGCTTGTGGCTTGGATTTGGCTTCTTGAACGCACGGCAAACCACCCATCCTTCTTCCTGTTGCATTGACCCGATCATCAGATATATACGTAAAGACATGCATACATATAGTAAATTGCAATTTTGATTCTAAAACGTTGCTTGAGCAACGTTTTAATTTTGGTCCTGTAAAAGCAGTGAGGTGAAATTCTTGGTCGTGTAGGTTTCAAAGTGATTTGGGGATAATAATCGTGAAATCAAGATTATTCCTCGTACTCAAGAAACTGCCTAAGTTTTTTTTAAAGCGTAATATAAACTCAAGAAATGGCATATATTGAAACCAATTTTTCACAGACAATAGCACAAGTGGTTTCTTCATTAATCTATGTAATATTACATAATTTACTTCTCAAAATCAACCTGTCTGGACCTCAGAAAGTGCTGTTGGAAAGAATGGCTGTCATGTTTTCAAATCATTACAGACATGGAAAAAGGTTCTTTACATAAAGTATCAATTAGATTCAAAGAATTCAGACAAAGATCATATCCAAGATAATGTTTACTCACTTTTCTCTACTCAAATTCAAAATTTAAAAAAAAAAAAAAAAAAAAAAAAAATCATAGGCAGTACGTGAATTACTAAGAACATACCTGAGGAGGTCCATGTTCAGATGTCTGGAGACGATATTCATGCATGATCCAATCTGTTTTCCGACCGTTAGGAGCTCTTCCTTTGTAGAACACTAATGTTTTCCTCATTCCTATGATTCTCTCCTTCGACAGCACTGCCTTGTCTCTTCCTGTTGCCTTCCAGAATCCAGCTGTCGTCGCCCTATTTGTTCGGGTTCCCGTTGGGTACTTTCTGTCCTTGTGGCTGAAGAAATACCACTCATTCTGCTCTGCATATCCCAAGTTGCACCTATCTGGAAAAACAATATCAAACTGTTAATTATAGAGCTTTCATACTATAATAAGAAGAATGTTGACTGTTTATCTTAAGCTGTTAGAGACGAGTATTATTTTAATATTATCTGATCTTACTATATTTAATAGAAACATGGTGACTATAACTACTAAATTACTAATGTAGATCATGTAATTAGGTTTCAGACAATATGGATTAATGATAACACAAGAATGATCTTGATCTGTAGTTTAGGACCGTATTTTTTCGTGTTTCATTATGGAAATCGAATGTTACGTACCTTGAATGTCCCATGGCTCCATTCTGTAGAGATCAATGTCGATGATGACATCAAGATCAATTTTGAGAGAGTTGATCTTTCTTTTGAGGTAGTAGCCAACCAGTTCTTCCTCAGTGGGATGAAATCGAAAGCCGGGAGGCACGCAAGACTCCATTTCCATTTCTTGAACCTGGTAAGGAAGAAATAAATGGAGGGATGTACTTAGAAATATTAAAGATTATGAAATTGAAAAAGATATTTAGATCAAGGTTTTGTTTATTTCAAAGTTTCATTCATTTTGAGACATGGAAATCCAGAAGCAGAAGACATACATAGCTAATCTGTAAAGGTGGTTTAGTAATATTCACACAACTCTTTAATGTTAAAGTGTAACAATTCATTACATATCCATTCGTGAGTATGATGGAATGATGGTCCCAACAGAATTGATGCATGTTTTTATGAGGAAAAAAATGGCAGCCTAAATGGGGTACCCCACCCCCACCCCCACCCATCAAGAAACATAGGCCAATCCTCTTAGTTGCATGTAGTAATTAAAGATAAAAGTATATTGAACACAGAAGTGGTAGATGGTATTGGCCGCAAAAATGGACTTTTACACAGAGAGAGAGAGAGGGAGGGAGAGAGAGAGGAGGGGCATGTACATTTCTTTGAGTACATTCTACTCCATGCTTTCCTGGTGCACAAGGGGTTTTCAACACCCACCCTATACACTCTTGTTGCATAATTTATGAATTTAACACATGTAACTAATAAGCTTTATTCTTCTATGTCAGCAAAACAGTTACCCGCTCTCTCTCTCTCTCTCTCTCTCTCTCTCTCTCTCCACCCATACTCGAATACAAGAAATGCAGACAAGATGCAGACAATACATGTACCTCACAGATTTACACATGCATGGATGTATAATTTGAAGTGATGAATGAAAATTTCTTGTGCATATTAATCATCTGTTATTTCGAGACGATCAAATATGTAGAATAATCCGAAGAAGTAATTGCTGAGATTTAGAAATCTGTTAGCCATTCTGAAATTAACTCCATTCGCTTCATAACATACCAGAAAGACAACACAACCTCATGCAACCATTACAAGCAGATCGTATATACTAACCAGAAAGTTTGTCCGATCCTCCTGTTCTTGAGAGAGAGAGAGAGAGAGAGAGAGAGAGAGAGAGAGAGGTTTCTTTGTATATATTGAGAGAGGGTGATGAATATATAATGTTGGTGAAGTGAAATAACAAGAAATTGAAAAAGAAAAAGAAATTTGACAGAGAAATGTTGGTTAAATTTGGTGGTGAGGGGGATATATATATATATATATATATATGATAAGCTGACCCAAACAATATATGCTATATATTACTTCGAATGCGACTCAACCCACAAGATAAACACTTTTAAGCTCCTTATCTTACTATATATAAACACAAACTATAGATAATTCACATATATATACACACATATATAGATACATACACATATATAGATACATATTATGTATACATTTTGTAAGAATGTTATTGATTACGCGTGGGGTGGCTGATGTTGGATCAAAGGTGTGTTTGGACGGCGTGACAACAAGCTTTCACGCCACCCCCTCCCCCCCCCCCCCCCACCCCACCCCACCCCCAGAGGTTTATTTTCTTCATTTTTACAGAAGCTGTATCTATCACAGACATTTACATTAAGCACTAAACCTCGTAAAAACATAAGCAAGTTTAAGTGAACTTTGGTCCAGCTACGTTTTGTCCGTTTGGTGCGCCGCCCTTGGCCAATTGGCACCAGTAGTTGCTCGACACGTGGACGAAGCCGAGCTGTCTACTTCAGGAAGCTAATCATTCTTGGGGTCTGAGAGTATGGTTCTTATGTGGGATGAGTCTTAGGAAAGATATCAGTGGAACCAATTCTATCTAGATGAACCCTTCCTTGCTTTTTATTCTATTTTAATCTCCTATATTATTTCAGCAATCATTTGATATTTATATTATTATTATATTATAATATATATATATGTGATAATAAACATAATATAATATTATAATATATTTGATTGCTCAATTCATTTTACTGAAATTACGCGTAGCTAAATTGATTTATCTTATTTCATGTTTCATTTTCTATTTCAAAATGATCTCTATATAACATATATATATATATATATATATATAATATCATCATTAATTAAGATATATTATGTACTAAATATTTTTTTTAAAAAAAGATAAAACACAAAAAAAATAGACGGTTCAAGCCCAATTTTTATATAGAGAATTTCGATTTTATCTCATGTCTTTCATAAATAGTAATCACATGATAATCAATTCTAACTTTTTTTTACAGAGTTCTTGTATGTTAATATTTTTATATATGAATAATTTTGATAATAACTGTACAATTTACACATAATGCATTACTTTTATAAAATAATAAAATACTCTAAATATATATATATATATATATATATATATCTTGAATTAAATATACAAACTTGATTTTGTTAAAAAAAATCAAATAATTTCAAATAGAGAATGAGATTTATAATTGTTACAGCACACGGATTGCTTTGAAAATTGCAACACTTACTCATAATTTTTGAAAAAAGATAGAGAATGTGATCGTATTGCAATATATTTGATGTTTACGTTACAATATATTTTACATACATTCATATATAAACGTATTTAATTGTAATAAAAAAGAGATTGGAATAATTCTTATTTGAAAAAAGAAAAACAAAAAGCGTTGTGGGAAACATTGTGAGTAGAAGCAGACAATGTGATGCCAAAAAAAACAGTTGGCTTTCAGCAGTTATAAATGTATTGTGGTTGTCAGGTTGAACTTTTGGTCCCAAACTTCAAGAACCTTCATATCAGATCAGAAATAAAAATAAAATAAAATATGTGTACTTTTTGGGTATTAGATTACTTTTTTATAATAAAATAAATCATCTCAATTTTTAAATTGTACTTTGAGTATGTTACAAGATAAGAGCAACAAAAAAATATATTATTTAATGTTTACCTAAGTCTGTAAATTAATTGAAAGTAACAGATTTAATATTGACCATACACGGAAGCCTGGGACAAAATATAAATATTTAGATAGATCCCAGCCACAAATTTCTATCTAAAAAAGTAATTAGCCTTCCAACTTTACGTTATTTTTACATCTTTCAAATTTGTTGGATTGGGAAACTGAAGAAGGTGTGTCTATAATATATATATTACTTGTGTTAAGAGCAATAGGAAGTCTTTTAAATTAAATAACATTATACAGGTTAATCTATTTATATATGATAAATAAAACATATTAACTTACGTGATTAACTAGTTGTTATCTTATGGTTTGATTACTAGTGAAATATTTTTATATATGATGCTCGCATCATTCTAAATAAGGAAGTGATTGCAAATAATATACGGATATAATAATTTCTAATTTATTCATCCAGTGAGTCTCTTGTACATCAGGTGCACGGTGCATTCGATCTTTCATGAGTAAATCTCTTGTACATCGGATGCACCATGCATTCGATCTATAATATTACATGTTTAACTAAAAAGTATTGCTTGTTTATTTGGAAAATATTAATGAACAATAAAATGTGAGGTTTGAAATCACAGTCCCAGAAAAAACGATGAGATTTGTATTTAACTTGCATAATATTTTATTATAAAAAATATTATCATTAAATATTTTAAATTATGTAAAATGGTTTTAATTTAATAATCATAAATGTTAAGTTTTTAGCAAAGTAAGTTTTTTCTTAATTTATATATATGTTTTTGAGTGTCTTGAAATTATATCTTCTTAAAATATTGAACTTAAATTATAAATAACGTTCGTCACAAATGATTCAGATTATGTCATCCAAGCAATTAAAAAATGTTTAATAATTATAAACACTTTTTTCTAGAAGAATAATTCTATACGTTAGGATTTCATAATTTCAATAATTTACTACTGTCACACATATGGATTTACCAAACACACCCTTATGGAAAAAGAAAAGGTCACGCATGGAGGAACATTTTGCGGCTACTTACCTGTCACGGTTGACACGCATAATACAAGGGATTTTAACTAATGATTGGGGGTTCATAAGTAATTTTCAACCCCCACCACCCACCCACCCACCCCCTACCCTAACACACACAAAAAAAAAAAAAAAAAAAAAAAAAAAAAAAAAAAAAAAGAACAAGAGGAAAATAAGATCACGAATTGAATGGGTTGATTCCCCATATTCTTGATTGATTAAACAATATTCTTTTGTATTTTTAAGGGTAGATTGTATATGTGACGAGAGTTATAGTGCACGTTAGATTTTATATTTTTATTTTATATTTTGAATTTATTAATATACAATATTATCAGTAAATATATAATATATAATGATAAAATTGTAAAGTAAGTGAAACATATAAGAAACAAATGATTCCAATTCTAGTAGGATTGAAATGAAATGACCTTCCCTATGGAATGATTGGACTCTTAAATTTCTAGAATTTCATATAAGGAAAAGAAATTCTTGAATTTATCAATTATAGAAATATACATTCTTCATTTAAAAATAGTGTTTTTTTTGTCCATTAAATAAATTTATATTTTTTATAAATTATTAATTCTCATTTACCTTCTTAATATGTTTTTTTTAACTTATTCAATTACATTTGAGTTTTGAAGTACTTTTGCCACAAGACTAGTATACAAATTTCAACGAACAAGAATATTATTAAACAATCGTGAAGATATTGTTGTTCTTACTTTTAAAATTTACAATTTTATCGAATTGAATAAAGATTTGAGAAATAAATTGAGTCTCGGGTCATTCAAAAATTATGTGGGTGAATGGTAGGTATTAATATACTATCCAATCGAAAATTAGGACCAAAAAACTCAATTATAAAATATAATTAAAATCTTTAATAATAAAAGTTTCTTTTATTTTAAAGTAACAACTCTTGTAAATTGTAGTGTTAATGGTTATTCGACTTTAGTCATTATTAAATAATCTTGTAGTGCAATTTTATTAAATATTTGAATATATTGTTGATGGCAAATGTAATATCATAATAATATGAAATTGGGTCAATCTTATTTTGTGTAAAACTAATATTTCTCACGTACGTTGCATGATTTGTAATATTTGTAATAATATAATAGTAAATTATAATTAATAGTAATATAATTATTAAATTGTGTATTCTATTTCATGTGCATTATGTTGTCGTGTGAAATTTTGTTACTTTTATGTAGTAAATAAATAAATTTATAAAATAATAATATATTTTTTCTAAAATAACATCAATAATAAAAAATTTAGTTTACATAAAAATATCTCACAATTTTGTTTTAAATTAAAATAAAAATATTTAATATTTTTAAAAATCATTTCTATACATGCAATATGGATATCAAATTAAAGATCTTGAAAAAAGAATTGCTTTGATATATTTTTTTATAAAAAATGAGTTGAGATGTAAAAGCTATAATCATTTGAAATTTGAGGTGAAAAAATAAAAAAAAAAAGGAAAAAAGGTGATTGACCAACTCTTTTAGCCAGAATCTCACCCACTTTCCGGGCGCGTGCACTACATGCGCCAATTTTTTTTTTCCGGCCAAAAATTTTATGCGGAAAAATGACATTCATGTAGTTTTCCCAAACTATCTTGTTTTTATATTAATATAGATAACTAAATTTGACTTTTGAAACTAGATCATTTTGTTCGAATAAAATTTTCTAAAAATATAATTATTTTTTTTAAACAAATAAAGTATATATTAGGGCCGAAAAATTTTAGAGGTATATTGATAGTTTATGTTATGCTTCAAAATATCAGCTGATGCATGATGATGTTACTAGTTGAATTTAATTAATTATTTATTTATAGCATAGTAGCAGTGGTAGAAGAAGAAGTTGATACATCAAAGCATGGGATCAAATTAGAAACTATTGAAAGAGAGAGAAAGGAAAGAATGAGCAATAATGGTAATATGGTCCATGGGGTTTTAATCACCTTTCCTACTTATTTATCACAATTATTACTTTATTAATGGGACCAATTCCTCAACATTAATTATGCAACACTAATTGACAAAATGACAAAGTGGATTTTTTTTTTAAAATTTTTTTTTATCTAAAAGTAATTTTAAGGAATCTTTGGTCTGGTCGGAAAGTTACTTTTTTTTTTTTTTTTTTTTTTCTTTTATATCTTAATGTTATTCGTAACTTCTATTGTTCTAGCAAGAAATTCACAAGGGAAAAAAAATAAAGTAAAGAATTGGAATGGAAATATTCATCACTAACCACAAATTTTTCGTCTTCAATAATATTAATAACATATTTGTGCGACCAAATATCATTTTATTAGGGTGTTGGTTGTTAAATTTTATATTAAAAATAATAAATTTATGAATATAATAATAAAATAATTATAATATAATTTGTTAATTTATTTTAAGTTTTTCTAAAAAAATATTTTTTTTAAAATAATGTGTCAGTTTTTTATTAGTTAAATTATTTTTTTGGAATGTATTTTTTAATTTGTTAAAATACAAATAATTTTTTTGTTTACACTTCATTTTTACATATGATATATTAATTATATACTAATACTATATATATTAAAATGAGATATTTTGTTAGAATGAAAACTGTAGGATATGTGTAATATATATATATATATATCATTAGAAGTCTTTTAAATTGAATAACAATAGGTCTTAAGTTTTTATACAAACAAGGCCTTTATTTTGAAATGGAGCAAATAAATATTTTTATCAATAAATTATACTTTTTATATATTTGTACTTATGAAATAATAAAATATTTAAGATATTCAAAAATATTTATTATTAAATATTAATTAACTCAAAATTATATTAAAATATATTTTATTTTATAAATATATTATAAACTATGGCATAAGAACAAATACTAATTTAGTTAGTAACCAATTTTTTTCATATATCCATTTTAGATATATATTAATATAGCATCATTAGTATGTCAAAATCACAAATATATATTTTAAATAAAAAAAAAAAAGTCAAATTCTATAAAATTTTGACGCATCATCTATACTTAGGTGGACAAATTAGCATTCCCGATTTTCATAATTAACCTTGGAATTATTTTGTTTTATTTATATTTTTAATTTCTGGACTTGCCCCATGACTCATTGACTCCAACAAATTAATAATCAGTGTTTCCAATCTGAGGAAATGATAACAAATCTTGGGTGATCTACCGACCGTCCATTTTCTTGTCACTAGATTTGATTAACCAAATTAATTAAGAGGGATTAGATAGATTAATCATTTCATCTGGAAAGAGACATTTAAACTATAAAACGAAAAGGAATGCTAACCCTGCAATTATGCCCACCCCACAAAATAACAGAATTCTAAACCTTAGAAAAACATAAAACACACACACATACACAAACGTATCCATGCGTGTCAAAAGTACATTTTATTGGATCTTGTGCAAGATATTGTCATGCTACAAACAAATATCATTCTTTAAAAAAAAAAAAAGTTTGTAATGCAATTTAATATAAAATATTAATTATTTAATTAAAATGTATTACTTGTGTATTTAAAAAATAGTAACTTTTATAAATAAATAATTAATACGATTTAATTAAACAAGTAATGTTGTTAATCAGATGCATGATACACCCAATACACAACGACTCACTCTTAAGAAAACATACAGTTAACAATTTAATGATATAAGTTACTAATTCTTACTTTTGTTGAGGGTTTGATTGTTAAGTTACATATAACTTAATGCCATATATATAATAAAACTATAGAAAAATAATTTTTTATTAATAATGGATTTAATTAATGTATTGACATCATTAATGGGTGCATAGTTTTTCAATGAATCAAAGTAAGCTTTATTAGTGATGATTAGGGCAAACTAATTAGCCATAAGTAGTATATAGGTTATAGGTAGGTCAATAAAGAATTCAAGATTTATTTAGGTTTACAAACTTTAATTTCTAGTTGTAGAAAATGAAGAAGAAATCAACAATTACCTTCTAAAGACTTATATACAACTATTTATAAGTTACGGTAGGTACATAAAAAATACATATATTAAAGAAATATAAATTAATTCAAATATTCTTAATTATTATTTTCGTCCGTCCAAAAAAAAAGAGTTCCGGCCGAAAGTACCTTAAATTTTGGAGGCAAATGGGTTTGAGGGATCAAACATTTCAAATTTGACTTTAACTCAAAAAGGTTGAAAAAAGTTTGCATGTAAAGTGTTATTTGGGGGGTCAAATTTGTCAATTGCGCATGGCAGTCACGTTCACTTAGCTACAGCCTTATGTCAAAATGCCAATTAAAGGGTAAAAGTTGTTTCCAAAGTGAACCCTCTTTCTACAAAACAAATACAAAAGCAACGAAAACTACAAAATCATGATTTGATATCGTAATCAAAGAAGAAACAACATAAACAAATCCTCGTAGTTAGCCATTTCAAACCCTGGAAACCAAAACATACTTTTGGCATTCCTTCGATATCCGGGGTTTCAAATTCAATACATTTTACCTCTATATTATTGCGTGGGCTTGTAAAATTCAAATTTATACATGTTGTTATAATGAATCAAGAAGAGGAAGTATTCTGAATTGTCTATAACAAAACATATTATTTTCTTGGATCATCAATCAATGTAAAGATAGAATATTAAATTTAGCAATAATTTGCTTAGAAATAAATATTAGAAAGGGCTACCAACCTAAATATTTGAAGAATTTAGTACCAGCAGCAGCAAACCTTAAAACTTGCGTATTGGTACTTCAAATTCTGTGACCCACAACCGTGATATGCTGTTTCAAAATACACACACATCTTATTTGTGGGCCCTCTTTGTTGTACACCAATCTACATTGTAATATTTCATCTTTGGCTCCTTCCTGCTCTCAAGAGCTCTTCTCAAATTATATAATCACAAATAATAATTTTTGTTTCCCAGAAAATGTGGGTCTTGTGCCTCAAGAATCTACTGTGCAGTCCGAGGTGAACACATTTATCTTTTATTCTTACACACATTTCATAACCTTATTTCATAAATTTCACTTTATAAAATTTCTGACTTTTTAAACAATTTATTTTGAGAGAAAAAAATTAGTTAGTGTAGACATATATTTTTTTTTTTTTTAAACGAAGGAACGTATTTTTTTTCACTACAAACAAAAAATTACAAATTAAAGAGAGTTTAATAACGGGATAACAAGTGTCGCCAAATAATAGCATACATTGACGGAAACTGACATTATTTTTTCTTTTTATTATTAGTGTTTGTGTTAGGGATATAGTCACATTAGTGGAAGAATCAAGTTGAAAATAGAGAGCGACGTGAGGGCGGGAAGGGAGGAAGAAGAGAGATTGAAGTTACGGTGTCTTTACGGCTGATATTATGTGATAATTAGAGATCATCCATGGTTAATAAGGTGATGATTAAATACTATATTAAATAGATTATATCTATATTTTGGTCAAATATACAAAAGATATACACTATAATTATAAGATATATATTCTTAATTATTTTGATTTTATGTATCTATATTCGTAACAGTTTCTTTAGTGACAAATTAAAAATTGAATATTAGAGGTGTAAATTATCCCTCTATTCTTTTATAAGTAATTTCAACCTCCATAACAACGAGCACACAAATTTGATCATCAAATATAAAGGTAAAAACATTTTATCTCTAAATTTACAACTGATATTTTAATGATATACTTTTTTCACCTCAAATACATCACTTCTTTAACTTAAAAACGGACGTCATGTCATAAAAAATGAAGTTTTGCATCTCAAATTTTATTTTTTCTTGTAGGGTTTCAACCTAGCTAGCTAGCTAACTCCCATATTCACAATCACTTATGTTGGTCAATGTCTTGAAAGTTTGGGTCAGAAGCATGCACACATTCTTGTTCTGGACTTGAAATATTTGTTTTGATTTGTCTGAAAAATGAGAGTTGAAAGATAAGCACAATCATTTTTGCAGGGAAAATAGAGATCTTTTATGGGATACTGTAGTCCTTACAGCTGAACAAAGCGTGACCAAATTCGAGTACAACCAACGACATCTTCACACCTGTAATGTGGACGCAGCCGCAATTTTATATATAACACATTCTGTAAGCGAGAGAGACTATATCAATAACTCGAGTCCAATACAAATAAATTATTGTACGTTTATTAGTTTTTTTGTTGAGTTTTAATTAAAATTGTAGCTGGATAATATATCATTGTATATAGCATCGAATTTATCGTAAATTTATAATTAATTTATTCAAATTAAATAATTATAAAAAAATATAAAAAAAATTATTGATATTATCAATATTAACAAATAAATATATAAAAAATTAAAATAAATAGTTATTAATTAACAATATAACATTGCCTACAAATTCTCACTCCATTTGTGAAAAGAAAAATGAGCGAAAAATGATAATAATAAATATAGAAATATTTGGGTGAAATATGATCAATGAGTTGTTAAGATGTTAGTAATGTCTATTTATCTAATTAATATAATTAAAAATTTGAATATCTAGTTTGTTAAAATATAATCTGATTTGATTAAAAAAATAATTGATTATTTATTTATGTTTTTAAATAACTTTTACCTCATAATGCTTTATTTTAAAATAAATAAATATTTTTTAAAGCTTTGCCAGAAACAACACTCTCATATTAATCTTAAACTAGAAATTAAGTTTTAGATTTTATCAAACATAAAAATAAATTTTAACTTATCTTCAGTGCTTATTATATCAGATACGACTAAAATATATTTTTAGTTCTCGATTTGAGTCGATATCAAGTAGTTTGATTTGATATTATTTGAGTACACCCCATTAAGAATTAAGTAAGACTTGATATGCTTATGTCTTAAAAGGGTTGGGTTACTTTAGCAAACAAGTAACAGTATAAACGAAGCAAGTGGCTTCTTTTGGGGCGGTTTGTGGGACAAAGAAAGTTGTCCTTAGGCAACAATTTCAACCCTGTCATCAAAGGATAGATACACATACATTTGTATCTATACATCCAACATTAAAAAAATGAATATGATATGGATAGGAGTGGGGGGTGGGGGTGGGGGTGGGGGTGGGGTGTTAACTAAACTTGAAAATGACTTAACTAGCTTCTAGAGAAGGGGTGGCTAGGGACCCTCAACTAAGGATGATAATGACATGTCTCCACACAAAACAAAAAATTGTCCCCCTTTCTATATTTTTCCTCAGATTTCAGACAGAAGCGGCTTCGATGATTACTGTATCAAGTCATTCCGTTTGTCTCTTCTTTCTGCAATTGTTTATGCCAATTTTTTTAGAGTGCTCATCCTTTTCTTGTCCTCTCAGAACTTGGAAACCATGTTTTGTTTTCTTCTAATCACCAACATATGAAATTATCATCCCTCCAAGAAAAAAAAAAAATAATTTATTTCTAAAACTTTTTTTATCCATAAAAAAAAAAAGTAAATTAACATAAAACTAATAGACACCAAATATATGAATTTCCTTACAAACTGCATGTTAGATCCTACCCCAAGACGGTAAAATGCACAAATTTTGATTAACACGAGTTGACACAGCGCAAAAATATACGGATCCAGAGCATGAATGCTCGTATATGTTTTGGCCATGGCCATATTGATACTTTTTTTAAAAATATATACTTTTTCACTGAAAATTTATTATTTTTCTTACAAAGATTTTAAAATTTCTAAAAAATATATTAAACATAGGAAATACTTATCAGTCCACAAAATATATATATATATGTATATATATTTAAACTTTATATCCAAAAAAATCAAAGTTATGTTTCATAAGTTGAAATTAGTTATTAACTAAGAATTTAATGAAGGACATGTGGAAATATTGAAGACTAAATATACATTGAGAAATGTCACCCTGCGTACTAATGGTTAATATTTTTTATTTATAATCATCTATAATGCGTTACACATCAAATAGAATTTAAGATATTACCCTATAGAATAACATACAATTATTTCATTAATTAAAATTAATAATTAAAATTTGTACTTTGAATAAACAATATTCTCTTCTATCCACGTGTCGTTTTAGTAGTTTTAATCTTTTATACAATAAGTGACGTTTTACAACTTTCAAGGTGAAAATTAATGTTATTTTTCTAATTTTCCCTTAACTTTTGTTTGTAAATATGTCTTTTTACCACTAATTATTTATATTATTTCTCCATTAATTAAAGATATAATAATCACTTAATTTATTTCTTAATACATGTGAAAATTTCTAAAACAACATTTATTATGGATAGGAGAGAATACTTTATTCTCTCGGATGGAGTATTAATTATAACACATCCTCCCCTAATTTTCTTTTTCTTGATTTATGTGAATAAGTATGTGCTTCCTAAGCTTCATAGGACATACAAGCATATAAAGAAAGTCCCAAAAAAATATATAGGGATACTTTATGGAAACTACCTTCATGATTATTTACCATATTTATATATATATATATATATATATCGAAAAAACTTATATGTATTAGATGCATCATACAATTCAATATAGAGTATTATTTGTTTATTTACTACTAATTTGTTACTTTGAACAAAGTAGTAATACTTTCTAAGTAAACAAATAATATTTTTTTAATTAAAAAACAATAATGTAGATTGAGTGCATGGTGCATCCAATACACAAGAAAATATATATATATATATATATATATATATATATATACATACTAAAAATATAGTACCACAAAGAGATGTTTGTAATTTCAATATATAATAATGTTGTGTTTTGAGTAGTTAACATTAACTCAAAAACAATTCTTGTAATATTGTATAACTTTAGGTTATACTCCTTCATTTTGAAAATAAGGGTCATGTATATTTCACATAGGTACCATTTTTATTTTAAGTTATTTAGCTGAATATACAACTTTCCCAAACCCTAAGTACAATTTTGTTTATATATTATGTTAATTTATTTAATCAAATATAATTAATTTATAAAATTAATTTTTTACGTTTTACTTTCACTAATAAAATGAAGAAAAAAAAACTTTTGTCATTCACACACACACACACATATATATATATATATATGAATATCAATATATATATATAGATTATATTATATAATATTAGTATTATATATGCATAGATGCTATTGGTCATTGCTTGGATTATAAGTGGGACTATTGTATGATAATGAACATCATCATTTAAAATAAGAGCCGAAAAGTTGCAATATCCATGGATGATTGCTTCCCTTCAACCTCTCTTCTATTTCTTTTTTCTATTTTTTTGGCAATCATTTCTCAAATCGCACAATGGGTCGCTCCTAGATTCTTACCTCCATCAACAGATTCTGTTTTCATTTGACATCATAAATGTGCTGGAAAATTAAAAAATAATCTTGAAACTTAGGGCTTATTCAAAACACAGATCACTTAATTTACAAAAGTATATTTATCATTCCTATATGTTTTCAAAATTATCTAATTTGAGGACAATTTTGCTGGAAATTGCTTAATTGTTTGGAATTTCTTATGAGAGGTGCACGTCACTCTATACATTAAGATTTTCGATGAATAGACTAGATTTCAACAATACTGCTTATGTGGAGACAATGTGGCGTTGATAATTTTTGTTCATTTTTGTCCTACCCACACCACTAGTTTTTGTGACATACTTAAATTAGAAAATCACAAGAAATCACTACATAAACGAATATAAAATTGTAAATTAAATTTAAATATGAAGTATGATTTATTAAGGAATGACCGAACATCACTCCACATATTCTGTATATTAATTGTTGACTGATTCATTGCCATAGTAGTGGCAGATTTCTCTCCTTAGATATAGGAGGTAGTTATGGATTCTAATTGTGAATATTTACACATGTTGTAATATATATTGTCTTCGGCTGATTAGTGGAAGAATAAGTCATTCCTAAAATTATCTATACACTTATATGGTATCAGAGCAGCCTCTCCTCTACCGAGAATTCATTTGATCCTTCATGACTACCGCCGGTCAGACCTCTACCACCGTCCCTGTCCTCCAGTCGGTAATTCCGATTTCCGCTCATCACCACCTCCCCATCAAACTTACCCAAACCAATTTCCCTTCATGGCGTACTCATTTATGCGCCCTATTGAACGGATTTTCACTGATCGGCCATATCGACGGCACCACCCCGTCGCCGAATTCCACCACCGAGCCGGAAGCACACCTTCGCTGGTTTAAGCAAGATCAATTGCTACTCGCCGCCATTCTCGGCTCAGTCTCACCGGACATCCTCCCTCTTATCTCGGCCGCTACAACCGCCGCCGATGCTTTCTCTACTCTCTCCGGTGCATTTGCCAGCACATCCCGAGCGCATGTGATGTTCTTGAAGACGTCCCTCACCAATGCGTCCTTGGAGGGTAAGTCAATTTCAGATTATATTAATCGTATCAAGTCAATTGCCGATGAACTTGGATTAATTGATGGGCCGGTTAAAACTGATGATCTTACACTCTATATTGTTAATGGTTTAACTCCTGAGTATAGAGAAATTGTAAGCGCTGTCCGTACGAGGGATACGCCTTTCCGTTTTGAGGAATTGCGTGATCGCCTCATTGAGCATGAAATGTACTTGAAACAGATTGAGACGAAGGCGGCGTCTCTTGTTGCCTCGGCCAACATGGCTCAGTCCGGCTCCTCTACGTCGCAGCGGTCTGGGGCCAAGTCGTCGGGTCACCGTGGCCGTTCTGGGAACCAGCGCCAAAATTCTGGTGGCGGCCGTGGTGGAGGGTTCTCCAATGGACGTGGCTCCTCCCATCCGTCCCATGCACGCGGTGGCCATGATCCTCCTGTTGTGTGTCAACTGTGCAATTACAAGGGTCATACTGCCCTCACTTGTAGACGTCCACCAGCCACTGCTAACTTTGCCCAGACCCCTCCGCATGGGTCGCAATCTCCATGGCTAATGGACTCCGGCGCATCCCTTAATCTCACCAGTGATCTAAGCAATCTTTCGATCCACTCTGAGTACAATGGCACGGATGAAATTCAAATCGCTGATGGCACAGGTTTATCTATTTCTCATACTGGATCCACTAAAATTCATACACCTATGCGGAATTTTCTATTAACTGATGTATTATGCGTACCTGGGGCGGCTAAAAACCTTATTTCTGTGCATCAATTTACTAAAGCGAATAATGTGTCGTTGGAATTTTATCCTAATTTTTTCTTAATCAAGGATCCCACCACGGGGGCGGCGCTGGCTCGAGGGCCATGCAGTAATGGTGTCTATCAGTTTCAACCACATATTACTGGTTCGATTGCTAAAGTTGCTGCATTAGGTGTGCGTACTACGGCCAGTCACTGGCACTCTCGTCTTGGTCACCCCTCTGGCCGAACGAGTTCTTTTATATTATCTACTTATAATTTGCCAGTGTTGCAAAATTCGGCGCATGTGCCAGACACTTGTTTTTCGTGTAATGTGAGCAAGTCTCATAAACTGCCGTTTTTGAATTCTGGTTTTGTTGCTGATCGTCCTTTGGATTATTTATATGCGGATGTGTGGGGCCCTGCGCCTATATCTGTTGATGGTTGCAAATATTACTTGCTGATTGTGGATTTATTTACTAGATATTGTTGGGTATATTTGCTAAATACTAAGTCTCAGGTTCTACCCATCTTTCGTCAATTCCGTCATCTGGTGGAAAAACAATTTTCATTGCAAATTCGGAATTTTTATACTGACAATGGGGGTGAATTCTTAGCACTTAAACCATATCTATGTGAGTCTGGTATCTCTTGGTTAACTAATGCTCCTCACACTCCTCAACAAAACGGAATTTGTGAGCGCCGAAATCGTCATATTATTGAGGTATCTCGTGCTCTCCTTCATCATGCAGGTCTACCTCAACAGTTCTGGTCCTTTGCAGTACAAACGGCGACATATCTTATTAACCGTACTCCATCTTCGGTTGACAAAGCCAAGAGTCCTTTTGAAGTATTATTTAAACGCACACCCAACTACCACAAACTACGCACGTTTGGATGCATTTGCTTTCCATGGTTGAGGCCATACAATCTGGGAAAACTTAATTTTCCTTCCAAGCCTTGCATTTTCGTTGGTTACTCCACCAGTCAAAGTGCTTATCGCTGCTATGATCCGGAAACCGGTCGCATTTTTGTCTCCAGACATGTCAAGTTCTCGGAATTCACATTCTGGAATTTCTCTCCATCGGCTCCTTCTGAACCTGATCCACCTGCTGCTGTCTTACCGCTGCTTCCTGCTGTTGAGCCCGTTCCAGCTGCTGATCCTTTACCGAGTCCTCCCTTGGTGCCAGAACAACCAGCGACTCCACCTCTACCAGTTGCTCTCGGGTCTCCTGATCAGCCCCCTCCTCCAGCTCGGACTCACACCATGCGCACCAGGGCCCAAAACAACATATACAAACCAAAGCGCCTATATGCGGTAACAAAACATCCGTTGCCGGCCAATGTCGAACCCTCTTGCGTCTCCGCAGCCTTGGCCTCACCCCAATGGCGCCAGGCGATGACTGATGAGTTTAACGCTCTCCAGCGTCATGGTACTTGGTCCCTGGTCACACCTCCGTCTCATGCCAATATTGTTGGTTGTAAATGGGTTTTCCGAATTAAACGAAACCCGGATGGCTCTATTGAACGCTACAAAGCTCGCCTTGTTGCTAAAGGTTTCCACCAACGCCCCGGTGTAGACTTTTTTGAGACATTTAGCCCAGTGGTTAAACCCGTTACAATTCGCACGGTTCTCACCTTGGCTTTGTCCGCAGATTGGCCTCTTCGCCAACTTGACATCAGTAATGCGTTCCTTCACGGTTCATTGAATGTACCTGTTTATATGTCACAGCCACCGGGTTTTATTGATCCAGCTCATCCCTCCTCTGTCTGCTTACTTCACAAATCATTATATGGCCTCCGCCAGGCTCCTCGGGAATGGTACATTGCGCTCAGCTCGGCTCTCAGTTCCTTTGGCTTTGTTCAATCTCGTGCAGATCACTCGCTTTTTACTTATGCTAAGGACGGTGTTCGGCTAATAGTTCTGGTTTATGTTGACGATTTAATCATCACCGGGTCACACTCTCTTCACATTCAGCGTCTTATCTCTCACTTGCAAACATGCTTTGCCTTAAAGGATTTAGGTCCTTTATCTTATTTCTTGGGAGTTGAGGTTGCACGCTGCAAAGAAGGCTTATTTCTTTCTCAACATAAGTACTTGGTCGATCTTCTTCGACGCCATAAAATGGATGGTGCTAAGTCTCTTCGCACTCCGAGCAATCCTAAATCACCGGCCACTTCAACCTTCGTTGACCCGACCGAGTATCGAAGTGCTATTGGTGGCCTACAATACCTTTCGTTCACCCGCCCGGACATCTCCTTCACTGTGAACAGGTTGGCTCAGCGTATGTCCGCCCCTACTAGCACTGATTGGAGTGAAGTCAAGCGTTTATTTCGCTACCTTAAGGGAACTCTACATCTTGGACTTTTACTTCGACGGCCTTCACATCTCAGACTGACTGCTTACTCTGATTCTGATTTCGGAGGGGACCGTTTGGACTGCAAATCGACATCTGCTTATGTCTTGTTTCTTGGGGACAACCCGATATCTTGGCGCTCTCGCAAACAAAATGGTGTTGCTCGCTCGTCCACCGAGGCCGAGTATCGCTCGCTTGCTTCAGCCGCCTCCGAGGTGGCCTGGGTAGTCAACCTATTCAAAGAGCTGCGTATTCCAGTGGCCACTACACCGAGACTACTTTGTGATAATATGGGCGCTACTCGTCTCGCCCTCCATCCGGTACAACACTCTCGAATGAAACACATTGCCATTGACATTCATTTTGTTCGTGATATGGTTTCGAAAGGGGTTCTCTTGGTATCTTATGTTAGCACAGTCGACCAGCTTGCCGACATTCTCACCAAACCTCTTTCTCGCACGCGGTTTGAACTTCTTCGTTCCAAAATCTCCGTTGCCGACGGCACGTCCATTTTGCGGGGGCGTATTAAGGAATGACCGAACATCACTCCACATATTCTGTATATTAATTGTTGACTGATTCATTGCCATAGTAGTGGCAGATTTCTCTCCTTAGATATAGGAGGTAGTTATGGATTCTAATTGTGAATATTTACACATGTTGTAATATATATTGTCTTCGGCTGATTAGTGGAAGAATAAGTCATTCCTAAAATTATCTATACACTTATATGATTGTTCTATAATAGATTTAATAAAATACAATAATCTATAATATAATATAAAAATTAGAACAATTTAATAAGATACAACACACTTTAAAAGTATAATTTAAATTTTTGTTCGAAATATAAGACTATAATTACCAACTATACAATTAAGATTGTATGGGTGGTAAATGATTTGGACTTTATTTTAGGGTTACTATCATAAACCAAATTGATTTATAGTGTTTTTGTTTTCCATATGGTAAAAAATGTATCCAATTGCTTTATGTTCTATATGACATTGATCAATTACAATTTTATCTTTTTAAAGTGTGTTTTTCCGGCGAACATTGCAACATGTGACATGCACTAAATGCCTAAATTTTTCCTGCGAACATTGCAACATGTGACATACACTAAATGCCTTTATTGTACCATCATATTTTCCGGCATAAAATCTCTATAAATAATGTCGAGATTATGCAGATACTCCAACCCCATCACTAATTCCATATCATGAAATCAGATTTCATTTTGTGATGCTTGGAATCGATTTTGTGCTCTCATGATCTCACACAATATCACTTCAGACGATCATACCCGTAAAAAACACATGTGAAAGTCACGTGTTGCAATATTCGGCGAAAAAAAAAACCTTTAAAGAGATAAAGTTGTAACTGGTCAAAATTATATAAAATAGAAAGCAATTGGATATGTTTTTTTACCTCAGGTACCAAATGGAAAAAAAAAAAGGTTATAGGTTAGGTTGATTTTTTATATTAAATTTAATGTAACATAAAAAATTTTATGCATCGGATACACTGTAATCCGGTCTATAATATTACTTATTTAACTAAAAATCATTATTTGTTTACTTGAAAAATATTACTACCTTTTAGTAAACAAGTATTATTATAGAGTGCAGTCGATACACAAAAGACTCGCTCTACAATAGAATAAACTAGATTACAAACTCACAAGTTCTATTTGGATAATCTAAATTCATATTACCCGATGAATTAATCACCATTTACTATAAATGAATATAAAATTATAACAATTACTGATTATAATTTTATATTTTAACAATAGATAAATTAATAATTTGAACCGTAACAAATTAAATTATAAAAAATCATAAGGAATAAACGATGCTAAATATTCACACAAAATTAACGATTACACTCCAAAATAACTTGCAAAGTTCAGCCACACACAATAATATCAAAATACGTGTTTTCATCTAAAAAAGAACAAAGAAATTAAAAACTAAAAAGAACACGAGATCGAAGTCTGAAGCCACAACGTTGTCTCTTTCTTTCCTTGCTTGAGGACCGTTTGTCTCCCTTCTTTACTTTCTAGATTCTCTCTTGCTTCTTAGGTGTGAAAAATGTTCTGGCAATCTCCTCGATAAATAGGCTTTCCATTTGGTCTCGATAGAGCTGAAAAAAAAAAAAATTATTCGATACTTAATTCGAGCTCGTTCGTTAAAAATTTGTTTGAATTTTATTTAAAAATAATGTCAAACAAGTTTGAACACATTTTATGTTTTATAAAATCTAAAGTTCAACTTAAATTCGAACTCGTTAGACAAAATTTGTTAAAACAAGTATAAAATATTAAATTATTCGTCCTCGACTCGTGTTTGGCTCGATTAAAATTGGAGTCAATTAATAATCAAATCTATCTCAAATAAAATATTAGAAACTCGATAATCTTGCAAACAATCTTGAATAATGATACGTTCAACTCGACTAATTTATACCCCTAAGTCTAGACTCACATTTCTCTTGAATGGTTGATTCTTTTTTTTTTTCTTCTTTTTTTTAATGTCTATTATTTACCCTCAAGACCTAGTCTATTATCCTTATCAATTATGTGGGGTGGTGGGTTGATTTTTATGGGCTAGTGTTGGCCCATTAACTTAAATTTCATTTGTATGTACATTCGGCCCACAATCATGTCTTCATGCTCAAAATTAATCCAATTTTTACCGCATTAAATAGAAAAATCAAAGAATTAGAGTTTCTCAAACCAAAGTGAGAATAAGTAAAAAAATAACAAGCATATGACAATTAGTGACATATATATATATATATATATATAATCAAATGTTATTATTTTAATTTTAATTTTTCTATTCAATTTTATTTTTTTATTTTTGTTTTTGTAAGCTAGAGTACAGTAGATATGAAATGTGTTTGATTGAAATTTAGGCTGGCAATAGATATCTCTAATAAAATTAAAAAAAAAAAAAAAAAAAAAAAAAAAAACCTAGTTTTTGCATAGTGTATTTATAAGTTTTAAATAAAAATATTTTAAAAAAATATGTCTCCAATACTTTTGTGAACTAATACATTTGAGAGTGATTACAAATAATAATATGGGATTTAATTTTGTTAATAATACAAAAAATTATTCACAAAATTAACATTCTTATGATGCAAAAATCATCAATTTTAGCATTATTAAAAAGAAAGATTAACTTGAATAACGAGATTATAGCTAAAATATGGTTAATCATATCTTCTATATATAAAAGAAGGATAGTCTATTGGCATATATCACCATCACATTTATTCTTAGTAATAATACTTTAATTTTTGTTCTTTTTGACACATGTCTCAATTATTTATTGACTGTGTATTTTCCTCTCTATTTTATTTTTTATTTTTTATTTTTTATTTTTTATTTTTTAAACTTTAAAAACATAAATAACATTTTTGTTTTAAATTCATTTTTAATATTTGATATATCAAATTAATCATCTTTTTGTGATCTTAAATATGACACTAATATTGTATATTTTAAAATAAAAAAATGTTTTTAAAGTAGGACATTATTGGGTGTCGAGACCAACAAATAATAAAACGTTTGTTCTAAAAATTTGTGATAGTGATGAACAAGAATCGTATCCGAAAAGGTTGGTATGATTTATTCTTTTGTACAACTAAAATTTGAGGGGTTTTGAGATTTGGTGAATGACAATATTCAATTGAACGAGAACAATGTGTAATGTGAATATAAATCAGTTTAAGTAAATTCAACCAAGGGGTAACTTCAGAATATGTTCGTAGAATCGATCATGGATGCAAAAATGGTTCTTCATTCATTCATTAAATTGATTATAGTTACTGGTACGACCACAACAACCTATCTCTCCTTAGTTGTTCGATAATCATGGTACGAACCCTAATTATTTTCCTAATCAATAAACAATTCTAGATATGATCGTAGAATTTAATTTACCAATAGCATTAGGTAGAGAGAAACCACCAATTCTAGTCAACAAATGCACTTGTAGGTCTATTTAAGCTAGATCACACATCTACATAACAGATTGGTTCAAATAATCATGTTATTGTACCACAAATATTAGAATGATTAAACAATTACAGATTTAACATTCTAATTGGCAACATATTATTTCAATAGTCGAAAGACTGACCACCTCATTCAATCATCAAAACAATAAGATTTATCGTGCACAGAAGATATATGAATAACGAAGAATGAACGAACAAATAGACTAATTAGATCTCATAATTCGGACGAATATAACCTTCTGTAATTCCCTTGGATGAAAAGATGAAGTTTAGCCTTCTATAGAGAATTGCTGGAAAATTCCAAAGTAAAAAATGAGAGTAGCTGAAATTCTAAATATCTCTTCTACTTATAACTGTCAAACATATAAAGTCTATTAATTCCCACTAATTCTGACAATAATTATCATTATAAATCAAAAGTAAGTGCCGTCACTTAGTGGGGAAACAAGAATTGCCAGTTATGTTTATTTTCGTTAGTTGATGTTTCGGGCTAAGGCGTGCCCACGCCTTATATAATTTTTCTTTGACTGCTTCATTTGAAGGTAAGGCGTGCCCAAAGCTGTCTTTTTCACATCTTCAAATCCACCATTTTATACCCAAGATGCGTCTATCCATTCGCTTGTCCTACAAAACACAATCTTTAATCAAAATCAAAGAAGTAAGCATGCTTATATACCAAAAACAAGGGAAATAAGATAAATAAATATAGATAAAATATATCCTATAGGATATATAATTTTTTATGGATAGAATATAATTTTCTTGTGAATTTAATTATTTATTTTTATTTCAATTTATGTATTGAATTTGAATAAATAATATTAACTTTCTATCTGGATTTGATCTAAAAGTATAAATATTTTTAAAAATAAAATATGATATAATTTAATTTATACAATATTATAATTTATAGTTTCACCTTAACAAGTTTTTTGAGTTGAATATTTTGTATTGAGTGGGGAACCCTTTAAAATTGACCTCAAAACATCGTGAAATTTATATTTAATACATTATTTGAATTGTTTAAATGAAATCATACACAAATATAAAAATTATAAGTTCATATATTATGTGTAATTATTATTTTCTTTTGTTAATATTTTTAGTAATCAATAACATATTTCTTAGTAATAAAAATATGCAATAACTTCCGTACATTGCCCAAGATGTCACACTAATTGTTATTTATGTAAATCCAACCAATCTCGGTGAATAAGATATTGCTCATCAATGTCGAAAATTTTCATTTGCAAAATAAATAAATGTTAGTTGGTTTCGACATCCACCAAACCCGTAATAACATTTTTTTGTGATTGCGTAGGATTAAATTTTCCCCCCTTTACATAATTTACGATCTCACCAAATTAGCTAAATTAGTGAATACGTGGTAAATTATGTTTCTTCTCTTCCACCCCTGCAATTGCAAATCAATGTCTTTTTAGAGTTCTAACTTGGTTGCTATTTATTGTGTTTGAAGTTAATAATTTCAAGTTTAACTAATACTCTACTTACTATGTTATAATGCTATAATCCAACACTTAACACATGCTTCATACAAAAAATGGAATAAAACTTGTGGATGGACCGTTTAATGTCGGGCATCCATGATTACAGATTAACATCATTATTAAATCAAACCCTCAACTTACATGTTGTCATAGTAACTGGATGATCACCCCTGCCGCCATGGGACATAATATATTTTTTATATTAATAATATATGATAAAATTATATTATTATTATTATTATTATTATTATTATTATTATTATTATTATTATTATTATTATTATTATTATTATTATTATTATTATTATTATTATTATAAATTATATAAGAATTATTTATGTCAATTATATTTATATAAATACTATGCGATCTGATTTTTTTATTATGTTATATTACTTTGTTAAACATTATTTATGTCAATTATATTTATATAAATATTATGTGATTTGATTTTTTTATTACATTATATTATATTATTATTCTCTAAAAATGTATCTTTATTAAATAATAAATTGCACGACTTTCAGAACTAAATTTTAGAGTGTTCCCAACTGAATACAAAAATTTTAACTCACTCAAAACCTATTAAGGTGGAGGAATAGATTATAATATTATATAAATTAATATTATAAATTTTTCCTACATAAAATATTTATATTTTAAAATCAAATTCATATATTATTTATCAATCCAAGACATATATCAAAATAAAAATAAATAATTCAATTTATAAAAAAAAACACTATATTCTATCTATAAAAATTAAATAACATATTTTAAATATAATTATTTAATTTTAAATATGTAATATTTGTGTCAAATTAAATATCACAAAAAGAGGATTAATTTGATATATGATACGTCAAAAACGAATTTCAAACAAAAAATTTATTTGAGTTTTTAAATTTTGGTAAAAATAATTTTTTTGAAGAGAGATAAGAATACACATGAAAATACAAGAATTCTCATAATTCGAGGGCTATTCTTCTTTTATATAGAGAAGGATTATAGTTTAATTTTTTAATTTATTTAATCAAGTAAGCGTACAAAATTATGTGGAGTGACATTTGGCAAGAAATTATTCTCCTTTTATATTAACTAGATGTTCGCTTGTGCGATCCACGTGATATAATAATATCTAGTATATTAATAATTCATAATAAAATTATGTTATTATTATAAAAAAATGTACATAACCTATTATTTATGTCAATTATATTTATATAAATATTATTTAATTTAAATTATAATTTTGTATATTAAATAACTTTTTTTATTTTTTAAAGTTAGCTTTATTAAATAATAAATTGTGCAATATTTTGAAGTGAATATTGAATTGTTCCTGAAGTGAATATAAAATTTTAATTTACTAAAAACTATTGAAGTTAAACAATAAACTAATAGTACAATATTTTTATTTTTATAAAAAAATTATTTATTTTTTAGCTTAAATCCATATAAGAATTTGATCTAATATTTATTCAAATCCATCACATATATCAAAATTTTGTAATTGAAAACTCAATGTATAAAATAACTATATTTCATCAATAAAAATTATATTCCATAATTTTAACTATAATTATGTGTTCAATATATACAATATTGGTGTCAAATTAAAGATCATAAAAAAAGATTAATTTGATATATTATATATTAAAAACGGAGGTAAAATGAAAAAAAAAATTTATTTAAATTTTTAAATTTTAGTAAAAAATAAAAATAGAATAGAGAAAAAAAGAAGAGAACGACACATATGAATTAACATATAATGAGTAGAGAAAAACTCTCACAATCCTTCTTTTATATTATAGAAGAATTATAAAGTATGCATATATATATATATATATATATATTTTTTTTAAATCATAGTAAAAAATATGAGTCTCACTACTGTAAATCTATCTAATATAATACAATAAGTTTTAAACATCATCATTTAATGGGATTCACTACTTTCATACTAGAATTCATTTATACATTAACAATGTTTTAAATGATTCACTTCTTTCATACTATTCTAATAGAATATCATATATACATTAACAATGTTATTCAAAGTGTGGAACTATCTTATTATATCCAAGGATGAAAATATCGGTATCGGTGGAAATATCGGTACCTTAAATTTACGGATATATCGGTGGATATATCTGTATCGAGTATCGGTATCGGTAAAAATTAGAAAATTGATGGAAATTTTATTAAAATGATGGAAATTTAACATGAAATTTTAGAGAATGTTCCTACTAACTTTAATACATAAATTAATCATAAAATCTCAACAAAATGAATTATTTATGACAAACATATCAATAACAAAAAACATAAGCAGTCTGAAGTGATACAATAATTATTCATACTTATTTAATACAAGGCAACTAATACCAAAATGATGTCCTATGAGGCTCAAATGTAAAAGAAGACATGCCATCTTGATCTAAACAGTACTGATACCAACTCATCGTAGTAGAGCAATTCTGAACATAGTTCTGGACATGCCAGTAGTATATTGCTCTATCTTGTCCAACTGTTTGGCCATGAATTGGATAGTGTGGATTTATCCAATCAACATGTTGTTGAGGCATGATTGGACCTCCATATGACATCTGAGAGTAAGAGTGATCAAAATTGTTATGAGTGCTCCAGTGTCCATACAATTCTTGATCACTGCGATCAGTATCCATGCTCATTGAGTCGAGACTCATACCAAGTGATTCTATGTCAGTACTTGAGCTCCCATCCTGGTTCCAAGCACGCCTTCTCACATAATCCTTATCAATTGCATCTATCCCTGGACCTCCTGCTCTAGATCCATGGTCTTCATCCTGTGTTGCATGGGTGAATTCCGCCTCACCTGTAAATGGACTCAAATGCATTTGACTTGAGTGATAATTTTCATTGTAACCACCATTTCCACCATCGCTATTTCCATTATTTCCTCCATCATCTGCCGAGGTATCCATAGTATCAACAGAGTCTGAACCACTAGAAGTACCGACTTCTTGTCGCATTACTTCATTTACGTCAATCCCATACTCACGAGCCACATTAGCCACTCTTGGATCAGGATGTCCTTCATCATCATCTAAGTGTGCGGGACGAATCCATTGGAAAAGTGGGTTTCCCTCCTCCTCACTTGTTTCAGCAGTTATATCCATTAGATCTAAATATTCTGTCTCAGCAACCTTATCATATTCAGCTTCCATATCTCGTATCTTTAACTTCATGTTGTAATAGCAAAATACAAGTTGTTGAAGTTTTGGATATGCAAGCCGATTTCGTTGTTTAGTGTGTATCAGCGCAAAAGTGCTCCAATTTCTCTCACATGCGGAAGATGATGCTGTTTGTGACAAGACTCGTATGGCCAACTTTCTTAATGTGGGCGTAGAAGTGCCATACATAAGCCACCATTCAGCTGTAAAATTTTAATAAATGTGATACATATGTTAGGTTTGTGTATAATATATATATATATATAATAAATCTTTTAAAATAATTAATTCAACTAATAAATAACTTACCAGGTACCATTGTAGTTCGAGATGCAATAGCAGTACGCTCACCAAATCCTTTTCTCCCATCACGAAAATATGTAAGCTTCATATATTAAATGACAATAAGAATGATACAAATAAATCCTATAAACAAATAAGAATTAAAAAATTTATAACCTCATTTCCAAATTGAGCTAGACCATCAGAGTTTGGATCCAACTTGTTAAAAACTTGATGCACAGCTCCAATTAATCTTGGATCTTCACCAAGTCCTTCTCGATATTGGAATCTTGGATTCAAGTAATATGCTATAATATTGATAAAATTTATTAGGAACTCAAAATATCATGTGAGTTATAAAAAAATAAAATAGTTGGTACCTGCAGTGTGTAGTGGATGAGAAAGTGTACGATCCCACCTAGATTCAATAATCTCCAACACCCACTGTGATCCTCTTATGCATTGGACCTTTTCTTTCATAACATGGAACAAATGGTACAAAATTGGCATAGTTGGAACTACCTTAGTGTCCACCACTCGGAGAATATTATATAACGGCTCATAAATAGACACCACATGTTGTACATGATCCCAGAATATGTGATCAAGAACTTGTTTTTCTAATGTTTTGCCCAAATTTGATCGACTTAGCCGGTTTGCTGACCACTCATCACTAGTAAACAATTGTTTCAGGCCAGACTTTTTCTTCAAAAGACTATCCAATGCAATATAATTAGTTGCAAAACGTGTAGCTCCTGGTCGCACTAGATCTCCTTGGCATATCTCTCGCATTAATGCAAGTAACCAACCATGATTGTAAATGTAGTTGGTTAATTGTCTAGCCTTAACAATCACATCTGCAATACTGCTTCTTTTCCCAATATCTTCAAATATCAAGTCGATGCAATGTGCAGCACATGGTGTCCAATACAACTTATACCTCTCCATAAGTTTCTTTCCAGCTTTCACATAAGCAGATCCATTATCAGTGACAACTTGCACCACATTGTCTTTTCCAACCTCCAACACAACTTCTTTTAACAACCCGTAAATGTACTGATGATCCTTAATCTTGTTAGATGCATCAACTGACTTAAGGAAAACAGTTCTGCCCTTATAGTAGACCATGAAATTAATGATTGACAATTTTGTTGGTCCTGTCCATCCATCTGCCATGATTGTGCATCCATATGTGCTCCATTTCTCCTTTTGGTTGTCAACGTACTCCTTCATTTCTTTTTCCTCCATATCAAGATATTTATTTTTTATCTCGTATGCAGTTGGAATGGGCACCCCCAAACCTACTTGTTGTGCACCAGCGATCATATTTTTTAAGTGATGAGAGGATGCTTTGTTGGGTGGAAGATTGTCGTAAATAAAAAATTTACTCACCAATCTTCCAAGTTTTTCTTTCACATTGCCACCAGAAAACATATTTTTGATCCTCTTTTGTTTTGCACCTTGTGATTTATATAAAGACGGTGCAGGTGCACGATCATAATTTGATTCTCGAACACTTTTTGTTCGTCAGAACTGGGATGATGGGCCACCAATATCTTTACTCGTCGAACCACCTCTTTTATTAGTAGCAAAACTATGCATCTGCTGTCTTTCCCACTCAGTTGCTTTGGAAGCTCTAGCAGCAGCACGATATGCTTTTCGATCAGAAGGATCAATGTCATCATGATACATTATCATATCATCCTCACCATCACTATCATCATCTTCATCATATAACCCTTTCCGTAATTCTACTCTAATATCATCCATTTTAGCAGCTTTTTTCTGTTTTGCACATTCTTTTTCTTTAAACAAACAAGACATCTCCTTTTTAACTTCAGGAGGCACATTTTCACATGGACGCGTATTCTTGTTTGGATCACTGTGGCTCAGATGGTACTTGAAGCGAGTAATACCTCCACTCTTAATTAGAAGTCCACAAAATTTACAAATAGTACTATGTCTATTGCCTGGTACTTTATCACAGTATCTCCATGCAGGATCATATCCACCACTACCACCTTCAGTTGCCATTTTTTTACTGGAGCTGAAAGTTTGAATATTTTTTTTTGTTATAAAAAAATACTTACTGCTAATCTTCTAAATAAAGATTTTTTACCCTAAAAAGTGAAGGTTACTTTGCATTGTTGTATCTTCATTTTTCAGTGCAAACAACCTTCACTTTATAAAAATACAATTAAACTGAGAACTACTATGGAATATGACATAAATATTAGAACTACAAACATGCATGCACTGTCCCATTATGAAATGATTGCATTATTGTCGATATGTTATAAATATTCAAAATTAATTAGCTTGATTATATATGACGCTATAATCAATAAAAAAGTGGAACAAACAATTATAACTATGATTTATTTTTTATGAATTATAACAAAATTTCCAAGTTATTAGTATATTTTTCATGTTTGATCAAAACAAAAATTAAAATTCGTCTCATATTCCTACATCTTACTTTCATAAATTGATACTTAATAATATAAGAATATTTACATAATTAAACAAATTGCAAGTACAAAAAATTAAGAAATACATATTTTAAAGAAAACCAATGAGTATTCGTATAAATCAATTAAATTACCTTGATGATGCCTTACAAAATAAGCTTGTTGATAGTTGATACCAATAGTTGTGATTCAGTAGCTAAATCCCCTCAATCTACCAAAATGAGAAAATAATAGAAAAATGAGAAGAAAAATATATCTACAAATAACGAAAGTAAATATATGAATGAAGAAACTTACATAAATAAGAGGAGAAAAAATATTTTCTCTGTAATTAGCAAGGATGAAGAAAATTGGCAGAATTTGGCTACTGAATGGAACTTGGGAAGATTACGGAAGAAATTATGTAATATATAAATTGCTACTCTGAATTTGAATTATTGTGAAAGAATAAAAAAAAAAAAAAAAAAAAAGTACAAAAGCTGCCTGCCTAGTCCCCTATGAAGATTGGAAGCATGCGTGAAGCCTGAAGGCTTTAAATTGTTTAATGATATGTTGTACACTTTATACCTCCATTCAGAGTACCAGCCTTATCAGTAGTCCAAGTAATTATTATGTTTCTGAAATGTTGAAAATATCTCAGGCTTTAAGCCACGAAAAAAAAAAAAATTCGAACCGACATTTTGGCGATATTTTCAACCGACACACGATATATTGCCGATACTATCGGCGATATATTGGAAAATCACAACGTAGCGTAATCGATACCGATATTTTACCGATACGATACCGATACGGACCGATATTTTACCGATATTTTGTAAAAAAATTCGTTCCCCCTAAATTTCGTATCGGTTGCACGGGTTTGGCCGATATATCGCGATTTTTTCAACATTGATTATATCTCAATCATATTTATTTAAGCATAACAAATATAATTTCGTAAATAGAAGCCGGAAATACAAGAAGAAGAATAAAGTCAAGAATACAGAATCCCAATTTAGGACGTAGAACGTAGGCAATTAAATATTTTATTATTATAATTCTTGACTGTTGTTTTAAGCAATTTTAAACTACGTATTTATATATATTATCGTTTCATTAGAGGATCTTCAAGTTGGTTTTCGTGACCTGTAACATCAATACACAAACAAGACAAAGACAAGAACAAAAGAAAGTAGTTTTTTATGTGTTCAAATTCCACTTCATGTCCACATTCCCCAGATATACGATATTTTGTCTTAGGAGCCTTTGTGTTTCTCTTGAAAACTTCAGTCCTATATATTGCTCAATGCTCCAATTACTTCTCAAAACACAACCACTTTACTCAACGATTTCTTGTAAACAAGCATGGAGCTGGACATCTTACCCTACATTCTCCCTCTTATACTTCTTCCTTTCTCTCTCTATCTCATCTCATTTCTTCGTCATAAAAAGGGCTCCGTCGACGACTGGAAAAACCTGCCTCCCGGCTCAAAGGGGTGGCCAATGCTGGGAGAAAACATGGAGTTTGCTCTCTTAGGCCCTCAGAAATTCGTCAAAGACAGAATGCAAAAGTACTCCCCTGATGTATTCCGAACCTCATTGTTAGGCGAAAAAATGGCAATATTTTGCGGTGCACAAGGCAACAAGTTCCTCTTCATGAATGACAACAAACTCCTCACCTCCTGGTGGCCACAATCAATGAAGAAGGCCTTGTTGTTCCCTGAATTCGTCGAAAGCAACTTGAAGGAAGTATCGGCCCTAAAGCGCAGCTTCCACCACGACATTCTCAAGCCGGAGGCCTTAAAGCAGTACATACCGGTGATGGACGCATTGGCCCGTGAGCATTTGGACAGTGATTGGAAGCCCAATTCTGTGGTGAAGGTTTTGGGGTTGTCCAAGAAGTACACCTTTGAGTTGGCTTGTAGATTGTTTCTAAGTGTGGTTGATCCTGATCACATCAAAAAGTTATCCGATCCTTTCACTCTTGTGACTAATGGGATGTTTTCGGTGCCAATAGATTTCCCAGGAACGGCCTACAATGGCGCGATCAAAGGAGGACGGATGGTGCGCGAAGAACTGATGAGGATAATCAAGGAGAGGAGGAAGGAGTTGACGGAGAAGAACGAGAGCGAGGGACGAGACTTGCTGTCGAAAATGCTGCTTGTTACGGATGAAGATGGACAGTTTTTGAGTGAAATGGAGATTTCGAACAATATTATTGGCTTGCTTGTGGCTAGCTTTGAGACAACTAGCTCTGCAGTCACTGCTGTTATGAACTATCTTGCTGAACTTCCCCACATTTACAATGAGGTTCTCAAAGGTACGATTCAAGAATACTTCTCCATGGTCCCATAAAAACGAGTCATCTTTCTCAAGAGTACAACTCGTCATTTTTTTTCAATTAGATGAAAATCAACCTTTTAAAAATCATAAATTCACATTTATATGATTTTTTTTATTCGTTGATCTGAGCTATCCAATCATTATCTTACAGAACAAATGGAGATTGCAAAATCAAAAGGCCCCAATGAGCTATTGACATGGGAAGACATCGAAAAGATGAAGTACTCGTGGAATGTAGCGCGTGAATCGCTACGGCTAACACCTCCTGCACAAGGAGCATTCAGAGAAACCACAACTGACTTCACCTATGCTGGTTTCACCATTCCTAAAGGATGGAAGGTATACACACATACTTATTATGTCCCATTAGTCCTTTCGAATACACTTCTTCATTCTATCCAACATAATTTTGGATAATGTGCAGACATTTTGGACGGTTCATTCGTCGCACAAGAATCCAAATTACTTCCCAGAACCGGAGAAGTTCGATCCATCAAGATTCGAGGGGAGCGGGCCGGCACCGTACACGTTCGTGCCGTTCGGAGGGGGGCCAAGAATGTGTCCCGGAAAAGAGTATGCAAGGCTGGAAGTGTTGGTTTTCATGCACAATGTGGTGAGAAGGTTCAGGCTTGAAAAGGCTATCCCTAATGAGAAGATTGTTTTCCATGCTTCTCCCACACCGGTTCACGGCCTTCCGGTCCACCTCCATCCCCATCAACAATGATTCCCTCTTCAGATTCTGAACTGCTTTATGTATAACATGTTTCATCCCTATTATATTTCTTGTTGTCTGATTTTGTTTTCCAATAATCTGCTGTAGCAGAGCTCAGAATGTAATCAAAAGTATAAGGAATTCAGCTCTTTGTTCTAGTGCCATTTTATTACGTCCCAAAATAAAACTCTCACCTAGAATTTTAGAGATGTTTCAAAATTGGAAATCCGCAGATCAGTAGCCCAAATTTTAGAATTGTTTCTTTCGATATATTTATGTTCAGGGTTTATAAAAAGGAAATTGAAATGCCAAAGAAAAGCTACTAGAAAGATCTCTCATTTGGTGGTTAACCCTACAATCTCTGCGCATTGCTCCATGAACGTACAATATCAGCTCCTTAGTTTCTCTGTTCTTCAGTTATTCCAGTTTTTTTTTTTTTTTTTTCCCTAGAGTCAATTGATTTTCAAGGTTTCTCTCTCGCGCGCTGACCTTTCCAGTTTCATTCCCCTTGTCCGTTGCTTTTGCTGATTGTTATGGTTGAATATTTTGGTCCTTTTTGTTTTTTTTTTTTTTTTTCAGCCACATTTCAGTTCGCAAGTCTGGATTTTTTTTGTTGTTGTTCGTAGCCTGTGATTGAGCTGTGAATTGCTCCTCTCAAGTATGGGGAGGAAGAAGAAAACATCTCGGCAGGCATTGAAACTCGTAGAAGCAACGCCCGGAAGCTCCAGCAGCTCGCAAGCTGACAAACATCTTCCAATAGAGCATGGGTTTGGCGTTGGCGTTTTTGAACTCTCTGTGCCATCTGTCAGTACTCTGAACATAACACCCATTGTGTCCGGTGAACCGAGGGGAAAGGGTAAGGATACAGGAATGGGCGATTCAGATAAAGGTGGGAGGGGGAAGAGCATTCTTGGTGATGCAAGGAAGGTGCTTGGTGAAAGGCCAGCATTCCGTTACCTGAATTTGGATGGTGTGAGTCCTTGGTGGGGCTTCTTTCTGTTCGGCTATTTTCCTCATCGTTTCTATGAAAAAAAACTGCTTAAATTCTGCAATTCATGGAATGTGAAATATCTGTACCATCCTCACTCGAGTGGATTATTGGTTTTTGGGTTTGAGAATAAACAAGACATGAACACTGCTTTGAAGAGAAGCACTCATTATCCGCATGGAGATTTATGCTTGATGGAATTGCCTCGTTGTTTTGAATTCCAATATTATAGAATGAACATGATGCCTTTATGGATCAACCTTCCATGCCTTCCTCAAGAGTGTTGGCCTGAGAGACCTCTTTCCAGGATTGTTTCCATGGTCGGAAATCCCATTGGTCCGGATACATACACCAAAACCACCAAAAAAAGGGGGGGAAAAGCGTATGCAAGATTTCTAGTTGTAGTGGATGTTGCAAAAGAGTTGGTCCGTAGGGTACAATTTAAGCTTCCTAATGGCGAAATGTATGTGCAAGAGGTTGTATATGAGTTTGAAACGAAGTACTGTGATTCATGTGAAATGTTTGGTCATCTTCGTGTTGCTTGTCCCATGCAAAACCAGCACGTTGAGCACTTAGCACACAAGGTAGCCTCCATTGCTGTTGACACCAGGAAGAAGAAATCCAAAGAGGAGCAATCAGACCACTGTTCTAACTCAACTATGGTTGAAGGGAAGAACGGTGAAACAATGGTGAAGAAATCCAAAGGGAAATCGGTCATTCAGGCAGAAGCAGAAGCGTGAAAGGCTCGGCTCATGAAGATTGCATCATGGAACTGAATTCTTCTCGTATATGATTTAACTAATGAACTACCAAATTTGCAGCATTCTGAGATTTTTTTACAAGTTTATGCATTCAATTTTTTTTTTTTTTTCGCTTGATTCTTAATGGAACACTGATGTATCAAGCCTGCTTTTGAGTACTAGCTCAAGTGCTAATAAAGAACAAACGTAGAGGGGTCCCTATATTGCCAAACTATGAATACAATTTTTTCAAAATGATAAAAAGATAAGGTGTCATTAATATAGTTGGATCTTTTCCGAGAACACACAAATCATGTGATTTGTTTAGGATCAGTTCTTGTGAACCTAAAAAAAGGGGATCAAACTAGTAAATCATCTATAAATAGGTGAGTTCTTACATGCAAGAACCTTCCAACCCAGAAATTCGGCATCGTTGTGTCTCAAGTTCCCTAAGCATGAAGCTCCTGTTGGTTTTGACGATAGCCCTTTTATTCATACAGGTAAGTTTTGACAATAGATCTTACAGACATGGTAATTATTTGCAAATAATGGATTTACTTAGTTTCCTTTTCAGACTTTTGTGGAGGCAAAGTCAGTCAGGGGTGCTACAGAACCTTCTCCTCAGGTACGAATCTCTCTCTCTCTCTCCTACTCAAGATTAAGCTTGCAACATTTAAAGCTCATATACAACCTTTTTTATTTTTAATCCAGGAGGATGCTGGAGAACATTTAGAAATCTTTCAAACAATAAGTAACTCATAAATTCTTCCTTGCACTAATTTTTGTGTGTGTAATTATTCTCTTGAAAATGGAAGCTTGAAACACCCGTAGTGAAGTGTGCAAAAACTGTGATACAGATTGCAGCTATGAATGCTCGAGGAGATGCAGCAAGGCATCGAGGAGGAAGATATGCCTTCGAGCATGCAAAAGCTGTTGCGCGAGGTGCCACTGTGTGCCCCCAGGAACCTACGGCAACAAAGACCTTTGTCCCTGCTATGCCAATTTGAAAACTCATGGAAACAAGCCCAAGTGCCCTTAATATTGTTCCTGGACTTCTTGAATTTACATATTCCGAGTTGAATAAATATATGGAGTAATTGCATAAGAAAATATGATTTTTTTATAAAATTTATATTCAAATTACGAAATTTTAATTTTTGCAATTTCAAGTACCACCGTTCCAATTTTTGTAATCCAAAGCACATTACAGTTTTATGTTAAATTTTTTTATGCTTAGTTTTAAATTATTATTGTTGTTGTTGTTGTTGTTATACTTTCTATGAAGCGATATATAAGTATATTATTTATATTAAATATGAAATCATGGTAAAAACATGTAAGAAATAAAGTTTATATATTTTATGTTATATATGCAAAAATTGTAATAATATAGTACTAATAAATATGTGTTTATACTTTTAATTTAATTTAATGTTTGATCATGTACCAATAAATAAATTAATATATCACATTTATAAATTAATTATAATTAAATTTAAAATTGATGTATTTTATTTAATCGTAATCTTGGCTTCATACATTCAAGTAGACCAACTAGAAAAAGTATAACAGCAGCAGCAACAACAACAATAATAATAATAATAATAATTATTATTATTTAAGCTAAATATATAAAACAAATCAACATAAAATTGTCATGTGCTTTGAATTGTAAAAATTAAAAAAGTGGTGCTTGAAATTACAAAAAACAAAAAATTATAATTTAAATACAAATTTTATTAAAAAATGTGATTTTTATGCAATTAACCCTAAACATATATTGATATTGAAATTTTGGGTATTTTAGTACTGTTAGGCAGTAAAGTTAGAAATACAAAGTTTATTTGGAAAATAGATAATCTTAAAAAAATGTCGTTTGATTATTTGTGATTAAGATAATGTTGATTTGACTATATTAATTATAACAATGCATTTTTGAAGTTGTCAATTTTAAAATTGTTGTAAAAGCTATTAGTATTTTAGCACAAGTTAATTATTCGACAATCTATGTTGAACGAAATGTCTATTAAATAATCGCCTAACCTTCCAATCTCTCTCAGTTCTTAATTACATTTTTCTAGAAATTAATTGCTACTCTCATAGATTCCTACGCTGATATAGAGCTAGAGTTGCCTTCTACCCGATTTGAGAATTTTGTTGAAGGATCATTTTTCATGTGAACCCTAAAAGAAGGAGGGTAACTAAATATGATGTATATATAGGTATGCCCTACAATTCTAGGTTCCCCAACCCCCAAACATGATCAAACTCCTCTCAATTTTTATAATCTTCATATTTGAACTCGGGTTCTACAAAATAATCTTATTTCTAACATTTTCACTTTTCAGGCTTTGGTGGAGGCAAAATCAGTCCTTCCTCATGCCAACTCTATTTCTCGACGATGTCCAGCAAGACATCGACGAAACAATTTTGGAATCTTTTAAATTGCAGAAATTGTTACACATGGTGCACCTGTCAGCTGCCGCCATCTTACGGCGACAAGAATAGCTGCCCCTGCTCGGGATTCATCAAAACAATCCAAAGCAGGGGCGAGCCAGATTGAATTAATTGAGAGGCCGAAGAGAATTAAAACATTTAATGTAAATATGGTAATTATATAAGGTGAGGTGTTTGAATAAAAATGGCATTGTATCATTTTGGTGCCTCTTAATTCTAGCTTGGATACATAATTGTCTTTTATATTGTATCTATTTTAATTTCATATTTTATTTTATTTATGATTAGGGAGGCTCCATAATTCTTATTTATTTATTTGTTTATTAGCCTATCTGACAACTCTTAGTGTATGTGTGTGTATATTTTAAAAATTCAAATAAATTGATTTTAGTTTGAATAAGATTTTAAATTTGAGAGCTTTATTACATGAATATTTTTGTTTAAAATTGATTAACTTCAAATTATATTATAACTATATTAAATTTTGTTTTTAAGATATATTACAAAATTACGAAGCACACAATTAGATATGAACACGGTTTTGATTCCAAATCAGAACCGGCGATCAACGGTTCGATTTAACCGTTAATTTAGTTTTGGTTTGGAATCGAAACCAGAACCTAGCCGGTTTGGTTCCAGTTTCAGGATCTCCGGTTCCTGGAACCGACGGTTTCGGTTTCAAAAACGTCGATTTTGATTAAAAATCAACGGTTTCAGTTCAAAATCGTCGGTTCCAATTATGAATTTGTAAAAAAGAAAAAAATGGGAACCGGAACCATAAAACCGGCAGTTTCGAAATCGGCTATTTATCAGTTCGATTTCGATTCCGCCCCTTCAGTTCCAAAAATCAACGATTTTGAAACCGAAACTAAAACCGACAAAAGTGTTCGTCCATGCCCATGTCTACGCACAATAATATTAATTTTATATTACAATACAAATGTAACTTAGAATAATATCTTCAGCATGTGATTAGACACACAATAAACTAAGATCCGATTTACTACAAAACTCAACTAGATTGAAACATTTGTCTTAATCTCCAAAATTTAGTGATATAATGTAATTTTAGGTATTTTAAACTGTATTACGAATATGAAAATGAGTAAAATTGAGTTAACCAAATCATACCATTTTTACATACAAAATCCGTCATATTATTTTCCAATATTAATCTCAAGTAATTCCTTATTAAATTAGTCAAAGTTGAGGACTATATTCTACTTATTTTTCATCTATAGTTTAAATATAATTTTTAGTCCATTTTTAATTCCTAAAAAAATATTATTTTGAAAACTAATGTGTCAACTTTTGATTGGTTTTTCTCTTTAATTCATTAAAATATAAATATTTTATTTATTTATACTCAACTTTATACATATGATATATTAATTAATTATTTTTCATAATCTTTAATTTTATACTCATCTATAATAATAATAATAATAATAATAATAATAATAATAATAATAATAATAATAATAGTGATAATAAATTAACTGTTTTCATATTTGTTATTATCATTTTTCCGCCCATTTTTCTTTCCATAAATGGAAAGACGAATTTTTAGGAAATGTAGTTATGTTGCTAACCAATAAACATTTATTTTAATTTTTTATATTTTTATTAGTTAATATTGGTAATGTTACTAATTTTATCAAAACTAATAAAAAAATTCATATATCTTCTTAATTATTTGATTTTAACAAATCAATTATAAATTTGTGGCAGATTCGATGTTATATATACTAATAAATAATGTTCACATTGATATACCAGATTTTATTCAATTTTCTTGATTTCAAAAGAAAAACTATATATTTTGGCAATTTGATGATTGTACTTTATAAATAAAATTAATTAATATTCACATATGATTTTATATATAATATTATATCCTTATTATAATCATGGTACATATATAAATAATTGAACATAATTATATATATATATATATTTCTTTTTTTTAAATATTAATATTATGTATTTCTGAAATTTAATAATATTATACTATAATAATATGTTTATGCATCGCACGAGAGAACATACTAGTATCATTTATATTAAAATGAGATCTTACATAAAAACTATAATTATTTTTGTTGATTATTTGATTTAGGTTTTGTTATTTATTGTATATTGGATTATTTGGATTGAATTTTTGAGTAACAAATAAATATTCACTTACAAGTTTTTATAAAACATGTTAAATAATTAATTTTTTATACAACTAATCAATTACTATAGAAGCAATAATTTTATTTTCAGATTTGAGATGGAGGAAATATAAACTTTTATACAAAATTATATTTTTACATGTCATTATCAGTAAAATAATAAAATATTTTGGATATTTTTTAATATTCTTAAATATTGTTTATCTCAATATTTTATGATAAATATATTTTATTTTTAAATATATTACAAACTTTACATCAAGATGGAGGGAATATATATATTTTTATATAAAATTATATTTTTACATGTCTTTACGAGTAAATAAAATATTTTAAATATTTTTAAATACTATTTAACTCAAAAATATATTATAAAAATATTTTATTTTATTTACAAATATATTACAAACTTTACACCCCCACAAGAGCAATATTAGCATAATCTAAAAGTGCTTCCAAATGATAAAACATAGAATTGTTATTTCAAAAATGAAAAAAAGAGAAAAAAAAGAATATAATTTGCATTATTGCTAAAGACATCCTAATAAAACCAAAAATGATGTAACTAAATATGTAATTGATAAAAATAGTAATTTATATATTAAAAACCCTCTCTCAAAAAGAAGAAAATAAAAATAAAAATAAAAACCCACTCTCGCTCCTGTCTTCTCAGTTCTCACTGCAACCTCGTCGTGAAAGAAAACCTCTCCGGGAAGCTTCCCGAATTTCTCCGATTGTCCGTACTAATAGTTATATCACCAGTATACCCTTCAAAATTCACTTAATTCCAATCGTAAACCCTGCCGGAGCTGGATATACGTACACACATTGTGTATATACATCAGATAATGCGCGGATGGCTCAGTACAGGCAATCCGGCGGCGGCGGCGGTAATGGGTCAAGAAACGGTGTCGTTTCAGATCACGTGTCAGTGAGCGTCCGCGGTGGTTCGAGGCAGTTCCACCACCGGCGATCGAAGGGGCCACCCGCTTATAAGATTTCAATCGGATTTTGCGTGTTGATACTTTCTCTCATTTTATCGATCTCTGCTTTTTTCTATTTCGCGTTGCAAATTAAAGGTAAGCCGTATGCAAGTAATGGCCTTATGTACTATGTGGACTTTGGGAGTTTCTGTTAAAGTTCATATCTTTTCGGTTGTCTGTGAGCTTGTTCAATGGAATATTTTTTGATTGCTTGATTGTTCGAAGATACATCAACGGGGCACAGACTATAGGAATAACCTTACATTTGAAGTGGTTGATTGCTGGTAAAGATAGTAGTTTTGAACTGCGGCATTATTTTTGGTGGATAAATTTGTTCGTGTAAATAAATTTGTGTCTTGGAGTGCTTATTAGGTTATTGAAAGTGATTTTGGTTTTGATTCTTTAACTTGATGTCATAGAGAATTAAATGTCTACACTTTTGGTCAACTGTAGAGTATGTGTAAAATTTTCTTGAGTTATGAAACATGTGCAAAACAGCTCCTATGAACCCTTGTGTTTCAGTTAAGTGAAAACTATAAACCTAATTGATCTTTTGAATTCTCCCCTATGACTTGTATAGGTCTTGGAAATATTTGGAAATGTGTATGGGTAAGATCCTAAGCATGTTATACCTGAATAAAAACTGTGGTGCTAATATATTGCTAATCAAGAGCTTGTCGTACTTCTGGTTAACTGTTCCTAGTTTCTTCGAATGGTGTCTGGCTATTTGGGTGGATATTACCCTTCAATTTTATGGAAAACGAATTCAGATTTTGAAAGGGAATGTTTTTAACTCAGGTCACAATTATGCTTTGTGGCTCAAGTTCTAGAGCTTTTTGTTGGCCCACTTATTGTAAGTGCTTGATTTAGATATTTTCTATCCTTTTTTTTCTTCTTTTAGGAGTGGAAATAAATAAACACCAGACTCCAGATGATGACATGGGTAATGATTCAGATTTTCTCATGGATGTGACACGCATACAGAAATCTAGGGAGCTCAAATTTGGCCATGGTTCAGTTGCTCATGGACGGGATTCACGGGACTGGGACAAGGATGATAGAAGAAGAGACGAAGACTACAGTGAGGAGGAACAGGAGCGAGCCCGTGATGGTACTATGGGTAAGGTTCACACTATCATGAAAAATGAAGGTAGAAAATCTAATAATGATCGCTCTCATGATGGCTTGGGTCACCGAGGAAATGGCTTGTACAATGAGGCTGGGCGCAATGAACTGAAAATGTATGAGGCAGAATATGAGGCCTCTTTGAAGAACACTGAAGAGTCTGATTTGCATGATAATAGGAACCAGCGACCCCGGGATATTGCCAGGATGGAACATAGAGAAATAGATGATACTGATGAATATGATGATGGTATCGACTTACAAGATGATCAAATGGAAGAAGGTGATGATGTTGGACGGGATGACGAGGAACTTCTTATTGCCACTAAATCCCATATTAGTGGCACTGGGGATGCTGCTCTTGTACATCATGCTAGAAGTAAGACTCAGAACACTGAGGAGGAGGCTGACAATGTTTCTGCTGATTTGTACAACAAGGAGTCTCTTTCAGATTCCCAGCACGTGAAGGTCAAGGCAATTCCTGAGCATGCCAATTCTGCAGAAGGCCAGCCTGTCAGAAGGCAAATTCCTGAAAAGCGGTCGGGTTCAAAAAAGAAGTCCAGGGGTCGAAAATTCTCGGGTAATCATCTGATTTCCTAGTAAGTTGGTTACTTTTTCTTTACAGCCTGGCTAGTCTATTCATTGACCAGTTTTTGGTGCCACAAGAATTAAACAATGAGCCATTCTGCTACTAAACTTGAGAATGAACATCTAAAATTCCTACTTTCAATTTACATATTTCCATTAAGGCTGTGAACGATGTTCCAGGAATAGTATTTGGCTTCTATTCAATTCTATGAATCACAGTATAATATTTTGTCTCGCCTAATTTTGAAGTTGATTCCATTAATCATTCTGATGCAAAACATAACGTAAATAATATAACACATATGATGCATTATAGGTATTTGGCATTTGTCTTAGCAGTACAAGTTTTAAACCTTCCACTCAGTAATATATTTGATGGTACTTTCTGCTCAATATAGTTTTCATTATTAACTTACGTACAAAAAAAAAAAAAAAAAAAAAAAAAAAAAAAAAAAAGAAGGAACTTCTAAATGGATGAATGCATGTTAAGATACATAAGAATGAATTTAGTTCCTTTTTTCTCTTTTGTTCACATGTCTGTTCTTGGTTTGGATTGAATGCTGGGACTCTGCGGTTTTAGGTTCTTGTGAGATGAAAATTTCAAATTCCAGTGCACTACTTGTGGAGCCTTTAGAGAGTCCGAAATTTTCAAGATTCTCATTGCAATACACACAGAGAGAAGACAAGTCCACTGAAGATGAAAAATGGGAGCCTAGATTTGCTGGACATCAGAGTCTCACAGAAAGGGAAGAATCTTTCAATGCCCGTGATCAGAAAATTAATTGTGGGTTTGTGAAAGGTCCTAAAGGGTCACCAAGTACAGGATTTGACTTAGCTGAAGATGATGCAAAATACATTAGTAGTTGCCACATTGCTGTTATGTCTTGCATCTTTGGTAATTCGGATCGCCTGAGGTCACCAATCGGTAAAACAGTATGATTCTGCACACCCTTCTCTTTTTTAGTCCATGATGTATTTAATCTGATTTCCATCATGGCATCATGTATGCACATACAACATTGGGTACTTAATTTTATCAAAGTTAAAGGTAATTTATAACTTGCTGTATTAGCATTTTTGAGACATCATGACTGAGCACTGTGACCAAACATTAAAATGTAAGTAGCATCTGCATTTGAATAGTTCCATAATAGTTTGTTTTTCCTCTGTGTTCCATCCTCATTTAATCACAGGAAGGATGATTCTTTACTTTTGAAGCTAAATCAGAAATACACAAGTGCATCTCTATTATCGATTGATTTGTTTGAACTACGTTTCCTTTCAGTACTATCTATAGGCATGCTATCAGCCAGTATCTGGTTCGTTTCATCAATGGAGCTGACAAAATTTGCTTTTGTATACCTTATCACTTCATAAACATAACATAAATGTACAGTTCTGAAGATAAATTTCTTAATGGAAGAGGGTCTTTTTCTGTTTTTGGTGGGGGATGGGGGCTCAATTTATCTCTAGCATTTCTATAATCAGTGGAGATAATAATTCTAGTGGTAGTGAATATTGATTAATGTTGGCACCATATAACTGGATTGGTCTAGTTACTTTTTAGGTGATCTTCATTACTATGTTCCAAGATATGCATATGGTTGACTAGAACTACTGTTCTTAACTAGATCTCACTACTTTTTCAAAATTTAGGTTTCTCGCATGTCAAGGAAAAATGTCTGTTTTGTCATGTTCATGGATGAAGTGACTTTACAAACTCTTTCATCGGAAGGTCAAATGCCTGATACGATGGGCTTTATTGGATTGTGGAAGATTGTGGTGGTGAGGAATCTTCCTTACACAGATATGCGGAGAGTGGGGAAGGTACCAAAATTTTTGGCACACCGACTTTTTCCTTCAGCCAGGTACAAAGCACAGCTAAAACTCGTTCATTATAGATCGCATGTTTATGCTTATTTTGCTTATTATATTCACACTTTCCAGTCCATTTAGTTTCTCTTCTATTGTATAGTTGTCATTTGATTTAGTCAATGCAATCCTATACTGTAGTTTCTGCCCAGCCCAAAATAGTGAATGATGTGCAGCCTATTTTATTCCGATGGACACAGTAATTGCTCTATCTATTTAAAATTAAGTTGCATACTAGATTGTAATTGTAGATTGTAATTTTTACCTTTAATGGATTGATTTTAAAGCAATGGCTTAATATGGCACACTTTTAAATAATAACACCCTTCTTGAATGTCCCGAATTTGCTTAAGAAAGTCTGGCATCAATTTCAATGTTTCATAGTTTTAAAAACTGACCGGAATGCAGGGAACTTGGGAAAATGATTTGCTAGACTTTTAAGGTCAATAGGGACACCTCCACAGTAGTATTCAATATAATATAGTAACTGCTTGTTAGTTATTATTGTGTGCCCACATAAGTGGAATCCAAGGGATGAGTTCAACGAACTGCAGTTTTCAGGATAATTTCTTTCGAATGGCATAGACTGTTCAGACCTGACTTTTTACCCTTACATTCTTTCTGTACTTGAGGATTTTCTTCTGTGCGAGATCTGTATGCCTTATCATTGCTTAGTGATAATTAACTCTCAGCATTTGTATTAAGCATGCTCATTCTGCATATTATTTCAGGTACTCAATTTGGTTGGACAGCAAACTTCGTCTCCAACTTGATCCATTGCTTATATTGGAATATTTCCTCTGGAGAAAAGGTTATGAATATGCTATTTCAAATCACTATGATCGCCATTGTTTGTGGGAAGAGGTTGCCCAGAATAAGAAGCTGAACAAGTACAACCATAGTGTCATAGATGAACAATTTACATTCTATCAAGAAGATGGGATGAGAAGATTTAATGCATTGGACCCTGGGAAGCTTTTACCAAGCAGTATGACTTCTCCACTCATCTTTACGAATCCTTTGGTTCATCATAATCTTTTGTCTGTATTTGACGTGTTAGGATTTTGGCAGATGTACCTGAAGGGTCTTTCATTGTCAGGGCTCATACACCAATGTCAAACTTGTTCTCTTGCCTTTGGTTTAATGAGGTTGATCGGTTTACCCCACGTGACCAGCTGAGTTTTGCTTATACGTATCACAAATTGAGAAGGACAAATCCCGAGAAACCCTTCTATCTCAATATGTTCAAGGTTCATTTTTGTAGTCTACCCCTGAATTATTCTGAGCAAGATAACTTTTTTAGCCCCTTAACTTCTCTGTAAAAGTGTTTTTGTTGAACCAATATTATCCGTGTTTCAGGACTGTGAGAGGCGAAAGATTGCTAAATTGTACCATCATAGATCGGAGGAGAGGAGGAATGTCCCCAAACAAGACACAGAGTAGTTCTTTTTTTATGCTTAGCTTCATCAGATTAACTTGTTCATTCTTTTCTACCATATATGTCTTGATGCATAATTTGTCAAGTGGAGGATTTGGTAGCATACAGTGTAAATTTGCAACTTGCTATGAAGAATAATGAGGGCGCATTGGTTCCGTTAACACAATACAGGGAAGCAAAAGGTCAGTTTTGCTGGCTCCTCAAGATCGCTTGGAAGATAGAACAAAAAACCACAGAAATCACATTCTAAAGCCTCAATTCGATTCATTTAGTTCAATATATTGATTGTATAATGTCAGAAATGAAGCACCGTACCGATATCTTTGTACCAATATTTGTTGTGATGCCACCCGTTACAGTTTCTACACTATGTATTATTGTCCTCTTTAACGTGATAAAATTTTGGTGTTATTCAGAACGTTTCTATATATTTCCTTGCTGCATATATAATTTGTGCCATGATTTTTCTTCGTGTGATTTTGGATTCAAATATTTATTGTTATCTTCTCTCTCTCACCCGTTGGCCAATATAGTCTATGTTGCACTCAGTAGATTTCATCGGGTGTGTTAACTCCCGTTTTTTTGCGCACAAATACACAAATACCTATATGGATAAGTGTAGAAAAATGGTGGATATTGCACCTTTGTACTCCAATAAATGTAGCATTTACGACCCCTGATTACACCCAAAAACAGATATGCCAATCAGTTGTGTGGGTGTAATATGTTGATTAATCAAGATGAAGGACAACTCCAATAATTTAGTCCCATTTATAAAAAGGAGAAGCCCATTTTTGTCATAAACCAACCACCCTCATTAATAGTTTTCAATAAATAATGATTTGCAAAGATGAACAACTCCCTTTGTAATTTGCTATGCATTACAGCTTGAGTTAATTGTATCCAACTGACAGGTGACAGCTACTGGTAAATGATGGCATCTCAATCAATCAAAGACAAATAGAATCAGCCCCATGAAATGGACATTTTGCACCCACCCACATGGGTGTGTGTGATTGTGTGTGAAATGAACTATTCAACCAACATCTCTATAATATTTAAAATGTCATTTTTAGAAAATTAAGACAAAAACAATATAAGCCTATAAAATTACATATCTTGTCTCCATGTACAATTGCATGAGCTCCTGTCTTTTTTTATCAATCACACTCATCTGTAGGTAAGTTACACACCAGATAATCAAACACTCGAATAAGTTTAAATATAAAAGAAAAAAAAAAAGTTTTAAGAAAAATTATCGCCCTCTTCTTAGATAAAATAAAAGTCTGAAAAAAGAAAAATTGTAGTATGGAAAAATCAAACCAAACTCAAATTCAGCACGGCTCGTCGTTCATAAATCCATGAATTTCAGCTCGGACTATGAAAATGAAGAAAATTTTACGGTCCGGTCTACATGACGGTTATGGTAATATAACTCTACCATGATCTCTTCTTGATTGAACGATGAGAATTTTGCATGGAAAAGACTTTCTTCAAGACTTGGATGAATATTAAAATGCTTGGTTTCTTACCAGAAACCATGAGTCCATTTTTTTTCGACAACTTTAAGGCTTTAACACAGTTGATCTGCACCTCCCTCCCTGGTGAAGAAATGTCCGAATTCTGCGCCATTTTCCCACAGCTTTTTGCTGATTCTTCATTCAAATCTTCCCACAACATGTCCATTTTCTCTTCTTCTTCATCTCCATCATCCACTTCTTTACCCTTCAGTTTTTCTGGTTTTACGTGGCGGGAGGTTGGGGCAGACGGGATCGGGGTGGGAGTGGGGGAGGGGGAGCACTGCCAGAGAGGCGGTGAGTCGATGGATTGTGGTGGTGAATCGGTGGTGGTGGCAGGGAAACTGAAGTCTTCTTCTGCAGCAGCCATGAGTTTGTTTTCTTGGCCTTTGTAATAAAGGGGTAGGAAGGGGGGTGGGGGTGGGGTGGGGTGGTGGTTGGGGGTGGAAGGTATGGTGGTTGATTGTGTCTAAAAGTTTTAGTTCAACAGCTACAACTTATGGCACTAATAATTTGTCTTTGTCAAGGTTACAAGGACATTATCTGGACCTACCAAAGTTCAAGTTTTAGGACAATGTAATAATAAGTTGTTGCTAAATTTGTTTTTGTTTTTAAATATGTTTTATTTGTCAATTTACACAAGGACAAACACTAAAACAAGTATTTTTAGCATTTCATCTGCTAATTTACTATGTTCAGAGGTGGCTCTTCCCTTACTTCCTCAGTTCCTTTCCAAAGATAACTGGAAAATTGATGGGGTGTAACTGCCAGAGCCATCTTGCGCCTCCACAAGATCGGGCTTTACGAAACCCGGAGTCATGGCCCGAAGAAGTACATCAAGAACTAGTTTTTTAACATCATAAACTAAGTCATCCTAACAATCTGCAAATGTTTGCAGGCCTGTCCCTGCTACTTAGCCATGTTCTTATGTTGTCTCGTGTCTTGGGAAAAGACGAAGAACAACATTAATTTACAGAATTTTTGAGGTAACATCAAGCATATATAGTGTTAAGTTTACTTACCATTATTGAATTGATTATCGGTTTTTTTACTGCAACCGTTCTTGGATCGATAATAATCATAATATTAGGGTGACCTGCTAAAGTATTAAGGTTACACACTCTTGTATAGGTCATGTATAATTTGAGGTTGGAAACTGTTAACAGACTTTGACAAGACTACACAGCAGTTCTTGGTACAGGGTATGCTCGTCTTGACTGGAAGTTTCGCCTTGTAAATTAGTTGACTCAGGGTTGTTGATGCATTCATCTTCATATTCTGTTGTTTCGCCTTCTAATTTGGAAATATTGTTGATTGAAGGCCTAAGGTATAGCTAATGTTCGTTGCAGGTAGCCATTGGTTCCCCTCAACAAGTGACTGCACCGTATACATACTAGCTTCGCCATAACTGAGGTTAACTTTTACTCCAATCCAATTAACTCTGTTAGCAGTTATAGCACCTTCTCCCCTGTTATCATACTCAGCCAAGAAAATGGTGTTTGGTGGCGGTGGGGCCCCATCGACCTCGTTCCAAAGCCTCCATCCTCTAGGATCGATCAAGCCAAACATATAATTTTCCATGAACACAGTTGTGGAGTAGTTTGACCATGGCCTGCCCAAGAAAGTTTTGACCCCAGTGAGGTCTTCTGCTGGTTGGATTGTAGACATCTGTATGACGATGCCCGTTCTACATCTCTGGTCAGTCTTCTGGTGAGCCGTGATTGTGTTTTCTTGGCCTTGCAAGGGCTTCTTGACAAGTATAGTGCTGTTTTGTATAATGACAGCTGCATCCCCGAATATGAAGTCAATTGTTCCGTATATGTAGCACTCGCTGTAGAACTGGCGATTGGATTGAGCGTAGAGCGTGTCTTGGTAGCCATCTATACGACATCTGTAGAAAACGGATTGATCAGAAGTTGACAGTACTGCAACAGCTTGGTACATCTTAGCTCCTGCTGTGTTCAGAAACCCCATATCTCGAGCAATGAATCCTTGTCCTAATACAGCTGGTAAGAAAGACAAGAATATGTCAGATTGAATTACAATCTTAGAGCTTCTATTCATGTATTGTGGATCGAGATCCACCGTTATGCATAAAATACTATGCATGAAATGGCGCCGTTTCACTTTTTTTTTTTTTTTTTTTAAAGTTGGAAGAAAGAAAATCAGTTAGCTCGTAAGCTAATCAGTCAGTCAGCTCACGAGCTACCTAATCTCGGTTCTGGAAACGTGAGCTGCCTGACTGATCACTGGATCAGTTAGCTTACTTTCTAACTGATTTTAAGTGAAACGGAATTATTCAAACTTCACCCGTCATTTCCATAGCAGCATTGCTGTGTTTTATGCACGCCAAACGATCCGTATCCAAAAAACTGCAACGAACTTACATAAGGTGGCTGTGTAGTACGTTTGAAGTCCACCACCGTAGCTAAGATTGCCAGAAATTACAGTCTCATTCATCCCGTCGCCAAACATCATTACGTTCCATTGGTATTTCTTGATCTTCACATTCTCATAATAAACACCTTTCTTTACATAAATGACAAACCTCTCATTACTACAATTCGGAACAAGCTTAAGAGCATCAGATATATTCGAGTAGTTTCCTGATCCATCTTTTGCCACAACAACATTGGCATTTATCTCAGAATCTTGGAGGATTCTTCTATCCTCAGACGATAGCCAGTAAGGATTCTGATCATGCCTACGCCTAGAGGAATCCCCGTTACAGCTAGAACAACTGTCAATCAGTGACATGATCGCTCGACTGTCCCTAGTAACACGAATGGAACTCTTTAGTTTTTCGAAGACAAGACCTCTTACCTCATAAAATTGATCCTCAAATCCATTTAGGCAAGTCTGTAGATTGGCACCAGCTGCACACAGCCAAGTCTTTATGTTGTCTCGATTCTCAAGTGCACGTCCAGTCAAGGACAACGAGTTATTGAGATTATCCATTGCAAGAGAAAGAAGTTCCCTACAGCTCTGCAAAGCAGACAAGGCCAATCCATTGTTCGGCATACTGTCAGTGATAAGCTTCTCAATCGGTCCACCAACCACAAAGTCTAAGGATGCCGATGAGAGCCTATCCATGGTTGATGCAACCGAATTCTTGAGTATTTTTTTCGACCGAAAAAAAATTGATTCAGTCGTAGGATTAAGGTTGTTGCAACATGAATCAGGAGACAATGCAGCACCACAATCAAGAGATGCTGCAAGAGAATAGACTATAACGAGAGCCGCGGTGACACTGTAAGCTCTGTTGTAAGACATTGAGGCCGCAGAATTTTCCGTTCCAGTGTTTCATTTCTATATAGGAAGGCAGCACCTGATTCTTGGATTTAGAACATGTGATCTTACAATATAGGATTGCAATATTCTTGGCACTGATCACCATACTCCAGATTGGTTTATCATTACAGTCCATGTATTATCTTTGTACATTATTTCATTCAAAAGATCTGAAGAATTCCGACAGGGATTACACTCAGTCAAAGAGAATCCTAGGCACATTCTGTGGGAAGGCTTAATACAGAATTGGATTGTTCTCTTCATATTGTTTCCATTTCTCTTCTTGTTTTCGTCCAACGATTCCAGGTTTGGTTCTTGACCGATTTTATATGAACAAATGAGTGCAAAATCATTACATTTATGATCAACTGATGCTTATCATTACACGTTCAATCATTGATTACATGCATCAGAAAATCTGATTAAAAATGTATAAATGGTAAGAAATTTTTGAGACGGAAAAGAAATCATAAGAATATGGATGACAATTTGACCTATCACACCCTGTTTGGGCGACCCGACATGTCTTTTATATTATTTTCATATTAATATATATGTAATATAAGATATAATATCATGTACTTAAAAAATCTCATTGACATCAACATCTTTAAAAAGTGAATATAAATTTATAAACATATTTTTAATATTATTTATTATTTTTATTTGAAATTTTGAATTTATATAAAAATTTATAAATATTCTTAAGTACTACTATTATAATAATAAAAGTTCAAGTCGGAACGAGTCGGCCCGTCCGCCCCGCGGCCCATAGTGGGTCGACCCCACCTTGTTTGAGAATTGGGGGGGACCTAAATCTTTAAATATCCACCCCGACGTGCCCCATTGACATCCCTACATAAGACAAATTGTTATCTTTATTTTTTTTTTTTTCTGAATAAAGTTATAAAATTTCATTGAAATCCCGAGTTACGGACCAAAAAAAACTACTAAAAAACCATGGTTGAGTATTGCTTTAGACAACGATTAAATGGGTTGTCTAATTTTGTCTACACAGAATTTCAACATTCATGTAAAATTGCTCCACAAACAACAATACTTCACTAAATCTTACCACAACATATTCTCATGTGAAAATGACTTCTGAGACCAGTGTAGGTCCTAATAAGCCATCCCAGATATGTCATAATCTCATCTAAGCCTCCAACAATTCACAATTTGTACACAACTACTTATCATTTTCAAGAATCACTTCAATCAAGAAAAAAAAAAGATATTCAATGGCATCCTCAATGTTTCACCACGGAAAACTTAAGATTCTCATCATTGCTGCCATTGCCATCTCTGTTGCAGCAGAAGATGGAGACTGTAGCAAGCTCAAATCAGTCAAAGACACTTGCAAAGCCACGCTGTACCCCGATTTATGTTACAATACTCTTTTCCCTCTGATTGGTTCCAATGCTGACCCTCAGGCGATCTTCAAGCAATCAGCTGAAGTTGCTAAGGATGAAGTTTCTAAAGCATCAGTTTACTTTGCTGCCAAGGGAGAACTCGAACAAATTCTCATCAAGAGAATGCCTGACAACAAACTCGCCTTCTCAGCTCTGAAAGATTGTAGATTGTTGTGCTCTCTCGCATTATTCAACATTGATAACTCCCTGTCATCTGATCTTAAGTCTAAGGAGGCATACGATGACATACGCACGTGGTTGGGTTCTGTTGATGCAGATATGGAATCATGCAGGGATGAATTCCATGATATATCATCTGACGTGAGAAATCTTGTTGTTGGAAAGCTGAAGAAATCGAACGAGTATGCGCTTATCAGCCTTGAGATCATATGCAACATTGGCAGGTGTGCAGGCCTTTCAGCCATAGAAGCCAACAAGAATGGTTGATTTTGTAATAAGCTGTTTTTTCTCCAATGTTTTCACATAATTTATGCATTTGGGTGTTTTATGATGCTTGTAATAAAGGTATGACAATAATTATTGCTTGATTGTATATGTAGTTTTTGTGCTTTCGGATACAGATCCTCTGATGTGCATTAAACATGACGACAGTTGTTATAGTGTGTCGATTAGCTCATGAGCTAACTGACCGAGTAAGCTTACTCAAAATAGTTAATTGATTTTACGTGGTGTGTTTTATGCATAGCAGAGGATTTGGATCCATAGGATGTGTAGAAGATCTGAAAATTAGACTCGAACTGACATAATCTTGTTTATTTTACTAGCTGTACTCGAACAAGATTCATCGCTCGTGATATGAAATGACACAGAAGAACAGCTCGGATTCATCACAATCTTTCTTATTTCCTAAATCATCATCAATAGAAAACCAAGAAAAAGAAAAAACAGGAAGGAACAGAGTATCATTGACAGAAATGATGAGATTTCAAGCCTGTTTGCAAACATAAAAAAGTCTTATCACAAAATATGCATAAAATTGACTAGCCCAATTTTATTAGCCCAACTCGAACAAGGATTCATCCCACATCAATGGAGACTAATGGCTTCCTCAAACAAATGTTGGCCATGACTCAGGTCTTTAACCTCATGTGTAGCCTTTTCAATTTGCATTTCACTGTCTTCATTCACAGACATGTGTATCTTAAGAATATCTGGGGGTTGTTTTAATGTAATATATATGTGTAAAATAAGAAACGCGATATGAAAACCTGGTTGGGATCATCTATTCTATTTTGTGTTTCATCTCATGTTCCAACTTTATCAACATAAGTCGTGTGTTCATTGATGGTGTCATTCTATTCACGTAAAATGATTGTACTAACCAATAATTATGCAAATCGATGATTCAAGTGAATTAAAAAAAAAAAAGAAAAAAAAGAAAAAAAGAAAGGTCACCAGTTAAAGAAACACGGCCTATAAAGATCAGTGCACAGAATGAAGATGAAAACAAAGGATTGAACTGAACCTCATGAAACAGCAACTGCATATCAAGCAGAACCAAATCCATAAACTTGGGGCTCGATAGCCTCAAGAACAAAACAATCAATGTGCCCAGTAAATGACACGAAAACATCTAAACTAAGACATCATCCTAGGGGAGATTACCTATGTAACAATTTGAACTTGGACAAAACAAATTAAAATCTATTGGCCTCAATAAGGGGTCCAGCAAATTGCACACTTGAACCTAGGATGTCAGCTTCTTTAATTCTTCTCAAAAAAGGTCGCTCTTTGGAGCTTAACTAGACGATTTTATATGCGAATAAAAGCTTTGATCTCCCATGATGAGATGAATCTAAAATGTGAGATCTTTAGGATCCTCAATTATCTGAGCCAAGGTTTGCAAGAAAGCTGCTAGGTCAGCTCCATATATCACGCGATGATCTGCTGTCACATTTACCTGGATTTTTTAAGCCAGATTTAAGATTAACGGAGCAGCTTGGATTCCTCAGTTGAGAGAATGCATATAAAATTCAGAAAGAGAGAGAGAGAGAGAGAGAGAGAGTGCATATAAAGTATAAGGGAGACGTTATGAGCATGAACCCACCTGCATCTGAGTTTTCAGTCCAATTCGACCATCCTTAGTACCAACAAGACTGGGTTGAGAAGCTCCAACGGCCATAATTGCGCCCTAGAAAATGTAACATTAAGATGTTTTTTTGTGGCGATTAAATCAATGCAGATGTGATTTTGTAATGTAATATTTAACACTTACAGTTCCTGGTGGCAATATGGCATCAAAGCGATCAACTCCAAACATTCCAAGGTTAGATAGAGTAAAGGTGCCTGTGAAGCAATAAAATCAACCACAGTAAGCAGAAGTTTGAAGGAAGGAAAAAAACTGTGCAAAATCTATTTTCTTCTGTCATCAGTTCCTTTCTTGAAAAAATGGCTAATTGCAGTAGTTGCAAGCAAATATATAATCAAGTTACCTGTAGTATATTCATTAGGTTGGAGCTGCTTTGCTCGTGCCTTGTCAACTAACTCCTTCCACTTTCTTGACAATGAATATATGTCTATCTATATGAACAGAAAAACAAATTAAATGAGAAGCAGCAAGAGAATGGCAGAGAAAATCATACTCCCTAAAAGTTTGATAAAATGTGAGGTATAATCAACCTTGTCAGCATCTTGGAGTACTGGAGTAATCAAACCACCATCTATGGCTACTGCAACTGCTATGTTGATATGACTGTTATACGTAAAGCTCTTGCCATCTCTGCAGCTAGAATTAACAACAGGATGTTTGACCAAGGCAAGTGCTGTTGCCTTGGCCAACAATGCTGTCATGGTCACTCCCTTAGACTTGATCTGAAAAGTATTAGCAAACATTACAACTTGCCAGGAAAGGGCTCTGTGAGATTTTAAGATAAGGCAAAATGAAACATTGCCAGAGAACCTGTTAGCCACTTTTGAGGCATAAAAAAGACAAATTCGAATTGCTCTACCTTTTCATTTTTTAATCTATTTTCAATTAATAATACTCCCTCCGTCTCAAAACAGGACCTTTCTTTGGTAGGGAGGGAGTAATTATAGTAGAGCTCTCTTTATCCCCATATTGCATATCTTAAGAAAATGAAAAAGCAGCTGCGAATTTCATCAAGGCAAACATTTGTCTCACAACATATCATTGAGGGTATTTTAGTTTTTGTGGCTAAAAGACATTTTTTTTTTTGGAAATGGTTAGGATTTTGGATATTTTCATGGGGGAAAAAAAAAATATATATATATATATATATATATATCTCAATGGGGCAAACGGAGAACAAACATCATATTGAAACAAGGTGATTCAACTCCTCAGGGTGAAATCCAATTTGGCTAGGTTTCCATAAGCCTCAAAATCTCCCCATGTGTATCTTGTTCTCTGATTTCACATGTTTCTTCAATAGAAGTGACAGAAAGATGGTACTCTATATCAATTATATAAGTACTCAATCAACTTTTTGCTTTGTTGCAAATTGCACTACTATAAATGGTTTGCCATCAGGCCCATAACTTTATTTCAAACAATCAAGAAGTTTTTACACTTAGTTGCCAAAAAATCTCAAGGGCAAAACAGAAAAAACTAATTTTGTTAAAGCTAACGTATTAGAACAAGGATGAATGGATCAACTCCTCAGTGTGAAACCTGATTTGTCTAATATCATGTTCCTCTGATTTCACCTTCTTCAATGAAAGTGCCAGAATGATCATGTTTTCTTTCTTTTTCTTTTTTTTAATAAAAAAAACATTATATTTTTTATTTCAAATCTTCACATAATTCAATATTTTATTTCAATTATACAAGTACATAGTCACCTTTTATGAAAATTGAACTACTATATACGGTTTGCAATCACTTATCTTGAAACTTAGCAGGCAGTCTAATGCTAATTTCTGAGGAATTCTTTCCACAGATTTGAGAGTACTAATCTTCTCGATTATTGAATTTATATCTAGAATTATATTTGCTATTCCCACCTAAAAGCTCACCAATGCAAAAGAATTGAACAAATCTCCAGAAAAAACAGAATCTTTAAGGCAATGCGCTAATAAAACAAAGATAAAACAATCTGGTAAAACACCATTACCTTCTTGTATAAAGCATCAAGAGCATCTGTGGTAATTGTATACCCCACTCTGAACGTTGGCACCGCCAAGCTCTCTACCATATTCCTGCTCACAGCATTCTGCATTGTCGTGAACGGGACAGAAGACCCCAACTCCACACCACTTGGCTTAGCCGCATCACCAGCCACCACCGTTGGGGTGCCACCACTCACTTTGGCAGCAGCCATAGCAGCCTCTACGTCCTTAGCCACTACCCTTCCGTTTGGTCCAGTCCCAAGAATTCCCCTCAAATCCAACCCCAAATCCTTCGCCAGTTTCTTTGCGTAAGGCGATGCCACCACCCTCTTACCCCCTTCTGATGCCGGATGCACAGCCGATCCCAATGCACCCACATTACTGTTGGCACTAGCTTTGACAGCAGGTGTGGCAGAAACAGGGGTTGGCATTTCGTTGAGCACCTTCGGTGCGTCATTGTTACTGGCGGCAGGCGCTGATGCAGGGGCTGACGAAGACGATTTCTGCGATTGGGCAAGCGCAATTTCTTCCTCGGTCTCGGCGAGCAAAGCAATGGTTGATCCAACGGCCGCTGAAAGACCTTCATCGACAATAATGGCAGCCAAATACCCATCATAAAACGATTCCACATCCATATCGGCCTTGTCAGACTCAACCACCACAACTGATTCGCCCTTGGCTAGCTTTTCACCCTCCGATTTGACCCAGCTAACGATTTTCCCCTCCGTCATCGTGGAGCTCAGGGCCGGCATGAAGATTTCACGGATCTTGGATTGAATCAGATGGGCTCTCCGGGGAATGGAAGCTACGCCGCCGGGGCGGCGGCATAGGGATGGGGGAGCGGTGGGAATGAAGGAAGTGTGGAGAAGGTGAGAATGAGACATGGTTTAGTGCGAGAAAATTGGAGAGAGTATGAGAAAGGTATTTGATGAAATGGGTGTGTATTTGTTGTTAAGATGGGAAAAAAGAGGGTGGATTCCTCGAATGCATCGAAGAAATGAGCGGAGCTTACAAGACACAACTAACTTTACCGGTATTGTCAAGAAGACTGAGGAGAAGGGAAGTGTTGTAGTGTGTGTAAAATGGCATTGTCAATTTTTTTCCTTTTTTTCTTCCTAATTATATTTAATCTTGTAAAAGCTTGATTTAGGGTTCAAAACAATTTTCAATTTTGGGTATAGTTAAAAATTTATATTGGATTTTAATAGTTTTCTTTGGCTACCATTTCACCACATTTCTTTTAATTTCTAACATTAATTGAAGAAATTAAATGGTAGGATCAAGATTTTTATTTTTTATATATATTGCTGCTTCGAAATTTATTTTTTTGAGATTTTAGACAGCTTCTTTGGAATTGAAAGTAATTGCATGTTTAATTTTGAACAATTATTTCATTTGAAGTACTAACTACGAATCTCTTATGAATCAATGTGTTGTTATTTTATGTATTTTTTCTAGAGGTTTTTTATATACATCAAAACAATTTATCTGGTTGAAGAATAGTATTTTTTGTAAAAGAAAAAAAAATTGTAGGAACATATAGTTGATACTACCAAATGAGATTCAAATATGCCGCCACTAACCTTAAATATCATAAATTATGTGACCTGTAAAATTAAGATGTGAGCTCGATTGTTATGAGTAGATGGACTTTTTCAGGAGTCATGAGTATTTATATCTATGGGCATAAAGTTATGATTATATTTATATATACATTTATATTTATCTAGATATATTATAATTATATAAATAATATAATTATTTTATATCTATATTTTTATTAATTTACATGTGTTTATTATATTAATATTTTTTCTACTTATATATTTCATTCACTGACCATCTTTGCTGCATCACACCATCGATGTCTCAACACGAAGAGAGAAAAAGACGTTGAAACTTTGCTTCAAACTGAAGAAATATCTTGCTAAACAAAAACTAGAAAAATTGAAGCCCGACTCATTGTGACCTTAGCAACGAGGGTGTGTCCATGGAAGAAAGGCTATGTAGAGTTTATCCAAAATACCACAAAATACAAATCACGATCTACTCCAGTACAATTATGCGATGAAACAAATGCAGTTAAGGTTTCTATTCCATCAAAATATGACGGGGAAAGTTGGGGATGCTCATCCCTCAAGATTGTTACAAAATTGTCAAATCCAAGAGACACGGCGGAGCAAGCCCAATTAGACGAGGGAAGACTGGACCGGACCACCGATTCATTTACTATATTTGTTGTGTAAATGTATATATTACATACTTATCGGCTAATTGCAGTATGTTAATAGGAATATATTTAAATATTCCCTTATATATTTTTTTTATGTATATATAAAATACAGGAGTAATAAATATAAAAATGTATTATATAGTTACAATAATATATAGATAACACATACATATATAATGTGTATATATTATATGCGGATACTCATATACAGATAAACCGAAGGGATAACGAAAACAGCAGTAACTGCGAATATGTCGGAATTGCTGGAAGCTGTTAGCTCCATTTCTATGGCGAGAATTACTAATAGCTCGTGTTTTAATTGTTCTATCGATAATGTTAAACCTGCTGCAACCCACCGTCTTCCTTTTTTAATTTCACTACCAAATTTAAAAACCCAGAATGCAAAATCTTGGAGAGTCATCAAACCCATATTTTCAGCAGCATCTGATAATCAATCAGCCCTTTCTGATGATACCCTTTTGCATCCGCTTCGAAAAAGTGAAGTCTTGAGTGTAGTTAGTGGTGTTAATTGCTGCCATAGTTTGTCAAGAAAGAGGAGGGTGTTTTTCTTGGATGTGAATCCGCTGTGTTATAAAGGGAGCACTCCGAGTTTGGACTCTTTTGCCCATTGGGTTTCCCTTTTCTTTTCCCAAGTCAGCCTCAATGATCCTGTCATAGCTGTAAGCCCCCTGTCTCTGTGTGTTGTGTGTGTGTGTGTCTGTGTGTGAGTTTATATGCTTCTCTATTCAATTGGTACAAATATTGCATCTTGATTATCTGCGTGATTTATGGATGTATATATGAATGGTGTTATGTATTTGTTGATGGATGTATATCAGTGCAGTTATTTATCTGTTAACCACTCCATTGATGTGATTACCTTACAGCTATATGGGATTTATGAGGATATTCAGTTAATGTGGCTTTGTCTTCGAATATATATTCGCGTAGTTTGAAGTTCAATAGGCCGCGTTTAAATCAACTTTGTGTAGTTTGAAGCTCAATAGGCCACCTGTTTTCGTTGAAGCTCAATAGTCCAGGAAAATATGAGTAGTTATGTCAAATGTTCATACTCATTGCATTATATAACTGTAAGATATTGGTTTGTTTTTCTTCAATGTGACCGAGGGTATTATGCAAGGAACAGGTATTTCTATTTTACTCATGAATGATAAAAAAAAATGACATTCTGATGGATAGGTTCTTGATGGGGAAGGAGGCAATGAGTATCGCAGGAAACTGCTGCCATCATACAAAGCAAATAGACGTAAAATATTGCAGCAATCCCCTGCCACAAAAAGGTTTACAAGGGCTTCTTTTGGAAGATCACATAAACTTGTCATTGATGTTCTTCAGAAGTGCAATGTGCCAGTGAGTTAAGCTTCATGCCCTTCAAAATTATAGCTAGTCGATAAATAACTATAGTTTAGCAAGAAAACATTTTGTTGCGATTCTCTTGCCTCAGTATTTATTTGTAGGTAGGATTTGCTAACTGAAACTTGCAAGTTCTTTACACATACTGATACCAATACAAGACTTTGGGCATGGAAAGGACTACTATTCATCGATGTGTTGGTGGAAGTTGTTGAATTGTGCTAAGCATGGTGTATTGATGCAATTGCTCAATGTGAACTGATCTTTATATATGACCAGAACCTAGAGTGGCAAATTATCTTCTGGTGTCAAAATATCAATGGGTTCAATTTTGATACCAATCATGTATAACCACGCTTTGGAAATATTAAAACTTGTGCTGCGGGACTCCAGCATTTTCAAGAATGAATACTCTAGGATCTTGTTAGATACTCAATTTTATGAATATTCAAGCACATTGCTATGCACTCAGTTTCCCCATATTGCTCACAGGTTCTGAAGGTTGAAGGGCATGAAGCTGATGATGTGGTAGCTACTCTTGTACACCAAGTTCTACAGAAGGGATATCGAGCTGTAATTGCTTCTCCAGACAAGGATTTCAAGCAACTGATATCGGAAGATGTTCAGATTGTTATACCTTTACCAGAATTGGATAGATGGTCCTTTTACACCCTAAAGCACTACATAGCTCAGTACAACTGCGACCCTCAATCCGATTTGAGCTTAAGTAAGCATTTTGTCGCACTAAGTTGCACCTGTCATCCATCATTTTCATTCTCATGTCACTCGCTACAAAACAATGTTTGTATCTTTAGGTATATCTTGTATGTTGTTGTCCTATGGTAAAATATTTTGGACCTGCTACATGTAAAACTCTCTTTCAACTGATTAAATAGATTTTCTGAAGAACTTATCTTTATGAGTTAACTGTGGAGGACTGCATATGTTTTTATTGTAAGGCTGCTTTACTTTTGAATGCAAGCTTCGGTAGGAGAAGAGCGAGTAGCATTACCATTTGAGAGAGAGAGAACTTTATGTTGCTGGTTATATCATCTAAGTGGACCTATTGTTGTCAGGATGCATTTTGGGTGATGATGTAGATGGTGTCCCTGGCATCCAGCATCTTGTTCCTGGTTTTGGTCGTAAGACTGCTTTAAAACTCTTAAAAAAACATGGGTGTTTGGAAAATTTACTCAGTGCTGCCAGTGTGAGATCTGTTGGCAAACAATACGCACAGGAGGCTCTAACGAAATACGCTGATTTTCTGCGCAAGAATTATGAGGTTCTTTCCTTAAAGAGGTAGTTATCTCACTGTGAAAACAATGCTTCATATTATGTCCTCCATTTTTCCTCTCAATAATCATTTTTTCTCCCCCCAAAAATATGAAATAAAATATAAAATGTTCATTTTGTTTTCCAACATCGCATCGAGTTTTACATTTCATGCTCCGGAATTGCATTTACAGGGATGTTAATATCCAGATTGAGGAGCAGTGGCTGTCAATGAGAGATGCACAAAACGATTCAGTCATCTTATCGAGCTTTATGGAATTTCTGAGCAAAACTCGGGATAAAAAATGGGAAAAAAGTTCTCATTCAAATGGTGAGTGATACTTGAATATTAGGAAAGATTAGTCAAATCTACTGCTTTCAAGTTCATAATTTTACTCAGTTCTATTTCGCTAATAGAAACATTAGTGTTGCCAAGATTTTTCATGAAATGAAGCTACAGTAATCCTTAAAATTCCATACCAACTTGATGAATGATCCGAAATGCATTGAAAATAAAATATCCATATTCTGAAAACATTGAATCGTGGAACTCTTACACATGATTTCAAAAGCCAATTTTCTCTATGGTTAATCGAACCCCTCTTGATTCAACTGTCTTACATTGCTTCACAGGCTTGAAAGCAGTGACATAGTGGAGCTTTAGTCACTTCTTCCTGTGCCACTTACTGCAAAGCAACATTACTTACCTGAGGAAATGGTGTGAAGCCAAGAATGATCACTGGGTTATGAGACGAACAGAGCAATACACAGTTCCCCGATAGTTAAAGCTCATCCTCAATGCCACACCCACCCGCACGCCCAAGGTATGCAGCCTCAATAATGTGATTCTCGTTTTGGCATCAGATTCACGTGAAAACCAATAACTGGATGTTCTGTGCCCCGATTTTTTGATAGTCTTGGTAGCCACAGAGCAAGCAATGTCCAAATGTGCACATAAGTCGGTTATGCAAAGGTCTATTTTCCTTGAGCAAATTAACTGCACAAAAACTATGCAGCTGAAGTTGTACTATTGTATCAGAGAGCTCTTTGTGAGGTAACATCCCTATTATGTATTATGGTAACCAGCAGAGCTACTTTGTGAAGAGCCAGATGATATACAACGTTTCAAGCTTTCTTTCAACTCTCAGAGCTTTCAGACAGAAATGTTGGTAAAGATGATGCTCAACGGGGAGCCATCGTTCTTGTGAATGCATTCTTGTTCTGCAACTAAGGGTGTATGGATATCTATATCTATATATATTCTTACATAGACATCGTTCTTGCATCTAAATTTTTCCTCAGGATTAAACGTCAATAAATTAAACCTTTATCCCACTACATGAGACCAAGCCATGCATAATAGAGAAGTTCTTCAAACTTGAAAAAGTTTTGTAAAAATTCACCAGAAAAAATACACTTACAACACAGTACATGATACATTACATATAACAGTAATACAACAGACAATTATGGATAGAGAATAAAAGGTCAATGAACTTCGAGTGTTGTTCTTGGTTAATGGCGCCCGCTTTCTGTCGTAGTACATACATGCTTTTTTTGCCTTTTGCCCATTCTTGGATCTCTTATTCAATATCGTATCAACGATGTTCAGCTGACAGAGAAGCAAGCACTTGAGCTTATGAAACACACACAGATTTTATTTCCCAAACTTAACCAAGTAACTTGAAAGCGACGTCATTCTGTTCTTCCTACGGATGACACTGAGATTCTGGCCTCAATACAGAGGCTAGCATTCCGACAGTGACAGTGTCTCAAAGAAGGGGCAGCTCGAAAGGATGATGCTCCAAAATGTACTGCTTTGTATGTAGACACTTCGTAAACTAAGCTACTTAACTCTAGAACAACTTACCTTCTGATCCAGCCCAAGCTCGATTCTGCATCCGATTGCAGATAATCGGGTAAGGTCTTCGGATCCAAACACCTCAGGTGGTAAAACGAATGACATACCCTGTGTCAGAAATTCGAAATTGAGATCAGCAGCGCCCATTTTCACCACTGTCACGATCAATTCACTTACCTTTGCATAGTTTTCCCATTCCGTACTCATCCGGAGGCTCAAGCTCGAAATTTTCAAATTCGGCTCCACGTAGCTCTGTATAGTTTTCCTTGCGAATTTCGAAAAACTGCTTGGAGTTTGGGTGGCAATTTAGTCAAACTTGATGGAATAATATATTTTAGTAAATTATGCTTTTTGTTTTACTTATCTTAATTAGGAGTCAGTTAAGTTGTATTATCTTGATCAGGAGTCGGTTAAGAATAGCTTCTCAATCATTTATATTGGTTGAAAGTATCATGTAGATATTTTTCTTTATTTTGTTTTGTAACTTGTATTCGGTAGAAATACATCATTGTTAGTTTGAAAATATATTCTCCTTGTTTATGTTTTTTCTTCAGATTTCTATTCCTATTGCTACTCCTTTATTTTGTCACATGGTATCAGAGTCATTTGTCTGTCAAGTGTTTGATTTTATTCCTTAGAGAAGATGAATGGTGGCAGTGGCATTTCTGTAGAGAAGCTTGTTGGTGACAATTATAGTTACTAGAAATGATGAATGGAAGCTTATCTACAGGGGCAAGATTTGTGGGATCTTATCTCTGGTGAGGAATCTGTAATTTCAGTAGATACACCATTGAATTCGGAGTCGCGTAGGAAGTGGAAGATTAAGTGTGGCAAAGCTTTATTTGCTTTGCGAACATCGGTTAGCAAAGAATACATTGAGCATGTTCGTGATGTTACTACACTGAAGGAAATGTGGGAAACACTTCAAAGGTTGTTCACTCAAAGAACACCATGAGGCTGCAATTTTTGAATAATGAAGTTGTTGGGATGATTCAAGGTAATCTTTCAATTTAAGAATATTTTCAGAATATCTTATTCGTGGATTACAAAAAGAATTTATGTCTTTCATCTCTTCAATACAAGGATGGGCAAATCAACCTTCTATTATTGACTTGGAGAATTTGCTTTCAAATCAAGAAGCATTGATAGAACAGATGGTTGGCAGTAACAATCAATCTTCTTCTCAAGTGGAGGATGCCCTTTACACAAAAGACAAGGGAAAGGGCAAGTTCATCTCCAAGAATTCTTCAAACGGGAACAAGAGTTCTAAAACTGAAGGGCGATTCAGAGATTTTTTGAAGAATTGCTACAAATGTGGAAAGCCAGGACACATGAAAAGCACTTGTCATGTGAAATTGAAGTGTGAACGATGTGGGAAACCATGCCATATTCAAAGAAATTGCCGTGTTAATCTTGCAAAAGAAGGAGCAAATGTTGCAAATGCTACTGAAGAGTCTGGACAACTCAAGTGGGATTAATGTTTATCCATTGACGCTATTGACCAACCCGGTGTTATAAATTTTGTTGTGCAGCAAAGCAAAACAGAAATCCATCTTAATGCCTCCACAGATTATAGCAAGGATGGATTGTTGACTCTGGTTGCTCTCATCATGCAACTGGAAATGATTGTTTATTGTCAAATATTCATCCACACTACGGAAAAAGAGTTATTATGACCGCTGATAACTCATTACATCCTGTAGTAAAAGAAGGGCATTTCCGTGTTGAGAAAGATGTTTCTCTTGAGGATGTTTATCATGTTCCAGGTTTAACTTCAGTTTCTCAAATTGCTAATTCTGGGAGGTATGTTCTTTTTTGTCCTGATGATGTGAAAATTATTACAAAAATAAAACATTTGGAAGCTGACGTTTCATTCACTGGAAAACGAAAAGATTCTTTGTATGTGTTATCTGCAAATAATGCCTATATTGAAAAGACTAGTCAAAATACAAGTGCAACACTTTGGTATGCTCGGTTAGGCCATGTTGGTTATCAACTTTTGCAGAAAATTTCTACACATAAGCTTCTTGATGGAATTCCTATTTTTAAGAAAATCCATCAAGATATAATTTGTCTTGGTTGCCAATATGGAAAATCACATCGTCTTCCTTTCTCAAATTCAACAAATAGAGCTTCTGTTGCACTACAACTGGTGCATTCATATTTGATGGGACCAACAAAGACACCAAGTTATTCTGGTTTTCGGTATGCAATGGTGTTTGTGGATGATTTTTTCCGTATATACTTAGGTGTTTTTCATGAAAAACAAATATGAGGCTTTCTCAAATTTTCGCCAGTTCCACGAGCAAGTTGAGAAAGAGTTTGGGCTGAAAGTAAAGTGTTTGCGCACTAACAATGGTGGAGAATTCATGTCTAATGAATTTACAAACTACTACAAAGAACATGATATTCATCGTCAAATGACTTGTCCAGACACTCCACACCAAAATGGAGTTGATGAACGTAAGTTAGCACATCTCACGTCTATGTGCTTGTCATGGTTGCACGCAAAGAACCTTTCAAGAGAACTATGGGTATCAGCTTTCCAAACGGCATGTCACATTATAAACCGTCTTCCTCCATGGCCGGGTACGGAGTCATCTTCTTTTGAATCATTGCATCATCTTAAACCTAATGTGATTTATTCTCGCATTTTTGGTACAATTTGTTATGTTTATGTTCCGAAAGCTAATCGAACTAAACTTGATCCAAAATCAAGGCGTTGTGTTTTTGTTGGTTATGATGCTCACAGGAAAGGATGGAGATGCATGGACTTAGAAACAATGAAAGTTGTTGTTTCTCGTGATGTCGTATTTGATGAAATTTCAATACATCACATTGCTGAAAATGAAGATAGGGGTGATCTTTTTTCCTTTTTGTGGTGATGGTGCATCTGATGGAAAGGAAGACAATATTACTTCTTCTGGAGAACATTATCAGCAGGTTGAGGTTTCTTGTAGAGAACATTTTTAGCAGGGTGAGGTTATAGGAATTGCACCTAGAAATTCTTCTAGACAAAGAAAACGGCCTGATTATTTAGCTGATTATAAAGTTTAGTTGAATTATTACTCTATTGTGTCTTTTTTTATGGGAGACTCATGTGGAAATGAGCCAAGGTCATATGAGGAAGCTAAAAGTGTTGAAGAATGGGAAGAAGCAATGCGAGAAGAAATACCAGCTCTGAATAAAAATTGCACATGGAAGCTTGGGAGCTTGTTCCGAAGCCAATGGATGTTGAGTTAATTACATGTAAATAGGTTTATAAGTTAAAGAAAAAAATTGCTGGCACTATTGAAAGACATAAAGCTTGTTTGGTTGCTAGTGGGTTCTCTCAACAATATGGTCAAGATTGTGAGGAAACATTCAGTTATGTTGCTAAAATGGTGACAATCTGAACACTTATATCATTAGCTGCTCAAAAGGGCTGGACACTTTGGCAACTCTATGTAAAGAATGCATTTCTTTATGGAGAGTTGGATCGAGATATCTTTATGAAGCAACCACCTGGATTTATTTATAAGGAGTATGTGTGCCGACTCAAGAAGTCTTTATATGATCTCAAGCAAGCTTCACGTGCTTATTATGGTAAAATTGCTCAATATCTTAACTTTTGTGGTTTCAAATCTTCCAATGCAGATTCTAGTTTGTTTGTGAAGAAAACTTCATTGGTATACATAATGCTTCTTCTTTATGTTGATGATATGATAATTACTGGTAATGACAATGTTGAGGTTACTGGCCTTCGAGATGTTTTGTCTCTTCGTTTCGAAATGAAGAATTTGGGAGAAGCTAGTTGTTTTCTTGGTCTTGATGTTCAAAGATCATATGAGTTTTTTGTTTCTCAAAAGGCATATGTTGCAAGTTTACTTGATCGTTTTCATATCGAAGCATCGAAACCCATGAGTACACCTATGGAACCTTACTTAAAGCTAACAAAGGATGAAGGGAAATTGTTGGAAGATGCCACACTCTTTCGACAACTTGTTGGCAGCTTGTTTTGTTTGATTATCACAAGGCCCAATATTTCTTAATCTGTAGGAGTCATTTCTCAGTTTATGGAAAAACCTCGTGAGAGTCATCTCAATGCAACATAGAGGATTCTTCGCTATGTGAAGGGCACTTTGAATTTTGGGTTATGGTATCAATGATACAACATTCTTGTTGACTAGCTATGTGGATGCAGATTGGGCTGGTGATGTGAATGATCGACGTTCCACAATAGGTTACTATTTCAATACAGGTTCAGCAATAATTTCTTGGTGCAATAAGAAGCAAGCTACCGTAGCTCTCTCTAGTTGTGAAGCTGAGTATGTTGCAGCTACTATGGCTACTTAAGAGTGCATTTGGCTTAAAAAACTTATTGATGAAATGTATTATGCCATTAAATATCCAATTTCAATTCATTGCAATAATGAAAGTGCTATCAAACTAGCAGGAAATCCTGTATTTCATGCCCGTACAAAGCACATTGAAATACAATACCATTTTGTTCGAGAAAAAGTCTTGAGTCAAGAAATTCAGTTGCAGAAAATGCAAAGTGGTGCTCAAGTTGCTAATATATTTATAAATGCACTAAGCAAAGCAAAGTTTGAATCATTTCGTGGTGCTCTTTGTGTTGTTGACAACAAGTTTGCTCTAAGGGAGAGTGTGGCAATTTAGTCAAACTTGCTGCCATAATATATTTTAGTAAATTATGTTTTTGGTTGTATTTATCTCAATTATGAGTCAGTTAAGTTGTACATATCTTGATCAGGAGTCGGTTAAGAGTAACTTCTCAACTGTTTGTATTGGTTGAAAGTATCATGTAGATATTTTTTCTTTATTTTGTTTTATAACTTGTATTCTGTAGAAATGCATCATTGTTAGTTTGGAAATATATTCTCCTTGTTTGTGTTTCTTCTTCAGATTTCTATTCCTATTGCTACTCCTTTATTTTGTTACAGTTTGGGGGTTTGGATTAAAATCGAGTTTTGGGTGAGTAGACCAGGCGATAAACCAGGCTTTGGATAGGATGCTTGTTTGAGCAGCTTCTTTTCCACTCAGGAAGAATTGTATGTCTTGATAAGTATATGGATAATAGAATTTCAACATGATGGGTGCAACTTTTTTAGCCCCTCTCCATCGGAAACCCTAGAGATGGAAAGCCAAGAAATGAAGAAAGTTGGCTTTATGGCATCAGTTTAAATAGTGGTCTGCAATCTTTTTTTTTTTTTTTTTAGAACTTGCTTTTTTTAAAAAAAAAGAAAAAGAAAAAAAGTAATCTACTTTTGTAAAAAGGTGGGAAAATAACTGTTATATTCTTATTTAGGTTTAGGTTAAATTTCAATTAAAATATGTTATATTGGGTATTATTAAATACATAAATTTTTACAAGTTTCTTATAGATAAATTTACAAAAAAAAATTAAAAATTTATCGAAAATTGCTTACGTGGCAGTAGAGCTGCCAAGAGACAATTTTATGATCAGTACATCCAAACACAAAAATAAATATTATAATTTTTCAGTTACACTAAAAATAGCATATGTAAAATCGTAAATATGTGACTATTGGTAAAAAAATAAACCTCAAGTCGAAGAAAAGCATCCCATGATGTTTCTACCTTTTAAAACTCTTTCTGCTAAAATAAACTCAAACACAAAAGCTTCGTATTTTTTAGTTCTTTGCATAAGTAATGCTTTGTGCGCTTGTACTGTACCACCACTTTTCCTTAGGAGAGAGAGAGAAGAAAAAAAATTAAACAACCTCCAATTTGGTTTTTGAATTGTCTTCTAGTGGAGTAAAGGTTGAAACTTGAACTAAATCAGTACACAGTCGGTTTCAATTTTAGTTTTAGAATTTGGTTTTTTTATTTTAGTTTTCAATTCTTTATTCTTTCATATTTTTGATCTAGTGTTATTTTTTTAAAAAAATTAATCTAAAAGCAACGATTTATAACTAAAATCAGTAAAAAAATTATTTTAATTTTAATTTTAATTTAAAATCGAATCATTGATTCAACCACATTATTGGTTGATGGTTCGAACGATCAATTTAAATTTTAAACCCCAACTATCATCATGTCTACATGCATACAAGTATAGAAATATTCAATATGACTGCGTTTACTTTTCTAGTCAGGATTGGACAGGATATGACAGAAATTTGGATTACACTCGGGATAGGGATAAGTTCGAAATTTTTATCCTATGTTACTTCGTAGGATAACATTAGGATAGAGAAAGATAATTTTATACTATCCAAGGTTTATTTTGTGGGATTGGACAGGATAATGCGGAAATTACAAAATTGCCCTTAATACATAATTTATATATGAGAATATTTTTTTAATTAAGTTTGTGCATAAGGGTAAAATAGTAAATTTTCATTTCTTATTCCATCGGATAATTTTTATCCCAGGGGTTTAGGTCGGATTAGTATCCACCGAATTATCCCGAATTTTGTCTTTTATCCCGGGTCGGCTGGATTGACCCGGGAAAATATCCAATGAAGTAAACGCTGGATAACTGTGGACTGTTTTTCCTAATCCAGATTTATCACCCGAAGTAAACAGGGCCTATATATTTTATAGGATTATAACTATTCCTTACACGATTCTGAGAGCTCTACTAATTTAGGCCCCGTTTACTTCGGGTGATAAACCTGGATTAGGGAAAATAGTCCACAGTTATCCAGCGTTTACTTCATTGGATATTTTTCCGGGTCAATCCAGCCGACACGGGATAAAAGACAAAATTCGGGATAATTCGGCGGATACTAATCCGACCTAAACCCCTAGGATAAAAATTATCCGATAGGATAAGAAATGAAAATTTACTGTTTTACCCTTATGCACAAACTTAATTACAAAAATGTCCTAATATATAAATCATGTATTAAGGGCAATTTTGTAATTTCCGCATTATCCCGTCCAATCCCACGAAGTAAACGTTAAATAGTATAAAATTATCTTTCTCTATCCTAATGTTATCCTACAAAGTAAACGTAGGATAAAAATTTTGAACTTATCCCTATCCTGAGTTTAATCTCAATTTTTGTCATATCCTGTCCAATCATAACTAGAAAAGTAAACGCAGGATTATAGAATTAAGTTAAATATAATTCTTTTAATTAAAATAAGATATATGTAATTTCATTGCAATGCAGAACTATCTTCAACCAATGAACTATCTATCCAAACTACTTGGGGCCCACAATCTAATTTTGCGAGCCCACTAAATGACTATCGACACCACAAAAGATACAAGGGAAAGAACTAACCACAAAACATACTACTTGAGTTTTTATATTAGGAAATATTGATATACAATTAAATTTGAAATTTATTTAATTTTTGTTTTTAAAAATATAATAGAAATAATCAGTATAATAACAGATGTAAACTATTTAAAACTTACCTAGAACATTAATATATTTCACACGAACAAGTTTCACAATTATAGTTGGAGACAGGAAAAATATTTTTATTTTTTAATAATACAATTTTTTTATTCAATTTGATGAAGACAGAACCTTCTAAATCATAAATTTAAACTTTACGACTTTTACTATTTATCAATTTAACTTATTTAATTATATATAATTTATTTGCTAAAAAAAGTCTCCAAATTTTTACTTCAAGCAAATAAGATCTTCATATTTAAGTTAAATTTTTTAAGAAAAGAAAATAATTTTGAGAGAATATATCTATCTATATATATATATATATATATTTCTTTTTTGTTTGGAAGGAAGACTTTTTATTTCTAAAAATTTTGTCCGGACAAAAGAAAAAAAACTTAAAAAAAAAAGAAAAAAGAAAAAGAAAAAGGCCTGGTGCATTTAGTGCATATACCTTAAGTGAGGTGGGATTTTGGCTAATTTCTTGAAAATCATTATTTAAAATTTTTTTTTATCTTAAATTTTAAATGTTTATAATTTTTTCATCTCAACTCATTGTTTTACGAAAAATACTTCACATTAAATATTTTTTCAAAATTTTTAATTTAATATTCATTTTGCAATATAAATATCAAATCTTTTTTTAATGTAAAATACTTTTTAGATTAACAGTGACATATTTTGATATTTAAAATATTCTTATATAAAATAAAATTATGAGATATTTTAATTTAAAATAAAATAATATTACAAAATATATTATATATACTAGTATGTTCTCTCGTGCGATTCACGAACAGATTACTATAATATAATATTATTAAATTTTAGAAATATATAAAATTAATATTTTAAAAATATACATATAATTATGTTCAATAATTTATATATGTATAATGATTATAATAAGAATATAAATATTATATATAAAATCATATGTGAACATTAATTAATTTTATTCATAAAATACAAATATCAAACTACCAAATATAAAGTATTTTCTTTTGAAATCAAGAAAATTAAATAAAATCTAGTATATCAATGTGAACGTTTTTTTATTATTATATATGTAGTATATAATAATGTAGAATATGTTATAATAGTATCATCCTGCAAAAATAATGAAATTAAATATGTAGAATATTGCATGTTTCATACTACCTATTTTATCATATTTATTATTTTTTTAAGGTACATGTTCATCCTTAAGAACACACTCAAAACTGAAGATTTGATTTTTTTTCGCAAATGTAGATGAATCTAAGAGTTCAAACCTTTCTTTTCAAATGAATATCTTTCACAAAGTTGAAAATAGTCAACATTACAGATCAATAAAGTAAGATAAAAAGTATATGAATAATGAGAGTGCACAATGTAGGCGACGCAAAATGATACACCATTTACAATAAAAATTCAGTTCAATAGATAGTTAAGTATTGTCGAAATATCTAGGAATCGGTTCAATAGAACGGTACATATCGGCATTTTATGGTGCAGATTATTTAGATATGAGATATATTTTTACAAATCTTGTAATATTATTAAATCAAATATTACTGTTACAACATTCAATTTAATAGATAGATATTTTTGAAAAATTTAGAAATCAGTTCAACATATGGTCACATATCCGTATTCTAAATATATTATAAATATATTAAAATGAATGCTTATATGTTAGCAATATAACAACATTTTCTAAAAAATCATTTTTTCATTTGTGGAAAGAAAAAAGATATGTTACATATATGAATAGATTATGGAATTGATAAGTTAAAATCAACGTTCCAAATCTTGTAATATTACTAAATCAAATATAACAAAAAAAATTTGAAAATCCTAAAAATATAAATATATTATTAGATATGAGATATATTACTGTTACGAACATTCAGTCTAATAGATATGTATTGCTGAGATATGTATCACGAACACTCGGTCTAAGATATATATATATATATATATATTATGTTTTATTTAAAAAAAATATTAGTTTTTGTATAATATAATTTATTTATTATATAAAGATATGACAAAGAGATACATGAAACCAAATGAAAAATGCAATAGAATAATTATATTACAATTTATTATTTTATTATTACAAATATTACAAATCATTAACAGTAGTTATTAATCCATCACTTATATTTGAACTAAATTCAAATCCTTGACCCCAAAATGTAACCTCATATCATTTGAATGCAGTACCCTCCAATCCCCATACCAACTGGAAACGACATTTTTGTTTCCTTTCTGGAGTCTCCGAAGCATCTGAAAATATCATCCATGGCAAAAGGCGACTCTCATGAACAACACTCTCTTCTGAACACGCTACATTTACTTTATTCAGATCAAACATATTTCGATTTGGATTGTTGCACAAGAGATCTAGGACTCGCTTCGCCTTCTGCTTATTGTGTGGCTCACAAAACCAGTATTCAGTTATGAACTTAGGTCGACAACTCCAAAATAAACCATACAAAAATGCAGGACACACTGGAAGTGAATCAGGCACCGTCAACGCCAGATTCTCCACCGCGATTCTACGCAAACCTTGACCATCTCCGGCATAATCAAAGCTTCTCCGACATAAATCCCAAAATTTGAGAGAGAGAGAAATTTTGGATATGCTCAGCTCTGTAAGAAATTTTTTCAACTTTGGGAACCACGAAATGCTAAAAAAATTGCACGTTATAGATATATCAGACTCCCATTCTCTGGATCCTGTTTCAAAAAACAGGGATGGTATGCGGGAACCTAAAAACTCAAACTTACGAATAAATGGAAGATGAAACTCGGCCGTAAGTCTCCCGTCATGCGTGATGCTTACGCGCTCCAGCGAATGGCTGGAAATTTGTATGGATTTATATCCAATACAACGACGAAGTGTCAGATCCTTGACGCAAGGAAATTTGGACGAGAAGTCGTTGAAAAACATTGTATCAACGATGTTCAGCTGACAGAGAAGCAAGCACTTGAGCTTATGAAACTCACACAGATTTTCTTTCCCAAACTTAATGAAGTAGCTTGAAAGCAACGTCGTTCTGTTCATCCTTCGGATGACATTGAAATTCTGGCCTCGATACAGAGGCTGGCATGCCGACAGTGACAGTGTCTCAATCATGGGGCAGCTCGAAATAATGCCCCAAATTGTACTGCTTTGTATGTAGACACTTCGTAGACTAAGGTGCTTAAGTCTGGAACAACTTACCTTCCGATCCAGGCCTAGATCGATTCTGCACCCGATCGCAGATAATCGGGTAAGGTTTTCGAATCCAAGCACCTCAGGTGGTAAAACGAATGACATTTCCGGTGTCTGAAATTCAAAATTGAGATCAGTCGCGCCCATTTTCATCGCTGTCACGATCAATTCATTGGCTAGAGAGAGTTTATCACATTCCGGACTCATCCGGAGGCTCAAGCTCGAAATTTTCAAATTCGACTCCTCGTACCTCTGCATAGTTTTCTTCGCGAATCCGGAAAAACTGTCTGGAGTTTGGGGGTTTGGGTTAACACCAGCGCGATTCGGAAAGTCGCGGTGATCGAAGTCAAGGTTTGGGCGAGTAGACCAGGCGATGTACCAGGATTTAGATAAGATGCATGTTTGAGCAGCTTCTTTTCCACTCAGGAAAGATTGTATGTGTTGAATTATAGGTTCGGGTAGCAGAATTTCGCCATTGATGGATGCAATATTTCCGCCCCTCTCCATCGGAAACTCTAGAGATGGAATTTGCATGGGGGGTTTTAGAGTATCATTATGCAAAGCCAAGAAATTATGAAAGTTGGGTTTGTGGCATCAGTTTAAATAGTGGACTGCAATCTTCTTCTTTATTTATTATTATTATTTAACTTACTTTTATTTTGAAAAGAAAAGTAATCTACTTTTGTAAAAAGGTTGAAAGAATAATTGATATATTCTTATTTGGGTTTAGGAAAATTTTCAATTTAGATTTGTTATCTTGAGCATTGTTAAATATAATTTCACAAGTTTTTTATAATTAAATTTGTAGGAATTTTAAAATTTAATCGAAATTTACTTATGTGGTGGTCGAACTATCAATGTGGTTAGCGAAATTATGAGTATCATGTTCTATTTTTAAATTTCGACGAATAAAGTATAAATTAGACAGAACTAAAATTAGAGTCAATGATCGAACTTTGTAAAATTAATGAATATAAAATAAAATTTATTATAATATTTGAATTACACATGAATGATTTCACATATATATATGTATATAAGATATGATATATAATTAATGTATTTTTTGTTTTGAGCAGATAATGGATATATCTATATAATAGATGAAATCAAGAATAAATAATTTCCAATAAGTTAAAAGTTATTGGAATCAACTCAAACCAAAAGCAAAAAAGCAAAACACAGAAGCTTCGTATTTTTTTAGTTTTTTGCATAAATAATGCTTTGTGCGCTTGTACTGTACCACCACTTTTCCTTAGGAGTGAAGAATACATGTTGAGCTTGTATAGAAAATGTTTTTTTTTTTTAATATTTATGCATACAATTTAATTAATTGTATACAAACTTAAACTAATAACTATGATAATGTACAGTTAAACTATTTTATTTTATGATTTATTTATGGACTCTCGTAAGATTTGAGATTTTACAAATAAATAATACATACATATATATATATATATATGTGGGTATGTGTGTGTGTAAATTCATCTTGAAATTCATGTAGGACCATCTTCAGCCAATGAACTATCTATCGACAAACTGCTTGGGGCCCACAAACTAATTTTGCAGCCCACTAAATGACTATCAACAAGAGGCCCATAAAAGATGCAAGTCAAAGAACTAACCACAAGACATATTACTTGAGTTTTTATATTAAGAAATATTGATATACAATTAAACTTTTAATTTATTTAATTTTTAGTATTAAAAATATAATAGAAACAATCACTATATAATAACAGATGTAAACTATTTAAAAATTACCTAGAACATTAATATATTTGACTAGAATAAGTTTCACAAGTATGGTCGGGAAATATTTTTATTTTTTAATAATATAATTTTTTTATTTAATTTGATGAACATAGAACTTTCTCAAATAATAAATATTATTTATCAATTTAATATATTCAATTGTATATAATTTATTTGCTAACGAAATTTTTTCAATTTTATTACTTTGAGCAAACAAGATCTTCATGTTTAAGATATTATTTTTAAGAAAAAGATTATTTTGAAAGAATATATATTTATTTTTATTTTATTTTTGGAAGGAAGACTATTTCTGTGGCTGTAAATTAAAAAGGAAATTGGGTCTTTCAAAAAAAAAAAAAAAAGAAAGAAAGAAAGAAAGCGGGTTTCGGTTCAGCAGCCAACTCGGTCCGGTTGAGTTTGGGTATGAGAATTTGTTGAGATAAACTGGTGAAAACTTATCTTCAGGCTTCAATGCAGGAAATCAAAATTTTGCAGGAATGATCTTAGGAACAGCTTCAAAGATTGATTCTTGATGCTTTCAAGACTCGATCTTAGCACTGATTTCTGAGCAAAAGATATATACAAAGAATTTAGTGTAATAAAGTAGTGGCAGAAGAAGAGAATGCTAATCCAGTGCACTTTTTCACCTCCCTTGCAGCACTGTGAGAGCACCGCCATTTTTATCCCAAGTTTGAAGCCAAGGAACAAGCTTCAGTGCCCCATTTCTTGTACTTTTTCGTTATTCCAGAGTAATGAAACATCCCTATATCACCTTTCAAGAAAAGCCTCCAAGAGGAGATTCAGTGTCCCCAAAATTTCCCTTCAGGTATGTGCCTCTGTTGTGTTGTCTGTGTGGGGCTGGTGGGTGGGTGCGGTGGAGGGTGTTTGGGATGTATTAAGTTGCAGTAGTGTCTTTAATTTTTATGGAGTTTTGTAGATTTATTTGGATATGTGGTCTCTATGTAATCTTTCTTTGATCCTTTCTGCCTTGTGCTAATAAAGTATGATTGTTACTTCAGGAGGAAGATTTCTAAGTATTCTTTTGCTGAATTCATTTCATTTTCAAGCTCAAAAGAATCTTTGAATCCTTTCTGGGATTTTGGATATCTATATGGTTGGTTGCATTGTGGTTAGACATTGTTGAGGAAGGATAAAAGAAACAAAAAAAGCATGGATGCAAATCAGGCTCTGTAGAAAGCTTAATTTTGTGAGCTCATTCTACAATGAGTTGCTTGATATATTATCAGCCTTTGTATTAAAAATTTAACAATGTTTCTCCGATTATTTCGTAGCCTTTTATGCAAGTCTGTTATTCTACTTATGCTAAGTGCTAAATCTATTCAGTCTTAGGCCATGAATAGTGGGTGTGAATCTACACGGACAATGTGAAATTCTTTTACTTGTGTAGTAAAGCTCAAACTGGCTAGTAGATAAGAAGTTCCTATACTATTTGCCGCGGATCATATTGCATTACCAATCATCATCAATAAGTATCAGTTATGATATAAAAAACAAAAGTTGAAAAATGTTAATATTTCCCTCAACAGATGCTTAAAGCAAATCTATGCTTCTCCTCGAGGATATCATCTTGGTTGCGGAGTATCTAGTTTTATCTTTGTGGAAGTTACTCGAAAATTTAAAATAATCTGATTACACTTGTCAATTTGCTCTTGTTCAATGGTTGGGTTGATTTGTTGTTTATAAACATAGGTACTTAAAAAGGAAGCCCGGAGTTATACCGCCTTGACCTTGTCAAAAGTTGAAGGTAACAACATTTTCATGTTATCAGTGTGTTTCTTTCCATTTGCAAGTCAGAGTTTCAGATATGCAGAGTTATTTTTTTTTTTTTTTTGAAAAATTATGCTAACTCTAACTAATCTTGCTTCTTGAGTCGGTCATATGACTTGTGTATATTGCTATCTTCAGGATGAATCTCGTTGTTGTCTCCTTCCTCATTGACATAGATTACTTCCTGAGATTGCTCTTGATTCACGAAGTGCATTAATTGACATCTGAGATACCTTTTTCTGCTGCTAAATACTTGAGATGTTTTATAAGAGTGATATCGAGTAACGTATTTGGTAATTCATGACTTTAAAGGAAGAATTTAGTATTGTTTATGTCCAAGAATGCTAAAATCCATTGTCACTCTAGTTCAATGATAAACTTACCATCAGTATGTATTTGTTGGAATTGCAATTTCAATGATAACATTTGAGTTCTTTTGATCTGGAAAAAAAATCGATACCCGTTATCTGGACATACTATTAGGTTCAGTGCAATGCAACTAAACAATTTGAAGCTTATATCACCAACCTATTTCAGAAGTCTCACAGAGGCTATCCATTGCAGAAGAGGATGAACAAAAAGTAGAAAGGCCTTTCCTTTTTGTTTCCACTGTTTTGTGTTCATCACTTTCATGGCTAGCACCTATTCAAGTGGCACAAGCAAGTGAAGATGTAAGAGCAAATGTGGTATACGAGGTTGGGGAGCTGTTTGAATTGGGAATCCAACTTTCCTACTTGCTTTTACTTCTGGCCTTACTTGGGGTTGGGTCCTTCTTTGTGATCCGTCAAGTTCTGGTCAGAAGAGAGCTTGATCTTTCTGCAAAAGAATTACAAGTAAGTGCTTCTATAGTTTTCTTTCCTCATAGAAATGGCATGCTGTTGGTTGAACTATTGGTCTCTCTCTCTCTCTCACACACACACTCTCATTTATTGTTGTGCAGGAGCAAGTTAGAAGTGGCGATGCTAGTGCAACGGAGTTATTTGAACTTGGAGCTGTGATGTTGAGAAGGAAGTTTTATCCAGCTGCCACGAAGTATCTTCTTCAAGCAATTGAAAAATGGGACGGGGATGACCAAGATCTTGCCCAAGTAAGCACTATTTATCTTAAGGGAGAATTACATCTACCTCTCTCAAGGTTTTGTCAAATTACCAAACGAACCCCTAGGTTTGAGGAAATTATAGTCAGACCTCTTGAATAACTGGATGGCTAAAAATTGTGTAAAGGCACGCGAAGCAAACTGAAACGAGGGCTTTAAAACTTGAAAATATTTAGGGTCATTTTTGCCCAGATCAAAGATTCTAGTGTAATTTAATCCAAACATACTTGTTTCTTGTTGGTTTAAGAATCTGCCGTTGAATAAGTTTGATTGTAACATCCACAAACGATGAGGCTCTGATTGGTTAGATGACCAAACCGCGAGGCTAGATGCCATTAATCCTTCATCTCAATGTCTTTTAAGCATCATTTATCAGCCGTGCAATATCACAAGCTATCAATTTGACCAACATACTTCTTTATTTACAAGGTGTATAATGCCCTCGGTGTGAGTTACATTCTTGATGGAAAAGTGGAGAAGGGCATTGCTCAATTTGAGAATGCTGTCAAACTTCAACCGGGCTATGTCACTGCATGGAACAACCTAGGCGATGCCTATGAGAAAACCAATGACCTTAAATCAGCTCTAAGGGCATTTGAGGAAGTTCTGCTCTTTGATCCTAACAACAAAATTGCACGTCCTAGGAGAGACGACTTGAAGCAAAAAGTAGACATGTACAGAGGAGTTCCTGTGAAATCGAAGAAGAAATGATCGTACGTGCTTTCAGACAGGTTCGTGGGCGTTGATATTGGCTTTGTCTGAAGGTGAATCTGTGTTTTTCTTAGTTGTTATAATTAGAGACATTTTCGTGTTTTATAGACTGGGAATTTGGCATTGCAAATGTGCAGACTTACAAGCAAATTAACATTTTTTTAAGAGGCATAGTTTCCTGCAGCATACTAATCTGCTAAATACGACGCATCAGTACTAGTTTATAACATCAAGGAGTGAAAAATACTGGGGATTTTAGCTTTTATTTTAAAACTGGTGCGAACATACTACTATTTCAATACCCAAAGAAAGAATCTTGTTTTCAAAGTATTTTTATTCCAAAATAAGATTTATTTGACGCATTTTCAAAGTCAATATTTTGTTTTATTAGTGAAAGAAATATTTAATTTCACACATAAGTCAAACGTAATTAAATAAGTTGAATCAACAAATAAACGAAATTGAATAAAAGTAAAAACCTTCTTCCTTTTACAAATAAGACTTATTTTGAGACACAAAAAAGTATAATTTGGATGAAATAATCTTCAACGTTTCACTTAATTGATGAAATAACACACTTTGTGCTTTGAAATTTCTTGAAAATCTTACAAGATTTGTTTTTGAAAGAAAATGAAAAGAGAAATTATTTGATATTTTAGATATAGTTCCTATATTTTGTTCCACCTCGTTAGCGGCACCACCTCTTTTGGATTATAGTCCTCTGCCTTATTCCATTTTAATGTCTTGTCTTTTCTTGTTTTTATAATATATATTATATCTATATAATATTTTATATACATATATATGTTTTTTTTTTTTTTGTCGCTACTATAATAACATAGTAAAAATTATTAACTTTAAAAATAATAATTTTTCTAGCCACTATATATTAATAAAATATAATATAAAATACAATTCTATATTACAACTAAAAATTTCAATCAATTTCAACAATCTCAAGAACTACTGCCTTTATAAGAGAGAGAAAAGCATACTTCGTTCTTTTATTGATATATTTTTTGTAGCCATTCGGAATATTTTACCATTACTAGGTGAAAATTGTATTAACATATACATCATTTAAAAAAAAAGACATAATAAATTGATTTTTGTTATATGTATATATATATATATATATATCATAGTAAACTCAGTGTTTCTATATTTGTTATTATCATTTTGCTCACCTATTTTTCTTTCCAAAAATAAAAAGACTGAATTTTTAGAAAATGTTGTTATATTCCTAACCAATTAGCATTCATTTTAATTTTCTATATTTATATTTGTTAATATTGGTAGTGTTACTAATTTTATCAAAAATACTTGTGTCTTTATAATTACTTTATTTTAACAAATCAATTATGAATTTATGACAGATTTAATGATATATAATAATAAAAAATGTTACCCATTTTTTTTCAATTTTTTATTTCAAAAGAAAATAATATATATGTGGTAATTTGATAATTATATTTTATAAATAAAGATTAATTATGTTCACATATGATTTTATATATAATATTTATATCCTTATCATAATCATGATATATATATAAATTATTGAACATAATTATATATATTTTAAATTTTAATTTTATGTATTTCTAAAATTTAATAATATTATGCTATAATAATATGTTCGTTTTCCATTTTAAAAGAACATTAAAAAACTCTTTGTTTTTGTATATAAATTTGACTGTACTAATATTTTTATTCTGTAGCATGTTTTATCTTGGATTTGTGAAACCAAAATTTTATTGTACTAATATTTGTATATACCAGTTTGTCTTAGAGCGGGCCCACTCAAGTTGAAAGCGAAGGGGATAAAGAAAAGTCCAATATGACAACATACCCACATTGTTTTTTTGTGTTCATTTTGATTTTATTCCTTTGCGAATGAATAAAAATCCCAGAAAGAGGATTTAATGTATTCTGTTGGAATCTGAATTTTACATTTTAATTATTGCTATACAATTGCCATCTCTTCATTCACCAAAACCTCCTTCAATCTCAAATATTACATCATTTATTTTGTGTCACCATTATAAAACATTGAAAAAGAAACATTTCTTTTACATACACTCCACAAATACGAGTTTTTTTTTTTTTTAATTTTTCTATTTAGTATAAAGAATATATTCCCTTTTAGAAAAAATAATTTATGGAATCCTATTTGTATTTGACATCGTTTTGTGTTGTTGATGTTATGTTCGTTTATGGTTGTAGCTGTGCGTGGTAAATTAGTTTGTGAAAATTTTGGTTATGTGAAATCAAATAAAGAATGTAAAATTTAAGTTTGTTTTGGAGTTGATGTGAAGAATGGGTGTGTAAAAGTAGTTTTGTAATTCTTAAATTATTAACTCGTTCTAAAGTAGCTATTGAAATTTGTAAGATAATTGAGTGAAAGATGAAACGAGAGAAAATAGTAGGCTTCAATTGTTTTAAGAGGATATATTATATGAGTCTAAGTGATACTACAAAATATATAAATTGCAATTAAATTAAAATTAAAAAAGAAATTCAATTTTGTGGGGAAAAGCAGATAAACAGAAAGAAGAAGTTATGAAATTCCATTATTGGCGATGGCCATCTTTGTTGAATTTGTGGATACGATTAGAAGCAAAGGTCAACGTAAGAAAGGTCAGGTAGCATGTCATCTATTGACCAAAACAACTGCAATTGCTGCTGCCCATAAATATTACACTTACTACAAATACAAAAACTTATTTAAATTAATTCAAAATACTATTCCTATCATTTTCAAATAAAAAGTTGAAATTTATTTCTTTTGAACCAAATTTAATTTAATATCAATTTAGGTATAAATAGATTAAATGGTTTGTAACTTGTGAACGACAACAAAATTAAGTTTTTATTTTTTTATTGTTTATTTTTTTAATTGCTTGAATTTTATTTTTCCATGGCCATAATTCAATATTTTTGCTATGTAATTGTATGTGACCGCACATAACAATTTCAGTTTTTTAATGATATTATGGTTCAATTATCGATTGTGCTATGTGCTTAATGTTATAATGTTTTAGAATCGTACATCTACGTTATTTACTACTAAAAAAATAAAAATCACTCAATTTAATAGATAATGTGTGGTGCATATATAAAAATAAATTTAATTTATAAATTTGAGAACAAATTTTAAAATTTTTCCTACCCATTTTCATCAACCAACAAAAAAATATTTTAAAAATTGAAGTTACGAGGAGCTCGTTATCAAGTAGCAGTCTCCTGGGGAAGCGGATCTGCCCCTTCCACCCAGGTGCATCTCCCCAATATATTATTCTAAATCATTAATGCAAGCTTTATTACTTCATCGCACACCAACTGTTTGTTAATTGACCAAATAGGTTTTCTTTTCGTTTTTGTTTTTGTTTAGTGTTTCCCTTGGTCCTTGAGTCATTCAGTGAGGAAGAGGGTGGGGGCAGATTCCCAATCCCAAATCAAGATCATAATTATTGTACTTTTTAATATGAAATTACACCACAAACACAGCTACGTAGGTCTTCTTTTAGGGGATTGGTAGTTTATTAACAGATGAAAGATTGGGATTTGATTTCAGGAAACACATACAGTGGTGGCGCTTGGCAGAGGGACAGGGCTCTGCTTCTTGGAAGCACATACAGTATAACTGAACTCATTAATGAAATAAATTCAGAAGAATAAAGTAAAAAAGTAGATATTAATTTATGCACATTACAGGTGAATAATTTAAATTGATAACTATAGGTTATAATTTTTATTTATTTTAATTTCAAGTATTTCCACTTCAATAGGTGGTGGTATTGTCAAATGCCAATAAATAATATTAGATTCACTTCAAATTAATAAATGGTGTACTGTCAAATTTGTAGATTTTGATTTACGTAAAGATTATATTCAGAACTTCGAACCCCATTTCATAGAATTATGACTCAAAAAATAAATAAATAAACAACAAACAAACAAAAAAACAACAACAAAAATAAAGAAAAAGGAAAAATAGTATTATGTGGATTGACATAAACAACAACAAAAATAAAGAAAAAAGAAAAATAGTATTATGTGGATTGACATAAATTATACCCTGATGTATAGAGTATTGGAGAGGGATGGTGCAATATATGGATTGACTTCCAACTTGAAGCCTCTTCTTCTATCGACTCAGAACAGCGAAATAGCATCTGGGCTCTCTTTCTTCTGGTGAGTTTCTATCTATTTCTTTGATTTCAGTCAATTGGATCAATGCTTTTCCGCTGTTCTTTTTGTTCTTGATTTGTGTGTTCTGATGTTAAATCCGACGCTTTAATAGTTTTTGGCTCTTTTTCTTGCTCACATGGTGATTTCTTGGTGGGGAACATGGTTAACTTGAATTTGATTTGGGCTGGGCTTCAACTTAAGAATTTCTATGGGGAAAAAAAAATCTAAAACGAAGGAATAAGCTGTAACTTGGTGTGTTCTTGGAGAATGTTGAGTGATTTATAGGATCTTATGTAAGTAGTAAAAGGGGAAATCTTTATCTCTAATGTTTCTGATGAGTAGTCTTGTCGGCGGCACAATCCTGATGTTGGAATTGTTGCGTAGATGCAATTGAGTTTCAGCAATCATTAGTCTTTATCTTAGCACAAGTTGGGGGCTTTGGGTGGGTCGGGGCCTGCACCTCTGCGTAGCTTGGAAAGAGAAAACTGATGATTCATAATGTAGGATTTCTATGGTAGATGTGGTTCAGCTTCTGCTGAATTTATCATATCTCAGTTATATGCGACTGCAGTGATCCGGATGCTCTCTCTCTCTCTCTCTCTGGGTGGAGAGCATTGGGAATGGAGGGTGAGATGGTGTAAATTTCCCAAGACTATAAGAAAATGATGATTATTGACTCGTCGAGGTTTTTGTACCGATTCATTTCCTGCGTGTTTGGTGATCTTTGGGTAGAAATAATGAAGATGTAATGCTATAAATTGTAGTTTGCATAGCTAAACAAGGCTACAAGTAAAGAACACCGGGAAGATTATAAGCATCCGTTGAAGTTTTTCTTGATTGTATTACTTTCAATTTAAATGGCAAATCTTTGTCTCAGTTCCTGTACTTTCTTTGTGTTGCTCTTTTCCAACACTAGATGATGCCAAAGCAAAGATAACTAAGGGTTTTGTATTCTTGAAAAACGTGAGACTATCCTTCTCCAACATAGAATCGTGTCCATGGTTATGTTTGGTTGTTGGATGTACACTTGTCTTAGTTGTATCATTGTTCACTGTCGAATGTTTTCAATATCTTACATCCTTTTCGTCTTGATTAGTTTACATGCATACATCTAATTTTTTTAATCATGTTAGTTTACATTTTGTAAAACTTTTAACAATTTTTTTGTTGATTCACCTAATTCCGTGCTAAAATTTTCCCCTCCCCCATCTATATATTGCAGTTTTAAGTTTCACTCCATTTGGTACTTGAGAAAACTAACTTAATATGGAACCTGAAGGGAGGCTATGTGCAGATACATGGGCAAAGTCTTCATCAGGCCATGAAGCACTCAATGCACATCCAAATAACAGACCTTTCTTGGATTTCAATACCCAACAGCAGACGTGGAAAGATTCATCATTTAGTAGTTATGGATTAAGAGTTGATGAACAGTTCTCTGATCCAAATCAACCATTTGGAGCTGAGACTTCCCATGTGAATAACCAGAAGCAAATGAGCGATCCTCAAGGTAAGCAGATAAGTGAAGCTCATGAATCGAATAACCTGCAAGATTGGGATCCAAGAGCAATGCTAAACAATCTCTCGTTTTTGGAGAAAAAGATTCATCAACTTCAAGATTTGGTGCATTTAATTGTTGGGCGAAGAGGCCAAGTTACAGGTCAACCTGATGAAATCTTGGTTCAACAACAGCAGCTTATCACTGCTGACCTCACTTCAATCATAGTTCAATTAATATCGACAGCAGGTAGCCTCCTACCAACTGTTAAACACAGCCTTTCCTCTGAAAGCTCCCTCAGCCAGCTGGGGCTATTCAGTAAAATCATCCCAGAGAATGTTGTTCTTCCAAATAATAACAATGTGAACAAAATGGAAAATCAATCTGATCGAACAACGGTTTTTGGGTCTGAGCAAAACTTCCCGATTGAAGACCATGAAATGAAAAGTGACGATGATGGTGACGAAGGTGAGAATTTACCTCCCGGATCCTATGAAATTCTGCAACTTGAAAAGGAAGAAATTCTTGCACCTCACACCCATTTTTGCACAATCTGTGGAAAGGGATTCAAGAGAGATGCCAATTTACGGATGCACATGAGAGGCCATGGAGACGAGTACAAGACTCCAGCTGCTCTTGCTAAGCCCCATAAAGAATCTACCTCTGAGCCGATTCTTATCAAAAGGTATTCTTGCCCCTACATTGGCTGTAAGAGAAACAAGGATCATAAGAAGTTTCAGCCTCTGAAGACAATCTTGTGTGTTAAAAATCATTACAAGAGAACTCACTGTGACAAGACATACACTTGTAGCCGTTGCAATACAAAGAAGTTTTCAGTCATTGCTGATCTGAAAACACACGAAAAGCATTGTGGGAGAGATAAATGGTTGTGCTCCTGTGGGACGACGTTTTCTAGGAAAGATAAGCTTTTTGGTCATATAGCACTCTTTCAGGGCCATACCCCAGCTATCCCTGTGGAAGAATCAAAAGGGTCTGTGGGGCCATCTGATCGAGGGCAATGCATTGAAGCAACAAATAAGGTGGAACAAATGGAATTCAACTATAAGTCGGATGCTACAGGTGGAAGTGGGTGTGAAAATGTTATGGATGTAGAAGGCTCTAGAGAGGACCCGATTAGTTATTTCTCACCTTTGGGTTTTGACACAAGTAGCATGGGTGGATTTCATGAATTTCCAAGGCCTCCATTTGAAGATTCGGAAAGCTCATTTTCGTTTCTTCTTTCTGGTGATTACCCTCCAAAGAATGAAAGGTATAATGGCTCAAATGGTTCTTTCTGAATAGCCATTGTTAATGCATGCTAAATTAGCCATGTTTTAGCCATGTTTTTAGTTTATTGGCATCAAATAAAATCTATTTCAACTGCCATGTGTCTTAGAACATCATGATGATATATCTATTGCTTTCTTTTTCATCAATGGAAAAGCTACTTATTTCTCGTTTTGCAGATTCTTTTGTCACTTTTACTTCAAACTTGTCATTTTTCTGCTTAAAATCAGGGTCCTTTAGAAATACAAGGCCACTAAACAATTCTTTAGAAATGCACACACATCACACAGTTGATGCAGAAAAATAGAAGTGTATCTTCATATTCATAATTGCTTGAGCTTGCAATTAAAGCAAGAGTTTTGTTGGATTTATATCCACAACGAGAAATTGAGAAAACATTCATATCTGTGAATCACTTATGTCAAACAATGTTTCTAGCAAATCCCTTAATTTGTCATCTGCCCGAAATTTGAATTGTGCAGCAAAATAAGCTTTAATCCTTTAGCACCTTCTCCAGATTTTGAGTTCTTCCTTGCAGGGCTAGGATAGTAATTCTCCTAATTTGTCATCTGCCTGAAATTAGAATTGTGCAACAAAATAAGCTTTAATCCTTTAGCTCCTTCTCCAGATTTTGAGTTCTTCCTCGCAGGACTAGGATAGTAATTCTCCTTAAGCACTGTTTCATCAAAACCCGACCAAGTAGGTCCTATCGGAGAACTGTTTGAATACAAGAACCTCGGTGAAAAAGGATTCACAATACTCCCACGAAATTCCTCTGCCGTCTCACAAATAACCCCCTGTTACCAAACACATTATCATAAACAAACAAATGCATGAAAATTCCATTTAATTTTCAAAATTATGACTAAATGGGTTGTGCTCGTGTTTTCTTCTTACCTCTGCCATAGCTTTGATCTTTAAAGTCACATCCTCACTTAGAAGGACAAGCTGTCCATCTGTGGTTCGTCCGTAGAGAAGGGCGCACTCAAGAACATGGTCTGCAGGGGTTGGGGTGACAATTTCTTGTAACGTATATGGAGAGAATGGAACAGAGCTAACAGAGAATGGGCTCTTGTCATCACTGAACCAGTGAGAATAAGCAGCAGCAGCAGGTGGGGTCGGTGGGACCAACCTGCCTTCCTCAGCTGAGCTCTGTACATGAATCCACCATTTTGTCTCAGCCATACAATCTTCGACCCACTTCAATGCCGCTGAAGCCTCTGTCATTCTTGAGAAGAAACTTGCGCGTCTTAGCATGCAATCGAGTTCCCTAACAACTGTGAATTTAAAAACAAAAAGAATCATCATTATTTGACATGAAAAGATAAGCAATATACGCTAGTGAAATTATCGTAGACAGGTTATTACCAATTCTAGGAATAAGCAATGTAGTCCCTTGAAGACCTCTCAATAGCTGGAGCTCGTTCCTTGATTTCCTGTTAAGCAGACAAGTAGTGTCAGCTACAATGGTCCACCTGTTCTTGCACACCTTTGTAGTGTTTTTCTGCAGAACACCATTGTGGAAAACGTTAGACGGACAATTCAGAGCACAGCGTATAAATTTGTTTCTGTAAAAAGTAAACAAAAGTAAAGAAGAAAACAGAAAATACGAGGGGCTGAAAATAACACAAGGAAGCAAGCCGTTAAAACTTACAAGTGACTGAGTAACATCTTCAAACTCAAGAGAGTTGGCAGGACTGCAATTTCTCATAGTGCTTTCATGACCTGAAGGTATGGAGTCGGCCTTATGGTCGCGAGTGGAGATCACAGGCAGCGGGTGAAAAGGTTCCCTACATGCAGTAGCCTTTAATACAGGCTGCTGTTTCTTCTTCACGGTGCCATGACTTTTGGAAACAGAAAATGTCAATTTTGATTCTTGAAGTACTTTCCGATGCTGACTTGCTTGAGGAACCAAGTTTTCCTCATGATAAGTGTTGTCATTATTAGCTATCTTCAAGGGCGAGGGTCTGTATGGGTTCAGACGTTTAACTTCTCCCGACCTCCCCACGTTCTTCATGGACCTAAGCAGACGACTATCTGGAGTCATATTCTCTTTATCTGGAGTAAATATATCTTCATCGGGAGAATTTGAGAAAGATTCACCCTTCAAAGTTTCTTCAAATTTGAATTTCAACGATCTAACAAGATAAGAATTGGGAGATGCATTCTCCTTGTCTGGAGTGAAAATCTCATCATCGTTATCAGGACTAGCGCGTTGATGATCCTTCAGCATTGATTCAGAGCTTCCCTCAAGAAGTGATTTAACCTGTGAGCTGATGACATTAATCCTTGCATCGTTAGCACTACTTTGGCTAGTTTCGACCTTGACACTTTCAGGTTTGCCCCTTCTTGACCAAATGCTCAGACCTGATTTATTCTCAGAATTCACCCCAGAATGCTCTGTAGTCTGAGAAGTTTGAGAGACTGCCAATGACAAATGGGCTTGTGGGGTGCTGTTTTCTTGTTCAATTTCTTTGTTGCATATTTTCTCATCAGAAAATAGCCATTCTAGGCCTTCGATACTCTCCTGCCCTTCATCATATTTACTGGGCAAATTATCTCCATCCTGGAAAAGGCGATGTACAGAATACGGAACCAGTAAATTCAGGACAATGCATAAACTACATTCACAACAAGATAATATTCTTTCAAGTAAATTCTTAATACTAACCTGATCTGTCGCCCCTTCTGATTCTTCTTCCAGTTGACATAGCTGGCCACTGGAGAGTTCCTTTTCTTTGTTGCATATTTCAGGCAAAACGATGTTCTCTACTTCATCTTTGTAAGAAAGGGAATCATAAAAGTCTTCAGGGATTGGTGGTGCAGTTGGACTCATTTTTCGCAAAGACAAACATATGTCCTCCTCGTCGAAGGATAGCCGTTCTAGGCCATCAACCAGACCCCTGTTCCCTTGTTCATTTCCAGTATCCCCATCCTGATATGTCAAAAATTAGATAAGTATAAAAACAAAATTGTTCAGAGATTCAATTAACCACTCCGTAATGAGGCATCATCATTCTGTCAAATGAAAATTTAGAACTGACCTGATCTGTCGCTTCTGTTTCTTCATCGACTGTATATGGAGCATCCACAAACGGGTCGTCTATGTCATAAGCACGGCTTAATGGGACCCAATTGAGCCTGTACAACCTACTCGAAGCTCCCAACTGCAACGTATCACCCTCATTCACTTTAATTGTAACTCCCGCCTCCATTCTCTTGCCCGAAACCCAAGTCCCATGCACTGAAAACAGGAAGTCCGAAAATGAATTTAAAAAAAAAAGCAGAAAAGATCTCTCAAACTTCAAGCAGCGGGAATATCTAAACCAAGATCTTTCTGTCCAAGAATTTATCAACAACAACCGGCGTAATAATCGATTGCAGATAAGGATTGAAGAAAACGGTATACAGCAGTCAAAAGAACCAAAAAAGAAGCCGATTAAGCTACATGAACAGTAATGAATCACGATATTATAATGGAATCACATGAAATAGTTCATCGCTTGAACATATCAAATCCACACACACTAAAGAAAAATGAAACAAGAAGGGGGTTTACCAGAGGACAAATCAGTGACAAAAAGAGATCGAGAGGAGGGTTTAGAGTGAATGCGAAGGTGAAATCTACTGATACTCGGATGCTCCAACTTTATGTTACAATCTGGGTGCCTCCCCACCACCAGTATCTCTTCAATTTCCGATTCTTGATCAACATTTTCCGACGACGACGAAGAAGTAATTGAAGGAGGTTTATCTAAAAGAAAGATATTCTTGAGAATACAACTGTTTTTCAGTACCGTAAATACCGGGATTTCCCTCTCCTTCGGTTTCATCTGTTCTTGATTCTCAGCCATTGCAGGAAAAGGGAGAGACGAACGATGAATTTTACGCTCAGTGTGTGTTGTGTGCGAATTGCAAATTGGGTTCCAAATTATTTGCTTTCTTGAAAGAGAATGGGAGAATGGAATTTAAGGGGAATTTTGAAATTAATCTTTGAAATGGTTACCGTTGGAAATTATGACCAAATGTGTCCTGTATGAAACGGTCAACTTTTCCTCTTTGTGCTGATTTTTTTTTTGATAATTAATTTGTAGGTTAAATACTTACACTATCATTAATTTTAATTTATATCTGAATTAAGATTATTACTACTTACTTAATTTTTATTTAATATTTAGTGGAATATTTTAAAATACAATTGTACTCATATGATTAATCATTTACATTACCAAAGACCAAATTTAATAAAATATTTCAAATTGAATAATGAGATATCTTCATAACTAAATATTCTAATGTAAATTTAAAGTTAGTTTAGCCATATTATTAATTTTTTTTCCAATTTAATACACGTTGAAACTTGGTAGATTTTAAAGTTTTAAAAAAATGATAAAATATTTAGAAATTAAACTTATTTATGCTTTACCCAAATATGGCAACGCTATTTCCCATTTCTATTCACATCTGAAAACATAATACATAATATTTTAAGACATAACTATTTTTCTAATTACATTAAATTTAATATTATGTTTCTATCTTATTGCCCCACGCTTAAGTCTCTATTAACACTATACGTTTAAAAATTAAAAAATAAAAAAATGCAAAATTAAACCTTCCATAAAAAATGCAAAAGTAAACCAAATTTTAATTTTAACTATGTATGAACTATACAACAACCTTCCATAAGTTAAAAATAAATAATAAAAACACTGCAAAATTAAACTTGCGCAAATAACATAACATACATCAAGAAACCCCGACGAACCATAGGCAGACGACCGTTGAAGAAACTCGAGCAGGTTACAGCCAGATTTTGAGAAGCCCGAGCAAGACCCATTTGTAAGCCCTAGAATTGAGCAAAAATTCGAGAAAGAAAAAAAAAAGTTGAAGTAATAATAATTTAACAAAAATGTAAGGAAAAAAAAAAAACCTCAAACAATAACAATTTTATTCATTTTGAATTTTGTAACTCGTATTTCAGATAACAAGTTGACAAATTTAAGGTTTGGATTAACGGTTGAAAATTAAATGGCTAAAATATATTAGGGTATCAGTACCCTGGGACACTACATAATCCTTCTCTATATAAAAGAAATGTGAAAAGCTGGTTTTTGTTACGTAATTCTTAGTATTTTTCTGTGATGTGTTGCATTTAAGATTTTTTGTGTTTCTTAATTGGTGTGGTCTTTTTTTTCTCTCTCCTATTTTAATTTTGTACTAAAATTTAAATAATTTTTTCGTTTTAAGTTTATTTTTAATATATGATATATCAAATTAATTTTTTTTATTTTTAATTTGACACAAATATTGTATATATTAAAATAAATAATTATATTTTAAATTATGAAATATAATTTTTATGAATGAAATATAAAATTTTATATGAGAAGTGACGTTATTATTATTATTATAAAAATCAGTTGAAAAGTGACTTTAGTGGGGGGAGATCATTTCTTATTGACTATTTCAATAAATTAATTTCTTTCCTAACACGAAGAATGAATGTGCATTGATTAAGTCATAATTTAAAGTAGTCACATGTTCCTATTTTATTAAATAGTAATTAAGTTATAATTAATTATATAAAATATTTTGCACACGAACATGTTTATAAATTTTTTGAAATATATATTAATTTTCCAACAAATAATGACATAAAAGCATAACTTAGTCGTATTCAAACAATAATTGACCACTCATAATTTTATTACATAATAAACACAACGGCACACCCTATATAAAACGGTCCTATATAGATATACCGCAAAAAAATATATTGGAAATTTTGATTAAATAATAAAAATACAATGTTTAAACATTATGTTTTTTATGAATAATACGTAATTTTAAAGTTTATAAGATAATAACGTTGTAATGTTAAATCATAAAATACAATGTAATATAACAAGCTATATTCTAAATTGAATAATATTTATATAATTGATATAAATAATAAGTTATGTACATTTTTATAATAATATTATTATTAATAATAAATGTAAATTTACTAAAATTTTTAAAATAATAAATTATATTATATTCGTGAATTGCATGGGCATATATCTAAGGTCTCTTAAAAAAGACTTATGCTTAAAAGTTAATTGCGTAAAAACGTGGGGTTTTTTATGCATTTGATGTACCATTGATTCGATCCACAATATTATTTATTTAACTAAAAAATATAATTTATTTAATTAAAAATATTACTATTTTTTCAAAATAATTAATCTGTAGAAAAATTATTCAAGTAAACAAATAATATTATACATCGGTTCCTAATACTTAGCTAATAATAATTGGCTCATTGAAACGAAAGGCCCAGAATGGTTTTAATACAAAGCCCATACAAAATATTTTTCATGTAGCCCATTAACAAAGCCCATTCCAGAAACCCATTAGGGTGCAAGCCCAACAACAACAATTAAAAAGCTTAAGAAAAAACAAAATCCAGCTAAAACTTTCAATTCACGTGGCTTAATTTTGTCTTTGTACAACCGCATGAACTTTAATATTATAAATTTTTATAATAATTTTTAATCTTTAATTTTATAAAAAATTTCAAAACCATTAAAAATTGTTGACGTAGTAGCCGTGTTATTTGTATAACAATTAAATTAAAAATATTTAAAAATTTCAATAAAATTAGATAATATAATTTAGATAAAATAAAAAGTATATGATAGTTTTCTTGTTAGGGAGCAGATAATTTATTATCCTTTAGTGTTTATCTTTTTGTTGGATAATTTTTTCCCTGAGTTTGAATTCTAATCTTGTGTTTACAAAAGTAGCTGCAACAGTTTTTCCTCTTTCTTTACTCTCCTTTTTCCGCTGCGGGTTTGGCAATCAATCTTTTGATCTAAGGTGCTTCCATTTCTGCCTTCTTTGTAGAATTCTGATTGTTGTCAACTGTCGGTGATTAATGGATAGTTGGGTGTGTCGACGTTTAATTTCCTTAATTGCACCGTTTGTGTAGCTGCGCTCACATGCATTATCTTCTTTCTCTCTTGTTCATTGGTTTGTCATCACAGTAGCATAATTATTAGCTTCGGAATTCCTTTCTCTGTTAGACTTGACCCAATGTAAATGTTACTTGTCTAATTTTTCTTGAATTTTTGTTTTGAATTGTATTCGGTAGTTTGATTTTGTGAATCCTTAATCTTATGCTACAGCGTTGGATTGTTATCTAAGAATATTTTAAGGCCAATTTTTAATTAGGAGAGAGACGAATATAAATGAACTGCAGCGTGCGTGAATGCTTGTAGTATTGTAGGAAAGGAAGTCTCCAACATTTGCCCGCCCGTAAGCTGCTTGTGAAAATGACCCCAAGATCTAGAGCCGTTACATTTGGTGCAGATAAATAGATTTTCCATAATCCAGAGTTTCTTGCGTAGTTCATGATTTTTATCCTTTCTAGATACTTAAGTCTATCTGTGTTTGATTAGTGAGAGAAGTAATAGAGCTTTCTATCCCAGCATTCTTCCTGCTGCTATATCGAACAAGAGAAACACTTTTGTTTATAATTTATCATGTTTACCAATTGGAGAATTTGAAGCAATTGCTTTATCGAAGTAACTGGTTCTTTTACTGAAGGGAATTTACATTTTTCTGCTATCACTGACTCTATTTGGAGCAATATTCATTAGTTCCTCCTATTCTGAAGGGGATGAATGTTCTAAATTATAACTATGCTGCATCTTACTACATTCCTCCTTTACATATACGCTTCACATACACCCTAAAACTTTTCTTTATTCTTTTTACTTGTACCATTTGTTCTCTTTGCGTATCTGGTTTCTTAAAAAAAAAATTGGTTGATGGGGGATGAGAGCTTCAAACAGTATCCCTTTGCGACGTATCTTCTTATTCTGTTGAGCTAAGCCTCAATGGATTGTTGGTAATCTTTTCTAGCTCAAGTAGTGAAGTAGTGATTGCCCTCTTCAAACTATATTCTTTACCTTGTGCTTAGTGAGGTTGATTTTTTATTGACATAATTTTTATGGGACAATGAACAGGCTATGGCACATTTAAAACCTGAGAATACAGACATGACTTCATATCAAGTGAACAGAGCTACCAGGAAACCTCACATCCTGCTTGCTGCCAGTGGAAGTGTTGCTGCAATAAAATTTGCTAATCTTTGTCATTGTTTTTCCGAGTGGGCAGAAGTCAAAGCAGTTGCTACCAACGCCTCACTCCATTTTATTGACAGGGTGGCAATTCCAAAGGATGTAATGATTTATACTGATATGGATGAATGGTCCAGTTGGGAAAAAATAGGTGATAATGTCCTCCACATTGAGTTGCGTAAATGGGCTGATATCATGGTCATTGCACCTCTGTCAGCAAATACACTTGCCAAGGTAACAATATTTCATAGTGATGGTTATTTAAATTTATTTGTCAACTTTAATTCATCCTTTGAACATGGACAAAAAGGAGAGGGGTAGAAATGAATAAGATGGATGTTCGGACACACTAGATATACTGTAAGTAATGAATGCACATTAAAAAGAAAGTGGGGACGCTGAGAAAATCAGAGAATTGCACTTAAGATGGTTTGGAGATGTGCATAAGAGATCTTTTGTTGCACCCAGTGTGATATATAGAAGAAGTAAACAATCATTAATTTGGGAAAGGCAAGACCTGAAGGGAATTGGAATGTAACTATAAAAACTGACATGTTATAATTATATATAACTGAGAACAGTGTTTGGACTGAAATGATGGTGAGTATGATCCAGATAGCCCACCCTGCCGTGGGATAAAGGTATAGTTTGTTGTTTTTGTTGCTATTATTAGTCTTTGTTTATTGTTGGCTGCTTATGAAAGTCTTTGCTATTTGTTTGATATACTTATTATGGTTTTTTATAGAAAACAATCATATGTAATACGATCAAATTTAACCTTATGTTAACTTGTGTAGATCGCTGGAGGCTTGTGTGATAACTTGTTGACCTGCATTGTCCGAGCATGGGACTACAGTAAACCAATGTTTGTGGCACCAGCCATGAATACCCTCATGTGGAACAACCCTTTCACAGAACGCCATCTCATGGCGGTTGACGATCTTGGGATTTCGCTTATCCCACCTGTGAAAAAAAGGCTAGCCTGTGGAGATTATGGAAACGGTGCAATGGCTGAGCCTTCTTTCATATACTCAACAATAAGACTTTTCTTTGAGACTCGGGAACAATCAGGTGGTCTCAATGTTTAAGGCTGCTTATCTATATCCATAAAAACTAGTGCATCTCAATTCATAAATTTCTCAGTCAGGGATATAATGAGCTTTTAGTTGGGAAGAAATGTGTCATTGTGTCAAAGCTGCAACCTTCTATTAGGAATTCATTGTTTTACTTCTACTCTTCGAAATAGTGTGCTTGAATGCTGTTAAAATACCTTATAACTGCAGATTTTATTGAGTGATTTGGATCCTGATTATGTAAGATATTTTGTTTCAGCATGTTCACATATGAGGAACCATTTATCTGCTGATGTCCTGCAAATACATACTGAATATTTATGTGTGTGCAAAGCAAGCAATGTTCATTACTGCATATACATACGTATTTGCGCGCGCGTCTGTGTGCTTCTCACTTGATCGTATTCTGTGCATTTTTATATTGTTTATCAGCACAAATTTCTTTTATGCATCTTTTGTGGTATATCCTTAACCTTCTCTACTGCATGCTGCTTGATGAACACTAGGTCCACCGTTGAAGTGGTCTGAAATCCCTATTCAAATATCTATCAGAAAATATCTGAATTGCTAAAATTTTAAGTTTCCTTCTTTTTCTAAAAATAAATAAATAAATAAATAGAAGAAGAAGACAAGATTTACATCCAATTCATTGATCTAGTCCCAAAATCAATATGGGCCAGCCAAGATAGAAGCTTCTGTTACATTTTCTAACACCAAAAAATGTCTCTTTCTAAACTGAATACTTTATTCATACTAATTTTTTTGGCTTGACTTCTTGTTTTTAAATGTTGAACATTCTGTTTTCTTCTTTGAGTGAAATTATGTTGTGATTGGTATGAATGGGTGTTTTTTGTTTTTTTGCTACACTCTATGAGATGGAATACCATTTTATGATAAAGAGTTCTGACTGTAATAACGAACGAAGCATCTGCCACAAATACCCCCAACTTAAAACCCTCATTTTAATAGGAGTATCTTTTTATGATAGAAGATTCTGAGTGCAGTTATTAATGAAGAAGCATCTGTAGATTTTAATGCCAACAAACATATTTCCACACAATATTTCAATGTTTTTGTACTGATGAAACTATGCCTGGTTTTTGGCCGTTGTTTAAATATGCATTATGAAGAACTCTGCCATATGTCGATTTCATAGTTTGGGAATCAAAGAATCACGAGATATGCTGACAAGACACTGATTGAGACATCCACTTGTCGTCCCAACACGTGTCCTTTTCTTCTTTGTGTTATTTTGATACTTTATTTTCTCTGTATTGATTTATTTCAGAAAGAAAAAAAAATATAGATATACATATATATATATATGATTGTTCGTTTTTTTTGTTGTCAAGTGTATCTAATTATTCGTATTTATTTTTTGACTCATTGGACATACCTGTTTGGAAATTAAACATAAAGGCATATTTTTATTTTCTTCTGCATGAAACGCACTGAGATGTCGTAAGCTAGTAATAGCTTGGAAATCTATGACGTGGCCTAAATCCCTCATTGAAAACCATGCCACTTTTTTTTGGAGATTGCATAATAATTTTCTTCCTCTTGATTGCAATCTCACCCGTAAGAGATTTGAGGTAGTGTCATCAGCCCACTTTGTTTCAATAATTTTGAAAATAGAGAACATGTTTTTATTCATTGCCAAGTGTCCAAACATGTTTGAGATTATTTCTCTTCTATTTTTCACTTAAAAATACCAACTACTTATTCGTTGACTTAGCTATTTTCTTTGTGGTTTATTAAGATCATAAACAATGACCACATTCACACTCTTTTGCCTCTTCTTATTCTTTGGTTCTTGTGGAGGGCAAGAAATAATAGCAAGTTTGATAATGTTAGAAGTACTCCTTGCAAAATCCAATCTCTAGTAATGAGAAGACTTCGTAAAATTTTGGATGTCTCTTTGTTACCGATTGAATTTTGGAAAAGGTATATGCATTTGGCTCAAATGTGGGGATTTCCCTTTCTTTGTTATAGGTCACCTAACCCTATTTTTGTTAGGCGGCAACCCCCAAATGATGATTTCTTTAAATTGAACACTGATGGGATAGCAAAAGGGAATCCTGGACTATCTGGAGCGGGTGGTGTTTTACGTGATAAAAATTGTAAATTTGTATATGAATTTTATACATTTTTGGATAATTAGAATAATGTGTATGCAGAGTTAAGTGCGATTATTGAGAGGATTGAATTTGTGCTCACGTATGTATATTTCAAATGTATGGTAGAAATTGATGCTCTGTGTATAATTAGTATGTTAGGTTCTCATAATGTTGGTAATTGAAAACTTCAAGGATTGCTAGCAGCATTCAATTGGTTCAAGAAGAAGATCAATATACATGTTTTACATATTTTTCTAGAAGAAAACAGTGTAGCGGATTGTCTTACAAATAAAGCTATTGAGACACGATTAAATGTACAATTCGATGACATAAATGTTTGTAATAAATTTAGGAGTTCGTTGTCTTTGGATACTTAGGGTTACCTAACTTTAGGTCTCCCTAAATATTGTTTGTACACTTCTTTTGTCAAATAATAAAATTGTTGGTTATAAAAAAAAAAAGTCTGAAATATTGTGAGTTCAACAAGAGCCTCAATATTGGACTCAACGTTGATATCGACATGAACTTGTAGCTGCCGCGTGCATGTTTTTAGATAATGCTGAGTTGATTCATTCAAACAGCAGTTTCCAAGCAGGGATATTATTCAATTAAAATCCTTGTACCAACTCTCAAATCATTGCACTTTCTTGATTGTTTGAAAAGAAAATGTAGAAAATTCTAAAGAAACTTCTACGATGCTTCTGCACATTTTTTTTCTTGAAGGGCTAACCTGTTATATTAGTGTTGACCCGAACACCCGAAGTTGGGGCTTAAATGAAGCAGGATCTATTCAGCCGAACCTGACTTGATTCTATGTCTCGATGGGTTTAGGATGACTAAAATTGACATCGTTAGATTACACCAAGATAATTGACAGATCGATAATATACGGATCAAATTATGGTATTTGAGGGATATATGACACCCTATGGCTCGTCTGACCCAGATCGATGTACGCATGAAACATGCCTGAAATATATTGTGCTTGAATTGAGGTTGTTTTTGAAAGGTGATACACAGAATAGATAGAGAATAGTGTATATATATGTGATAAGAGTCCAAGTACATAAGTTGAAGCATTAAGTTCCAAAAGTTTTGATTCTGTTGAAGATAATGACAGAAACCCATTGGTTATAAAAATATGCTGATTCACGAGTTCCTGTTATTTATATTTTAGCAACACTCGGACTTCGGACATCTTTTTTATAATGTTTCCTATGATTCTGGAACTAAAATACAAAAAGATTTTTAACGTTAATGACAGAGACTTGATTCCATTACATGTACTCATGTGAACAGATTGCAAATCTCACACACACACACACACACACACACACACACATATATATATATATATATATATATATATATCTTTCTTTATTACAGCAGCAGCCCATGTTAATTTGCTAGTTGCAACTAAATCATGTTTATCACCAGCCACTGGAATAGAATTCTTTGTTTATTTCGTTTGTTGCTAAGTTAGAATAAAGATGTACCGGAAATAACTCTTTTGACCTTACAATATAATCGGTCCTGCGGAATTACCTTTGAGACGCGCACATTTGATGTACTCCCTATGTCTAAAAAGAAAAGAGCAATTTTCTTAAAAGTACAATTTTTAATTTTTTATCAATTAAAGAAAAATACAATCCAAAACTCATAAATTTGTATTTACATGACTCATTTTATATATTGATATGACTTATTTAATTATATATAACTGATTTGTAAAATAAAATTTCAATCTTTTACCTTTATTGGTAAAACAATACTTAACTTTTGAAATATTTTTTTTTTGGAATAAATAATATTTTTAAAATAAAACTCTTATTTTTTTTTAACATAAGAAGTATTTTATATTACAAATGCCTATTTTTTTTTTCTTTTTTTAAATATAAGAATGCCGGTACTAAAAAGTAAAACACTCCCTATCCTCATCAAATGTGCAATTTGTAACATAGAAACAAATGTCACATGAGGTATTTGTAAATTATATTATTCTTACTTTCTTTTTGTCGGTAAATCCAACTTCAACTATAATTTTTATAATTATTTCTTCATAGTTGAAGGTGCTCAATATAAATATTTATGATTTGAAGGATGAGTTGCTAGGTTATGTTGGAATTAATGAATGTTTCTTGGTGGTATTTTACAAAGGATGAACAGGAGAGAGGGAGAAAAAGAGAGAGAATAACTGAAATAACAACTTCTTGAATGGGAATTAAGTCGCTTGAAAAATTACATACATGTTATTTCTACACTAAGTAAGGCTCAACCATAATTAGTTGAAACCCAACCGCCATGGCTAACCTCTAATACATTCTCAACCATAATTAGTTGAAACCCAACTGTCATGGCTAACCTCTAATATATTTCACAAACTAACAAAATCGAACAATTACATTTGAATTACACTATTTTAACACACCACCTTAATTCAAATATGTCAATTTGTGCATCCCAATTTTGTTCTTCATTTTTTTCAAGTCTCTTAGGTTTCAAAGCTTTGGTTAGCATATCTGCACACTCTATATGCTTAATGCGTCCATGAGCTATTGGATGCTTAGCAAGGTCTATGGCTGATTTGTTATCAATCATGAGCTTCATTACATTACTGCACTTGATGTTAAGTTCTTCCAGTAACATCCCTAGCCAACGGGCTTGGCTTGCACCAAAAGCAGCTGAGATGTACTCAGCTTCACAACTAGATAATGCCACCACATCTTGTTTCTTTGAACACCATGATATATGAGCATTTCCTAGCATGAACATGTACCCGGATGTGCTCTTTCTGTCATCAACATCTCCACTCCAATCTACATCTGTGTAGCCAACATTTTCTATCTCAGAATTTTCTTTTGCTGCAAGAAACAAAATTCCACACTCTAGTGTGCCCTTCACCTATTTAAGAATTCTCTTAGCTGCAAGTAGATGATCCTTGCATGGTTTCTCCATGAATCTACTAACCAAGCCAACTCCATAGGTGATATCTGGCCTAAAATTACACAGATATCTCATTGAGCCAATGAGTTGCCTATATAGTGTTGAATCAACTAAGTTTGTGTCTTCACCAGTAGACAATTTTATTCCTGGTTCTGCTTCTGCTAAGAGCAGTAAGTTCATCAGCTCACCATTAATATTAAAATACGTCATAGTCTTGAAATCTCACCGGTGGAGTTACTTGTCTTAATGACCTTCTCAAAGGTGCAATCTCATTCACATCTAGCTCATCATTCACATTTTGTTCATCATTCACATTTAATTTATTGTTAATATGAATATCTTCATGTGTTTCTTCTCCTCCCAGTTCAATTTCTATTGTTTCATTGATTTGTCTTTCCATACCATTGTTCCAATCCCATTCCTTTGTCTCATCCACGATCAAATCATTACTTATCACAATTTTCTTGCTCAAGGGATCAAAGAGTTTATAGGCCCCAGTACTATGATATCCTACCAAAACCATGGTTTGAGCCCTTGAGTCCAATTTTCTTCTATTTTGTTTAGGCACATATTTGTAACATAGTGATGCAAATACCTTGAAGTGTTTCACACTAGGCATGAGTCTACTCCAAGCTTCTTCTGGTGTCAAATTTTCAAGCCTCTTTGTAGGACATCTATTCAAGATATGAGTAGTTGTGAATACTGCTTCTGCCCAGAAATCATGTGAAAGATGCTTCTCTCTCAGCATGCATCTCACCATATTTAGCATTTTTCTATTTCTTCTCTCAGCAGTTCCATTATGTTGAGGAGTGTATGGAGCCATCACCTCATGAGTTATACCTTACTCCTTGCAGAAATCTTTAAATTCAAGTGATGTGTATTCTCCTCCACCATCAGTTCTAAGCATCTTAATTGAACAACCAGATTGTTTTTCAACTAGTAACTTGAATGATATAAATGTTACAAATACTTCACTCTTTCTTTGTAACAGGTAAACCCACATTTTCTTCGTAAAGTCATCTATAAAATAGACAAAATACAAGTGACCTCCATGGGATTTGATTTCAAATGGGCCACACACATCAAAGTGAATCACTGCAAGCTTCTTTTTGCCCCTAGTTGGAACTGCAGCATTGTAAGCCTTCTTTGGTCGTTTTCCTTCACAACATCTACCACACACTTGCCATGGTACTTCAATTGAAGGTGGTCTCACAACCATGTTCTTCTTCTGCAACTTGTTTAGGCTGTCGAAGTTCAAATGTCCAAGCCTTCTATGCCAATTCTTGCTCACTCCCACCTTGAATGTTCTATTCTTAGACACAGGAACTTTCAAGACACATTTCTCGTTAGAGTCAGATACTTCCATATGTTCACCTTCCATATGCATTAAGAATCCTTTCTCTAGCAATTGTCCCAAACTTAGCAGATTGCTTTCCATGTTAGGAACATATAGGACATCACTGATAGTCACCTTGGTTCCATCTACTCTTCTTATGGCCACCTTGCCAATTCCTGCCATCACCAAATTTAATGCTTCTTCCCACTGTTTCATCAATTTCACAGAACCAATCTTTATGTCCTGTCATATGATTTGAAGTGTCCAAATACCACCATTCCTCAATGCCTGTTTCACTGTTAGCAATGGCCATTAACATCACTGCTTCTTCATCATCAGAGTCACGCGCAAATTATGTTTCTTCACTTCTCTTCTTAGGCACTTTAGGATTACTACAGTCATCTGCATAATGGCCATACTTTTGATAGTTATAGCAGTGAATGTTCTCCTTTGATTTTTCTTTCCCTTTCCAGTGTTTTCTCCTTCTTTCTTTTAATTCTTACTCTTAGAACCATTGCTTTCTTGTTTGTTATACTTCCACTTGCCTTTTCCTTTCTTATTCTTCCAAGAATCACCACCATCTTTCTTTTGATTTTGGGCAAATAGGGCATTCTCGGAATCCTTCTCCTCTTTCTTAATACCTTCTCTATTCTTCATCTTTAACTCGTGTGCTTCCAAAGAACCCAGTAATTGCTCCAATTTCAACGTTTCTAGGTCCTTTGATTGTTCAATTGCAGAAACAATATGATTATAGTTTAGTGTTAAATCAGTGAGTATCTTTTCCACCTTGATCGAATCGATCACCACCTCACCACAACTCTTCATTTGGCTTGCAAGAATCACCAATCTATTTACGAATTGTGCCACCGTCTCGTTTGATTCCATCTGAAGCAAACCCAGTTGACGCCGGAGTGCCATCAATCTCACCTTCTTGGTTTGCTTGCCGGCGTAAGTTGTAGCCAACACATCCCATGCTTCTTTGGCCGTCTCATAATCAATGATTTTTTCCAGGACATTTGAATCCACACATTGATGAATTAGAAAGATCGCTTTATCATCTTTCTTCATCTATTCGCGGTGAGTTTCCTTGTGTGCCTCCGTGGGATTCGTCTCTAATGGTGTGACGCCGATGCGTATGATATCAAGCACGCCTTGATATCTGAATATCACCTTCATTTGCGCCGTCCACCTCTCATAGTTGCTTCCATCAAAGATTGGTAGTTTCGCTGAAATTTGGTCGTTATTCTTTAACATCGCCATTGTTCATCGTCGTACACCGTCGTGGATCATATAGCTCTGGTGCCAATTGTTGGAATTGATCAATGTTTCTTGGTGGTATCTTGCAAAGGATGAACAAGAGAGAGAGGGAGAGAAAGAGAGAGAATAATTGAAATAACAACTTCTTGAATGGGAATTAACTCGCTTGAAAAATCAAATACATGTTATTTATACACTAAGTAAGGCTCAACCATAATTAGTTGAAACCCAACCGCCATGTCTAACCTCTAATACATTCTTAACCATAATTAGTTGAAATCCAACCGTCATGGCTAACCTCTAATACATTTCACAAACTAACAAAACCGAACAATTACATTTGAATTACACTATTTTAACAGATTAGACCTTATAGATGTCGCCCGAGCCCAACCACACTCCTAGGCTCAATTGGTGAGGACAGCTCAATTTACCACCCCTATTTTTTGACAGATAAGACAATTACGTAGCACTTGCCTCACGCGTTTTGCAACAAGAATGATATCAATGTGCATGGAATGATACTATTTGCAGGATTATCTCCTATTTGTACAGAAGAAACCAAATGCGATAGCACATTCCAACTTCTTTTGTCCTATTCCGACAATATTTTTGTACCAAAAAAGTCAAATGAAACAGGTTCTGATTGGTGCAGAAGAAGGAATCTAGAAATGATAAGATTTATAAAATATGTGTGTGTGTATTATGTTGGACGAAGTCTTGGATGAGGACGGTTGGGTTAGATGCTGAAAAGCTTTGGTAGCTGTATTTTGTCGACAGCAGATGTCATTTCTCTTACATTAATACGACGTCGATCTGATGCGCATTTCTTCGACCTCTCCGATCGAACTGCCCAATATTCCTGTTCAGACATTGGAGTTTGGAAAGTCCAACAGATTCTTGACCTTCAACACTCATTTTTTAGCAGCACAAAAGATACCTTTTTGGTCATCTTTCTTGTCCATTCTTTACGTGTAATATCGAAATACTCGAGATTTCTTCCCCCTTATAATATTCTCTCTCTCTCTCTCTCTCTCTCTCTCTCTCGTATGAATATTGGACTGCCCAAGTTTTTCTTATTTGTGTTAATTGGTTCTATTCTCACGGGAGAAATTTTGTGTCTCCTGGTTCTATTCCCCTTTCATTCTTGTTTAAGAAAAGAACTTAGCTCTTTCTTTCCGTTCTTGTTTTGGGAACTCTCTCTCTCTCTCTCTCTCTCTCTCTCTCTCTCTCTCTCTCTCTCTCATGCTTGGAATGGAATGCATGGATGAGGAGGAGTTTTTGAGCCTGAGCCTCTCCATCGTCACCGATTGCCATCACAAGAGGAAGAGGAAACGGAGTAGAAGCCTTAGTTCAAACTACTCGAGTTCGACTGAAAGCTACGAAGAGGGCAAGATATTTGCCCTCCTCCAAATGAGGGAACAAATGCTAAAACTTGATCATCACAAGAGAAAAGATGCTTCAAATGCAGATGGAAAAGGGCTTCATCTGATCCACTTGCTTCTCATTTCCGCAACTTCAAGCAATGAAAACAACATAACCTCATCTATCAAAAACCTCTGCGAACTGTACCAGACTGTTTCTCTGACAGGAGATTCTGTCCAAAGGGTGGCTGCCTACTTTGCCGATGCACTTCTTGCCCGTCTTCTAACACGAAAATCACCTTTCTACGACGCGATAACAAAGAACCCTACTCCAGATGAAGAGTTCTTGGCGTTCACATCTCTCTACCAGGTCTCACCATTCTACCAGTTTGCTCATTTCACAGCCAATCAGGCAATTCTCGAAGCATATGAGAGAGAAGAAAATACCAACAACAGGGCTCTGCATGTGATCGATTTCGACCTCTCGTATGGCTTCCAATGGCCTTCTCTCATGCAATCTCTATCAGAAATTTCAGCTCCCACAAATAAGGTCTCTCTAAAGATCACAGGCTTTAGCAGAAGCCTGGAAGAACTTCAAGAAACTGAGTCAAGATTGGTGAGTTTTGCTAAAGGTTTTTGTAATCTAGTTTTCGAGTTTCATGGCTTGGTGAGAGGATCAAAGATTGTGAAAATAAAGAGGAAGAAGAATGAAACTGTTGCTGTCAACTTGTTATTCCATCTGAGCTCACTAAACAGCTTCTCCAAAATCTCAGAAACACTAAATTTTGTCTATTCGCTAAGTCCTTCGATCGTGGTGGTGGTGGAAGAAGAAGGTAGCAGAAATAGTCACAAATTCTTACCAAGATTTATGGAGTCACTGCATTATTTTGCAGCTATATTTGATTCTTTGGATGATTGTCTTCCTTCAGACAGCGCTGAGAGGTTAAGTATTGAGAAGAATCATTTAGGAAAACAGATTAGAAGTGTAATAAACTATGATAAAGACTATGAGAACTGTCCAAGATTTGAGAAGATGGAGAAATGGAGAGAGAGAATAGGAAGCCATGGTTTTTGGGGGGTTGAACAGAGTTCCAAGTCTGTTATGCAAGCAAAATTACTGCTGAAAATAAGAAGCCACTGCACTATGAATTTTGAGGGAGAAAATGGTGGTTTTAGAGTGTTTGAAAGAGATAATGGGAAGGCCATTTCTCTAGGATGGCAAGAAAGGCCCCTTATTACAGCCTCTTCTTGGTGTTGTACCGTATGACACAAATTTTTTATTTTTATTTTTTGGTTAATTTACTAATAATACGATTTTACTTTATAGCAATTTTGTCTTAATTATATTTTTTGTATGTAATTTTGATCCATCATTGATGAACATAATATCACATGCTCACGATGGATACGTGATTGCTTTTACTCTTGCTAACAAGATTAATAGAAACAACAGATGCATAGACACATATTTTCCCAAGTTGACCAACAATCGTTTTAGTGAGGAGAAGGCATTGGGCTCTAGTCGGATAGTAAACTGGGGCCTAAGCAGTTTAGGACGGACCTAAGAGGTGCTGGTTTTGGCTGACAGCACGCATATAGGTGGGGGGCTAAGCGGTGCCACTTTTTGTAACGAGCAGGGCGGCAGATGCGAGCCTAGACAGCGCTAATTGAAGCCTCATATAACACTAGCAACTCTTAACAGTGAAGAAACAAATGAACAAAAATAAAATAAACAGAAAGAAAACTAAGCCATGGAAACATTGCTTGCAGCTTATTTAGCAACAGAAAGCTAAAGATTCAGATTTCAAAGAGTTCAGATTTTTTTTTTTTTTTTTACAATTTTACTTGTAACAAACTAAGGTACAGCTTCATAATGCACTATCATTTCGGCCCTTTACCCGGAAAGCCTCTTTTAAACTTCCTTCTGTAGAAAAAACCGAGCGCAGCCCCAACTATAGGCCAGGTTGATATAATAGCTATGTAAGCAAGCAGCCAGATCGACTTGTTATTTTGTCGGGAGAGCTGATATAAGCACCTTTTGATAATCCCAGAGCCTTTCGAACCAGAGCCATCTTTAGAGGTTCGACCAGCATCCTTAAGAAAATCCGATCCATTGGAGAAGCTCACATGGTTTTCTGTAACTGAAACTGTTTGATTAGTCTGATGGTGATTGTTATCCTCATTGGATGTCTGGTTCATTGCACCATCATCAGATGTTTGCTCGTTTCCCATTGCAGCTACCATTCCATCAGCTATGTTAAGATACGGGCCTTGGTCGATTGCAGACTGCATGGTTGGAGAGTGATGCCCAACACTTTCTGCCTGCAATCAGAACAGATTAATGGGATTAAATACAGAAGGGTCTGGCAAATCAAGGGCATTATATATTCGGGCTAGAAATTTAGGATAATAATTCGAAACATTTCACAGAATTGAGGACAAATTGGGCCCAAATATCTTGGAACCACGAAATCAATGTTCTTAAATTATCGGCCTGCAAGTGGGATTCACACACGGTACACAGTGACCCAATTTCGGCAATCAGGAGATCAGATTGATGGGTTAAAAGAGAGGGGAAACTTGTCCATATCTGGCTGCAAGGGAAAAATTATAATGCACCTTTTTCTGTGTATGCATGAATGAACTCGAAAGCAGAACTCCAAGATATTCATTAACTGCTCTCACCCACCTGAAAAGTAGGAGAGAACATAATTCAAATTAAGGATTCCACACTCTTTTGATTTTCACACTTGGGAAGGTAAAAACACACAGGTCTTAACGGAGTTTGAAACTACATTCAGATTATATGTAACCGTAACCTATTTTTATCTTTGGGTGATTTATGTTCTTTTCAAGTACATTCAGATTCTATGTAACCGTAACCTATTTTTATCTTTAGGTGATTTATGTTCTTTTCATTACAATAATTCAGAAGTTAATGTATAACTTGATCCACACACAAAAAAATGTTGAAATGTAGAAAATGAAGTACCAAAGATGAGATCCAGTTATGCCTTCAAAGAAAGCGAGATGTCCACCATGTAGTGTTGTAGCTAGGACGACATTTTTATTCGATCTGAAATCAGAAAATAAGTTGTTATCACTAAAGCAGGTCAAATCTAGAGAGAGAATGAAAGTCATAGCTTCTCGATTAACAATGATAAGCAACTCTACCGGCATTCATCCCAAGGAATGGCTTCTCTGGTACAGACTGGATCGTCCAATGCACTAATGCAGAGCAGTGGGACAGACACTTGTCCGATGAAAGATGAACTGCTACAACGTCTATAGTATGTATCCACAGTCTTGGGGAAATAAAACATTATTTAGTAGGTTAATGGTAGAGTGAATATAGTGTATTCAAAAACCTTCAGGACAATACAGAAATCAAGCTACCTCATATTTCCCAACAAGACAAGTGGCGTGGGTGTCGAAATCCCGAATAGAACGTGACTACACAAAGTAGAGGTAATCAGTGAATGAAAATGCTTATGAAAGAAGAAAAAAAAAACTACGGGCATCACTATAGAAAAAATGACAATCAACAAGAGAACACAGTTTGTTGCCGGGAAGTCGGACAATATTACTACATCACTAATTATGAAACAAAAAATATCCCAAAAAAATGGAGTATACAATTGTAAGAAACTAACCTTTTTAATGCCCTCCCAGTTAGCAAGGCGAGAGTAACGAGTTTCATGTCTGCATATCACAATCAAGCATAATTCACTTTAATAAAAGTTTATTTTGGAAAAAATACACATAATGAAGTGCATGAAACCATCCATATTTAAAATGACAATCAAAATCCTTCAGTCTGTTACAATCCTAAATACGCTAATTGCCCGACAATGTTGGTGTAAGTTCATTTAAGAAGGCAATGCAACGTACAGCTGTGCATAGCCTTGAAGACCAATAGTGAGAGCTCTGTCGTATAACTTTTGGATAAGCCTTCGAGATATAAACCTGGAACCGATCTGGGAAAATGGAAATTGGAGATACAAAATGCTGATTAACATAATGAGATTAAATTATTAAAACAATACCTTTACATTAGAGAAAAGAGACTATTTCGAAAGCATATATTCTACTTGACAATCTAAAAACATCTAGTAAAACTACAGTCACGTAGGAGTAGCGCTACTTTCCTCGTTACACTTACCAGAGCATGCGAGCAGTGTCTGTTAATCATTAATCAAATAGACATTGATTAGAAAATAAAACAAATAATAAATTGGATAAACTAACCAAGAGATCCCAAGGGGAGCAAACAGCTGCAGCACCTGCAATCGGGACATTCTCCCCATCCTCTCCAAGATATTTTACCTAAACGAAATGGTTTGAGAGACATACTACAATCAACATTGGTATTCCATAATACAGGAAAGCATTTGAGAGGAACTATACCAAAATGTTTGCACCAATACTTGTTCCCACTACAAACAGTGGAGCCGCAGAATACTCTCGATGTAAGTAGTTAATAACCTCACGTACATCTTCGGTCCATCCAGCATTATAAAAGCAATCAGACTGAAGAAATATCACAGTTCATATCAGTAAGAGAACTAGAATGCTTGATGAGATCATTATTTGAATGACAAATTTGGATGGGCTGAAATGGAGAGTTCACGTGGAAATCTTGAAACAAACTACTATAAGCCAATAAAGCTCGGCTAATCAGACAATCAAACTCTGTTATAAGAGATAGCATCATATCAAGCCTCGAACTGGTGCTCAAATAGAAAGTAGAGGGAAAAAAAAACAAAAGAAAAAGCAAACAAACAAACAAAGTCACTCTTTTAAGAGAAGAGAGCGGTGCCAGAAGAAAGTCATTATTATGTGTATTTTCCAAGAAATAATATTTATCTTGAGTACTTACAGTAACTGAGACACCACCGAGTCCTCGGTGATTGCTAACAACCACATTCCACCCTTGCTTGGCCGTATGAAAGACGAGTTGTTTCATGTACTACAACAATGGAAACAAAAGATAATTAAATATATAAACTAAGGAGCAAAAACAGCCTTTAATTTCTTAAGGTTTTGGTCTGCCTAATGTCTATCTGGTTCCGGCATGGAAGTCATCAAGAGCATTTCATCACATTAAACAGCATAATCAAAATGAAAGGGGCAAGTTTAAGCTTCATCTACACCTTACAGAATTCCTTATCATGAACTTCTATTGAATAAAATCCATTTATGCCAGTAACGGCTGAGGTCAATGACAAAATAGTAAGCAAATTAATGTTTAACACAGTCTAGGATTCCATCCAGTGGTATCTTTCTTTTCTGCCGCATTATAGAGTTCATTGTCACATTTTTTACATTCATAAGAGCTAAAGCTAGTGTTAAATAAATCGAGGAGGAGGCAATACTTAAAACTTATGAATCATTTCAATACGAACAAAAAAAAAAAAAAAAAAAAAAAAAGGGAAATGTGACCACAAGGGTATTTGCCCTTGTAAGTAGAGGTAGAAAAGCCCTATGCTTACAGGAGAAGCAGAATCACTTGTTAGTCCTGGAATCATAACAACAATAGGAGTTGCATCATCCTTGGCAAGAGCATTATCATTTGGAACAGCTACTCCAGACACTGCTTCAGATGGGGAAGGAAAAAATGACAAAGAAAAGAACAGAGTTCAAAAACCAAAATGACTTCACATATATAAAGAAAGTAATGGATAAAGTTGAATTAGAAATACAAAGTTGTTTCCATTATCTCAATTGTCTTTGCATTCCATATGATTAAATTTATTGCCTTTCTCATAAAGAATTGTGCCCAAGACAGATACAGCAACTGTGAAAGATGAGTTATGCCAAACTAAAGCATACATGATTTAGATATTAACTACTGTAGAATTGATAATCAGAGGTGAATTTTGCATAAATCTGAAAAGTGATTTCATTTAGTCAGATCCGAAGGGAAAACATAGTAATTGAACATGACACATGTTATGATAGAGCTATTTTTCAATTACAAGATTCAAAGAATTTAGTACTTGGGTATTTTCCAAATTAATCATAGCATTCTATAATTGAACGACCAGTGTGCGCCTGTGTGCTGTCTATTTGCTATATGCCTCAGCCAATTGTATGATTGAATTACCATCATAATGCAATAGCCAATCCAGAGCAAACATCCCACCGTCAGATGCATGGAACATCTGTCTGAGAACCACACAGACAAATCAGAGGGTCAAAAGTTATGCATTTGTTTTTAATATAATGTAACTAATATCAACAAAGATTCACCCAAAAAATATATGACACAAGCTATTTGCAATTCCTGATATAATGGAATAGTATTTCGTTATCTTTCTTCCAGTTCTTCCACGAAAATTCAATACAATCACTAACTTGCTAAGGCTTTACTTATACATTCTCATGTTCTTCACGAAAAAGAAGCTCACCTTCTATAGGTAAACAATGGAGGCCTCCCAAAAAAGTTTATGAAAGAAGTTTGGAAATGCGGACTGGAGAGCCATGGTGTAGCCAAGTACCTATCCATTATAAGTATTACAATAAGACAATATCAGCAAATAATAAATTGGTAGTATCTTCAAGCAATCATTACCACCACATTTTAACGAGCAAGCAAGTATGACTGTAGTTTCAATCGTGGAAGCGCAAATATGTGCAAACGAAGTTCACACATAGAACCTTCGCAAAAAGGATTCTACACAAACCCTCCTAAAACTATCAATTTCTTAGTGATTCAGCTGCCCTTAGTGATCAGAACATTCTTTTGGAAAAAGCCCAAATTTTGTGTATTAATCATATTCATCCCCACCTCTTCTTTTACTACCCGCAATTTTCCCACTAGGTATATTTCACAGTTAACCACCACCATACATCAATAAATTAGGCTTGATACTGAAGAAATCAATCAAATTTTAGCTAACAATAATCTGAGACTGCTATTTGCGAGTTTACCTCCCATGAAGCGTCTTACACTTGGACACAACACCATGATAAATGTCAGAGCTCGCATTATACGTGAGGTAAACGGGCCCCCCACGAAACCCAGTAAAAAGATCCTGAAAAAAATGGAACTCCAAGAAATTGTATAAGACAACAATGACAAAGAAAAGCAGCCCCGCCAAATAATGATATAACGGTATTGCAAGAGCGGACTTCAGAAGCATCTTGTAAGCAATTTCCGGCGTTTCAAGAATTGCTTCAGAACAATCCATGGAAAAAGAAAACTGTGGTCTTGATTCGCAAAACACGAGATTAATTGGGAAAATGGGAGGTTTTTTATTGTTTTTGTTTGGGGGGAATTGAATATTAATGGAAAGTTTGGTGAAAACTGGTTGGAAGTATGGAGTTAAATGTAGAAAGTATTTTTCTTGTCTTTTAATTCTCCTTTAACTTCACACACGTAAGACCATCTCCAATAGTTTATATTACTCGAGTGCAAATTCTGCATAATTTTAATGTAAAATTTACATATTTTCTTTAGTAATTTGCTATACTTTCTTCTCCATTAAAAAATAATATTACACAATAATCTTTATTTTTTTATTTTTAATATTTATTTCTACTACTAAATATTTGTTAAAAACATTATATATGTAATTTTATTTAACATTAAATTTTGAGATAATATTTATTTTACTTGTATTCTTAAACTAACATATTCAAAAAGATATATATGTAAAATTGAATCTCGGGTAATATTATGTAATTTTATTTAAATTTGTATATAATATTTAAAATCTCATATACATATTTAAATTATATTTTTATTATTATTTAAATTACACATCATATGATTTTAAAAAATTTAATTTAATTTTAGTTTGAATAATTGAGATAAAAAAATTATAATATTAAATATTAAAAGAAAAGGATATAATCATATAAAGAAGAAAAGGAAAAAAAATAGGGAAATAAAAAATCTGCGGTAAAAGTGGTGCAAAAATTTCAAAAACTTCAAAATAATGCAGGAAATAGAGCACTGCTAGAAAGTGAAAATTAACATCAAATACCAAAATAGCTTCTTGTTGAAGAAGATCTGATAGTGCAGACAGGGCAATTTTGATATAATATAGTAGTTTTAAATTTTTTTAATCAAATATAAGATTTTTAAAATTTTTAAAATTATAAGTAAAGTCGTCCCGGGGAAGGGCGACTGTGAAATTTAAATGCCACCCCTGCGAGGGGCGACCAACAATTAATTTTTTATTTTTTTTTGGTTAAACCAACAATTTAAAAAAAAAATTTGGTTGAGTCGCCCATGGTATGGGTAACCCTTCTTTCTTTCTTTCTTTTTTTTTTTTTTTTCTTCTCCTTTCCTCGCCTGTTTCATGCACTTCTCTCTCTCTTTTTTTTTTTTAATTATCTTTATTTATATGCTTGTGTATTGTGTGTTTGTGTTTGTGTTTGTGTTTGTGTGTGTTTATGTGTGACTGTGTGTGCGTGTGTGATAATAATAATAATAATAATAATAATAATAATAATAATAATAATAATAATATTATTATTATTATTATTATTATTATTATTAATTAATAAACAGCAATGAAATTGAGCTTTAATCGTGTGTACATGTCTTCTACGGATCGTTTAAAGGGCTTCTTAAGATACAATTGATCGAAATGATGAGTTGATTCAATTTTTTACATAATAAAAAAAAGTGTAGCTTTGATAAACTATTGGAAGAATTATTAAAAATTTTGAATCTACTCGTTATTGACGAACAACTGTATCTTATGGAGCCTTTTAGACAATCCGTAGAAGACACACGCGGGTTAGAATTCATTTTTATGGCTGTTTATTAATTATTATTATTATTATTATTATTATTATTATTATTATTATTATTATTATTATTATTATTATTATTATTATTATTATTATTATTAACTCATCAACTTATCATTTCGATCAATTATATCTTAAGAAACCCTTTAGACGATTCGTAAAAGATATGTACACACGATTAAAGCTCAATTTTATTATTGTTTATTAATTAATAATAATAATATTATTATTATTATGTGATAATTATTATTATTATTATTACTACTACTACACACATGCACACACAAACACACACAATACACAAACACACACAATTTATAAATAAACATAATTGGAAAAAAAAAAAAGAGAGAGAAATGCCTTGAAACAGGCAAGGAAAGAAAAAAAAAAAATCGCCCATGGCAAAAGAAAAAAAATTAATTGCAAGGGGCGACATTTAAATTTGAGAGTCGCTCCTCCCCGGGGCGACTTTACTTATAATTTTAAAATTTTAAAATTTTTTATATTTAATTAAAAAAAATTTAAAATACTATATTACATCAAATCTGCTGCAGACAGTGACTAGGCAGATTACGGCCGAAGATTGGATTAGGCGTCAGGGTGCGGTTTTTAGTGTGCTTTTAGTTGCAGTTTGTACTTAAATCGCATTACTTTGGCAAAAGGATGCAATATTACACTCACCTTCTAATATTTCTCTCCCCCATAATTCGAAAGCTTAAATAACAATTGAAAAAGAAAATCATGATATATCATACTCCTTTGTTCCAAAATAAAACTTTATTTCTTAAGAAAATAATTTTAATTTTTTTCAATCAGAAGGTATTATCTTTTAAAAATTATAAATTATTATTTTTACAATTTTGTTTATTTTAACTCATTTAACTATATATAATTTTTGTAAAATTAAAAATAAAAATTTTTATTTTAACTAATAACATGAGATACTAACTTTTGAAAAATAACTCTTATTATTTATGTTGTGATTGAATCTAAGATAGTTCAATCGTGATCCAAGAAATTTAAATAAAAATAATGTGAACAAGAAATCAACACCAGATTTTATAGTAGTTCGATCAAACCGATCTACATCCACTTTGTTGCTCTCTTTGTATTGATTATAGTGTATGTTTTACAACCTCTCAATCTCTACCTTGAATCTACTAATCTACACAAGATACAAGTGTTTCAAACTCTCTCTCTTTTCTGCACTCAAAGATGAAAGATGAATCAATCCTCTACCGGAAGAGATGGATTGGTATTTATAGATGCATATCAATTGTAACAACCTCTATTAACCAATAACCGCTGCTAACAACTTGAATAATAACCGCTAACAAATCCTCAACCGTTGCTAACTACCGCTTCTAACAACTTGAATAATAACCGCTAACAAATCCTCAACCGTTTTGCTAACTCCCGCTGCTATTAATTTGCTGTTATTATCACAAATCTCCACCTTAACAGCACAATTATATTGCTGCCAAGAAACAAAATAGCACTTTTCTACATAGAATAATCAACACAGCTCCACCTAGAGCTGCCTTACTCCTCAATGCTCCACCTTGAGTAGCTCCCCTTGTTGTCAAGTTTAACACAGTCCAATGCGGCTTAAACACAACTCCAACTTTGAAGTAGGTAAAGCCTTTGTGAGACTATCTGCAGGATTCTCAGCTGTATCAATCTTGGAGATTGAAACCATCTCTTTCTCCACTAAGTCTCTCACAAAATAGAGTTTTACATCTATATGTTTTGTCCTTTCATGATAACCTTGGTGCCTTGACAAATGTATGGCACTTTGGTTATCACAGAATATGTTAACCTTCTCCTGTGTTACACCAAACTCCTCCAGTATTGCTACAAGTCATTTATCAGCTTCCTTGCAACTTATAGCATCAATATAAGTTTTAGGTTCATGAGATTCTATCTCCTGTGCAGTGTATAGAGCAAATGCCACCAAATCTTGTTGAACATATCTGGATGGAGGTCTGATCACCCTTCTCTGTCTGTCTCTAGCTAGTTGATAGCTGCTTAGATTGTTTGGTTCATCTCCTGATTCACCAGAAGATGATTCATCATCATCATGAGTTTCTTGCTGACCTTTGTATCTCTGAGGCTCCACCTCAACTCGAGTAATCTGCTGAGATCCACTTGCTTCAGGAACATCTTTCTAGGCATCTTGTTCTCATCAAATACCACATCTCTACTTGTGATAAACTTCTGTGTCTTCAAACACCATAACCTGTAACCCTTCACTCCACTGGGATAGCCTAGAAATACACACTTGAGTGCTCTAGGATCAAGTTTATCTTGCTTGATATGTGCATAAGCTAGGCACCCTACCACCTTCAAGTTGTTGTAGTTTGGTGGTTTCCCATTCCACACTTCTTCTGGTGTTTTGAATTTGAGAGCTGTTGATGGACTCCTATTGATTAGATAGGCAGCTGTAGTGACTACCTCTCCCCAAAATGACTTTGGTAGGCCTGCACTGCTTAGTACACATCTGACTCTTTCCAATAGTGTTTGATTCATCCTCTCTGCCAGCCCGTTTTGTTATGGTGTACCAGGTACAGTCTTGTGCCTTACAATTCCCTTTTCTTTACAGTAGTTCAAGAACTCTTCAGATAGAAATTACAACCCATTGTCTGTCCTCAAATGCTTCAATTTCTTATCTGTTACATTCTCCATCTCAGTCACCCAGTCTATGAACTTCTCAAATGCCTCAGATTTGGTTTTCAGTATGTAAACCCAAACCTTCCTTGAGTAATCATCTATTAATGAGATGAAATACCTCCCTCCACCTTTTGTGGTGTGTTTTGCAGGCCCCCAAAGGTCTAAATGAACATACTCCAAGATCCCTTTGGTGGTGTGAACTGCTGGAGGGAACTTTGATCTCTTTGACTTCCCCAATATGCAATACTCACACATAGTCAGTTTTGTTATCCTGTCACCTCCTAGCAGACCTTATTTAGATAGCTCATATAGGTTCCTCTCACTTAAGTGAGCTAACATGCCATGCCATATAGCAGTGCAATCTTGTGTGTTTACTGAGTTTAGTTGCCCAGTAATAGTATTTCCAACCAGAAAATACAGCCCACTTCTCCTCATTCCTCTAATGACAATCTTATTTTCTTTGATTACATCTAGCTTTCCCCCTTCAGATTCAAACCTGTACCGTAATCTGACCACACCATCAAACATTTTGATGTGTAGTGCACCGATGCCTTTCACTTTACAACTTTGATCATTGCCTAGCATCACTATGCCACCATTGATTTGCTGTAACGTAGAGAACCAATCCTTGTTGGGTGTCATATGAAAGCTACAACCCGAGTCCAACACCCACTCTGATTCAACTTCATCAGTTGTCACACACAGAGCTTCTGAAGATTCATAGCCAGCTTCTTCAGTGTTGTTTGTTGTCTGATTTGCCTGATGTTTGTGACTCCCACTTGATGTGTCAACTCCTTTTCCCTTCAATGCCTTCCACTTCTTGCAATTCTTCTTGAAATGCCCAGGATCATGGCAATGAAAGCATTTCCTTATCTATGGATTATTGACAAAATCAGTTGGCTTTTGTTCATGTTTCTTTTGAAATGGCCCATTCTTCTGAGGTTTCTTGCCATTGTTGTACTGCTTCTTGATGTTTAAACCTTCTCCACTTGTTGATGCCATTGAAGTTTCAGTTGATTTCTGCAGTTCCTTTGACTTCAGTGCAACTTGCACTTCTTTAAGATTGATTGATTCTTTGCTCCCAAAGAGCAAAGTATCTTTGAAGTTTTCAAACGACCTTGGTAAGGCAGATAACAGGATCAAGGCTTTGTCCTCTTCAGTCATCTTTACCTCCAAGTTTTCAAGATCATCCAAAATCTTATTGAACTCATCCATCTGTGTAAGAATGGATTTATCCTCCACCATCTTGAACAAGTATAGCTTTTATTTCATATAGAGCCTATTAGCAAGTGATTTTACCATATACAAGCTTTCAAGTTTATCCCAAACTCCCCTCGCAGTGGTTTCCTTCGACACTTCCCTAAGAGCTTTATCCCCCAATGACAAAATTATCATGCTATGGGCTTTCTCCAACATCTGAGCGTGTTCCTCAGATTTCTCCGCCTTCTCCTTTCCTGCGGAACTTGCACTCTCCTTCTTTAATGCATCACCCAGTCCTTGCTGTATAAGCAGAGCTCGCATCTTCACTTTCCATAACCCAAAGTCAGTTTTCTCAGTGAATTTCTCAACATCAAATCGCGTAACCCATCTTGAATCACCTTCTTCACGTTTCCCACAGACGGCGCCAATTTGTTATGATTGAATCTAAGATAGTTCAATCGTGATCCAAGAAATTCAAATAAAAATAATGTGAATAAGAAATCAACACCAGATTTTATAGTGGTTCGATCAAACCAATCTACATCCACTTTGTTGCTCTCTTTGTATTGATTATAGTGTATGTTTTACAACCTCTCAATCTCTACCTTGAATCTGCTAATCTACACAAGATACAAGTGTTTCAAACTCTCTCTCTTTTCTGCACTCAAAGATGAAAGATGAATCAATCCTCTACCGGAAGAGATGGATTGGTATTTATAGATGCATACCAATTGTAACAACATCTATTAACCAATAACCGCTGCTAACAACTTGAATAACAACCGCTAACAAATCCTCAACCGTTTTGCTAACTACCGCTTCTAATAACTTGAATAATAACCGCTAACAAATCCTCAATCGTTTTGCTAACTCCCGCTGCTATTAATTTGCTGTTATTATCACAATTTAGAACAAATAATAATATTTATTTAAAAATATATGAGCTTTATTAATTCAAGATAATATTTCTGAGAATTACTTATATCATGTTATTAATAAATTAAGTCCTAATGGCAAAGAAAACAAAGGGCAGAACATTAGCGTTTATCAGTAATTTTAGCCAAAACTCGTAAAAATATCATAAGCCGTGATTTTAAAAGTTTGGTGCAATCACGGCCAAATCCACAATTCTGTTAAAATTGGTGAAGAGAAAGACGACAGGAACGCCAATATAAAGTCGTATTTTCTTACTCAGAAAAACAAAACAAAATAAAACAAAAATAAAATAAAATAAAATCTTCAAATTATCATTTTATTCATGTTGGAAATTAATAATTTTGACCAAATATGAATTTTACTATAATTACATTTGACTTTCAAAATATTGGCATAACAAAAATTATAAATATTTATATATATAGTAGAAGTAGAACATTTTTAGTAATTCATGCATTTTTCTGTCTAAATGTTTTATTTCTTTTGGTACGGTATGTATCATTATATTATTGGTTGTCATAAATTAATTACAAAAATTTATATATGCATATTTATGAAAATTTAATTATTATAATTGCAAACATTATTTAACTGCATCAAAGGATATATATGTGTATATATATATATATATAGCTAATGAACCGTAAAATACTAAGAATAAAAATTTATGTCTAAATGTATATTAATCAATCACTCTATTTTATACACAAGCTGCACACTACCTTATTAATTACTAATTAATAAGTTATATATCTATACATAAATTATGATAAGATATTATATATATAGAAATGTGCTCAATAGATAATTAAGTAATAATGAATAGGTTATATATATATATATGCCTAAAGAACCTTAAGACATTATATACTGAATAAAATCTACTGTCCAAGCAGCGGAGAAACCTAGGTAATAAATTATTAATTAATGTCCACAATAAAGAATAAATTAATAATTAGTAAGTTATATATATATATATACACACACACACACACACCCACACACGCCTAAAGAACCGTAAGATACTATATATACATATATATATATATGTGCACAGTAGATAATAAATTATTAATTAATAGGTGATATGTCTATGCCTAAAGATCCGTGAAACATTAAGGATCAATGTATATGATAACTTTTCATTTTAAATCTATTTTTAATATATAATATATCAAATTAAGTTTTTGTTATGATCTTTAATTTGACATTAATATTATATTTATATTTAAATAAATAATTATATTTAAAATTATGAAATTCAATTTTTAATGATGAAAATATAAATTTTATATGCATTAAATTATTAATTTTAAAATTTTGATATATGTGATGAACTTGAATAAACAGTATATCAAATTTTTATATGGATTTAACTTTAAAATATAATTTTTTTTTATAAAAAATATTATACTATTAATTTATTGTTTAACTTTAATTGTTTTTAGTAAATTATAATATTTATATAGTTGAGGGGACAATTCAAAATTCACTTCAAAATATTGTACAATTTATTATTAATAAAACTAACTTTTAAAAAGAAAAATGTAATTTAATATATAAAACTATATTTTAAATTGAATAATATTTATATAAATATAATTGATATAAATAATAGGTCAGGTATATGTTTAATAATAATAACATAATTTTATTACAAATTATTAATATAATAAATATATTATGTCATGTATATCGCACAGGCGGACATCTACTATGGATTAAAACAAGAACATGTAAATTTCAATTCCTATACCACTGTTGATCAAGAACCTTTTGAGGAGTTTTTCTTTGTAATTATGTAACTCTAATATTGTTTAATTTTTTTAATTATTTTTTTTTCAACACAGATGCATAATCTTACAAAAGTATGTTTTTTGAGAATTTTAGTTTATCAAAAGATTTATTTTGTATATGAAAGTCTCATTCGTTGTATTACAGATGTTGATTCATTCATCTAAACATTTATGTTAAGTTTAGGCTCATAATTTTGAGCTTATATTTAGGTGTCAACCGAGTGACAAAGAAATGGTTAGTGAATAAGTTTATTAAATTTGAATTATAATATAATATATATATATATATATATATTTTAATATATTACTAATCCAATTTTTTTTGTATATTATATATTTTCTAAATATTTCGTGTCAAGTGTAGGTAGATCATTCTCATAAAGTGTTATTTAAAGGGATATTATGGTGCTAAATGGTTCATATTCATTCGGAAGGATTCCAATGGCACTTTCTCAAGATAATGATGGAATAAATTTTTCGATGATAACTCTTTGATCAACAAAAGACTAGCGTGAGACTTGTGCGATGCATAAAAGATATTTTTTTATTATATTTTATAATATAACTATATATTTGAGTTTTATATATATATAGTGAACGAAATCATTCAAGCATATAAATTCAACAATAAAATTTACAAAAAAATATTTTAAAGAATTCAATTTTAATGTTGCTGGATAAAAAGAAAAAAAAAAGATATAATTTACATAATATCAAATAAAATAGATAAGTGAAAATGTACATAGTATTCAAGAATCAAACGATTGTACGTGAAATAATTATGTAGGAAATAACTTGTTTTTCAATCTATTTATAACTCATAATAATGAAAATATTGATAAACATAATATTTATAATTTATGGAATGATAAATTAAATCAAATATTTTTGTAATTAAAATTTATCAAAAATAATAATTTACACAAAACCATATCTTAAATAATTGATAACAATTTACTTTTATTAGAAAATCATGTTTAGGCGAAAAACAAAAATGAAAAAATTCATTTTACTTTCATATATATATATATATATATTATAATTTGTAGATATGTTTCAATATCTCCAAAGATTCTTGGGGTCACGTTGTCACATATACAAGGAGACAAATTTTGTGTGTGATAGGGGAAGTGCTTCGTGTAGTAACCCTTTCTTTGTGGGCGAGGGGTTAAGACCGATCTGTTATTCACATTCAATTGGACCATTTTATCGGCTCACCTTGGACGAAGGCTGATTTGGGCCACATGAATTGGGCCTATTTTAACCTAGTTACATTACTCAATATAGGCCCAGTAATTGATGTTGGGCTTAGGGACCAACTCTGGGCTGGCTGAAAAATCAAAATAGATTAATCTAAAAAATTAAAAGGCTGAAATGAGTCCTGATGATGTTTTAGAAAGATGGAACTTGGGTATTGAGATTGATAGACAGCGACGTAATTATCCATATTAAAGTATTTATATTAAATACTGTATTAGCTTTATACCATGCGTATTAAAGTATTAATCATTAAATAAAATAGAGTAAAAATTCATTAAATTAATATTTAATAAATTAGGAACCTTTTTAATATAGTAAAATTATTCCAATCCGACTCAGTTATGGACTACATAAATAATCGATAAACTAATAACTTCTATTAATTGATAGATTTTTATTGGTCTTAAAGATTATTAATTTAAAATGTTGTATTGTAAAATTTTTCATTAAGAGATTGTACTTATTTATTAGATGTTATGCATTATCTAGATCTGATAATAACATATTTACACTCCATTTATTCAATGTTATGCATTATTTACACTCCATTTATTTTTATTAAATTATAATATTAACACTAATTGAACAATTTTTAAGTAAAATTAATCAAATTATAACACTTATATATATTATTAGTCAATCACTCCACGCGAATAAAATACTAATCAATGATTTAAAAAACAATCTAAAAAGTTGTATATTTATAATAATTACAATAATTATTCTGTTTTTTCCTTATTATAATAATAATAATTATTATTATATGCATACGATTTTATGGATATATATATATAATTTGCAAATCAAAATTAATGTACTACTGAATCATATCTTTAAAAAAGTCGATTAAAGGCTTAATTAAGAAAATTATCGGGAGTGACCAATTTAAAAAAAAAATCACAACCGAAATTAATGTCATTTGAAAATCTTTAAAAATTATATATTTTTAATAATTGATTTTTTATATTTAAAATATAAACAATATATTTATATTAAATCATTATTATATTTATTTATAATTGGATAAGCTTATTGATTTCTATTTTTTTAATATAATATAATCAAATATATATTTATATGCATAGATATATTCAAATAATTGAATATGGTATTTTAAAAATTGATAAAATTTAAGATTATTTATAATTATCACTTAAAATAAAAAGAATATGAAATCATTAATCATTGTCATTTATAACATCTGCAAATAGCATATTTTTCATTTCAAATTCACACTTGAAGATATGTAAATATATGTAAAAATTTAGGAAAATACATATATTTGATAGACCGAAGTTACATAAATTAGTAAATATGAAAATATAGTAACAAAATTAAATATGTAAATTATAGAAGAGATAAAATGATAGCTTTATATAACAACAGATAATTAAAAGATTATGATAAAATGAATATACAATTTGAAAAATTTCATCAAACACCACATTTTTTTTTGAGTTTTTTTCAACATTATCTTCAGAGCACACCAAAATTTTCAAACTACTTCTACTGGTTACTCTAGATACAACCACTATACATGACTAAACACTAACTTCTTAAGTAACTTCTAATATGAGATAAATATTAGTTTTGACTCTTGTTGATCGACATTGCGCATGATACAATTGTAGGATATTGTTTTCTTTGAAACTTAAAAGACAATCTTAGATCTGAAAGTGCAAAAGACAGTTTGGAATTAGGACCAAAATTGCTTCCTGTTAGAACTCTACCTTCAATAGCATGATTTCCAAGTCTAGTTACCAACAATCTAGTTTCATAACACTGATCCTTCGAATGATCAATTTTCTTCACAACATAACTGATTTTCAATTTTAAGAATAAGTTCATGATCAATTAAGGTTCCACCTCAACTTTTATATGATCTCTTTCATAGGAATAGTGAAAGAAGTAAACATTTTTTTGGAAAAATATATGTTTGTACAATACTATATTATTTTTCACATTATTGGGCGAAAATATAAACAAATGTTAGAATCTAGGAAATTCTCCTCCAACCTTTAAACCATTTAATGGAGAATCTATTACCGTTAACGGTGTGCTACCAACATTTGCTCAACTTCATATATACGATACGAATAATTAAGTTATTAATTGCTTATACTCTGTCATGCATGTTTATCAAATTTTAGATTAGTATACTTATAACTACATATAAACTGTCACTCTCAATAAAATAGAAGTTTCCTCCTCTCGATCAATTATAAATATTTATGTTTTACCGATGTATTGGAGACATCAATACGCTTCAAGCTGAGATAGTTGCAGTTTGAGGGAAATGCTTGATGAGAACAATGTTTTAGTAAAAGTTTGAGAATGGTAGGATAGAAGATGCAAGAAGGGAATTTTGGCATTATATCGAGGTTGTTAGGCAAAATGGGATACGATGCTAAAAGATACAATATTCCATCAAATTCAAAAGTTCCTACATTCATTGTTTATTATGAAGAAATAGTGAATGATCGAGATATTTTAGCGGAGACTCAATTTATAAAAGAATTAATTGTGTGTGTATCACAATGAAATGGACAAACATAACTTAAATTTGAACCACTAACTAAAGTAAAAAAGAAAAAAACAAACTTAAACATCAATTTCACTTTCTTAGTTTTTTTTATAACAAACTAGTATTTCTCTCATGCGATGCACGATTCGTAATATTTGTAATAATATAATAGTTAGTAAATTATAATTAACAGTAATTTAATTATTAAATTTTGCATTTTGTTTTGTATCTCATTATTATATCGTGTGAGATTTTGTTACTTTTATATAATAAATAAATAATTTTATAAAATAATAATATATTTTTCTAAAATAAAAATTCATAATATATAAAATATGTTTTTAATATGATTTTATTTTGTATAAAAATATCTCACATTAGATATCAAAATATATTATAATTAATCTAAAACATATTTTACATTTTTTAAAAATTATTTTTATATATGCAATATGGATATCAAATTAAAGATCTTGAAAAAATAATTAAGTTAATATATTTTTCATGAAAAAATAATTTGAGACATAAAACTTATAAGCGTCTAAAATTTGAGATGAAAATGTAAAATAAAATAAAAAAGTAAAAAATGTGATTGGCCAACAATTTATGCATAGTCACACATCTCTGCATTCAATAATAGCCACATATCTCTTTTTCTTTTATTTTTTCTTTTAATTTTATTCAAAATTTATTAATGAAAGAGTGATTTTGGCGGAAATATGGTATTCTTGTAAATTTGTCAAACTGTTCTATTTTTATATAGATATAGATTAATTAGTATAAATAATTAATTTAATTAATAAGTTATTATAATTACTCTAAAAATAATATGGACTATTAATTCAAAAAAGATGAACATATCTTCCTAAATTCAATTCTAATAATGATTTATTGCAATGTTTAGTATAAAATTTAAATATTTGTATATCCATAAGTGATATTTAAGTAAATAAAAATACCTTATATATTAAATTTACATAACCTAAACTTTAGCTCTTGTGAATATATAATTAATTAAAAAAATTTATTTTTATAAAAATAATAAAGGCAATAATGTTTGAAATTTTGAGGTTTGATACCAAATTATATTGCATGTATACTTATATAACCGTTGAAATAGTAATTTCTCATTCACTATACTTAATAGTAATAACACATAATATATATTAAATTATATTAATTGTAAGTGATTAAACATGTTTAAATAATGAATACATTTCTTTGCTAATATTATGGTATTTCTTAATTTATAATTAACGATGATTAACAAATTTAAGTAAAGAAATCATTTAATAAAATTATTTTTAAGGTATTATATACTTACACTACGAATATGATAGTTTAAAAATTTTCTTTTAAATATACAATTTGAAAATTAATAAGTGTCCTTATAAATATTATATATATTTTTCAATAAAAATAAAAAATGACTATGATCTTATTAACAATATATAATTATCTTAATAATTTTATGATATATTTTTATTTATGTCATTTATAAATTTCTATAACATAAACAATATTAATGTTCTTAAAATATTCATGATATATTAAATTAAACATATCTAAAAAATTCTAACAAAGTAGTAATAATTATTTTAGGATCTTGAAAGAGTTATATACTGATTTTCATTAGCTCTTAATAATTTTTTTATTCTAGCATTTAAAATTTCAATAATAAAATAATAATATAAAAAAATATTGTGATTCTTTTAGTGGCATGTTATATGTAAGGAAAAGAAACCAAAAGGCTTTTAATAAAGATAAACGAAATGCATAAACATACACCAATCATAAAATATTATCACAATATGTATATTTTAAAAGTTATATTTATTAAATATTGAATCATTATTATTTTTAATTATTATATCACTAACTCATATATCATTGGGATAATTGTCACTGTTTATTCGTCCTAAATCCAAGATGTAAAAGGCAAGCCTACAAGAACAATGGAGATGACTTTGGAAGATATAGAGTAATATACTAATAAAATCTATCTTAATATAATTATTATTAAGTTTACTTATATATTTCTTCCAATTTTATAATCATTATTATGTTTGATGCTATTCATGAATAATTTTTTTGATTTATTGTTTATGTTGTTGTTATAATAGGAACAATCATATAAAAGTTATATTTTTGGAGGAATTTATTGATGAATTGAAAAAATTATTATTGAGGCTAGTTCAGAACCACCTGTTGTTATTCTTGAGATGTTTCGTCCAAAACTGTTTGGTGCTATGTTGTACATATTTGGTATATTTATTCAACAAATACTAATATTATTTTTATATAAATATATCAATATCCTTTCTTATATATTTTTATGAATATTTTTTTGTAGCCAGTGTTTATGTTTCCACTAGCTATCATGCAATAACGTTGATATATATTATGATGATATAAAATAAATCATTGATTGTAAAAGCAGGTATACTAAATTAACGTTATATAATTATTTTGTTAAATTAAGTATAAATTATGAAATTTATTTTAATTCAACTTGTTTTATAAAATTTTGTAATAGGCTTGAGAATTCTGATAGACCATGAACCTCATCAACACTGTCTCTTAGGGGATTTTGGACTAGGTTGGAGGCCTCCGTAGCACAACATGTTGTGTACAACTAAATGTATAGTAAAAACTTGTGTTTGTTTTGGGTTGTGATAGGTTAGATTGTTACTGTAGATGTCAAATCAGTAGGTTTTCGTGGGGTGTTTTAGTCTAATTATATTGTGGGATGTGATATGTGTAATGATTAGATGATTAGTTAATGATTAAAGATATAATTAAAATTTATGGATTTATGATTGGTGATGGATGATTGATGAAATATATATATATATATATATATATTCCTAATGTAATAAATCTGAATAATATAAATTATGTGAATATATTAATTTATTTATATATATTACATATAAATATTATAATAAAGTGTTTTATATAATACCTATATGATATAAACAGTAAATTATATAAATAATATATATATATATATATTTATAAAATATATAAATATTATATGCAATATATATATATATATATATTAGTGTAAATATTTGCAGTATATAATATAAATATATATTTTATATAAATAATAATAATAAGTAAGTTATATAATCATATAAATATTTATTTAGCGTGATACAAATAAGTATAAAAAAAATCAATGATTGTTATAAAGTCATAACTATTTACCATAAAATTTTAAAAAATGTAATAGGACGGTCTTCAAATTTTCAAATAGTAATTAAATTCATTACCTTTTTAGTTGAACAAAATAAGAGGTCTACATATTTTAATTTCGGTACATTACATAACATGACAAATAAAATAAACAAGATGCTTGAGAAACAAGATTTTAATCAAAACGACAATTAAAGATATAAATTGGGAATATGAATATAAGCACGTACTATTCCATACCACAATAAATTATAAATTATCAAACTCAAACATAGAAAATCAGATAAACATTGTTCAAATAAAATTGTGAAAATATGATAAGTCCTAATAAAGATACCAAATCAAACAAGATCGACAATCACCTATTAGTTGCCTCTAGCATCCCACATAGCATTCGTTATGTCATCCCTGAATTGCCCTAGTCCTTGAATCTGTGGTTGGCTCCAAAAAGTCCTTTGCGAGAATATCATCTCATCATCTTCATAGTGTGGACAAGTCCCATCAAACAAGGGATCTTCCAAGCCCATTTTCTGAATGAAGTTGTGCACCACACAACACGCAATCACCGTGTTAGTTTGATTTGGGATTCTATAACTAGGCATACCCCATCTCAAAATAGAAAACCTGCTCTTAAGCATACCAAAAGAACGTTCTATTGCATTTCTAAGACGAGAATGACGATGATTGAACAGCTCAATCGGATAGTGCGTTTGGGTGTCAGAAACATTGAACTCATTCAAGTGGTAACGTGTGTTCCCATAAAGAGCAAGAAAACAAACGTAGTTCATGTATCCAGCATCCACGAGGTATTATCTCCCTAAAATCGTTATAAGAGTTAGATACACAATAAATTATAGAAGTCCTTTTGCAAATTATATAGATTTTCTGTGAAATATTACCATCCGGGGGCCACGAAAATTTTGGGTCACGTCTAATAGCATCCATCAGGACATGTGCATCACATGCACTCCCCTCCCATCCAGCATACACATAGGTGAACATAAAATTAAAATCACAAATTGCAAGCACGTTTTGAGATATTGAGTGCTTGCATGATTGGTAGACATTTGTACGGTTGGCTGGTACCCATGCAGGAATTAGTGTGCCGCCCAAAGCTCCAGCTGCACCCTATTTTGTTCCATTTATTGTCAATGAATGATGATGATGATAATACAAAATTAATGTATGAAACAAAAATTTGATTAGAATTATGAATTCACCTCAAAATTAGGGTAGAAATTCGAAATGTATAGAATGTTCGGATGGATATGATTGAAATTAGGTGGACCAAGAAACTCCGGAGCTAGTGAGACCAATGCATTCATCACACGATGAACATGGCGATTAACAGTCTCGAGCGAGTGTTGGAAACGTTCCATAGTATCTCGTTGTCGCAAGTGCATGGATACTGTTCGGAGAAACATCATTACAGACTCAATACCGGAAACCCAAGTTTGCTGGTAATGAGGTAACAAACCTCTTGTCGTCAACAAACCCACAAGGGTGTGGAAACAAGGCCTTGTCATTCGAACATTTTTATAATACTGATTGTTGGTGCCCATTAATATCTCTCTCACCCAATCACTACCACGCAATCGAGAGATATTTTCTGGAACCGGCTCTTGACGTTGTAGGTTCGGAAGTACTACTTGAGCCATTAAACGCATAATGATTTCTTCATCTGAATCACCAGACTGCGGGGGGCCTCAGATACGTTATCATCATCGGAGTTTTTCAAAATTGAATTAACCCTATAAAAGTAAATAATATGAAACAAGAAATTCAGATAAGTCAGCATGCATTAAAATAAATAAATAAAACTAGTTTTCAGCCATAAAATGAGCAAATTGCATAGTCACACATATATTAATATATGATTGGAAAATTTCGTGAACATCACGATCATATAATAATTATGAAATAGTGCATCTAATGATGTTCGAAATAGGGAACACACACTCCTAAATAAAGTCATAACAAACAAACACAACTCGCAACAAACACCACTCATAACAAACACAACTAACAACATATATAATATTATATAGATAATACACCCCACCCCATCTCAAGCTAAAGTTCCCACCCAAGCGCGCTTGTCATCATCAGTGAAAGAAAGGAACATATGGCGCGTTGCACTGTCTCGTAACTTTTCGCATGCCTTCATCTGGATGCGAAGTGGGACTTCCTCCATTGTATGCACTGCAGCATAAAACTGCTGGAAGTCGTTATCATCCGCCGCTGGTTGAGCCATTTTTTTGGTTAGGTACTCATCAAAATGGTTTAGCGTTCGAACAAGCGCCTCATCCTTTTCAGCCGACAAAGAGGAACGTCTTCGAACATATTATCGGACCCCACTTGAGCCATCTTGAGGGTCCAAATCCGGACTCAATGTGGTACCACCAGTCTGGGTGGGAACGGCTCTAGGAGTGGAGATTTCATCTTCGACTTCATCCTCGGTAGGGAGTTGATCACTAGACCGTGCCTCATCACCAGTAGCTGTGTTGTTACCGAACAAATCGGTACACAAGTTGAAGTGCGGCAATCCCCGATTAAGAAAGCCTTTGTTGTAACGATGCTCCTATAAGTTTTTAACGAAGTAAATATATTCGATTTTGTTTTATGTCAAGTTGTTATTTTTGTAAGAAAAAAAGGTAATAGGAATTACTTTGTATATTTGTACCAAAATATCCTTAGGCCCGATCATCGTCTCTTTCTCATAACACTATTGTAAGCCCGACCCCTGCTTGTACCTCAAATCGTACAATAATCTCCACGCCCGTTTTAGATTTTTCAATTTGTTACAACACTGTTGTAGAGTGTAGCGAGAACGATCATTTGTGACAACATTCAACTTGTCACAAATGGATTGCAGCACGGGGTTAGAGAAGGACAAGGAAATGAGATTACCGTTGAAGTAATCTTGGTGGCAGAATACGATAAATTGAGACTCATTTTCTCGAGTCCAACTCATTTTTTCGGCTATAATACTCCTAGCCATCTAAGAAAAAAAACTATTAATTATTATTATAGAGATAATTATTAATTATTAAGTGCAGAAGAAATAATAGTATTTATTTAAGAACTTCATAGTAACCAACAAATTAAAGAAACTATTTTTATTCAAGAACTTTTTACCTAACCAATTCATACAATTCCATAAAAATAAAAGATTGTGTATGAGTTAACATGTAAATGATTTCATTGTAGCAGTATTATTACATACAAGCATATTAGAACATGTGCCATATATTATGTAATGAAGACGGAAGAGTCACATATGCCAGGCCTTTAATTGTGGGGTTACTAATTATGGATTGATTGAGTGGGGACAACACGTAGCACAATTCTAACCTGCTCGAGCCTAGAAAAAATATTGAAAATTATTACTAATCTACTTTTCAATATATATAATTATTATATTATTGTATTATAACATAATTATTAAATGTAAACATAAATATTTTAATTATAACAATTGCAGAAGTCAAAGTGGTTTTTAATGTTGTTCGTTAATTCATTTCGTTTATTTTTATTGTTTGTTTATTTTATTTGGATTATGAAGCAAATATTTGATTATAAAATGAATTAAACATAAATAAAATTCTCGTTAAAAGGAAAACCAAAATATCAGAAAACATAAAATAATGTTGAGAAACAAAGGTATGAACCAATTAATTAAGAATATAAAATATAAAATCCATATATGTGTTGTAATCTAAACAAATCCAAGAATGAAATATGCATAATAAAGCAATTACTTTTGTAAAATAGATAATCCAATAATGAATTATATATAATCAGATGATTTAGAATTACTATAGACTTGTTCAAAGTTGAGTCATGGACTAATATAACCAACATTTATTACATTGAAAGATGATTAAAAATAAATAAAATTACAATGGACACCAAACTTTTCCACTTTTTACAGGGCATAGATATAAATGTGATGATTTCCCAAAAAAAAATGTTAGATTGTTCATTAATCTATGAAACTAATGAAAAAGTTTCATAAGTATGAAAGAACAAATCCATTGATATAAGTGATCACAATAAGCAAAACCCTTATTAAAAGATATCCTAAAAATAAATAATCAGTTTAAGCAAATAATTAAAAACATGCATATCTCCAAAATTAATGTTAAATACACAGAAAAAAACAAAAAGAGAAAAAAAACTAAAGGGCTTGCTAGCTTGTGATCAAGATAATTTTTTAATTTATTTAAAACTACACTTTGTAAAATAAAAAAGGGGACCATGAACCACAAAAACAGGAAAATAGCATATAGCATAGGAGAGGCATAATACTGCAAACATAACACAAAAAAAAAAAAAAAAAAAAAAATCAGGAAATGAGAATACCAAAATTAGGCATAATATAGACAAAATACACAATTAAAATCTCACACATCACATACGAAAATAAAATTTCAAGAAACCAAGATAGAAATCCATGCATGATAAAGACAGAATTTATAATAATCATTCAGGAAATATAGAAAAATTACGAGAAATAAAAACAAGATAATGCTTTCATAGTTGCAGAAACAAACAATTAACATGTCTTCATAGTTGTAACACAAACAAGATTACTTGAAATCAACTAACATGCCTTCCTAGTTGTAACAAATAAACAAGAAAAAAATCACCAGAAAATGTTCAGCAAGAAACAAACAATGTACCACACGAAACATGTTACCTTTTTTTCGCAGAAAATAGGAGAGTTGGAGCTCCCAATCGATTCAATGACGAAACGACAACCACAACCACACTTGAAATTCAATTGACGAAGTTTATACTTTGATATAGAAGATCTAGTGCACAGTGTGTGAGGTGTGTGTGAAATTTTAACAATCGCACCCACTATATAAATACTGCTTACAATGGTCATAAATATGAAGACCGAAAAAAAATTACAGAAAAGTTAATGAAATGACAAATTACAGCTATCTGCAACGAATAAAAGTAAAGAAGTAGATATCCATCAAATATTTCGAAGTAGAGCAGCTTTCACAGGGAATATATTCTTTGCCAAAATCTTGCCATTTCTGACCTGTAAATAGTGTAAAGTTGCAAGAAAACCAGAGACAACACTTTAGCCATGCCTTAATTAGAGGAAGACCCCAAAATTTCAAGGTATACAGCCAAAATTGCAGATCTCAATAATAAAGAAATATAAATACAGAAGTCGGACATTAAAGAAGACCGCATAAGCAATAAGTGAACCAGAAAAAGTGGAACATTAACCAAAAATTATAAAATTGGAGAAAAAAAAAGAAGAAGCTTGGTTGGAGAGGAAAAAGAAAAAATGAAATTGTGAGAGCCCTCAAGATGAAGAGAGAAATGAGAAGCAAGAGAGAGAAATAATAGAAAGAGATAATAGAGAGAAATGAGAAGCGAGTAGGAAGTTTCGTGAAAAGAGGTCTTGGAGAAAGAGTGAATAATGCTGAAAAGAAAGGAAAGGGGTTTGGCTGGAAAGCGGCAGTAAAAGTAATTAATTTGGATGGTGCAGTGATAGAGAAATTGATTAATTGGAATAGTAATAGCAGTAATATCGATCTCAGATATCGATAAGGTAATTGGAAAAGACAACAAACATAACCACGTGAGAGAGAAAGAGAAGGAGGGGGAGTAGGGAAGAGGGCACGTGAGAGAGAGAGAGAGTAAGGAAAGGAGCAGCACGTGAAAGACAGATAGAGTAGGGAAAGGAGCAGCAGCCCAGTCATGGTCGGGAAAAAGTCCTAAAAGGGAGTGAAAGAGGGTGAGGTCAGCAGGGTAGGGTTGATGTTATTGTGGATTGGGTTGATCCCCAATCCACAACCGTGTACAAACACGCCCAGGATTGTGCACAACCCACAACGGGTTGTGCAGAGGAGTGTCCAAACATCCCCTTAGGATTCTAGATCATCAAATGATGATTATTATGTGAATGGTACACCTAAAGTAAGAAACATTTTATCAATTGATCGAAAACCCAAAGGTAAATTATATATTTATATAATATTTTTACCTTTACAATTTTTGAAATTGATAATGATTATATATTATGTAAAAATATTAAGTTTTATAAGTTTAAATTATTTAATTTTTCAAATGTTTCATGGACTGGAATTTTTTGGATATTTGGACAAATTGTGAATATTGAATCTTATGGAGACTGGTTCTATATTTCCTACAAGCGGTGTATGCAGAAAATTGAGAAAGATGAAGGTCGTTTCTTTTGCCTGAATTGGTCAAAGTATGATATTAGTGGAAATGTGAGGTGAAAAATTTGTATATACTGCATGTTTAATAAATAGATTCCAAATATTAAAAAAATTATTATTAAACATTTATGCAGGTATAAAATTTTTGTTTTGATTTTGGATGCAAATAGCAACACATCATTCATTTTGTGGGATACAGTTTGCCACGAATTATTTGGAAAAAAAACACATGAGATGTTTGATAATGCATTGGAGGTAATTGACAAAAAAAACTATTAGATATGTTTATCATTTATATTATATTATATATTATTTCTTGCATAATTAACCGTTAAAAATATGTTTATAGCATTCTTCTGTGAATTGTCCAACAAATTTTGAAGACATAATTGGAAGAGAGTTATTGTTCAAGGTTCAAGTGAAATCAGAATATATTAATAATTTTAACAACACTTATAGTGTTGTTAAAATTATTTATGATGGTACCATTATCTCTAAATACTCAGCAGTCATGAACTCTAATCAGGTAATATTTCAGATATAATTTTATTTTTTCAAAAATTTTAATGTTTTCTGTATATTTTATATATTATGTATCATGATTCATCTTTTATATATATATATATATATATATATATATATATATATATTTGTTTTTTTATTGTGTAGGATTTTTTTTTTTATTGTGTAGAAATCTCACTATCTATAAAAAATTAATATGGAGATAGTGATAAAGCTTCAAAGGTAACTATTAATTGTATTGATATGTAATTTATTTTTCTTAATTTATATATTTTGACTTATTAATAAATGTTTAAAAGGTTAATTCTAATGATGACAGAGTTAACTCTCCGGACAAAGATGGTGTTGGTGGAATGAATGTTGTTGATCTTTCAGATGACTCAACGATTAAGAGTTTGTTGTTTGAAGATTATTCTTCAAGTGTTAACTTGAAAATGGCAAAGAAGTTATCAACAATTAAAATTGAGAAATGAGTAGTTTTTTTTTTCCTTTTGTTTTCTAATTATAATATTGAGTTCACATTGATTAATAAATCTCAACTTTTGATGTTTTTTTAATTATTTAGTCAGTCTTGAGCTACAATTTGTTTCTTCATTTTATGTTTTTTGATGTGGTTTGGATGTTAAGTATTTTGAAACTCTCGTGTCCCTTTTAATCAATTTGAATATTTTCATATTTCTATAATAAGTGCAAATAGTAGTAACGTTGTTATACTATAACATTCTTATGTGGATAATTATATTTAAGAATGTAATAATATCAATAAATTAAATACATGAATTTTTATTGTATTGTCAATTTTATTTATTTTTTTCATTAATTTTGTTTAAGTATCAAATTTTAAATTAATGTTTCTTATTCCTATAATAAGTAAATTTAACATTTATATTGATTATACAATTTTTGGTTATTATTTTATAAATATATGTCTTTGTTTATTTTACATCTAAAAATAAACCATATAGTGTTTAACCATATTAATGTGTATTATGTAATAAGTTTTATAATAAAATACTCAATTTTTAAAATATACATAACTAGATTTTGCAAACAAAAAAGTGCACAAAAAATAATTATCATTGAACTATCAGGTTTTATTTTTTAATTTATATTGAAAATTACTATCAAAATTATATTATAAATATCATAATTAATTATGATAATTATTATAACACTA